>ML675618.1:49120345-49334545 GCA_007922155.1 Mesoclemmys tuberculata | reverse complement strand
GTTTGAATTCATCCTTCTTAAACATGGGACACCAAAACTGCACACAGGACAAGCAGTGCTAATAGGGAAATCTTACAACGATGCTGAGTGCTGGGTTTTTTCCAGGATGATTTATTTTTAATATATAATCTGGAATTTGGGGCTTGTAATGTGTTATACGAGAAAGTGTTCACACAGGGACCATACACTCTTCAGTTGGTCAGCTGCTTTATAATTCTAATCCATCCAAGTTACCCTGTGATCTGTTGTAACTATTGTCCTCTCTTTCCCCAGGCTGCTGTCCCTTGTTGGCTTATGTCTAAACGCAGAGTGGAAGCTTTGCAAAGGAGGGATCAGAACTTTCATTTGACTCTAAGATGCCCTGCTCTATTATGGTACCATAGTAATATTCAAGGACTAGAATCCAGCTGAAATCTGTTAACATTGCTAATGAATATTCGAAATTCTCGGTATGAAGTCGGCATACAGCCTTGCACTGGCTGACTTGCATTTCACCCAGATCTTCAATCTTAACGTGGCACTAAGCAAAACAAAAAGGACCTTATTTTAAATTGAGGTTTTTTTCTCACATTCGCATTCAGGATAGCTGCATCTTCTGTTTACACCTGTATAAATCCTTGGGGTAATGGAGGAGTTGCAAGCCTATCAAAAAATCTGGAAATGTTGGACATTACTGTAGCTCACAACTTGATGTGTTTTCCCTGGAGGTCACTGCTCTCAAAATTGCTATAGAGATTTTGGAGACTGTAGAAACCATATTATTTTTCCAGGGAAAAAGGAAACGATAAGATCTCAATCAAAATCCCGACTGCCTTACGTGAGAACTATTGCTAGCTTCATTGGGAATTACACGTGTGATTAAAGCAAGCAGGATCTGGCCCTTATTTTTGTAATTAAACCAATTGTACTATAACTACCAGGAAGGAGTACTATGGTTGGCATCCTAGGGAGACGTCAACAGGCATAAAGACTGAATTCACTTCTCACCTCTCGACATCATCCCTCCTCAGCTCTGTTGCTGTAGATTGAAGCGGCAGTGTGTAAGCCCTTTAATTGCTGCTTTTACTCTGGGACTCTTCTGTCATCCTTGCTCAGAATGAGTCATCCTTTATTATGTCAAAATCCGGGGGACACCCACTGAACAAATGCCTACTTCATGTGAGTTAAGGAGGCAAACTGGACCTTCTATAGGGATAAATGATGGAAAGGTCAGTTTTGCATCCTTTGGCATCTCTTCACCAAATTTCACTTTGTACGGCTAAAAGCATGAATGTTTTCACAATTCTGCAGCTAACTGCAAGAGTTGATCTCCAAGAGGTTATATATTTTTAATGATAAAGTTTGCTTTTTTAAGCTTTTTTTTAGGGAGGGAGGCCAGGGGAAAGTAGCCTTACTATATTTACTTACTATATTTTAAGCTATTTTTTTTTAAACCTTGTTTCCATTGCAAACAGTTAATATATCTGAAAAAAGATTCAAACTATTTTTCAGCTTAATATTTTCCTAGGAAAACTGAGTACTGAGGACTGTGAAAATACATTTTTTTAAGCCCACCAAGTTGGGTGGGTATTTGTTGAATCCATATTTATTATTTTATTTTATAGACTTCAGTGGGAAACTTGCCTGGGTAAGAAAGGGGCAAAAATTTAATAAGATCTGGCATGTTAATGATTATAATTTAGCACTTCTATACTGCTTTCCAGCTTCAAAATGCTGCATGAACATTAACCAGCCTAATTAATTTCATTTAGAGATGTTCTTACTGCATCTCTTCCTCTGCTGAACATTGTGATGCACTTACTGCTGTATTGTAATTCAAAGGTTGTTATGGTAAAGATTTTGACAAGAGCAGAGAATCCCTTGTGAAAATCTGCAATTGTGCTAATTACATGAGAGGTTGGATGTCAAGATTATTCCTGAAAGCAATCCTAGTACCTCTGAACATATTGTATGTCTACCAAGTCTACTCAGTGGAAGGGCAGGGATTTGCCTACATACCATTGCCCCAGTAGCTTTCACCCATGGGGAACACAGATTTTATAAAATTGCAAGGGAAAGTAGAAGTTATGTTAACATTCAACTACAAGCTCCAAAAACTCATGTGAAGGAACAAAGCTACAAAGCTGACTTTGAACTTATTTGCTTCTTACATTACAACCTCACTCATTGCCAGCTTGTCACATGAATGAAGTGTGATTTTGAGATGAGGAGGGAGGAGCCTGTGTTTCATAATCGACTTATCCCAAGAGACATTTAGTTGTCTGTTATTGATGTCGTTTTGTTTTGACTCTGGCAGTGCCAGAGACACTGAAAGACAGAAGCATCACTAGCTCGGGCACTATAGGAGACATGTTAAAAATGCAGACATAGACAAAGCACCTATAGCCCCCGGCACATGGACATTTGCGTGTACAAACTGGTTTCTGTGTGTGGACGTTGGAAGGTAGGCGGACAATTGATATCTGGGGGTGAAAATCCAGGATTTTGCAGACGCAGGTGGTGTGGATGCATTCAGCAATGCACCCTTTTATGTGTAGCTTTGGAAACTTTGACCTTAGTATTAAAGAAGGATCAGTAATTGTCATGGGGGATGACCCTCTGAGGGGCCAGGCATCCGGCCGACCTGTGACAGGCTCTGTTCAGGAGAACGAGCCGACCTGGATCCACTTGTGGATAACTGGATACATAGCTGGATGGCAGTGAATTAATTCAGGAACACGTGGGCCTTATGAAGGCCAGTGAAGAGTCAGGCAGGAGACCAGAATGTCGAGAGAAGAAGCTCTGCAGGACAGAGACTGTAATGCATTTCAAGCAGAGACCTGAGGTACACTGCGTTAGCAGGATGGAGAGGGCAGAGAACCAGCCAGTGAAAAAGCCTGCGGACCTAAAGCAAGAAGAAGGTTTGTTTACAGTGTTTGGTGGTTGATTAAATAAACTAAACCCCTATAGGGGCATTTTTCATTGCATACAAGCCTCATTGAACTTCTTCCTACTAGGACAAAATGAGGCGGAGACATAACCACAGTTCCACACCAGCTTGCCAGAAGGCACTCCAAGTGAGGGTGCCTGCCATTACAGTGATAACATAGCAAGGGTGGGAAAGTATGCTCAGACAGTATGGTAGCTCTGTGAATCCCCGAAATGAGCGGGAATTTACTTATTATTGAACTTACTCTCTCTTTTTCATTCAGGCCCCCATGAAAACGTGCCCATGTATTCCTCTGAGAATTGTGAGTAATATTAGAAACTGGTAAAATACTATTGATTTCAGTTGTACACTGCTATATAATTAGAATAACACCGTGGAGAATCAGGCCCTCGGCATTTTTCTCTGTACCCTATCATCCATCTCTATTTTTCTTTTGAAGAAGGGGTCAGGGAGTTTTCTCGAGAAAAAAAATGTACTGAATTTAACAGACAAATCACAGCCTTGCTATTGTCTTTAATCTTCCTGTAATAAGGAACTACATCCCTGCTACGGATGTCTCAAAAATAAGAAATAGCGTATTTCATTATTATTTCCTTAATCATTATTCAATCAAACTGACATTTTAAGTAATTCCTATAGCAGTCTATTCCATTTCTATTAGTTAAATCTCTTTCGAAGTCCATAGGATTTTTCCTTTTTTCTTCTCCATCTCTGTTAAAGTCCCTGACTGACAATGACCATTCTGGCCATGGAATTTTAGACAATCCTTTCTGGAGTCAGTCAATGCTATCTTTGCTTCTGATTAAACAACACAATGGATGTTCCTCTTTCTTTTACATTAGTGATTCTCAATCTGTAGGTTGTAACTAAAAATGTTGTGTGGATCTGCCTTTATGTAAATATATTGGTATATCAGCTCTTTTTAGTCTACTTAGAAGAGGGAGCTGTATGGTACAACTGCTGTAAAACTGCTGGCTACCTCACGAGTGGTGTTTTGAAGGGGGCTTTGAATAACAATGTGGAGATCTTCCATACACAAGCACTTAACAAATATTAATCAATGCACATTGGGAAAAATAATCCCAACCATACATACATACATACATAAATGACAGGGGATAAATTAGGTGTTACCACTCAAGAAGAGATCTTGGAGCATCACGGATAGTCCTCTGAAAACATCTGCCCACTATGCATTGGCAGTAAAAAAAGCATACAGCATGATAAGAACCATTAGGAAAGGGATAGATAAGACTGAAAATATCAAAATGCCATTACCTTTGGTGAGAAAGGCCTCTAAGACAGTCAGTCCTAATTCCAGGAAAGGGGTCACAGCTATGAATATTACCTAGGGAGGTGGTGGAATCTCCATTTTTAGAGATTTTTAAGCTGCGGCTTGACAAAACCCTGGCTGGGATTATTTAGCTGAGGTTAGTCCTGCTTTGAGCAGGGGGTTGGACTAGATGACCTCCTGAGGTCCCTTCCAATTCTAATATTCTATAATTCTATGAATCCAGAGAGGTAGGAGGTGCCTCCCTCCAGCCCTAACTGGAGCACCTAACTCACGTTTAGGGATGGGGCTTAGGCCCCACATTTCTCCTCTGTATTTTCTACAGGCTAATTTCGGTGTTCCCCTTTTCAGCTTGCCAGCTACTGTGAATCCCATTCTTAGGCACCTAATTGTCCCCAAGCATTGTATAGGTAACCTGGTCCTAAACTGGAGTTGTGGATTCCAGTGGTGGCAGAGTGCCTAAAGTTAGGTGTTGCAATACTGAGCCTATGTCCTTTTGTGGATCGAGCTCTAAATGACTTCTGAAGGCTACGGAGGAAGTCAACATAGGACTAGAACTCAGGGCTGAGATTCTGAAATCCAGAAGGTTCAGCACAAATGGGGTGGGATGGGAACAAAGATGTCTACAAGCCACCTTGGCATCCTTGGGATCATGGGACACTCTGAATGTTAGTGCTCCGGTGTAAATTAGAGCAGCCTGAGGAGCAACTATGGTTCAGAGCAGCCTAAAATACCCACGTAGCTATGGGCCTGCCTGCTATCAGTCCCCTCCTTACTGTGTCCCCCCATCATGCTTCTTGCACATGGGCTGGTGGAAGGTGGGGGCCAACATAGGATCATCTATGGAAGTCCATCAGATTTCTCATGCCAGAGAAATTTTCCCTCCTTCAGGATCTTTTATGAACCCCATATGACACTCTTGGGGAGGCAGAATCCCTCATGGGAGTCAATCCAGTTTTGCTACCACTGTATCCACTCCTCTTCCTCAGTAGGCTGACACTTTAATGTTTTGCACTTCCTCCTCTCTGATATAATGATTTAGTATATAGAAAATATAAGGGAAAATCATGCTAAAACTATAATAAAAGATGTTTACTGGACTTGTCATAAGTCATTCTATTAAACTGTTATGGAATATTAACAAGGGATATGATAATATCCCCATATAAAGTTCATATTCATTTTTTAACAGTGTAAAATGTGTTATAATTATTTAATAGCTTTCTAACGGGTTATGCTTGATAATTAACTGTGAGTGGTAAGGTGGTATGCAGTTATTAGAAATAGCTGGAAGAGACAGAGTAGCTTCGATTTAACCTGTTAATTACCCACAAAAATAATCAGGTGGCAAATGTACAGCTTCCCTCTCTCCCACACAGAGGAAGCAAACATTAAAGCAAAAGTGTTTCACAGCTTCTGGACTTGATGATTGCTTTACCTCTCCAGCCATATGGATTAGATTCCTGCAGTGCACTCTACTTAGGGGCTATATCTTAAATCCATTTAGAAACTTGAGCTGGTGCAGAATGTTGCAGTTAAAATGTGTTACCTTGCCTTGAGCATATTAAACTGGTGCTTCATAATCTGCACTGCCTAACTGTTTGTTTCAGGGTGTTAATTACAGTGTGGGTTCTGAACTAGAAAGCCCTAAGGGCCAGCTTTTCAAAATTATTTAGGTGCCCAAAGATAAGAGTGAGGCACCTAGGCATTTTTGAAAATCCCACTGGGGCCCAGATCCTTAAAGGTATTTACTCACCTACCCCCAGATCCACAAAAGGGATTTAGATGTTGCAACATCTAACTTTCAGGTGCCTAGAAAATCAGAGGAACGACACTGCATTCCACAAAGCCTGAGATAGGCACCGAGGCTCCTTAGACAAGGAATGGGGAGAGAGAGGTGCCTTAGAATGACATTCACAAAAGCCAGCATGCGAGGGGGGAGCTGCCAAAGCTAGCCAACAGGAGATGCTGGTGAGCAGGCTGCCTCTTTCCTGGAGCTCAGCACCTGTCTCTGCTAGTGATCCATGAACTGGGGAAAGAGAAAAGTTCAGAAGCTTACGTTGTCTGCGGGGGCTGATCCAACAGGTGTGCTCAGATGCCTCTTAACTGCACAAAATGTGGCAGAAGGAGGAAGAATTCCCTCAGAATTTTAGTCCAGTGGTTACGGTACTCACCTGGGACATGGCAAATTCTTGTACGGACCCCTTTTCCTCAGGCAGTGTGGGACTAAATACCTTTAAAAATCTGGGTTTTTTTACCTTGGTGGATACCATCCCTAATTCCCATTGATTTCTGTGGGAATTAGGCACTTCAATACTTTTGAAAATCTGTCCCTAAATGGCTTGGGACCTGCCTATGTGAAGGACCAACTGTCTTCCAGTGTTGTCCTGCTGCAGTTGTGCTTGATCTGGAGTTCCCTCGATAGATACATTAGGCCATGGGCTTGCATGGCATTCTCTGAAAGAACTCCTCAACTGTAGAACTCACTCCCTTCTCTGCCTCCTTGGTTCAAAATTGTCAGGACTGAGCACCTTCACCTGTTGAAGTCCTGGGGCACCCACCCATGTCGGAGAGCCACTTCCACAGCCTAAGCGGAGATGCCACTGAACCCAGGGTTCAAGCAAGTTTGCAGGGCAACAAATTATAAAAAGGGACCAGAATTAGGCTCACAGGGTCATAAACAGGGGGCCAGAGGGGGACACCAAGCAGAGAACCCAGACAGCACCCATTGCTCCTAGAAGGTGTGTAGGAAGCCAGTGGACAAGGCCCAGAGGAACTCTGGCTGGATGTGTGATCAAAGAGAGGACCAGAAATTGGCCCCACAGTCTCAGAGTACCTCCCCATCCAGCTGCCCTGCCCTCCAAATCGTGACAATTCTCCCATGGGGAGAGAGGTGGAAAAGTAGGTGCCCAGACAGAGTAGTGGGCCTGCGCTCCCGCAGATGGCCTGGAGCATGGGTAGGAGGGAGCTCGCCTGCCACTCATTCCCAACCATCAGGCCAGAGCTTTTGACCCAGTTGACTTGGGCGTAGGAGGCTGCTGTGTACCTAGCTTGGCAGGCTTCCGCCCATGTCAGGTAGCCCCAGGTCTGGTTCCCGCCATTGATGTGGATTTGTGATTGACAAAAACAGGGCCTTTTGTTGGCTTCCAGGGCATGCTGTAGAGCTATTTGGATGAGAGGGGCTTTTTGAGAAACTAGGATCTTTTCTCTCAGTCTTTCTTTTGCCGTAAGATCTAATTGGAGGCTGCTCTATAGGGTGGAGGTCACTGCTGGTTTTGTCTTTATGCTTAGTTGTGATTTTAAATAATCATGAAGGTTGCCTAGCATTTAGGATAGGCATCTCTTCTGGTCTGCTTTTATAAATCTAAATAAGTAAGTAACATCAGGTAAGTCACAAACTGGGGACAACAAACTCTTAGGATAAAAACCTATCCTCAGACTCAGCTCCGTGCAATTATGTTCTGTACCTGACAGAAGACTCAAGCCCTTAAATCTAATCAGTTCTTTCTGTGACAGGCTGTTCTTTTTGCTTACATCTTTTTTTTTTTTTTTTTTTTTAAAGACCAAATTCTGTCCTGAATTTCCCCTGTGAAACCCTATCGAAGTCAAAAGGGAAAACCAGGCCAGGATTTTGACCAAATAGATTAAAAATAAAGTACAGAAAACATTGACAGCGTTCTTCAGAAAAACAAGGCAGGTGAGGCAATATCTTTGATTGGACCAGCTTCTGTTGGTGAGAATACAAGTTTTCAAGTTTTTTTTCAGCCCAATGTAAGCTCAAAAGCTTGTCTTTCTCACCAACAGAAGTTGATCCAATAAAAGATATTACCTCACCCACCTTGTCCCTAGTAGCCTGGGAGCAACAGAGCTACAACAGCGCTACATTCTCGAGGAAAAAACAATCGGGCTAAATTCATCCATGGTATAACTCATTAACTTCCTAAGCATTACACCTGAGATAACTTTGACCCCTTCTCTTTAAACTGATCCAAGAGTTGCACCCAGGATTAAAGAAGACTGCCAGGGGAGGGGGAACTCTCACCACACCAGTCATGGAGGCATTGGCGTTGTAGGAGAGTGCTGCTTATCCAAGGCAGAGAAAGGAGGTGGGAGCGCCTTCCTGCTTTTAGCAGAGGAAAAGAAGGTGAGATGCTACTTCACATCCCCTTTCATTAGTACCTGGGTTATGCTGTAAAATACCTTGAATTGAAAAGTAACAAACAGATGAGACTTTAGAATATGAAGGTAATTAGGAATTAGATGTATCCATGTAAACAGACTCTGTCATTAGCTTCTCCCCTTCCTGTGTCTTAACCTCTGGAACATCCATGCAGGGCAAATCCTGTTCCCTTCCTCCTTGACAGCAGCAGGTGCCCATCAGAAGAGCCTCTATGGTTCTGCTCAACCAGGATGGGGCATGAGCAGGCCTTGGGGCCAGGGTGCATACCCTCTGCACAATGCAAAACTACACTGGCGAGGATCTAAGGGAAGTTTTATGGGTGCTGGAGGCACAATCCCTCATACCACACTGGAATGATCTTGGGAAAGCTCTGTGAGAGGGCCTTCTTATGGAGTTATCCATCTCCTGCCTGCTCCGTGGCATCCCCTCCTCCACAAGCTGCCTCTTGTGAGTCCAAGTCATTATTTTAGCAGGATGTGATTTCTATATGGCTGTAAAATCTGCCAATTGCAGCTAAGTGAATAATTAATATTGTTTACAGTAAGTTATTAAAAACTATCATGAAGTAAAGCAGTTAATTTGTTTTGGCACAAATTTGGTTTTAGAATACTTTTTTATTATTCTTATTATTTTCATAGCTCTAGTTTCTGGAAATCTCAGAAAAACCAATATACTCAGACTTATTTCTGCACTGATTCTGTGCCTTCAGCCACCATCAGTATTTTTATTGTAATCAGAAACCACAGGGTCTTTAAAAATATGTTTCCCTATTGAACTGTGTTTGTTCTGCAATAAGTATTTATTGCAGAACAGTTGGTTTATTAAGGGACAATTTTGTTGTTGTTGTTGTTTAATATTTTTGAGATGAGACAGTAGTGGAAGCTAACATTTAGCTCTTTTAAAAACTTAATATTTCCATCAAATCTTTATTTACTTTCCTGAGGTGTACATTGAAGCCTCTGGGTGATTTTATAATCCGCAAAAAAGCTGACATCCACTTCTTTCTTGTTCTTTACCTACAGTCTTTATACGGACTTTTATAAATATTATATATATAATATTTAGCACAGGAGCATATATATATAAAAAACATAAATTATACTTGTCTCTTATTATATATTTGAAGACTGCAGTGACGGTGCAGATAGGAAAATCAGCATCAACAAAACATAAAAACACAAAGTCAGATTATGCTCTCACATTAGTGTAAATCCAGATAACTCCAGTGGCTTTAATGAGAAGATTCCTGATGTAGATCATGCTCCTACATTGAACGCTGTGCTCAAGAAGTGTCCAGTTACAATCAGTGAGGCTCTGTATAGCTATGGAAGTCTGCCTAGGTGGAGTTCAGTAAAGAATAGGGGGCTGAGAAAGGTGTAACTAAAAGAAGAATTCAGTCTAAAGACACAAAATGCTGATGATTTTGGAACCTTTTTCACATGTTATTCCTGTCATCTGTAAACAGTTCTATTCTTTGTTACACAGGTGTAAATCTAATGTAACTCAAGTGAAGTCAGTGGGACTCTGCAAAATAGTGGATAGACAAGGTCAAGAGCAGAAGGTGGCAGCATTTTGTGGCTTTTGCGGCACACACAAGGAGTTACACAGAAAACTGATACAATGGTAAATGTCCATTTTGTGTGGCACATAATGTGATGCACAAGGCCTTGAATATAGCAGAAGAAATGGAATGTCAACATAATGACCAGAATAGAAGTGTCTAACTCTCAGCCTGTATTGATGAGATTATACAAATCTTCCACAAGGATTCACTTAGAATACAAGCTTTAGCACTGTTACCTTGTCATAAAATTGGATGTCTGAACGTAAAGTACAGAGCAGAGCAATATAGCCGTGCAGAACGCAATGCCATCCACAGCCTCAATAACAACTCTGACGTTAGCATCAAAGAGGCTGACAAAGGAGGTGCCGTTGTCTTCATGAATAGGTCAGATTACCAGACCTATTCCTGATGCCCGACAACTCTCCAACACCACATTCTACAAGTCACTACCATCCGATCCCACTGAGGAATGCCAAAAGAAACTACAACATCTACTTAAGAAACTCCCTAAAGAAACACAGGAACTAGTCTACACAGACACACCCCTGGGCCCTGACCAGGGTTATTCTATCTGCTACCCAAGATCCACAAACCTGGGAATCCTGGACGTCCCATCATCTCAGGCATTGACACTCTCACAGCAGGACTGTCAGGCTATGTGGACTCTCTCCTCAGGCCCTATGCCACCAGCACTCCTAGCTATCTTCATGATATCACTGACTTCCATGATATCACTGACAATCCATCGATGATCTCCCAGAAAACGCCATCCTAGCCACTACGGATGTGGAAGCTCTCCACCAACATTCCACACAGAGATGGACTACATGCCATCAGGAACATTTTCCCTGATGATGATATGGCACGCCTGGTAGCTGAACTTTGTGACTTTGTCCCGACCCACAACTACTTCAGATTTGGAGACAATCCATACCTTCAAGTCAGTGGCACAGCTATGGGCACCTGCATGGCCCTACAGCATGCCAACATTTTTATGGCTGACCTAGAACACTGCTTCTTCAAAACTCGTCCCCAAGCACCTCTTCTTTACCTACGCTACATTGATGACATTTTCATCATCTGGACCCACGGGAAAGAGTCCCTTGAAGAATTCCACTGGGATTTCAACAATTTCCAGCCCACCATCAACCTCAGCCTGGACCAGTCCACACAAGAAATCCACTTTCTGGACACTACAATACAAATAAAGGATGGTCATATTAATACCACCCTATACCGAAAACAAACTGACCACAATACATACTTTCATGCCTCCAGCTTCCACCCTGGACACATTACAGGATCAATTTCTACAGCCAAGCCCTAAGATACAAACGGATTTGCTCTGATCCCTCAGACAGAGACAAACACCTACAGGATCTCCATAAAACATTCTTAAACCTACAGTACCCACCTGGCGAGGTGAAGAAACATATTGACAGGTACCCAGAAGTCACCTACTACAGGACAGATCCAACAAAGAAATCAACAGAACACCACTGGCCATCACCTACAGCCCCCAGCTAAAATCTCTCCAACACATCATTAAGGATCTACAACCTATCCTAGCAGATGATCCCTCACTTGCTCAAGCCGTGGGGGGCAGGCCTATCCTTACTTACAGCCCCCAACCTGAAGCAAATACTCACCAGCAGCTGCACACAATACAACAAGAACAGTAACCCAGGAACCTATCCCTGCAACAAACCCTATTGCCAACTCTTCCCGCACATCGACTCTAGTGACTCCGTCACAGGTCCTAACCACATCAGCCACAGCATCAGGGCTCATTCCCTGCACATCTGCTAATGTAATATATGCCATCATGTTCCAGCAATGCCCCACTGCCATGTACGTTGGCCAAACCGGACTGTCACTACGCAAAAGAATAAATGGACACAAATGAGACATAAAAAATGGTAACATCCATAAACCAGTAGGAGGGCACTTCAATCTCCCAGGACACTCTGTAGCTGACTTGAAAGTTACCATACTTCTACAAAAAAACTTCAAAAACAGACTTCAGTGAGAAACTGCAGAGTTGGAACTCATATGCAAACTTGACACAGTCAGACTGGGTCTGAATAGGGACTTGGAATGGTTATCTCATTACAAGAGGTAATTGTCACTGTTCCCACATTCTCACCTTCTAATCAATGGTTGTGAATAGGCCTCCTCTACTCTAACTGAATTGACTGTTTTAGCACTTGACCACCCCACTGTTGTTTCTTACCCTTGAAGGTATATATATATCTCCTATCTGTGATTTCCATTTCATGCTGCCCACAGAAATTTGTTAGTCTTTAAGGTGCTACAGGTCTATCATTGTTATAGCTGATCCTGGGACTAAAAGGTGAAACCCCAAGCAGGTGAAAGATTGGAATCCATCTAGGTATAAATCTGATGGTTTAGAGGGAATTTATTGAAGCTTATACAATCTTCAATTGCATATATAATGTAATTGTAATTTACCTTTTCCCTTATTGTAAACTGAAAAGTGACACATTCAGAACAGATGGTGAGAAACACATTTTCCATACAGAGTATTATAAGTGGATGTTTAAGGGCCTTCCTGCAGGCAGATTGTCAGAAACCATTTCTAGGGTACTGCAACATTCTAGTCTGTGATCCACCTGTGAAAAATAGAGATGGAAAGTATAGGGCTAGGAAAGTTTGCTCTTGTTTCTGAGAGGTAAATGCCTGCTTTAGTCTATTAAATCACTTGAAATAATTCAGTAATTCAATCTTGGGAGAAGATCATTCTAAAAGTACTGCATCACTAACTTATTGTGTAAGACTTTAAATGCTGGGGGACTTCAAGTCTTTCAGTCAAGTCAGTGGGAATTGCACTATGTTGGATCAAGTCCTAAGTGCTGTCCCCTAAAGTCAGTTCTTTTTGTTCTCTCTTCATGTCAAGTTTTTGTTTATACCTTCATAACTTCTCCTACACTGTGTCTGAAATCCCCGTCTTGCTACTTCCTACAACTTCCTTCATAGGTGCAGAGCAGTGGTGGTACTGGTCCATTGAATTCCTAACTTGGAATTCTCCAAGGTATGAAATGCTACCTCTGAACTTCCCAACCAGCCATCACTTTCTCCTCATTTAAAATCCTTCCTCAAGACCCACTTCTACTGTGCGTTCAACACGACGTTCTGCTTAAAATCAATTATATTATATGGGCTTTGATCACAAAAGGCAAAGTCTTGAGCTCATTTACACTGAAGTCACCCCAGATTTACATCAAAGTAAATGAGAGAAGAAATGAGGCCAATTAACATGTAGCTCTCATGAAGGTCAAAGATCTAACTCTGCTGTCAGTTACGCCAGGGTCCTTCCATAATGATTTTGATGGCGTTTTTTTGGATTTGTAAACATTTGGGTGAGTAGAATCCTATATTTCAGAAGTTGGTGTTATATTTTTTTTTTAAATATCAGAGGAAGAAGGAAGGCATCCCACAGTCATTTGTTTTGCAGTAATGCCATGTCACTGTTTCTGGATAATTTTTTGATAGAATTGGAAATGTGAAAAATTTGCTGATGCTATTATGAATCTGAAAAATAAACATAGACATTTATTTATTATATCACTGTTGTGCTCCAAATGTGCCAGGTGCTGTACGCTCATGTAAAAGGATGTAGCTCCTGCCCCAAAGAACTTGCAATCTATGAAGACATACAACAGACAAAGTGCAGGAAGAGGGATAAAAACATGCAATAATAAAAAATATATATCAACTCTCCTTTTGCATAACCGTTCTTAAATGGGTGATTTCTTCTTTTTTATTATTTGTATTGTGGTAGTACCTGGGACTTCAGTCATAGACCACTTCCATACAAATGGAACAGAAAGACAGTGCCTGCTGCAGAGAGCTTACAGTCCAAATATAAGAGAAGAGACAGCAAGATATAACCAACAGACAGGGGAACAAGGTAACAATTAGATAAAATTGCTGAGCATGAAAAACTGCAATATCCACATACCATCTGCGTAACCATTCCTGTAGACATTATGGAAGAAAGTGATCTTGAGGATGCATTTGGAGAAGGATAGAGGAATAGCATTCAGGGTCATGCACTAATGTGAAAAAAAGCAAAAAACTCCTTATTCTTATCTATTGCAGTTCTCAACTGTTTTTCCCTTAATGCTATCTCCATTCACTTCCATGATATAATCCTCTTTCTATTCCCACTCTCTGTATTTATTAGCTAGATAATCCATCTTTACCATACTGCCAGTGCCATGATTACAAATCCTGTAGGTTCTCAAACTGACTATAAAGCAAAACTCTTTTAAGAGCCTCAGGATGGTGACTGGTTGCATAAAGCAGATTATTCCTGTCTGGGGTTTCCAGAAAATTGTTGTATTCCACTTATTACCTGCCCTGGAAATGAAAACATCAAGATAGTTTATCTCTGAAATGCTACACTCTACAGTATATGAGACCAAAAACTGAATAGCATCATGAATTTCATATAAAATAACAATACATTTATCCAAGAGAGCTTTCTCCTTATTCCACACCATGAAAACATAGTCAATAAACCTATACACCATTGCATCATATAAACTTATTAAAATCCTTGATTGACTGAACTAATCTTTTTTCAATATAGCCTAGAAATAAGTAATCATGGCATAGAAAGGCACCACACAGGGAACTCTGGCTATGGCCCCCTTCTGAAGAGACAAGCCAACTAGGCTTTTATATCTTACTAGCTATGACCAGCTTTGGCTGTCATTTATATCTGTGCAATTTCGTGGACTACCGGGGACGAATTAAATGATATACTATTTTAATCAACAAAAGAAGAACTCCCCTAGAGATCATCATAAGAGCTGATGGTTAGATCACATACATACAGACCTGAATACTTCCATGTTTATTTCGGGGTAAATAAGGAATAACTATTGAGATCAATAGATTTACATGGGGTTAAAACACAGGAGTGAGAGGAAAAATTGGTCCATAGATTTTTACATGCTAAATGCAACTAATGAAGTATCATGATTTATGCTATACGGTTTATTCATGTCCTTTTTTTTTTTAAATGCTGGTTCAGAGTGTCCTTAGCTATAGCGGGGTTGCACAGAGTATAACAGAGCAGAAAATGATCCACTTGGCTTAATATACTAATTTAGTTTATCATAAAAATAATTAATAATAAATAATGGGTCCAATCCTTTGAGATGCTGAACAGCTGCAACTGCCACTGATGTCAGCCCTTGTCAGGAGATGACTAATTAATAATAAATAATATCATGAAAATAATATCACAATCCATTTTTTTTCAATTACTGTAATTATCATTCTGCTTCAGTACTTCTTTCCATTTACTTATTACATGCATATGACTCAGACTGTGTTAGATATTCACATATGCTATATATGTATAGTCGTAACCATTCACATCTCTTACAATTCTGCACAAGTTTTGGGTCATTTTCTTTGGGAACTCAAGAATTTTACAGTCCGGCCACAGGTCAATAACACAGTCAGGTGACAAAGAACATAGGTGTCCTTCAAAATATTAATGTGGAACATAACAAGAAAGCATAGTGCCAATTTTATATGATTATTTGAATCTTGGCTTGTGGTGTATGTGTAAGGACCTGGAGGTTTCATTTAATTCAGGGGTTCTCAAACTTTTTTTTCCCATGGACTCCCTTTGAAAATATTTCAGGCTGTGATGACCCCCCCAAAAAAGTGGGGACCCACCCCCATGCCATGCCACCCTCACTTCCGTGCTGCTGCTGCTGGAGGTGGTGCTGTCTTCAGAGCACCCAGCCAGTAGCCTCTGCTCTCCGGCCACCCAGCTCTGGCTATCAGCCATGCACAAGGTTGACAGTCACAGCTACAGCATGTGTAGGGGCTGACAGCTCATGACCCCCCCTAGATAACCACATGACCCCCTGAGGGATCCTGACCCCCAGTTTGAGAACCCCTGATTGAATTGCTAATTGGCTCAGTATCCTCATGACAACTGACATTATCTTCTCACCCCTGGAGGTTCACAGAAATATAGGTTTTAAAGTCATAACGGACAATGATCATCTAAGGTGACTTCCTGCATAACATCGGCTGTGGAACTGAGTAATCTCTACATTTAGTCTCTTCAGGGCAGAGTTGAGGCCCAAGTGAAGTAGGGTAAGTTTTTTCCACTGTTGCCCAGTATGGACCTTCTCTGTGGATACATAGAGGACTTCATTTCCCAAGGCTGTCAATCAAGCATCTTTCACAAACACAAAAATCACTTTTGTAAAGAATGGGTTTCTTTCTACAGGCATAATTTCCTGCCTTTGCTAACTGCTATTTTTCTGAGTTCCTCCTGTGAAGTTATGACATCATAATCAATTGAAAAAATTTAAATGGCAATCACGTAGATTTTAATATTGTTGGGAGTGTTAGAGGACTCTGTTTCTTGTAGTTACAACATTTTTTCTTTAGTTTGCTTGGAATCATTGCTAGGAGATAATGCTTTCACCAATACACCTGGTTTATCTGTCTGTAGAATATCTTCACTTCTTCAGCTCATTAATTTCAGTAATGCTAACCAATAAGAAAACAAAACAGAAACTGCACAATAATTCCCCTGCCATGTAGCAAAACGTGTTGGTTTTTTTTCAGTTGCTGAGAGCTAGTTAATTCCTAAGGGGATTCAAGTGTAAGTGTTTACAAACACGTGTGAATGAACTCATTGTTGCCTGAATTATTAACAGAGCTGGTATTGTTCTAACATGAAGATAATGAGCACAATTAAGAAAGGAAGATAAAGAGGTAGACGAATATACTGACAACAGGGTAAGAAAAATATGAGCACTTGTTTTAGGACTTGTTTAAAACTGTTTCATTGTTGCAAAGGTCCCTACAATAACAATGTTAAGGAAGAAACAATGACTTTACTTGATATACTGCAGGGAAAATACAGTGGGACTAATGGTGAGCTTTAGCAACTATGCAAAATTCCCTCAGAATGTATTCATTTGGGAACTAGATTATTGCCCCTTATAACAGGGGAACTTTCCTGTGTACAATGCTATTAGCTAAGCAACGAAACATCTCTATGTAAAAATGGAGGGAGATTCTAAATATGTGCCCATGTTTTGGTGAACCTTCTGGAAAGACTTTGGCATCTGGATTTCAATGTCATGGACCTGATTATGGTTTCACCCTCATTTTCCTCTGGTATTCATATTGTTACCTTTTTATCTAGCTGTAAGAAGAGTGTAGAGAAACATATGTTTTTATTTTTCTCACATTACTATCATGAAGCCAAATTCTTTTGGTTCAATCGGCAAAGATTTTGCCTTAACTTTAGTCACTCCAGGTAATTCCGCTGACTTCTGTGGAAGTCCTGTCAGAACTGGGGCCAGAGATGTGTGCACAAACTTCCTACTGTAGTTAGAGGGGACTTTGGCTTGTGGACTTTTGGTTTTGTTATTCTGGAGAAAGACTGTGCTGAAGTATGCAATATTGTTGTAGCTGTGTTGGTCCCAGAGTACTAGAGAGACAAGATGGGTGAGGTAATATCTTTTATTGGACCAACTTCTGTTGGTAAGAGAGACAAGCTTTACTCTCTGTAAGCACGAAAACTTGTCTCTCCTACCTACAGAAGTTGAAGATAAAAGATATTACCTCACCCACCTTATCTCTCTAGTACTGAAATATGAGACGTCAGCTAATTTTGTTTTAGTTCCTGAAATGATTTACTTACTACATCATTCTTGGATAAGATGGGGGATTGGGTCAATTAAGGTATCTCTACACTCCCAATGTCAGCATGCCACGACGCCTGGATTGATGGACTGTGGCTCATGCTACTGCTTTAAAAACAGCAGTGCTTTTAAGTTTCAGCTCAGGCTCTGAAGCCCATCCCTCTCCCTAGGCTTCAGACCGCTAGCTCCAGCCCAAGTCCAAGCTGCAATACCTACAGAGCTATTTTCAGCACAGTCATATGAGCCTGAATCTGTTGACCAGGGTTCAGAAGTATGCTGCCCCAAGCTGTGTAGACATACCCTTAGAATATTCAGAAATGTCATCAGAACCACGGCAGAACTAAAAAACACAGAAATGTTCATTTACATTTTTTTCTATTTAAAAAGTGTTAATTTTAATAACCTCTAATTACTGACTCTAGTTATGATCTGTGGTTGATGTATTCATTATATTTTAATGTATATATCATTATATAAATTAAATTAAATGCAATAGAGTGATGAAGGAAAACTGGCAAAGCTCACATGTGTACCACAAAAACACTCCCTTATTATTTCAATATTTAGGAAGTTAAGGCTATAACAGAGCAAAATATTCAAGCATTTGTATGTAAAGTTAGATATGTTTGAAGAACAAGTTGCTTACCTAGGTGCCTAAATGTGGATTCACATACTGGGTTTAGTTGTATTTGGTTCCCGATTCAGCAAAGCACTTAAATACATGCTTAAGTGCTTTGTTGGATCAGGACCTATAACAAGGAAAGACTGATTTTACTGAAGGGCTGGAGACAGAGTTACTTACATGGGCTGGGAGAACACCCTGATGTTCAAACTCAAACTTTGTTCTCAGAATATACCCGTACAACTCCATTGACTTTATCTCTGTATGTTGTGCATGATTCTGAACATCAATGTGATGCTGATATACTTCTTTCAAACTCAGTTTATTAAAATTTTGGTCTTTGTAACAGAGTGGCTTTCCTCTTTAAGGGCTGGAGGCCTGAGGCCAGAGAACTCTAGTTACTAACTGGAACACCTGAGCAGGGATCAAGTGATTCCCCTGTAAATAGCTGCAGAGAGACAGAAGGTTCCTTCAGGTTTCAGAGACCAGATGGCTGCAGGAGAATTTGAGAGACAATGAGGAAATAGACTCCAGCCAGGGTGGGCTGGATTTGGCCTGCTAAAAACAGAGCATTGAGTTGAACTTCATGGAGTTTATTTTGGGACTTTGAGTTTTGTTTTGCAACTTTGCTAGTAAACACCACACCCTAAGGAGGGGTGTTTGCAAGAGAGAAGCTGTGTGGAGTCTATTAAGGAGCCAAGAAAGAAGGCAAAGTGAGGCAGGGAGCCACAGAGCCAGCCTGGTCACAAGTGGGGAGGCAGACAGTGGCCAATCTCCAACAGTCTGGAAGCTGTAGCTCTGTGTAGGGAAGTAGTGTGGCTCAGGCAATGAGGCTGCTGGCTTGGAAGCCTGAAGATAGGGGTTTGCTTCTTGCATCTGCTACCTGCTTGTCAGGTGACCTTGGGGAAGTCACCTCTTCTTCTTATGCCTATTTCCTTATCTATAATGGGGATGATAATGAGACCAAGGTATGGAAAGTACTATGTAAGAGTTCTGAACTACTTTTGCGAGGAAGCCTGCAGCATTCAACTTTATGTTTTGAAACACAAACCATAATCAAATATTCTTTAAGATTATTTTCGCTAGACTGCAGATCATATAACACCTACAGAATTAAATTAGAGAAAGCCATAATAAACATATATTAAAAACATTTAAATTGTTATGCTTGGAACTCTTTGGTCCAGATTCTTTACATGATTATGGCACCTTTGTGCCACTCTTGTTGTGGAAACGGATCATACTCTGGCTATGTATAGACTGAAGGTGGCAAATTCACCACTGTCAGATTGATTTATCCAGATCGATTGAGTGGAAGTGGAGACCTGCTCAATCAACCTGGAAATCAATGTTATTAATCCACCTCCACCAGGTGGAGTAACACTGCATCGACAGGAGTGCATTTCCCATCAGTGCAGTGAACTGAAGATGCTGCGGCAAGTAGAAGTTAGGAAGCTACTCTTTGTAGCTTGTGTGTCTCCCGTTGACTGCTGTCAAATTTGGTGGCACGTGTAGACATAATCTCTGGCTGCAATTGTCTAGCAGAGTATTCCCCTATATAAATGTATTGCAGATGGGTTCTGTGCCTGCAGCCATGTCACCTCCCAGACCGAATTGTTGTACTCTGGGATGAGAAAGGGATGGAGCAGCATGGCATAGAGGAGGATGGTCTTGTGTTTAGAGTGCTACCCTGCAATGGGAGAGACTTCTGATTCCCAGGTCTACCACAAGCTTCCCGGCTGACCTTGGGGAAGTCATTAGGTCTCTGCACCTCAATTCCTCCTTTGTAAAATGGGGATAATAGCTCCGCCGTATCTCACAGGGGTGTTGTGAAGATAAATACATTGAAGACTGTGAGGTGCTCAGCTACTACAGATTGAGGGTGAGGGCACATAAATATATGAGACAGAGAGTGTGAAGGATTATAGACAGTTCAGGTTGTAACTCCACTATATCTACCCTCCTCTGGTACAGGACACATTATGGTCCCAGTGCCAGTTGCATAAACTAGACCAGCCCAACTGCTGTTGGGGATTGAGCCAGTTCTGAGAATCAGGGAGATGTAAATGGTTCTCTTATGTCCCTCCCTGCCTTTCTTCTGTAATTAGCAGAGGAAAATTTAGCCCAAACTGGAGGAGAATCTAGCTCTTCTTACCTCTTCTCATTAACCAGACAATCCCTTCTTCAAATCCTTCTTTAAAACACATCTTTTAAATGAAATATTTGAACAATGACAACTGCAATATGTCTGCATCGTCTTCAGCTTGCACCATCTCCCAGAGTATTATGAGTGTCTGACTATTTTCTCTGTGTATGATCTAGATCCCATGAGGCTATGGGCAAGGACATTGAGTTGTTACATATTTGTACAGTGCCAAACATGCTTTTGGTGCTGATGACATACTGACTGATGAAAATAGTTATCCTCTAACTGAGATCCTATTATACTTCAGTTACAAAAGAAAAATTAAGTCAACTCTTCTTTGTATGGGCTTGAATGAGTCCTAGAAAACTGTCTTAACCGAGATCTTCTGGAGTGTTGCCTTTCACAATCAGTAAATGATTTTGTACTCTAAATTTCTTCAAGAGACTCTCAGCATGCTAGAGCATCCTTAAAGATACAAGTTCCTCCGGCCTCCCAAGCTATGATGTTAATCAGAACACCAGTTTGTTTTGAAATGTTTGATTTATTGTTTATTTTATTACACCTATAACAGTTTTTGAAGGGTTAGAGTATTTGGTTTACAAGAACAGCTTCCTGCCTCCAGCAGATGCTGTCAATAGACACTGCATGAAAATGTACAATGAACATCACTCTAGTATCTCCAAAAATGATGATGGAGAGCTGACTTCCCAAAATCATTCCTTTAAAAAAAATCCACTACTGTGTTCTATGCTACTGATTGCATGTATTTTTGGGGGGAAGAGAGGGAATTGAAATACTACTTGATTATCTAATCTAAAAATGGAGGGAGATTCTAAATGTGCGCCCATATTTCAGTGAACCTTTTGGAAAGATTTTAGCACCCCAGCTTCAATTGCATGGAACAGATTGTGATCTCACCTTCATTTTCCTCTGCTGTAACACCAGTGTAAGTGAGAGAAGAATATAAACTTGTGTGTGTTGGTCAGACATACCCACCTACCAGATAGTAACTTATGAAAATAATGGGCCAAACTGCAATTTAGGAAAAGAAAAACCAGCAAAATCTATGCTGGCACAACACCTCTTCAAGGAGTGTGTCAATTATCTCAGGATATTATTTTATGAACACATGCATTGTTAGAACTCTATGGTAAAAGTCACTTGAATTAGAAGCACTATCTAGTGTTGTACATAGTGTTATTGTAGCCTTGTTGGTCCCAGGATATGAAAGACAAGATAGTACCTCACCCACTTTGTCTCTCTAAGTGCTACCCAGGACTGTTAGCTGAAGTATGGGACACACAGATAAAAGAATGTTGCAGACTAAGGACTAGTTGTATGAGGTAAGGGCAATTAGGATTAAATGCTTTAAAATATTCTACTATTGTTACATTGCTGAATCCTGAATTATGGAGAAACACAATAAAAAAAGGAATAAAGTGACTACTGCTTAAATGCAATCCCCATTTGAAAGCACACACTATTGTAGTTTGGGCCAAAGACTCAGTTCACAAGTTGTACTGAGACTACAGAAAAAAGGAATATTTAACACAAAAGACTTGTATTGTTGACCCAGTTTGATCCCTCTTTCAAAGGTAAATCTAAAGCATTCTTGAGTGGGCTTCACACATTGATCACTACAAGAAAGCTCCCATGAATGACATGGTCCAGCCTTGTCATTGTCCTTTTTTACCTTGCGTTTCCTCCCTTCCCCGTCTGCTCTGCTTCTAGATACAAGTCAATAATTAGTTCACCTGAAATAGATACTCAAAATCTGCTCAATATATTCCTCAAGAAAAATATGCATTGGAAAGGGACTATTTCTTTCTTTAAACTTTAAACTTTATTGGATTTTTACAGAGCAAATATAAAGAAGAGGAGAAGTAGAAAAAATTTGTACACATTCACACACTGGCCTTATAAAATTTAAAGGAAATCATACCCCCCTACAGACAATCCATATATTCTCCATTTATCATTCTTGTGGATAATTATGATGTCATCATCAGTGAAAAAAGACAAATGATACTCAGCAGTTAAAAAGATACTTGTCTTATGTGGTTGACGGAGTACAATTTTACATGGTGATTTTATCTATAGGGAATATAGGATGGTGTGGAGTATTACAGAAGTTTTCATAGCATGGCATGGAGTTGGGTTGGTCACATTACTCACTGGTGGCAAAGCTCTGAGCGAAATATGTACTAAAAGAATCCTAAAAGAATGCGGATAAAGCTTTTATATCACGGAATGCCTTTGTGTATTATGTGTATGTGACTTATGTTACAGAATAGCTATGGCTTGGGTGGTTTTTTTGGGGTGGAACAACTAGTTTCTGTATTCTCCCATTAGAATATAGTATGTTACAATAATAACTATAAAGCCAGGTGCCTGAGTTACCATGAGTCCCACTATAAAGGGCTGAGAGAGAAATTAAAAATAATAAATACAAAATGCCTCTGAAAATGATCTATAAAGCTGGCCAAAATTTTTCATCTGTGGGAGATGTTTGTCTTCAACACATTTCTTTTTTTAAAAAAAAATTTTCAAAGAAAATCCAAATATTTCTGTAGAAACACTTCTATGAAAATGAAATTTTTGTCTGTTTGGTCAACACTTTTCATGGGGAAAATAAATCCTTGACTCACTCAACAAAATAGTTCTGTCTATTACATAAAAATGATACAAATTAAAGTCCTTTATCTTGGGCCCTTCCAGGTCTGTATATTTAAAATGGCTTTGCATTTTATTTTTATCTTGTAGGCATGCAATTTAATATATGTACTGTGCTTTGATGATGTACATTGATATATACATGTTATGAGTGCCAAATTAAGGCTTATGCAGGTGAAACTGTAAGGTGGCAGATAGGAGGTCCACCAGATAGGCAACAGTACTTGCAGGTATGATTCCTGTAGAGACCATTATGGTGATAATGGCTTTCAGAATTGCTGAGAAGACCATGAAAAACATAGTCAGCCATTTAAATAGTGCCTAGATTTTATCACAGTCCAGAGAAGAAGAAACATAATCTTGACACTGTTCTTTGTGCTGGTTTTCCATAAATAATATGGAATAGAATATTTTCTTGTTGACATCAGCATGAAAGTATGTAAATTCTATGAAGGCTGTAGAAGCTTGAGTCATCCTGGGAATGGGAAAGAAAAACATGACAGGGGACATTAAAATTCAGAATTTAGGCCCCTATCCTTCCAGTACTTACACAGATGAATAACTTCATGCACATGAATTCACTGAATACACTACATTTATATGAGCAAAGTTAAGCACATCTGTGTTTGCCAGCTCAGGGCCTTCATAGGTCATTAAGAGCTGGATTGAATCATCTTGTTTAGCAAAGGGGAGGGGAAGATCTGGGTTGTGACTATTTTGAATACCATCATAGTTGTTTAGTAATGAAATGCCAAATAAAGCAGGGCCAAACTCTGCCTTTGCATGTGTCAGACTAGAATATGGCCCTTAATTAGCATCAGTAGCATTCTGAAGATACCACCAAACAAACACAAGTTCAGATCCATGACATTGTATTTATGACATTTAACCTCAATTCTGATATTTTCTTATTCACGCAAATTATGTAATTCACTGACAGTTAGGAGAAATACATTATGCCAATTTGGGATCCATTACTCAACCAAATCTCCTTGTATTTTGCTGACAACTTTTGGCATCAGCATTAGAAATTATTTGAAAACTTCTATTAGTTTCCCGCACTACTAGTGTCTATATAAAAAGGAAGCCTCTGGATACAGTTCACATCACCTCATTATTATTTGTAATCTTTTTCTTTTATTTCCAGTTTACAATATATTTGAAAAATTGGTTCCATCCAATTTCTATAAGTTTAAAACATATTTCCACCCACAATGCACTCTAAATATCAGATGTCAATCCTTATTCTGCCAGTGGAATTCCTATCCAGTGCCTGTATTTGTTCTGTCTATGCTTTTGGCCTACACGCAATGGCAATCAGAACTTGATATGGAATTTATTTGGTTCAAAGACAGCCCAGCTTTACCAGCTGATCCAAAAAAAGTTTCCACACTCTAGCCCAGTAGTAGGAGCTGCATTAAACTTATCTCTGCTGGAGATCACTCTTTGCAGATCTGATACTTATCTTAATTCTTGTTACTTGATCTGGGAACATCCTTGTCATATGCTTTTTATCTTGCACTTGGGGGAAAAAATCAATAGAGTTCAGTAAATCAACACATTTATCCTTCTGACTGACATGTTCACTTCTGACTTGCTTCATCTGGCACATGTTTATATTATTCACAACATGATCCTTGTTATAAAGTGGATGAATGTTACTGTTCATTCAGAACAGATGCACTTTAAGTGACAGCCTCTGAATCATTGCCTTTTATACATCAAGCAGTTCAGTACAAAGTTGGCTGTCAGTTGACACAGTTATATCAGTCACCCTACAAAGGATTAGTATCCTCCAGTACGAACAATACATTCTTAATTTTTACTATATCTGTTGCCAGAATACTCTCTTTTTGGTGTTTGTTATTAGGAGCATCAGACAAGATGCTGTACAACTCATGAGCGGCTTACTTACACTGGAGCACTATATATCTCTTTATATTTTCCTTGCTGATAAAAGGTGCACAGATAATGAACTTTTTATAAAGGTAAAAAAAAGCTCTGGAACTGGCGGGCTGCCAGTTTTTACTTTCATTCTAATTACCTTGAGAAAATAATTTATTGACTTTAGCTCCCTCCCGCCCAAGAGATGTTTAAGTTTTCAAATTCAATCTTCATAATTCATAGGCTCCAAAGCAGAAGGGCCCATTGTAATCAGCTAGTTTGACCTCCCATGTAACACAGGCCAGAGAACTTCCCCAAAATAATTCCTACAGCATGTTTTCTAGAAAAATATCTAATCTCTATTTAAAAATTGTCCAGGATGGAGAATCCACCATGACCCTCGGTAAATTGTTCCAGTGGCTAATTACTCTCCCAGTCAAAAATGTACACCTTATTTGCAATCTGAATTTGTCTAGCTTCAGCTTCCAGCTGCTGGTTAGTGTTATACCTTTCTCTGCTAGACTGAAGAGACTGCTGTGGTATATTCATTCCCCATGTAGGTGCTTATAAATGTTGATGAAGCCCTTAATCTTTTCTTTGTTAAGCAGAATAAATTGAGCTCCTTGAGTCTGTCACTATAAGGCATGTTTTCCAATTCTTGTGGCTCTTTTCTGAACCTTTCCAGCATATCAACGTCCTTCTTGAATTATGGACACCAGACCAAGACACAGAATTCCAGCCATGGTTTCACCAGTGCCTAATAAAGGAGAAAATAACCTCTTTACTCATACTTGAGATTCCCGTTTAAGCATCGCAGCATCGCATCAGGCCTTTTGGCCACAATATCATATTGGGAGCTCATATTCAGCTGATTATATTTCACGACCCCCAACTCTTTTTCAGAGTCACTGCTTCTACCCTAGAGTCTCCCATCCTGTAAGTATGGCACATATTCTTCATTCTTAGATGTGCGGATTTACATTTGCTTGTGCCAATCTTACCAACTGAATCAGATGGCTCTGTAACAGTGACCTGTACTCTTTATTATTCACCACTCCCTCAATGCTTGTGTCATCTGCTAACTGTATGAGTGATGATGTCATGTTTTCTTCCAGGTCATTGATAAAAATATTAAATAACATATCCGAGAACCGATGCCTGGGGGACCCCACTGGAAACACATTAACTTGATGATGATTCCCAGTTTATTGGCCAGTTTTTAATCAATTCAATGTGCCATGTTAATTTTATATCATTCTAGTTTTTAATCAAAATGTGCAGTACCAAGTCAAATGCCTTACAGAAGTCTTAGTATATTACATTAGTACTACTTGTAGTCTCATAATAAAAACATATTTGTAATCTCATTAAAAAAAAGATACCCAGTTAGTTTGACAGGATCTATTTTCCACAAAGCTATGTCAATTTGCATTAAATAAATTACCTTGCTCTAATTATTAATCAAGACTCAAATCAGCTACTCCATTATCTTGCCTAGGATTGATGTCAGGCTGACAGGCCTATTATTATTTGGGTTATCCCATTTCCCATTTTAAAATATCTTCCAGTCTTTTGGAACTTTTGGAGCAGTGTTGCAAGTCTTATTGAAAATTAACATTAGCAATGAAAATTAGCAAGCACCTCAGCCTGTTCTTTTAAAACTCTTGGACACCAATTCTCTGGACCTGCTGATTTAAACATGTCTAACTTTAGTAGCTGCTGTGTAACATCCTACTGAGATACTAGTGGAATGGAAAGAGTGTTATAATTATCAATAGATATGACTACATCATCTCTTTTTTTCCCAAATACAGAACAGAAATATTTATTGAACACTTCGGCCTGTCCTGCATTATTATTATTGACAATTCCACCATTTCCAAATAGTAATGGACCAATATCATTGTATCTCTCTATCTCTTTTCCTTTATGCTGCTTTTTCTGGTGAGGGTCGTGGCGGCAGCATGGAGAGTAGGGAGGACCAGACCTTCTTCCACAACAGGTTCCAGCGCCTTCTGGGAGAGTCTTGGGCATTCCCAGGACAGCTGAGAGATATAATCCCTCCAGCTTGTCCTGGGTCAGCCTCAGGGCTTGCTCCCAGTGGGACATGCCCAGTATAGTTCCAAAGGAAGTCTACCAGGGGGCATCCTTATCAGGTGCTCAAACCACCTCTCAATCCAGAGGAGTAGCAGCTCTACTCTGAGGCTCTCCCAAATAGCTGAGGTCCTCACCCTTTCTCAGAGATTCAGCCCAGCCACCCTGAGGAGAAACCTCATTTCCACCATTTGTACCCACGATCTCATCCTTGCAATCAATACCCAAAGTTCATGACCATAGGTAAGGATGGGGACATAGATTGACCTGGAAACTGAGAGCTTCATCCGAAAATTTAGCTTCTGCTTCACCATCATGGATAGATACAGTGCCTGCAGCACGGTCACCACCATACTAATCCGTCAGTCAATCTCACGCTCCCGCCTACCATCACTTGTGAACAAGATCCCTAGAGACTTAAACTCTTCTACTAAGGGCAGCTGCTCCCTCTTCACCTGGACAGAACACTCTACTTTCTTCCAGGAAAGAACCACAACTTCCAATTTGGAGGTGTTGATTTTCATTCCAGCCACTTCACACTTGGCAGCAAAGCATTCGAGTGCACGTCGGAGGTCATACTCTGAAGAAGCAAGAAGAATAACATCATCCGGATACACTCCCCAACTCAGATGCACCTGATATCCAGACCATGAAGATCACGAACTGAAGTAGGGACAGGACGCACTATTGGTGGAGTCCAACAACCATCTTGAACGAACTTGACTTAATGCCAAGAATGCAACACAACTCTCACTCCAGGAATATCATTGTTAGGATTATTTTTGTTCCTAATATACTTTAAAAAGTTCTTCTTGTTGTCCTTAACTTTGCTGGCCAGAAATTTCTCCTTGTGTCCCTTTACTTCATTTATTAATTTTCTAAAGTTCCTAGCTTATGATTTATATTCATTACTATAAACTTTGCTGCTCTTCCATTTATATATATAAGGAAAATTTTGTATAGCTGCCTTCACTTCCTGTGTAAATCAGGTCAGTTTTTTCTCCAGTACAGCCTTCTTTCTTGACTGTGGCTTTTTGGGCATATAGTAAAGTTCTTAAACAATTCCCAATTATTCTTCACATTTTTCTCATTAAATTCATCCTCCCTGCTGATTTGACTTACGATTGGTTTCAGCTTAGTGCCACTGGACCATTTAAAGAACCAAGTGTATATATATTACTGGTTTGGACTTGCTTGCACATTAGGAATGTGATCAAGTCATAATCACTTCTACCTAAACTACTGTTAATTTTTAGTTTTGTGATCAGTTCCCTTTTATATGTCATGACAAGATCTAATATAGAATTCCCCCATGTGGGATGCAATACATTTTGAGTTAGAAAATTGTCATCTATAACATCTGAACATTCTGATGATGTTTTAGTGCTGGTAGTATGAGACCTCCAGCATGTCACTCAAGTAAGGCTCCCATGCTCACACAGCTTTTTCCCCCTACTCTTTAGGTGCGTAAGGCACTGGTCATCCTGTTCACGACTGTGATTTGGCGTTTTGTAGCATACACAAAGTAATACCCCATCTTCAGTGTTATCTGTTGGGACATTGATCCAGAAGCAATCGAGACAATTTTCTTTTGAGTTGTCAGTGACGCAGAAACAGGTAACGCCATTTTTTACATAGAGTACCATCCTCCCTCCCCCTTTGCCCACTCAACCCTTCCTAAATAGTTTTTAACCATTTATTTTCACATTCCAATCATGCGACTCATCCCACCAGGTTTTAGTAGTACCAGTAGCACTAGGTCGATAATAATGACAAATACATGTTGAAGAAACATCCTGAAACAGTCTATACCTCTCAAGGAAATGTTTTCCATGCACATAAGTAAAATCTATCCTAATCACAATATTCATTTTTTCCAACGCAACAGAATCACAAAATATTTCATGAATTGCAGTTAATGATGACAGCAGAGAGAATGAGTGTGCGGAAAAGCCCACTTGTAGAATCATTTTTTTCTTTTTATTGCTACTTCAGTATATTTTGTGCAAATGGGTCTATATACATAATTTTACTTCTGAAAGGTTTAAGTGAAACTAAGGAGATGCAAGACATGCTCATGTCAGCAAAAAGTTTGGATTTTTCTAAAAGAAATTCGTCATACCAACGTCTGCTATTACAAAACTCTGCATAAAATAAAATAAAATAAAAGGCTAAAATTTGTTTCTGGTAGTTCAAAGCATTCAGGTTTTCAAGTTTGCTTTTATAGAAGTAAAACCTAAAAGCATGTATATGATGTAAGATTAATTCATCAGTATACCCCAGTGCCATCAGCGATAGTAGGGTAACTGATGATTATCTATTTTAAACTCATTGGGGCAAATTCACTCCCAGTGTAACTCAATTGATTTCTGGCTCCACTCTGTTTTAATCATAGGATATTGAAATAAGACTGAACAAAGACTTAGTAAATGTACCATAGAGTAAATCTTACACTGGCAGTGTGATGGACTACTACTTATTAGTTATTTAAGTGCTGCTTATGTGACAAATATGATCTACTAAGTCTTTTCTTACTCTAATGGCTATGACGAAAGAAACAAGTTTCATGGCATTTGAGATATTTATAAATAATAATAAAAAAACTCAAAGAAGGGGCAAATGGAAGTGTTTCTGGCACATACTATTAAGGCTACTTACTCATAGACTCATAGGTCAGAAGGGACCAATATGATCATCTAGTCTGACCTCCCGCACAAGGCAGGCCACAAAACCCTACCCATACACATTTATAACAACCCCGAACCCATGACCGAGTTGTTGAAATCCTCAAAAATGAGATTTGAAGACCTCAAGCTGCAGGGAATCCACCAGCAAGCGACCCATGCCCCATGCTGCAGAGGAAGGCGAAAAACCTCCGTGGCCCCTGCCAATCCGCCCCGGAGGAAAATTCCTTCCCGACCCCAAATATGGCGATCAGCTAAACCCTGAGCATGTGGGCAAGACTCACCAGCCAGCACCCAAAAAAGATTTCTCTGCAGTAACTCAGTTCCCGTCCCATCCAACATTCCCACAGACCATTGAGCAGACTTAACTGCCGATAATCCAAAATCAATTGCTCAAATTAAACTATCCCATCATAACATCCCCTCCATATACTTATCAAGCTTAGTCTTAAAGCCAGATAAGTCATTTGCCCCCACTACTTCCCTCGGAAGGCTATTCCAGAACTTCACTCCCCTAATGGTTAGAAACCTTCATCTAATTTCTAGTCTAAATTTCCTAATATCCAATTTGTACCCATTCGTCCTCGTGCCTATATTAGTACTAAACTTAAACAATTCCTCTCCCTCCCTAACGTTAATCCCCTTGATATATTTATATAGAGCAAGCATATCCCCCCGGAGCCTTCTTTTGGCCAGGCTAAACAAGCCAAGCTCTTTGAGTCTCCTTTCATAAGGCAGATTTTCCATTCCTCGGATCATCCTAGTAGCCCGTCTCTGAACCTGTTCCAGTTTGAATTCATCCTTCTTAAACATGGGACACCAAAACTGCACACAATATTCCAGGTGGGGTCTCACCAGCGCCGTATATAACGGCACTAACACCTCCTTCTCCTTGCTGGAAATACCTCGTCTGATGCATCCTAAAACCGCATTTGCTTTTTTAACAGCCATATCACATTGGCGGCTCATAGTCATCCTGCTATCAACCAATACCCCAAGGTCCTTCTCCTCCTCCGTCGTTTCCAACTGATGCATCCCCAACGTATATGTAAAATTCTTATTATTAATCCCTAAGTGCATGACCTTGCACTTTTCACTATTATATTTCATCCGATTACTATTGCTCCAGTGTACAAGGTGGTCCAGATCTTCCTGAATAGCATCCCGGTCCTTCTCCGTGTTAGCAATACCCCCCAGCTTCGTGTCATCCGCAAATTTTATTAACACATTCTCGCTCTTTGTGCCAAGATCAGTTATAAAAAGGTTAAATAAGGTCGGTCCAAGAACCGATCCTTGAGGGACTCCGCTAGTAACCTCCTTCCAGTCTGACAGTTCACCCTTCAGCACGACCCGCTGTAGTCTCCCCTTTAACCAGTTCCTTATCCACCTTACAACTTTCACATTCATCCCCATCTTTTCCAATTTAACTAACAGTTCCCCATGCGGAACCGTGTCAAACGCCTTACTGAAGTCGAGGTAAATTAGATCTACCGCATTGCCTTTGTCTAAGTAATCCGTCACCTTCTCAAAGAAGGAGATCAGGTTGGTTTGGCACGATCTACCTTTAGTAAATCCATGTTGCAATTTGTCCCAATTACCATTGACCTCCATGTCCTTAACTACTTTCTCCCTTAAAATTTTTTCCAAGACCTTACACACGACAGACGTCAAGCTAACAGGCCTATAATTACCCGGATCACTTTTATTCCCTTTCTTAAAAATAGGAACTACGTTAGCAATTCTCCAGTCGTACGGCACAACCCCCGAGTTTACCGATTGCTTAAAAATTCTCGCTAACGGCCTCGCAATTTCACACGCCAGCTCCTTTAATATCCTCGGGTGGAGATTGTCCAGTCCCTCCGATTTTGTCCCATCAAGCTGTTCAAGTTTGGCCTCTACCTCAGATACGGTAATATCCACCACCACATCCAGATTCCCGTTCGTCATCCCTCCATCATCCCTAAATTCCTCACTAGTCTTATTAAAGACCGAGGCAAAGTACTTATTTAGATATTGGGCCATGCCTAGGTTATCCTTAACCTCCGTTCCATCCTCAGCGTATAGCGGCCCCACTTCTTCTTTCTTTGTTTTCTTCTTATTTATGTGACTGTAGAACCTTTTACTATTGATTTTGATTCCCTTTGCAAGGTCCAGTTCTACGCGGCTTTTAGCCTTCCTCACTTTATCCCTACACGTTCTGACCTCACTAAGGTAGCTTCCCTTACTAATCCCGCCTTTCTTCCACTCCCTGTAAGCTTTCTGCTTTTTCCTAATCCCCTCTCTGAGTTCCTTTGCCCCAATACTGTCAGCAAATGAATGCTGCCCTGCAATTAATTGGTTTTACTGTCAGTAAAGAGGCAGTGTAAATTCACTGAAGTCAGACTAGTGCTAGTAATTTCACCCAGAGTGTTGTCATTCTACTATTTAAAATAATAATAATAAATTAATTAATTAATCTCCAACGCTATTCGTGAAGGAATCAGCAGATCTGTTTCACATATATTTGCCGATGAAGAGGATTGGTGAGACTTGCAAGTCTGGTTTCATTTCATGCTCTGGAAGGAAGTCTGCTTCAGTGGTCTTAGAGTCTTCTGCCATGCAAACTCGTCCTCTTCTGCCTCCTCTCCTCTAACCTGTTTCTGTCCCTGTCCTTCCTCTACCAAACCACTGTCTCCTTATCCCAGTCCCTTTTCCCTCACCTAGACAGTCCCAATCTCCACTCATCTGGCTTCTGATCCAGCCTCCTTGCCTAGCCAGCCGCAGTCTCCCCGAACTCCTCACCTGTTCTGAGTTTCCCACCCATGCACTGGCTTCCAGTCCCATTCTCCTTGGCCAGCCAATCCCAGTTTTCCCCTGGGTTCCCAGTCCAGTCTCCTTGCCAGGCTAGTTACATTTTAGCAAGATAGGCTATAAAAGATTTACAACATAACTAATTGGGTGCTAGTAAGGGGGATAACTTGATGGTTTTGTGTGGGTTTTCCAATGGTAGGAGAAGAGGACAAAGAAAGCCTAGTTCCAAAAACCTACAAAAGGCCTAGTCAGAATATGACTTTTAGCACTCCCTTGGTAAAATCCTGGTGTCGCTGATGTGAGTGGGGGCTTTTCCATTCACTTTAGTGCAGTGGTTCCCAACCTTTTTGGCTCGAGGACCACAAATATCATTTTTACAACCCTGAAAGGCCACCACTGTATCAACTCATAAAAAAATGTATTGACCACACACATCATTAAGGACTACAAATCATTGCATATTTAAAGGAAACATTTTAATGCTACTGTGCTCATTTTTACATTCACTATTTTACACCTACAAATGACTCATAGTATGTCACCCACTCACAGACAAAGCACTACTGTAGATGAGTGACTGTCACCACACACTGAAGCACATGGCCTGACAGCTAAGTCATGGTAGGTGGCCTGTTAAGTGCAGGCCAAACTGTAAGGCACTGATTTTTAGAGTCCTGTCCCTTCTCAAGCATGGTAGGTCCTGGCTGTTTCATCAGCAGTGCCACCCCCCCACTACAGCCAGACAGAAGGAGTTCAGTGCAGAGGCTGTCTCTGTGCTGATCTCATGTTCCCCGGGCTGCAGCAGGGAAACTGCACGTATCCTGTAGCCCTGTGAACGCCACCTGGGTACTTAGGCAGTAGCTCCCTTCTGCAGCCAGGGGGATGGCAAATCAGTGCTCCCCCCCCCGGCTCCATCCGGGACCCCAGCGCCTAAGGACCCAGGCGGAGCACTTTGCCATGCTCCCTGAAACAGCAAGGAGGAAGGATGCACTGATCTCTCATCCCTTTGGCTGTAGCAAGGAGTCTGCACCAGTCTTGTAGCCCTGCAGCAACATGTTCCACCTGAGTCCTTAGATGGCGACTCCCTTCTTCAGCCAGCAGGAGGGGAGTGGTAGGCCACTTTGAAAGACCCCGCGGGCCACTTTTGGTCCCTCAGGTGACAGGTTGGGAACCACTGCTTTAGTGGGTCCTGAGGGCTTAGGACAATGCAGGACAGCATGTGAGACAGATGATAGACTACATCCTAGAAGTGGCCTGTCCAGCGTGGTTGGAAGAGTGGTCCTGGGCACATCCACCTGTGCATCTGCTAGAGCAGTGGTTGGCAATCTTTGGGCAGGGGCATGCCAAGTCCCTGTGTGCTGGCACCCAGGGGCCACTATTTGTATTTGCACCCCTCCTGTCGGTGGCAGTGTGGGTAGTGGGGGTGCCGGCTTGGAGGGAGGTGCTGGCTGGGACCTCCTTTGAGGAGCTGCCCCCAGCTGTCATCCACAGTGGCTGGCCAGCAGGGAGCAGGAGTCAGAGGAGCAGAAGGCTCCAGTGGTAGGCAGGAGACTGCCTGGATTTGCCAAGATATGCCCAGAGCAGGGCCAGAGGAGGGGCCGGGCAGATTGGAGGCTGAGGGACCAGCTCAGTGTGCCACTGGCCCTGGCCAGGAACCTCTCTAGGCCTCAAGCAGCGCTGCATGGAAGCCGCTCCCCTCTCTTACCCCCCTCCCTCTTTGCGATGGAAGCAGTGTGGCTCTGGCCAGGAGGAGCGGCCACCGTGCGGCGTCATGTGCTGCTCAAAATCATTGCATGCCACAGGTTGCCGACCCCTGTGCTAGAACTTTGCTGGAAGCACAAAGGAATGCACATTACTACTTTTAAAAGACCCTGGGTTTATAACAGACCAGCATAATTCCTCTATTTATCAGAATTCCTCTCTCTACAAGCCAACTAAACATTTAAAGGACATTCACTTATTTTCCATGCGCTGGGCATATGAGTTTTTCATTGCACTGTAACTCACTGTTTTAACACTTCATCGACTGTCTGATGTAAACTTTGTTTTCTACACATTCCTGTGTTTCACATATCTGGTGAGGGGGAGCATTTTGCAAGCTTGTCCTTACCACTCTTCTTCTTCCAAATATTGCGAGTCTTCTTTGAAACGATTAACCGTAAAATAAAAGGAGTGTGTGTGTGTGTGTCTGGGGAGGTGGAACAACCAACAACCGGGCTTAATATAAGAATGCAAAAGTTATTGGAAACTGTCATATTTAAAGTTTCTTTAAAAAAAAAATAAGCACTGTACTTTTAGTAGCGACGGAGCATGGGTAACAAAAATCATTTTGCTCCAAGTAACAGCAGAGTTCTCTGAGGTTATTCTTTCAATCCAGGATCAAAGTGACAGGCTCAAAAGAGCTTATTAAAGACAGAGTTGGAGCAGATAGAGTGGTAGTGGCACAGCTGTTTCAGGTGAAAAAGGCAAGATTCGTTAGAGGTTCCTCAGAAGGGGTATAATAAAAACTGTTTGGGAACTATCCCCAGAGCGAATGCCCAGCTGGCTCACTCAGATCTATTGCAGCAGTTCAAGGATGAAATACAGTGTGACCTGACCTGATTAAACCTTGACAGTGCCCTTGTACGAACAATGCACATCTAAGTGCTGCCCTCATTCACAAGAATGCTTGAGTGCTGTTAATATCTTGGGCTGTGTTTACAAAGTCATTCAGTCAGCGTGATGTTGGACAGTGGCAGGAACAGTATATTCCAATCTGAGGCACAAAAAGACTGTCACCCAGGAGGAGAAAGATTACATTTAGTTGCTGTGTAGCTGTAAAAGTGGACTATTAACTTCTAATAGAACCCTTTTTTCTTCTGAAAAGCTACAGAGAGCTGGCATTAAATTGCTACTGCCAGAGAAAGAGAGAGAGAGCAGGAGCAGATTGGCTAGGTCTCAGGTCAGCATGTTATGCTACAAGCACAGGCCTGCTTCTAGATCAGGCAATTGTCACCCTCCTGCCTACAGATTATATAATGCAAGTACTGTACAGGCTTCTCTCAGGCAGGCAAACACCCATTTTAAATCCTGGCCCTGGATACCAGTGAATAGTAGTAATGGAGGGAGGCTGGGAAAGAACAGGAACTGTAGCTACTGCAAGCAAGAGGTGATGGTATAGTGTGGATTTCGTGCTGGTGTTGGGACTTGAAGATCAGACATTTACTTTCTGTTCCTCAGTTTGGGACTATGGCAGCCCCAAACTATAAGTCATAGACTCTGTGCCAATGTGTTTAATTTGTATAAAAAATAGTATCATACATTATACAGAAAACTTTAAAACTTATCTAAAACATTTTACAATAAAGAAGTCCCTGTATCTTGTGTGTGTGTGTGTGTATAGTGGGGTGGGAAGAGGAGTGTGCATAGAGTGGAAGCCTCTCCGACCACATCCCTGAAAGAGAAATATTTCTCTAGTCAAAACTCCTGGTAATTCTCTCTCCCTGACCTCCCAAGGTGCAGCTTAGCAAAGGAAATCAGAACCCAAACAGCCCTCCAGTGAACTGACCCTCCTACAACTTCACCCAAATTAGGCCTAACAAGATCCCTTATAAAACTACATGGAGCTGGGTTTTTTTTAGTTCTCTTGGTTCATAGGTAGCTGCTTTGCTACCACAACCAGTGGTTAGAAAAAGTTGACTGTTCTTGCAAGCTTTTGCAGTGGTCTGTCAAAGTATTTCTCTATTAAAGTGTGAGTGTTACTGAATGTATTTCATTTTTTAATGTTTGCTGGATTTTCATGCTAATTCTGTCATACTTCAACAGTCTGACAAAAAGAAAGTTGCTATTTGCCCTACAAGTGGCTTCCTCTCCTATTTCATATTTGGTACATGGTGTTGGTTCAATCTCCAACAGCTCTTGAGACGGGGATCACGAAATGGCCAAATCAAAAACCATTCCAAATGTTGTGTTACATTGGTGAAGACACCCAAAGGTTCAAGATTTAGTTTAGTGATGCCTGAATCTGTTGCATGACAATATTATGAGACAAATGTCCTCCTATCCTGTTGCCTGGCCAAGAAAGCCAGCTTTCCAGGTGGTAGGTGAAGTCATGCCATATAGGGAAGCTACTGGGATTCTGCTTTTTTGTGGACAGGAATGCAGAGCACGGGCTGTTGGAGGGTGGGTTTGGGTCTCCTGAACTGTAACCCATGAGAATATTCTGATGTAGTTTGACTTTTCTTGCAGTGTCAGTATGTACCGATTACTGGAAAGCGTTTTAACAAATGTTTGGTGTTTGCTTATATTGGCAATGGTTTCTTTCTTCCTAAAATACTACCTGCTCTTTTATGATGGCTTGTGGTGTTTAAACATAGACTCTTATTCACCCATCTGAACCTAATTAAGTCCAAAGAGACTGTCTGCTCCAGGAGAAAGTCATGCATATTGGAGAAATTCAAGGTCTGGGTATTTAATTTAGGGCTGTAGCAAACTATTTGCTATTTTTGGTAATATTTACAGTACCATTTGGAAATCCCAAATGAGATTAGGGCCTGATTGTGCTATGTGATATACATAAATGTAGTCAGAGACAATCTCTGCCCCAAAGAACGTACAATCTAAATGGATAAGATTGAAAGGAAGAATTATTGTTGCCATTTTAAGGTTAAATTACTTGCCCAGGGAAGCTGTGGCAGAGCTAGGGACTGAATCCAGATCTTTTAAGTCCAGGACCATCATTCCTCACCACAACTATCAAGATACATCTCTGATCCTGTAAATTCACTGCTGCACATCTGCTAGATTCCAGATAAAAGGCAAGCCTTACTGAGGCCAATACTTCTCTGAATCAGCTGTTTGACATGGGGAGAGACTTTTCTAATTTCATTAACATATCTTACCTCTAACATTCCCAGATATTCCTAGGTACTGTTTCAGTCATATCTAGAATAGATTCTATGTGATTACCATCATTAAAATTCTGGTGACTGTTTACCATTCATGTAAATGCCTGGTAACAGAATTGTGTAATCTTGTATTTTTCAAAGAAAAGGGCAAAATTCCACAGGTGTATCTAGGCTGGGGAAAGGAAACCTGATAGAGTTTCATCCCAGCTAGCACAGTAGTTGACCTAACATTTCAGGTTACTATTGCCTGGAGCATTTTATCTTGAGATTTATGTGACTAACCAACATGGTGTGATTTCCACCCCCCTTCCCCACTTCCCATGGAGTTTTCTGGGTGTAACCCAGAGTAGAATTTGTGCTTGATGTGCAAGCTGGAAATAATACTGCTTGGCTTTCTGATCCCAAGTTGTATTAGCAGGTTGGCAATCAGAACAAAAAACCTCATTTTATGTGTAAAATGAACAATTTCTTTGCAAGTCTGAGGGACAATATACATGGAACTCCTGAATTCTAAAACCATTTTACAAAGTCACTTTTAGAGCAATACCACATTTTAACCCCAAACTGATATAAAGGACTGTGCCAAATTACACATACACTATCTGAATATGGAAGTTGCACTCTACTTCTTGGATGTGAGCTTGACTGGCTTTCAATTAACAGTTAAAGCTGTATTCATTAATCTGAACAGGGAAGAGCTGGCCCACTGTCACAACATACCGCAGGTCAGTAGTCATGTGGAGCAGCTGAGAACATTAGCCATTTACAAAGTGCAGCAGCTGATCTCCATCAGTGCCTATCATTGAAAGATGGAGAAAAAAGCAACCAGCTGCAATATCCAAAAAAGGTTTTGATTTATCTAGGAATCCACAGTCCCAATGGGCAAGATACAACCTACAATTACACAGAATGATTAAACTTATGTATTAAATGCTTTATCACCTCAAGCCCTGCTAAGGGGACAATTCATAAATGGATCCTGGTCTATGTGCCACACATATTGCTTCTGGAAAAATATTTCCTTTGGGAAAGAAGCATAAAATTCATTACTTTTGAATAAAATATCCAGCATGAGGAAAATTCAGTTGGAACACAGAATTATCTGAAATGGGAGATGGGACAAAGCCAGATCAATTTTTCCAAAACTGAGGGAGGGGTTATAGGGATTATTTGGGTCCAAAATATTTTGGTTTGGGCCCACTCTGATCTGAAATTGACACTAAATTGAGCCAAAGCTTTTTTGAGATTAAACAAATTATTACTGAGGTATCTGAATATCTTACCATATAAGTTGTTCTTCTGGGTCTCTCTCCCACTTATATAAACATGTATATAACGGTACTGTTGTATGTATACCACTAGCCTTGATGTCTATCTCTCCTAGTTGACTAATGAATATTGAGAAGACTGGGGCCTTGTGAACTTCACAGATGAGAACTCTGTGTATTAAAATGAATTTTTCAGTAAAATTCTATACAGTAGGTCTCAGAGTGAAAATTAGCATCCCACCACTAATTCTCTTAGGTGAACCAGCAGCACCCCATGAAAAATGTTACATGTGGAGAGGTCCAGTTTGGCTGTGGACACTAGTCTAGTCCATAGGCTGAAATAATGGTGAATGCTCTTTCATACTTCCTATATAGGGTTAAATCTACTGATCCATTGTGTCAGAAGATCCTGTGGTCATTCCCCACTCAAATTCCCACTCAAAGATGGCCTATTTTTAGCTGGCACGGTGCACAGGGGAAACAGATATGCACTATACAGCCACTCCACCTTTGTCCCTTTTTCTGCAGCCCCACAGTGAATTTGAAGTAGTGTGGAGAGCTTTGTTTGTACCCTATACTCTGAGGTGAATTTAATCCATAAAACATTAGCAGTAGCGTTGAATCCTCCATGCTATTATGTATCCTGAGGTTTACATGACAAAAAAGGCTAATTTTTAAAGTGTGTATGGATATGCCAGGTTATTAGTACTCAAGCAGTATAACTTCTCTTTAAAGTTAGTGACTTACCTTGTAAAGACTCAAAAACAGGCTAAATTGGGAATTTCCCAAAATATTGTGTATGTTAAATCCAACCTAATTGTGTTCCAATACCAACTAAAGTTTTGCATTTAAAAATGTTGTGCTTTCTGCTGTTTTTATTTCATTAATGAGAACCACTTTTCTGTTTGGCCTGCAAAATGTGTTACTGTGTTGGATGACGTTTTAAAAAGTGGCTATAAAAACTGGCTTGAGTAAGATATGTAAATATTAGGGCTGGATGGAAAACACGAATTCTACTTTGTGAAAAACTTAGGATTCAATGTTTTTCATTCCACATCAGAACAAAAACTAGATAGTCTTCTGAAATCTGTAATAGGGGTGAGGGGGAGAGACACCTACCTCAGAATAGCACGTAGCCTGATGGGTAGGGTCCCCAGTGGGGCTGTGGAAGACCTAGGTTCACATCCCTGTTCTGACTGAGTCAGCAGAAACATGTACCTAGGTCTCCCTGGGCTATTGGATGTTCTGGAGTGGATGTCCTTTTTTACCCCACCAGAAATTCCATTCGGGATCTAAACTTCCAGCCAAATTTTTGTTAAAACCAATGTTTCTCTGAAGTTTGTTTTAATGTAAAAATATTTAGTCAAACGTTTCCCAGCTGTCTCTAGTAAATATGTTTCTACTAGGAGTACAAATGTGGTGAGTATTCCAGGAGATACAGTATGAAAATGGACTGCCTACCTTACCAGTCTTGTGAAATATCTCTGTTTGCATCTTGACTTTTCTTATTCCTGAGCTTTGAGGATACTCATTTGGGTCATCTATGAATTGATAACATGAAGAAAAAGGGAAAGCAGCATATGTACTCATTTGTTTTGAAAGTAAAGGTGATGAATCCATTACTTAAGTCAAAGTTTAGGTACTTGGTTCTATGTCTTACCCCACCTTTGTTCCTTCTTCTATTAAAGTAGATTACTAGAGTGATGAGGCATACTTATTTAGACCTCAGATATACTTCTTGAGCATAATGAGGGAGCAAAGCATTTAGTTGTGCCATTTGTATTCCTGTCAGCCATCTGGAATCTAGTACAAGGGATGGGAATGCTTATACAAAGACAGATGTGCACTGTCTACACTGGATGTGGTAGTATTTAGAAAAATGGCAACTGTTAGTCGTAGTAGTCAAATGCTTGCGTTTTAGTTGCTTGAAGATTTTAGAGCTCAAGAAGAAACACATTGATGCACATATTTTCCCTTCACTTTCCCAAATAAATGGAGAGTGGATTAAGGATTCATGTTGTCCTTGGATATACTCGCCAATTTCCTTTTACTCTGAGAATTGACTGCAACCATAACGCCATCACATAAGGAAGACTTCTGTAGGAATACAAAACATCACCAACCCAGAAATTTGTAGGACATCTGGTAAGTCAACAGAACTATCACAAACATCGTGGCCAAGAATCTGTGCTTTAGCAACAGTGTATTCATTTTCCAAATGTTCCAGTTGAGAAAGCGACTTAGAACATACCTACTATGTGCCAGATGGTTGATAAGCAAGTATTTTCTATATACACAGAAACTTGCTCTTCTATCGTTAGGCACTCTTCTGCATACCGAACAAATATTTATTATAGACAGGATCTTTTCTTGCCCTACATTCTGCTGAAGAAAGATATATACTATAGCAATGTACATATCACTCTGTGGAAAACAATTATATAGGGAAAAGTGTCTCATTCATTTTTCTATTCATGTTACATAGACACGGTTTTAGGTGAAATATAAGACAAACTGCATTCATTTCATGCTGAATGATGCTAAAATATATTTAGGTGAACTACGATATACTACATTTAGTTAGTGTATTGAAAAGAGATCAGAAGTTATGATATATAAAGTTAATCACTTTAGAACGTTGTGGAGTCAAACCCAGTATAAAACTGCGCTAACAAGATAGTAAACCAGACCCTGTATGGCCAACGTTTTCACAGTTAATTACCATAGGCCAAATCCTGAAGCCCTCATTCAGGCTCAACGCTTGATGAAGTCATGGAAAACTTTGAGTAGCTGGTTATGGACTTCATATATGGCTCCAGAATAAAAAATCAGATTGACTCTATGCATAGGTAATTTACATAGCATCTTGCAAAACTTAGTGATGACTTTTCCCTCCTTTTTTGGACAAAAAGGGAAAACCATTATATCAGGCAACCTTAATTCTAACACTTAACTTTTGAGTGCCTGACTTCAGAACCTTAACATTCTTTTCATGTAGTTTTTTGTGTTTTATAGATATATATTCAAAACTGATCACTCTTCCGGGCTTGCCATTTTTGCCCTCTTCTTTTCCATTTAATTTCTTAGGTCCTGATTCTGCAAACCCTTACATGTGCAAACTCACATGCTTTGGCATGTGAGTCATATCATTAAAGCCAAAATGACTAAGTCATGTGGTTAAATACATGTGCAAATTTTTGCACACGGTTTGTCTTAAACCCGAAGACTGGAATTTTCAAGGGGGGGCCTGACTTTCAGTGAGAGTTGGGTGCCTAAGACCTTTAGGCCCTTTTGCTTCAGGGGATTGCCTTCACTTAACTTTGTGTTGTACAGTGCTGAGCACATTGTTGCTTTATAGAAGCTGAGAGGTCCACCAATTACCAGGTAGAATGTTAGCATGCTTTAGTCCCCATGAAGTGTAGGAACAAAAGCTGGATAACACAGGTGACATACAGGAATGTCCATTTGTTATGCCAAGATAAGTAGGTTAACTTCCTCCCAATGAAGGGAAGGGATGTTTTGCTGAATGTTAATGAAGAGAAATTAGTGTAACTGATAATCTGTTCCTGAGCTGGTACCTGAGATATCATGATTTACAGGAATGTTGAAAAATGCAAGCAAAAATAACAAAACAGCAAGCTAATATATTTGAAATAGGATTTAATGGAACTAGTTAATTTTGATCTTTTAGATAAATCTTTAAAAAACAAATAAACAGAAACCTAATATACTTTTGTCATCTTAAGTGAAATACAATTTTTTCAAATTACAGCTTTGCAGAAGGTAAACAATCTGTGCTAAAACCATGAAGACTTATTTTCCCTTTATTCTTATCTCCAGGAAACAGTCCACTGACAGCAGCTTTTTGTCTGGGAGAGATTTGGTCATGTTTCACCTTAAACCAATGCAAGAAAAGAAAGACATATTAAAGGAGTTTTTAACTGCCAGTAACAATCGCATTCATTTTCCCATATTTGTTGCCCTCTAACAAATAGACACAATTTACAACTGCAACATAGCGAAATACTGACTTGTAATCCTTTCAGAGTGATTTCTGATATATCAGAGATGGTAAGAATTGAAAATGATGGTAATGAAATGCCCATACAGCACAAATACAAATCAATCCAAAAACTGAAAACAAACCCCACCCACACTCACTACCCACAAAACCCCATACAATAACAACCTCTTTGACATAGCTGAGTCACAGGGTGCACTGATTTTGGAGGGCTGATCTGGTCTTGGAGTTTCAGCAACTTGATGGAAGTGTGTATGAGTTGCAGTGTATAAATTGCATATTGAATGAAATTAGCCGGATGATAGTGTACTGTTTTTTTAGCACTCCTCAGGACCAGGCCATGAACTAAATATCAGACTTCAAGAGATAAAGGGTAATGAATATACCATGTAAAGTTGTCACATCTTGGTGTGACAGCTGGAATCTGATTGAAGTTGAGAAAATTAGGATATTTAATAAATAAGGAATTACTCCCAGCAACATTTGATACAAGTGAGAATTATTTATATTAATATGCCCAGAGGAAGCTTTAACTTGTAGAACTATTTATTTATTCATTTACTTATTTGGTGGGGTGGGGGAGAGGGACTGTGCCAGTCATTTGCAAAAAGAAAACATGTTGATATAATTCCCTTGGCTAGGAAAAAAAACAAATCCTCCTCCATTTTCTGGTATCTTTCTCTCCAGACAAATGACTTGATTTCCCCACTGCCTTGCACATTGCTATCATTTTCACTTATAACAGTAAATGAAGGAATTATTGGAATTCGGTTGCTTTTTACACCTATTGTGCACAGGCTTAAATTGCCTGTAGTTGCAAGTTACAATTGCAAGGTAGTGTGGATATTTCAGCCCTCATTCACAAGTACCTGTCATGTGCTGAAGTTTAAAAAAGTGGAATAGTTTTGTGAACATTCCTAACAGATGTGGATAAATCACCTAAGTATGTTAAGGTAAGTAGAAGTTCAAATGATGTTCTGTGGTAGCAGGATAGATTTAAAAAAAAACAAAACAACTTTTAAAAATGCTTTCTTTAGTTTCAGGTACTCAGATACACCAAGTGAGATCGCAAAGCCATCCAAGACTTCATTTGAAGTTAATCAAGATGTGTATTAATAGTCACTGGTCTTTGAGAATTACCTCAATTATCTTGCTATTCCTAGAAACCAGACAACTGTAAGGGACCAAATTGCAATTCTGTTGTTTTTGTCACTAGCTTAATTGCTGCCTTGACTTCCTCCTAAAAACTTCCTCATTCTCAACCTTTCTTCTTCATTGCCTTCATCTCAGGGCCTTAACTTTAAACTTATTCCTCTCTTCTGCTTTATAACACTGCTGAGTGCATTCTCTTGCATGGCATCCTGTCCTCCAGAGGACTTTGTGACTGTCCGCTCTTGGTTCTCCCCTCACCTCTTTGGCAGACTGTTTTTCAGTGTCTCATTTGATGGTCCCTCCTTCATACCTGTTCCACTATCCATAGAAGTTTGCCAGGGACCCATCCCCAGAACCCTCCCTTCTCTTTACACTCTCTGGGTGCGTTCTGTAATGGAACTCTAAAACAGCATGATGATGATGAGCCACTAGGTGAAGTTGTGTCTAACCTACCTTGCCTTAGGTGATAAGGATGATAGCCAGCAGCACGTTAAAGTATCTCAGCGAGCACATCTCTTGTACCTCTCTCTCTGGTGGCAGCTCTGTAGTCAGTTCAAATTTGATACAGAAGCTTGTGATGTTAAGTGCTGAAGACTGGAATGTTATTGCCTCAGTAATACTGTTCAGGTTGCTCAGTGGTTCATATACTGGGCAGTGAACTTGTAAGCAGCTGTTTTAATACATGGCCTGACTTTTGCATTGCTGCTAACCTCATCAAGGAAACTGGAGAAATTCCAGTATCATAATTAAGGCAGAAGATCTGTTTAACTCACTTGGCTTTTCTGATGACAATCACAAAGATGACTATGAAAGAGTTCTGGCTATGGTTGATGCATACTTTATATTTCAGAAAAATGTGGTTTATGAAAAAGCATATTTTCACCAGAGAATTCAAGAACCCGGGGAATCTGTTTAATATCTTCATGTTTTACAGCCAAGGCATGTAAATCTCTTATAAAATATTCAAGACCTGGTTATGGGGCTTAAACAAGTCACTCACAGCAGGTACAATTAAAAACAGACTTAACCCTCCACACAGCTATCCAAAATAACAAAACAGACTGAGCTAGGGAAGCCGCAAAACAAGCAACTCGCTAAACCTGAAAAATCACAGTAGCTTGGAAGCAATACAGAGATACCGCATGAGTGGTGGTAAAAGAAATTAACATAAGAGCCCTGAAATTATGAGGGACAAATTCCAAACTAACCACCAAACCTTTCAGACTAAATGCACAAGATATACAAAACCTCATAGCCTAAATGTGTCCAGCCAAAGAGGTAGTAAATGCACAAAATGTGGACACTTTTCAGCTCTTTGCTACAGCAGGTAAGGAGCTGATTACTACACAAAAGTCATAAGAGCATAAGACTCCTCATATTTGGTCATGCCAATAGTCCATCTGGTTCAATCTCTTGTCTTCCAACAGTGGCCAGTGCCAGGTGCTTCAGAAGAAATGAACAGAACAGGACTTTGTCAAGTAATCCATCTGCTGTCACCAGTCCCAGCGTCTGACCGTTGGAGATTTAGGGGCATAGGGTTTGCATCCCTGATCTTCTTGGCTAATAGCTATTGATAGACCTATTTTCCAATTCTAATATTTTGTTTGAGATGCAGCTGCCAGAACTGCATGCAATGTTGAAGGTGTGGGTATACCATGGAATTATAGAGTGGGATTGTAATATTTTAGACTTATCTATCCCTTTCCTAGTAGTTCCTAATATTCTGGTAGGTTTTTTTTTACTGTTACTACGCACAGAGTGGGTGTTTTCAAAGAATTATGTATATGACTCCAAGATCCTTCCTGAGTATTACCAACTAATTTAGACCCCATCGTTTGCATGTATAGTTGGGACTTTTCCCCCCTAAGAGCTATTTTTTCTGGGATCTAACATGTGATAACAGAACCTGTCTGGAGAGTGAAACCGAATATTCCTGGAAAGGCTGACTTCTAATTTGACTCTGAAGGTGCTGTCAGTCATTTCAGAAGGGATTTACAATCATGTTCAACTCCTTCCAGAGCTGAAATCACCGGACACAGCCCTGACTAGCTCTGGAAGTATTGTGAGCTGCATGGGCCAGTTCACCACAGAAAGAATTTACACTCTGAATGCAGAGCTTTCGTCTTTGTATGTGATCAAAGGCACGAACAACTTTTTCAGCCACAGCATAGCAGCAATGATGGGCTTAATGAGAGAGGTGGAAGAACTTGCCAGAATATTTGGTGATGTTGGACTTTTGAAAGTCAAACCAGTACAAATAACCTTGAGAAAATGCTGAACTATATAGTGTACATGCAGCTTGCAGGATTCCTATCCCATTGTGTCATAAAGTGTAAAATAAGTTTGGCATGGTCCAGGGAAACTTTTAGTCAATAGCCTGGTGTGCCCCAGTGGTACCAATTATAAAGAAAATGGAAAAATATGAAACTGTGGATTAGATTCTTTTACACTGAAACACCATAAACCATTTGTAACTCTCATGAACAGAGAAGACCTGGGTCAAGCACTGCTGAGATGACAACATCTTTTTATAAGGTAAACCCAATTTCTAAATATGTTCCTGGAAAAATCTGGTGGTAGCAAATACTTTGTCACAGAGCTCAGCATCACACTCAGGTATCCATGGGCTTGAAGATGGCATAAATGCATGCATGGATCCTGTGGATCCATACAAACCAGTGTCAGAAAAAAGACTACACTAGCTACAAAAAGCAACCTTGTCAGACTCATCTTCAAGAAATTCTATGTTGCATTAGGGCCAACTAATGCACGACACAAATGAAGTGACAAACTACTTTGCAGTACATGGACAATTGAGTAAAATGGATGCATGATTAAAGGGTGAATCAAGCCTTCAAGACTGAATCTTAATTCCAAATGCAATGAAAAGAGAAATTTTGAAGGACATCAAGGACTAACAAAGTATCGTGAATGGGCCAACCAGTCAATATGGTGGCCAGGAATCAACTAGGGCATAAAGAATAAAGTATCTTTGTGAACGCTGAAGAACTAACAGGCCAACAAAACACCTTTAACAACTCCTCTACAGATCTTGGAAGGGACTAGTTGCAGAGTTATGTGAATTCAGAGGGTATGAATACTTGGTTGTACTGGACTTCCCCCCCCCAGGTATATAGAAATAACATACTTCAGAGACATATGTTGCAGTGTTTTCAAGACTCTGAAGGGCACTTTAGTTCATTTTGCTACTCCAGAGCATCTGGTGATAGACAACAGACCACCATACATTGCAGTGGAATTTGTCATTCCAAACCAATTACTTGCAGTTCTCATTGCCCACAAGTGAAAGGACAGGGTGAGAGGTGTGCAGACAGCCAAGACAATCTTACAGCAGGAAGATCCATTTCTTGCTTTTCTGAGCTGCAGATCAACACCGATAGCACTAGCGGATATAGAGCTGTACAGCTCCTGATGGGAAGACAGCTCCGTTATCTCGAAAGCAGCCACATATGACAAGAGCTGTTACCAGATTTGCTTGTCACCTTGGGGGGAGGGGTTGTAATTCTATTAATGTACTGCTTGTGTCACTTGTGTTTTCATATGAAGCTTTACTTCTCCCTTCTGCAAGTCCCCTCCCAGTGGAGCTACCTTGCAGGACCTACGTTTCCCAGGGCTGGGTTCCTTCAGCCCCAGACTCAAACATCCACATTCTCTCTCTCTCTCTCTCAGACACACACTTAGATTAACAGAGCGTGTCTGAGCAGACTGGGTCAAACCAGCACTTTTAAGATGATACCCTTAAAAACCACAAGTTCAGCACGTCGCTCTCCCCACTTTCACTCTACAATTATTCTGGCAGTAACACCCTTAATGAGCAAGCCCCACAGGATGTTTGGGTGTTACAGGTATCTTTGGCTTAGGGAAAAAGTGTTTCTGCAGAGTAAGATAGGGAAGCCAAAAACACAAAGGAGTAAATGAAGTTTGGAGAGAGTCTGGCAACCAGCTTGATTAAAAAAATTATTTTATTGCCAGGTATGTAGAGTGATAGCTGCATAAGGAGAGACCAATAAACAAAACAGTTACAATATTACACAGTTTCAGTTGAGGTATTGAGGAAATCTAGGCCAAGTGTGATTACAAGTCAGGGAGGGTGTGTGTGATGTGTGTGTGCTGGGGTCTCACCACTCAGTGCAGTTTGAACTGGTCAAAGGTTCCCAGGAGACAGGCTGTTCAGCTTAGGGTCCAGAATGCTTGAGACAGGCAAAGCCCCCCCAACACGATCTGCTAAGAAAAGATGAAGTCCCAGTGGAACTGATGCAGCTTTGGATCCAGGCATCAGAACAGCGTTTTGTGTAGGGGTTTTTGTAGGGAAGAATCAATGATTCAATGGAGAACACTAGATTTGTTATGGGTGAATGATGACTCAAGAGAGTATACTTGAGTTGTTTTGTTTAGGCTGAGCAATAGGAACTGATTGTTCCTGGCGATGGGCAGTGTTCCTTCAAGGGAGCTCACAATGCAATCAGGCAGATTCAGTGTTTTGGATATTAATAAAGGATCTATGACTAGAACTGGTCTGATAATTGCTGAGCTGGGTGTGTGCAGGTGTGGGTTTATTACCACCTGGAGGAGAGATCTCCCATCATACTGTGCTTTCATGCCTCTCTGATACCAGATTTCAGTGCGGTCCCTGCCTTGAAGCTTGGTTCTCCATTTGGTATACTAAAAGAAATGTTTCTTTCTTCCATCTTGGATGTAGATGAGGCTAAGGGAGTTACCTTAATCCTGTCACCCTTGTCTGGAGGGGTTTAGGTGTGTCTCCCATTGTCTTTTTATTGCTTTTCGTAAGTCTTTCTTCTGATCAGCTCTGGTTCAAGCAGAGGCTGTGGGGCGAGGGGGGAGAAGGTCCTTTGAGTCAGTCAGGCTGCGTACTGTGCCCTGGTTCCCCAAGAACACAGAGCTGACAGGTAATAGAGCTTATGAACACTTTTAGAACTGATGTCATTAAGTTGGAGAACTGCCAGATCTAGAACCTGGTGACTGTGTCAGATTGGATGGAGAAAAAGGATCTATCACCTGGATCATATGTGATAGATGCAGATAATGGGGAGTTCAACAGGAACCAGCATCTTCAGTTTGTTCCTCAAAGAAAAATCAACAGCGCAAACTCTACATATGGCAGACGAAGAATAAGACTCAAAGATTACAAACAAACCAAAAATAGTTCCTGTAACTAATGGACAGCTAGTTGTTAATCCTTCTGGTCAAGTAATTTGAAAACTAGTATGATTCAGAGACTCTTAGGCTGGGTCCATACTAACAGCGGCAAATTCGCCGCCATCAGATTGATTGCTCTGGATCAACCGAGTGGTCGGTGTAGACCCGCTCAGTCGATCCAGCAAGTGACGCAGGAAAACCACCCCGGTAAGTGGCGTAGTGCTGCGTTGAAGGGAACGCTGTTCCCATTGGCGTAGCGCAGTGTGGATGGGGTGCAGAGCAGACACTGAAAAGTCGACAGGAGATATGCAAGTGATTTATATCACTTGCGTATCTCCCGTCGACTGCCACCAAATCCTGAAGGTAAGTGTAGACCAGGCCTTAGACTGATACATACTGAACTTCAGTGATAGTGTGGTGGGGGTAAATATCATAAATGGTAGGATAGTAAACCTGAAGGGGGAGATGGAATTATTATGTTCTGCCACATGTTACACACAGCATCATCTAACCTTTAGAGGATAACTCTTATAGTCAGCAGCACCTTAAAGTATTTCAGAGACTACACCTCTTGTACTTATCTCTAGATGGAAGCTCCGTAGCCAGGCCAAATCTGATACAGAAGCTTGACCTGCTAGATTGCAGGGTTGCTATTATGACAATATCATCTGAAAGCAGAGTTTCAGCTGCTATCTTTGCCAGTGTCTGTCTCCCACCAGCCTCTTCCTTAGTGATCTCTTCCTCCAGCTAATCCTGCATATTGCCATGTTCCTCCAGCAACAGCTTCTGTACATCTCGCCATCAATGGAAGCTTAACCTGTCTAAAACTGAATTCCTGATCTTTCTTCTGAAACCACGCCTACTGCTTTCATTATCGGACACCTCTAACATATCCTCCTTGCCATTCGGGCTTGTCAGCTAAGTCCTTTTTTTGCCTGGCACATCCAGGCAAATCTTTTCCATGTCCAAATCTTGCTCATGCTTCTATAACATTTAAGATCCTTTTCTTTCTGACCAGACAGCCAAAACTCTCATCCCCTCCTTAATTATGTATCTGTTTGTTTATCAAGATTATCTCCACACCTTTCATGATATCCTTAGGCAACTAATGCCTTCCATGGACTGATTCATTAGGCTATCCCCCGTCTTGTTCAAATATCTTTCCCAGGCCCACCACTGCTGGCATATCTGTGAGAAATCAGCTAGCTAATGAGGGCTAGTTTGAGGGGCAGCTGGGGAATGTCTTCTTGCATCTCTCTCCTTCCAGTCTTTATATGTCACTTGTCTTTTTCAAGGCATAGCTATCTTTGAATATGACTGTACAGCACATGTACAATGAGCTCTGATAGAGACTTCTGGGCTTTACTGAAATATAAATATTTAATAATCATAATTACACATGCTTATCTTTGGTTTGTTCATCAGTCCCCTCTGGATTTTTTTATATCTCCTGTCTGTTTTCCTTTAATGATCAAGTTAAGGTCAAAGGAACATCATAAGGTTAATGATCAGGAACACTCAAAGCTAACTAAAGATTTTAAGAAGTGTCAGAGCGTAATTAAAAAAAAGGTTAGATCCCTCCAAATGTGACTACTGATGGCGTGATCTTTTTTCCCTCCCAGCAGAAATCATTAATTTACAGTATGCTCCTGGAAGTTGCTGACCAGCCTCCTCTTCCGTTAAAATAAAAATATATCATCTTGAGAATTTATCAAATACATTTTCAATGGACACTCTCAATTTGGAAATATCTAGCACTTATATAGAGCTTCCAGCCCTCAAAGCATTTTATAGACAGTAACTTAAGCATATTCAGAATATAAATAGGGGTATGATTCTCTGCTGCCTTGTATAACCTTTTGTACCTGTGCAAAGGTGAAAAGGTATCGAATCCAACTTTTCTATTCATATGTGGATATGCCTCCATGTCCTCTGGGTATTTTATTTACTTAATTTTTGCAAAGGTTAGGTCATCAGTAATTACGATTTATAAAAATGGCAATGATGTGTATCCATAGAGCTCAGACACACCAAACTATGGATCTTGCTGTTCAGTAAATAATAAAAAAGCAGACACTCAGGTAAGCTAAACTGACTGAGCTCTGGTTTAGGTATCTAGAAACTTTGCAGTGAAACTATGTGGCATCCATTGGGAATGGTTGTTAAATGTGTTCTAGCAAGTTAAAAAAACAGACTGAAATGACGTTTTATTCATGTCTCAGTTCCAGTGATAGCGTTCTAAGCCAGCTCTTTTCCTGAACTCTTGTGGCAATGTGCTCATTTTCAAGCAGCAGGACTCTGCTCAAGGGTCCTAAATGTTTTTGCTCCCTGCCCATGGGGACTTTGCTATGAGACTATGTGGAGGATATCAGCAGAGCTAAGTGGATTCTGGCAAGGTTCTATCTTCCCATCACCTTAAAAGCTGAATCCTTAAGATAGGCCTATTGGTAGATGCTTTGGGACTGGAGACTTGGACTACTGCTACTTACTGATCCAAATCGTGAGTGAGGCTTGATGAATGAATGGGGTAGTGCAGCCAACAAACTATCTGTAGGATGTTCTCCACAGCGGGTGGAAGGGAGTTACATGGACCACTACCAAATTTACTGGAACAGGAGTATTTTGCTTTTTAGTGGCATGTGCTGTGCTGTCTCAAGGTTTACTATGTTCCCTTTTCCTTACGATTCCCTTGTTTTACAGTCCTGGAGTGCCTGTGAATGGGGCTTTCTAATGTACCCAGGGAAGATCAGTTTTTAGTTTTCCAAAGTTGCTCAGTAGGAGCTTGAGCTAATTTTATTTGTTGAGAGGAATCCCAGGTAAATGGAATGTGGCTCTTTCTGACTACCTGTCAGAAGCGTTCTATTAACACCCCAGAGTTTGGGGGTACAATTGATTTCAGCAGGTGATGGGCACATAACCTGCTTAGATACTTTTGAAAAATCCCTCTAGGCACCTATACATACCAAAATAATTTTGAAAATATGACTCTGAGGCAGTCAGGAACCTAAGTCTAATTGAAACTCAATGGAACGTGGTTCCTAAATTCCTAAATACATTTAGAATTTAGGTTCCTAAGTCACTTCAGTGCTTTGGAAAAATTTTTTTCCTTCCTCCATTACTGAAGAAGTTAATTTGTGTTAGGCCTTCTACTATAGATGTAAGCAGCAGATACTGACAGTCCAATGCATATCTGACCTGAGGTAGGAAGCCAGGAACTGTAATGGCAGAATGTTAAGGGTGGGAACTTGGAAAACCAAGCTGAATGGCTATATTGACATCAATAGTTATTTACAACTTTAATGTTAGGGTCCAGAAGCAGAGATGAATGACTTCTTGTAAAGTGTTATAACTTCACTGAGGATCTGATCCAGTCTTCCTTAGAACTAATATAGGGAAGAGGGGGGAAGTGTTGCCATTGGCTTCAGTGGTATCAGGATTGGAGGTCTTACTCTTCATGCACCAGATCATGGCTGGCCCTATCATGGACTCTCAGAGGTGTAAGGGAAGTAACATCACTCCCTACTAACTTATGAGGCCTTCTCATGTCTTGTCTTCAGATGGGGGAAGGAGATCAGGATCCAATTGGCTGCTTTCGTAATCAAGTGTGCAGGAGAAGGTGCTAGGGATGGGCAGTGTGTGGAGATTTGCCTCCGTCACCTCACTGCATCTGTCAGCACTACTGAGCTGAAGTGAGGGGAAAGATGCTACAGATGGTAAGGGGCTGTGCAAATCTTACCCACGTGACTCAATGGGGGAGCAGAAGAACCTCCCTGACTCAGTCTCCCTGGCATAACTATGCATTTCTCTTACCTTTAGGAACAGCCCTATGAATCATCTATCCATAGGAAAAGCAATCCAGCCTGGTATTGAGTTGTAAGGAGTCCCATTAACAGAGGAGGCTTACCAGTTCCTCTAAATAATACCTTTTCTTGCAAGTAGCTTCACACATTGCTGAACCAAACGTGAATAACCTCAAATATAGTCTGAGCTTCTAAAAAGCTGTCTTTATTTATATTTGTATAGGGTGGCTTCATGGCATGGTCTCTTACAATAAAATACAGTATAACTATTTACTAATGATACTTTGACGTGAAGAGGTTTAAATTGGTATCCACCTATTTTTAGCTGGGAAGACTGCAGACTGTTCACAAAATAAGCCACAGCTGCAATAACAAGAAAAACTGAGATTAAACCAAATGCTTGTAATGGGTGAATTTCCACCTACTCATCACAAATAGAATGAGATCATAAACAGTGGGAGGCTAGCCTCTCTGTAATTTTAATTGTTTTATTTTGCAAGTCAAAGCCTGATTAGATTGAGGATGGTAGGCAGGTATAATTTAATTTTAGCACTAGACCCCCTACAGGATGGATTACAAAGAATTATGAGCCTTGGTAAGAATAGATTCTTACTAAATCTGATGCATGTTAAGATCTTGTTACTCAGTTTATCTACAGAAACTTCTGCTTGTAGTTCAGAGCCTGAAATTTCTATAAATATATTTCAGTGAAATTCACCATGTAAAGTTGCATCACTGTTCAGCATACTGATCTCTCTCATGAGTTTTATGAAGTGACCCAGTGAAATCTACCTTGATATATTTCAGATATGTTTATTTTACAAGCAACTTTCCTTCAGTGGAGTATTCTATTTTACAGTTCACTAAATGGGAGTACATTAGCCATTCCAAAATTAAGATTAAAATAGTTTCCATCATAAATCTGATTAAAAATCTATAAACAAAGGATTATTTAGCTTCAAACCTACCCTGCCAATCTTGAAGTGGATATTTTTTAACCAGGTTTGGCAAGGTTTTCATGAATTACATTCCCTTAAAACCAGGAGGTGTCTACAAGAGTTAAAAACAAACAAAAAAAATCTTGAAACTAATTAAAATGTGGTGCTTGCTACAATTAGAAAATTCTTCTCCCCTTTTTTTCTCTGAATCCCAGTTTGAGAATGGTAAGTGAGAAAGCCAAGGGGTTGTCCACACTGTGATGCAATGTACACCGGAGGGATGTAAACTGTAGAGTGCACTAAAGGAGTGTGCTCTAATTGTTTTGTGTGGACTCTGTTGACACGCTCTTTAAAAGTATCTAGTGCAGTGTTGATATTGTGCTGTTTTAAACGGGACCATGTCAGTGTGCATTAGATACCTGTTTAAAGCACATCAGCAGGGTTCACATGGAACAGTTAAAATGCAACCCTTTATATTGCTTTACAGTTTACACCTCTATGGTGTGTATTGCTGCACCATGTAGACAAACCTTAAACTAATTTGATAGTTGAGGGTGGAATACTTTCATCTCTTCCACCAATCTACTTGGTAGCTTCATTAACCTCCCCTTCTGTGAACGTCCTAATCTGCTTCCTTCTTGCAGACCTCAGGAAGTCCTCAGAAGATGCAGAGGAATTGGAGGAAGAGCATGGTGTTTGGAGAGCCGAGAACGAGGGTATGGCGCATCAGACCTGAGTGTGTTGTAGAAGGACTCTAACAGAAGAAGGAGAGTGGACAAATTAGAGATCTCACCAATGAGGGGAGTGGTGCGGAGTATGATGGGACAAGAGACTAGGGAAGGCCAAGTTGACTAGTTTTGTCTGAGGACTATTTAGAGGAATCTTCAGGGTCTGGACCAAGCCTGAGGATGCTTACTGAAGGCCCAATGTTTAATCTCATGTCAGAGAAACTACAATTCTTTAGGGCCAGGGCAGTACCCTGAATAATGGGGTCCTTCTTATGGACTCAAAACACTACCATGTTACAAATTAGTGTTGTGGGTTTTTTTTGTTTTGTTTCCTTTTTTTTAAGGAAGCCAAGTTTAAATGTGGCAGGCAGATAATCTGAATCTTTTCCACAGTTTCGGTTTCCTGTGTTGCTTATGTCTATAGCTGAATAAAACTGTACTGTGAGTAATACATTCAGTGACATATTTTGATTTACCTCCACTTGTGAAGTGGTGAGATCTAGAAATAACATATGGTTGATCTCACACATGCCTCTACAATAGTAGCTGTCTGTCAGCAGATCATAGTTAAATGTAACCCTTCTGCCAGGTGGAGTCAGCAGCACTAAGAGCGGGGTTCAACATCTAGGGGTTCCTCTTAACAATTCAAAACAGAACCAGATTAAGCCTCTACTCACTAATCTGAGAAATGTAAACGCCATCCCCAGGCATCTCAAATAGTCAATACTTCACTACTTGCAAGCACAGAGTCTGTGTAGTAAAAACAACGTTTACTTCCGATGTGAAACTCTGACAAATGCTCCTTTAACGTACCACGCCCGCAGCTATACCCCTCACAATTGCTGTCCTTGCTCAATGAAGACCCAGAGTTCAGAGGTGCATTCATGTGAGTTCACTTCCCACCCCACTACTCACAGTTGCCGTAGGTCACTCTGCCGTCACTGCTTGCTGCTATGCTGTCATCCACCCGGAAGCCACTGGCTACTGCTGCTACTGTCCCACATCACATTCTGATGTTCCACCACTTTACCCAGCTCTGTGACTTCAGAGGGCAGCAGGGAACCTCATTGCTAGCGCAGGCTGTGCAGTCTCTTTCACCATAATGCTATCCCCCACCAGGTCTGGGGCTCAGCACCTGGTTATTAAGGACTTCAGCTCTAGGGATCACTAGATTAAATTGAGATTCCTTGTTTTGTTTAATCAGCTCTGTATTTAAACAGTGGAGATGGGGTCTAGGACTTCTTAGGCAGACTCCACCCCATCAGATAGTAACACTTGTCCCCACCCTCTCACTGGGTTTTGACATTCCTACTGTCTTGCTTAGCTACTCAGGTTTGGTTTACTGAGGGTTTGGAATCCCTCAGGCCAGACAGGCTAAGCAGAGTTCTGCTGCCATTTACTTCTTCTGTAAGGAGAACTTTTCATTACCCCTGCACTCAATAACAAAATGACTTGTAACCCAGCGCCAGCCAAAATCGATCACTTTGGCAAAGCAACTCCCTCTGCTGAATACTGAGGCAAAGTAGGTATGCTTATGCAAATATGGTTTGTTCTTGAGGTCTTTCTCCCGGCTCATCACTAGATGTCAGAGGAGAGCTCATTCAGATCCTGCTTACAAAATATTAATTAGAATTATTCTTACTTATGTCTAACCACTTTTAAATCCATACCGTAAGGTAACTGAGGACATAATATTTCATAACTGGGCAACTTGCTGGCATGACATCTCTGCAACAGTAACAGAGAAATACATGCCAAGAAGAAAGGTCTTCAACAATGAAAAAAGCCCAGCAGTGAAAGAAGCCTATAGGAGAGAAGCCTGCTAGGAGAAGTCGATTATCTAGCTATCACTTCTGAACAACAGTGAGGGTCATATTTAGAGATCTGTAAGGTGATGCAGTTTAGATTCTCTTACACTCCAGCCCTGTCTAAACTTACCTCTGAGATTTGGCATCAGTCGATGGGAATTAAACAAGCTACGCAAAAAACTTGCGTAACTCCTGTTGACTTCTCCGCTTCTGTTCTGCGCTCCATCTTCACTGCGCTGCACCACTTGAGAAGGTGGTCTTAATATGTCAATTTCTGGATCAACTGAGCGGGTCTACACGGACCACTCAGTCGATCCAGAGAAATCTATCTGTGTCAAATTTGCCGCTGTCAGTGAAGACAGCTTCAGATTCCTTTAAGTCTTCTCATACTACTCTGCTGATACCTAAGGGAGCAGCTAATGGCATAACTTCCGTGCTTAAGAACTGGAAAAATGTCATTTAAAGTGGGTGCTACTTTTGTTATATCCTCTTATAGTCCGTAGATGTGTAAGCAAGTCTAAACTAGTGTAAGGTGGTGTCTAATTTACATAACTTTTTTATAGATTCTTAGAGTTTAAAGCCAGCAGGAACCATTATGATCTAGCTTGACCTGCTGCATAACATAGGACATAAAACTTCACCAACTGCATCAAGCCCACAACTTCTTGGCTATATACCAAATTTGAATTTGGTCTACAGTCTACATGAAATGTAAAAAGGAACAGCAGCAGGAAGAGGGAAATAGTTTAGCAGAGGGAGAGAACAGGATGAACTGAGACAGCCTTGGAAGCTAAGCAAGTGAGGGCTCTGAACAGTAAAAACAGAAGGTATCCTGGGAGACTGCATGAATTCTCCAGGAAAGTAATATTTGTGGTTGTAGATTTCCTGCACGATGGAAGTTTTGGTATGAAAGTTCTGCTAATAGAGAAGACCAGAGCTGGACCAGTGATTTAAGCATGGAGTCCCGTTGGGATATCTCCTTTTCACTGATTTGAGAACATTGATGACATGATAAGAGGAGCTGCATGTAATCCTTTTTGGTTGAAATAGCAGGATAGCCTGAAGCATATGATCTTTCAAAAGAAAGGGAACAATGAGAACATCCGTAGGACCTCCCTCCCACAGTCAAACAAAAGCCTCAGCAGATGAGCCATCAGCTTCATCTACCAGATCAGTCTTTTTGATTCTACCTCTCTAGCTCATTTTGTTTTGGTTTGAGCTCCAACTGTCAACTTTAACACAGCTCTACTTTTTTTCTTTTTTAAATAGTCTAAAACCTTCCTAAAGGGAGAGATTCACTGTGCTGCAGCATCCACTTAATGAGGCCACTGGTGACATTTGAAACAGGTAATGATGTTGATTCTGGGGAGGTGGTGATGGTGGGAAGCAGAGCACACCTAATGCATTACTGATTAATTCCAACAGCTGCCCTTTTCCTTGGAGACACCCTAGACCCAACAGGTATCCTAATAACAGCAACAGTAGGTCAAACAAAAATAATTAGTGGAATATTCACCTTGTACAGTTGTTCATGCACAGGTTTCCACCTCTCTGATTTTATATATCCCTTATATGAATGTTCAGAATGAAAAGTATGCAAAGTACAGCACTATGGGGTTGGTTCTGCAGCACTGCATTACTTTTTCTTTTAGTTCTATATGCTGTATTATATTCACCAAGGCCCATTCCTTGACTATAAATGACCTACACTTATTTCATCTAGGATAAAAAGTATTAGACTTTCAAAAGAGCATTTGATTTAAAGTGTGTGTTCCTTCTGCTGTGTGAGCTTGTTATAAAGCCAAGCTGAACAACTTGCAAATGTAAAGCATCTTAGTTTCCTATCTTTCAAACTCAGCAGGCTGCCTAATTTTGAATCTTATTTTTCTACTAGCTGTGACCTACAAAGGAAAATGTCTGGGCTAGTATTTTCCTATCCCTCTGCCCCTTCATTACAGAAGTTTTATTCCATCCCAGAAATGCAACAATATTTTGTGCCTTTGAACATCAGTGAGGTGTACTTTAGTGGTGTGAACATAAGGTAAAGTGCCTTGAACTCCTGAGTTCTAATCCTGGCTCAGAGAGAAATCAAATTAAAAAAATCTTCAGGCTAGACAGAATCACCACTTTGACTTGGAAGCAGTGATGAGGTACGGCCAGCAGGAGCTCCTGCAGGCCTTGAGCCTGATTCTGGCATAAAGGGACAAGTTCTGCTCTCATTCAAAGCAGCACAAGTTGTGAATAACTCCAGAAAGTAGACTGTCATTGATGTGCCTCAGAACAGAATTTGGCACCATGTCTCTGGCTGCCAGTTCTCTCTGCTATACCCTTTGAAACAGTGCAGCATGTGCTCTCCCCAAACACAATTGATCTTACGCCACCTCAGTAGATGATGTCCTACAGTCCCCTCTCCCCGTTTCTCATTCTTCAGCCTCTACATTCCACTGGCCTACATTCACTTACACCCACGCACTGATGAGTAACTTACACCACCTCTGACATTGCTGGAACTTGAGCCAGTGGCTCAGTTCCACAGCTGCAGCTAAGGAGCGCTGAAAAGAAGGAATTAAGCCACCCAGGCGCTCTCTTGATCTGTAGCTGTGTGAATGCCCTGGGCTAAGCTAGAGCAGACTTAGGCAGATGGTCTGAACTAACTTGTGGCAGATGCCAGCAGCTCCAAGGGCAGCCAGACATTGCCAAAACATATGGAAACCATGGCTGCTCTCCAGCCATGCTCTACACAAATAGCCACGGACGCTTTTATGCCAGTGGAAGTTCCACTTTGATTAGGGTGATTGCGCCACATGGTGGCTGCGTTGCCATTCAGGATCTGTAATAACCAGCTATAACGCACTGGTCCAATGTCTTAGAATGAGCAGCTGCAGCACAGGACTGTCAGAAGTATGGGAGAACATTGTCCTTACGTGCTGTGTATAATACATGGACGTGGTTGTAAATGTGAATGTTCTAAAAGCTGCCAATGAAGCGAAGGGCGGATTTATCTCTGAGCTCATTAGGCTTTCGCTTTGTTGCAAGTAACTAATCATTGATAAATCTAGAATATGCGATTGCTCGGAGGGAATATAAAATATCTGGGGGACCTGTGACAAAGCTCAGATCACTAAGAAATGGACATGCTGGTGTGGGTAAAACATGACCTAACTTGAGGCTTTTTCCCAAAATAAATGGGAAACTATTCAGATTCTGATACATTCTTCAGTGTTTCTCTACATCCTGGTTCCAACTGGGACCACAACTAAAATGGAGGAAAGACCATGGGCCAGATTCTGCTGCCCTTACTCACCTAGAACAGTATCACCAATTCAGTTGGAGTACTCTCATTGCTTATTACATAGCAAGTATCACAATCCGGCTCCATGAGTACTTCCATTCCATCCTGAGTGCAGCCAGGATGCCTGTCTTCATGGGAATTCAAGGCTAATTTCACAAACCTAAAAGGTCTGATTCATTCACACAAGATTCAGCTAAGCCTCTAGCATTGACTATTTAGCTGAATCTCTGAGATTTGTCTATTAATCACTATAATTTTGATGTGTGTGGGGGGGAAACCTTGGTTCATATGTCTTTGTCCGTATTCATGCCACTATTTTCAGTATATAGATTTAGGTAAGTAACCAATATTGCAAAGATCCTATAAAAAGGTGGTTCTATCATTCTATTTCCTTGATTTTTTAAATTTTTTATTTTTTTTAACCTTTTTTGACAACTTTCGCTGAAACTAGAATATCTGTTTTGTGTCTAATGTTCAGATACAGTGTTTCAAACTATTATCAACTTGAAAATAATGTGGGGAGAAGAGGTTAACCAAAATGATAAAAAATAACATTAATGCAACTTACAAATCTACAGCCCGAGGTCATTTTGACTCAACAGTTTTTTTCATTATTCCTTAGGAAATGCCTTTAAGGAAGAGCCAATCATCAACAGTGACTGTAGAATGGTTTCTAGCAGTGTTGGCCTTTTTGAGGGTACCCTGGCAAACATCAGTGCAACAATGACTTCCTTTTAGGCTCCTGGATATAACTACTGCCCCATATGGAAAGACAACTGGAGGTAGATTTTGATGCTATATTTATTTACAAATTATTTAAATAATGAATGAACTTCACTCTAAGCTAAAGCCACATTATTAATGCCTTGTGGCATTAATAGCTGTTTAAAGCTCACATTCTTTTAATACAACCTCTGAAGATACAAAAAAGTAATAAGAAAATTGTTCTATTGTGGTTGAGTATAGAAGCCTCATTCTTGACTGGGCTTCATTGTGCTAGACAGTGTACAAATGCTAACTAAGGCCTGGCTTCTCTCATCAACATTGCTTCCATCTCTTGGGGAGATGGAGTACTTATGCCGATGGGAGACGCTCTCCCGATGCACAGGTGGCGTCTACACTAAGTGGTGCACTTGGGCCACTGCAGAGCTGTATGAGCAGTCAAGCCCAAAGAGACATTGCCTTCTGTGAATAGCTTGCAGTCATAAAATCTTAAGGCTGGAAGGGATAGCCAGGGTCATCTAGTCTAACCCCCTAGCAAAAGGCAGGATTAGTTGTATCTAAACCATCCAAGACAGAAGACTGTCCAGTCTCCAAAAACATTTTTTGAATCCGTCTCAGTCTGAACCTTTATGAAGGACAGGGCCTCTTCAACTCCCATTGCAAATCTTGTACGTTTTCACTTGCCAAGCAAGTTTGAAAATAAGCCTCAAGTCTTATCATTAAAAACTGGGTTGCCTTTGCAAATAAGCTTTGAAAATAAGGTTGTTATTTCTGAATCTACTACTGATGGCAGCTGCCTTACTGATAAAATATTCAAGGCCTAGTTCTAGTTTTTTATTTATTTTTTATTTACTTCAGTGGAGTATCTCCAGATTGACAATGCAGTAAGTGAGAACATAACCAGACCTGTCACTTTTAACCTTAGACATACTGGAGCTCTATGTAAAAGACTGGGGGGTTGGAGGGGAGTTTTAACCATCAGAATAAAAACCAAGGTTTGAGGTTCATGTTTTTCTTAAACCGTTGTGTTCTTCTGGTTTTAATCTGAATTATGGCCTTAATTCAGCCAGTTACTGAAGTATGTGCCTAATATAACTTCAGTGGCACTAGTCATATGCCTAAAGGTAGGCCTGTACTTAAGGAGACTGGTGTATTGAAAACTCTACGCTGCAAAAACATGAAATCTCTGCGGCAGTGAGTCTCCGGCTGGGTCAGCTGACTTGGGCTCACGGGACTTGTGCCATGGGGATAAAACTAGCAGGGTAGATGTCCTTGCTCAGGCTGGAGCCTGGGCACTGAGACCCACCCCACTTGCTGGGTTTCAGAACCTGGGCTCCACCCCTAACGCAGACATCTGCACTGCTAGCTTTAGCCCCACAGTGCAAGCCTACGTCAGTTGCCCTGGGCTCTCTAAGACTTGCTGCCGCAATGGTGTTTGCAGTGTAGCTGTAGCTTGCTATTTCAAATCTCAGGAGTGTTTCCTGGTCCTGCTAGTCAAGCTTTCTGGAGTGGCTGTGGCTCAGATCTGAGAGTGCCACGCTCATGACACACTGTTAAGAACCAGGGAGCAAAACTCCAATTCGCTGTGTTTTCTAATTTGATTTCATCAAGTATCAAGTGTGAACTCCTCAAGCACTGGAACAGCCTTAACATGTAGTCACAGACAGTCCTCTTGGGCACCCTGGCCTGTCCTGCCAACCAACCAGGCCTGCCTTTTGTGATAAATAGTCCCTTACACCAAGAATCACAATATTCAGGTTACTTTCAAAGGGCAGACACTTACCCCAGGTCAATTGCCCCTCAGATCGCAAACCAAAGACCATGCTTACAGCCAATCCTATAATAAACAAACTAAAGGCTTATTGAGTAGGAAAAATAGATGAGTTATATACAAGGCTAAAGCAGGTAAACATACACACACAAATTAGTTAGTCTTAAGTTCCAAAAACTAATAAAAGCTGCTGTAATGTGCAAGCTCTGTCCTTTAGGACTAACTCAAGCTAAACAGCTGGGGATCCCTTGCTTATGCTTACATGTCTTGCCCTCTCTGTGAAGTCCAAGCAGCATAGGAATAGCAATTTCTTCTTAAATGGGGGAATGGAATAAAAATCCACGAGTTCAAGCTAAGTGGGACAAGTGTTTATAATCAAAACTCTTTTGTTCATTGATGTTCCATAATGTTTTGTATTGTATCTATAGACCTTCTTTTGGTAGGAAAGAAATGACACTTCTTGTGAATAATTAGTATTTCTCACTAGGCAATACTTCTCTCCTGACGGGGTTTGGGGGTTTCCCCTTACATAGCAAACACATATAGGTATAGAAGAAAACACTTTAAAGATTACTTTGCTTTACAACGTTGGATACAGATATTATAAGTGAGACGAATGGACGCAGCAACTCACAAGCATTTCATAAAGTCCAAACGCTGAACACATCTCTATAAATCTAACACCCATTTGAACAATACTAACACACAGGCGAGCCAGACTAGTTTCCAGCTATGCATTTGTCAGTATCCAGTGAGGAGTAGGGGCCTTGGCATTAACTGGTGGTACCTGATCTGCCAGTGTCACCTGCTGACAGGCCAGGAGGCTCTTCAGGGAAATGTTTGATGCAGTGTTAGGCAGCAGTTGGCAGACAGCCAGTCTGGAAAGAACCAGTTTAAAGCAAGGTGGGGGGGTGAGTTGTACCTCTTTGCTTTAGGGAGCAGCTTGTTTTTGACTCTTTCTGTTGTTGGGTTCTTGTATGGGTGTTCTGCATTTTAGGCAATTGAGTAAAGTTACATTACAACTTTCCAGCAAGGATATTTATTTTCAGCTGAGTTCATTGTGTATGCTATGAACATAACCAGGTCCTTGCTGAATCAGGACCTAAAGCAAGATGGAGTTTGTTAGTTTTCTACGTTTGGTGTCCATACAGTCAGAGGCACAGATGAGTCAGAACCTGGGGATGGGTGACAGAGAATGGATCTCTTGATTCCCCTATTACGTTCATTCACGCAGAAGCACCTGGCATTAGCCACTGTTGGAAGACTGGATACTGGGTTAGATGGACCATTGGTCTGACCCAGTATGATTGTTCTCATGTTCTAATGTTCCATTCTTGTAGATACTGTTGGCTCATGATCTTATTTCGTAATATTTGGTACATCCCTTCTGGATTTCCCCAAAATAGACTACCCCAATCCACCACCTGGGAGGTGTGCCAGTAACCATTATATCCCAGCTCAAGGTCTCTACCAATGCCTGCGGCCATCCCAGACTGAATGCACGTGATCTCATCTCTCTTGCCTGCAGCACAATTATTTTTGCAGCTCCATGATACTTAAATGATATCCTGTCTAACCTTTCTTACACCACATGCCACAGAAAGGATAGGTAAGGTTTCTGATCTCAGCCAGCTGATGACATTTGATGCTGTAAATGGACGATGCTGTTAAAGTAAATGACCTAAGTAACATGCTGCCAAAACAATCTGTGTTGCAATGGATTTATCATTGGATAATTCATTTCTAGTGTGCATGGGGATAAATAGTGATCTACCAAACACTCTCCTGCTTTTTCTAACCTATCTGATTCAGATTCCACTGATGAGACAACAGTACTTCAATAAGTTATTCCACTTTCAGCAACTAAAATTGATTTTTTAATCCATTTTTTCCTTTTTTGGTTCCTGTTGGAGGGGTTGGGGGGGGTTAGGGGGGAAGGTGAAGGGAGAAAAAAGGCATGTTTATCTGAAATTTACCAATTTGTTTTTGTTTTAACCCCTTCCACAGTTGCTGCAGATACAGTTGTTGTGACTTTCTGTAGCTGTAATGGACTTGTTTCAAAATTTTCAATGAGCTGACTCAGAAACATGATTCCTACTCTAAATTGTTTTGTTTTGGTGCCACATCAACAAAATTAATCTTTCCCTTTGCTTTTGACCACCTCATTTAAGAGTGTGTGAATCCACAGAGAGCATCATGATGCAAAGCTTTATAAAAGAAGTGGCTGGAGCTAACATGTCTGCTTTATGTTTGGGAATAAGAAAAAGTTTTTAGGAATAACAGGTTTGGTTGGAAATTGTCTATTTTAGCTCAACTGCTGGCCAGACGCAATACATTCTGGCAGCACTGAATGGGTGAAAAACAATCAGATTAAAAGGCTTTCTTGTGAAAGTCTTTGTTCCAATACTTGTGCCTCCATAAAACCCATGTCTTTTGTGCTGCAGGGGTTTGAAGTGACATTGTATTAAATCCTTTTGCTGCACACGAAGAATTTTTAGGTTGCAGGTTGTCTGCTGAGGAGTCCAATGGCAGCATATCAGGTTTAACTGACATTTGCATTTGTGTGTTTTTAAAAGCTCTCTTTGGGACACTGGATTAGTACTGGGGAAGAGAGGGCTTTATACTGGAATTGGGGGGGATTATTAAAATAATCTGTTGATTCAAATCTAACCAAGCTGGTGGTGGCAAAAGTTGCTTGATGGACTATATGAAATGAGTGGTGGCGATTCTTGTCTAACTCTAAGGGATATCTTCACTATGAAGTTTAAACATTAACAACATAGAAGCACAGGCTTCAGTGTAAGTTAATCAATCATCTCAGTACAAGCCTGCCAGGGATCCTGGGTAGGTGGTCATGTTGCGAGCCTGTACTACCACATCTTCACTGCTATTGCTGCCAGTGTTAGCTAAATTAAAGCTAGCACAGTTCACTACTGCAACTGAAGGTGAACTGAGTGCATGGGTAAAGACATGAGCTTAGTAGGTGGGTGTCCACGTTACAAAACCATCACTGCCAAAATAAGCACTAGTTGAATTCTTAGTTGGCGTTCTCAGCAGACAGCTACATCTCCATACTTATGCAATCTTCCACTGTGAACTCTGGGCAAAGAGAAGGCTGATGCTGATGGCCAATTGATAGATATTCTGGTGCATCTTAGATTCACTAAACTCTGGAAAGCTTTCTGATGCAAGTCTGCATTAAATGGTACCCCTCTGCTCACAAGCAGACCTTCTGTGTTCCAAACTAGCAGACCATTAGGTGGGCTTTGTATAAACGAGAGAAAAGGTGGAAAGGAGCTTTAGTTTAACTTGACTTGTGTGTATTTTTAGTGCAGAAAGTATGGCATATGTGGAATTCTTCATTTTTGAATCAGAAGAATAGTAATATAACATGTTATATACAAATGCAAAAAAAGGGAAAACAAGCATGAAAAACTAGATGGGAAATGACATAACAGAGATTATAATCTAGTGGTCATAATTTATAATTGCTGGAATCATTCTCACAGTACCCAGACTGTCAGTATATATGTGTAATTTCTATAAGAAAGATAGAAAAGGAAGAAGGAATGAGGCAGCGGACTATGCTGCAAGTATTCATAGTGCTACAATTCAACAGTGAGGAAAGTGGATGTGAAATTCTTTGTGTAAGGATGGATGTGGCGGAGTGGGGGAAAGGACTATGTGTGAGCAGTAAAGACACTGTTGTGCTTTCTCTGGTGAGCAGACTGCAGTCAGCAAGGATGCAAGCTAGCTTTGGCCCAAATTTCATAGTATAGTTAGATCAGTGGGTAGAGTCTGAGGACTTCTTCCAAGTCAGGGAAAGCAGGAAGTCTCTCTTCTCCGACAATCTAACTCTGAACTCTCTTCCTCTTGGCAGTTATAGATGGAGATAATTGTGGGTTTTAGATTTAGAACAAATCTCAAAGCTAGGGAAGGTTTGAATTCTATTTGGCTCTGACAAAATGCTTTTTTTTTTGGTGCTGTTAGTGCCTTCTTCTGACCAGTCCACATGCTAAATTTTCAAGCTCTCCAATGCTGCCCAATATAAATGGGAAGTGCTCCCCATAAATATACAGAAAGCTATCTCATCTACCTTCAAAGCCCTCCTCAAAATCCTCCTTTGCTGTGATGCTTACAACAAACTTAATGTGTAAGCTGTGTGGTAAAGTCAGGCCAGATGGCTACAAAAGGGTGTAACTATTTGAGGAACAGGAGAGGGTGGGTGGGTGCAAGCCCACCCACCGCTAAAGGCCCCTCCCCCACCCTAAGGGGGTGAGCCATCGGACCTGGGGCTCAACAGATTATGGGGAACAACAAATGAGAAAACAGGAGAAGGCGTGGGGGGTCACAGGTTTAAATGAAAGAATCAGAATGGGTTCTGAGAAGAGAACCCTGGACAGAGTCCACTGCTCCTGTAATGTGTATAGGGAGCCAGCAGATGCTGTCCAAAGGAACTCTGCACGGATACGTGAATGGATAGAGGAATGGAAATAGGCCCCACAGTCACAGAGCACCCCCTCAGCCAACCTCCTTTCCCTGGTGTTGTAGATGACCACTTTGGCCAGGGCTAGGAGGAGGTTGACGAGGAGGTCCCATGACTTTGTGGGGTGCCAGATGGGGTGTGCATAGATAAACAGGTGAGAGGAAAAGTGCAGTCAGAACCTCAACAGAAGGTTCTGGAGGAGCTGGAACAGGGGCTGCAGCCTGGCGCACTACAGGTAGGGGTGTGCCAGAGTCTCCCTTGTGCCGCAAAAGGGGCAGGTGTCGGGGTGAGGGGTGAACCATGCTAGGTACACCCCCGTGCTCATGGCTCCATGAAGGAGCTGCCAACTGATGTCCCCGGCAGGCCGCGGGGTTAAGGTGGAATAGAGGCTGGCCCACCGGGAGTCCTCGCTCTCCACAGGTGGCATTAGGTCCCGCTATTTGGTGTCTGGGTGGGACATGAGAGCAAGGAAATGAAGGGTGTGGAGCACGAGCGTGTACAGATGGTTCCTGGGTGCAGTTTGGAAAAGGACTGGTGGCAGGTCATGCAGCCAACTCAGCGCATGGGGAGGGAGAATCTGGGGGGACTCATGCGGCTGGGGCCCGATGGTGAGCACCGGAGGGCCGGTGATGATGGAGGGGGAGTGGGGAGCACCCGCTCGAAGTAAGCCTGAGCAGCGGGGGACAAGGCTGCCCTCACTCCTGGAGTATGCATCAGGGGGTTCAAAGGGTGGATAGCCCCATGTGCCAAGCCAGCACTTGGGGGTCCCCCCAGTGCCCACAGGCATAGTCCAGGAGGTCTCTGATCCTGGTGACTCCTGCCAGGACCAACCTCCATTGCACCGAGGGGGTCTCCGCCACCTGTACACGCAGCTGGGGGTTGCGTAGCAGGGGCTCCGCAAGGAGGTCCTCCCCCTCAGTGACCGCAAGGGGCCTGGAGGCCGAGACCAGCCTCCAGGTCCAGAGGAGGTCCTGGTAAAAGACCAGCAGCTTGGAGAGGTCTCACAGAAGACCTCTTGGGTGGAAAAAAAAGAGCTGCTGGTCATATCAGAGCCCTCAGAGGCAATGGAGGAAGGCATGCACCAAGTGGCTCCATGCCGGACTACCTGCACCATAGAGGAGTCTCTGCGGGGCCTGGAGGCAGAAGGTGTGCACCTGGCTGTGGATACAGCACAGGCCTTGCCCTTCCTCCTCCAGGGAGAGACTCAGGTTCCCTGCAGAGACCCAGTGCAGTCCTGGCCAAAAGAACTCCAGAACTGTCTTCTGGAGGTAGGCCAGGAAGCTCGGGGTCAGGACCAGGGTGTTGAGCCAGTGCCAGAGCATGGACAGGGCAGCTGGTTAAGCACCAGTGCCTTCTGACGAAGGGAGAGGCACCGGAGCAGTCCTGTCCATTTCTGCAGCCACCCAGACACCCGGTCCTGCAAGTTTTGTCAGTTCTCGGCTGGGGAAGGATGTGTGGCAGAAAGGTAAATGCCCAAATAGAGCAGCAGACCCGCGCTCCACCGGATGGCTTGAAGCGTGGGTAGGAGGGAGCTTGTCCGCCACCTGGCCCCGACCATCAGGCCAAAGCTCTTGACCCATTTGACCCGGGTGGAGGAGGCCACTGAGTAGACGGCCAGGCAGGCCTCCAGCTGCGTTAGGTCACATGGGACCTGGACTGTGATGAGCACGTTGCCGGTGTACGCTGACAGGACCAGCCTCAGCTCTGGCTCACGGAGCACCAACCCCATCAGCCTCTGGTGGATGAGACAGAGGAAGGTAGAGTATACAGCTGGCCCAACAGCAGGCAGCCTTGGTGCACTCCTCGCCCGCAGCTGACCGGTTCAGTCAGGGTCCAGTTGAGCTTGACCAGGCACTCTGTGGAGGTGTACAGCACCTGGAGAAAACCCACAAAGCAGGGCTTGAAGCCAAATGCCCGCAGAGTGCCCAGAAGATACCCACGGTCCATCCTGTCGAACGCCTTCTCCTGGTCCAGGGACAGGAGGGTGAACGACAGGCCATCCCTACACCTGAGCTCTAGGAGGTCCTGGATCAGATAGAGGTTGTCGAAGATGGTGTGGCCTGGGATGGTGTAGGTCTGGTCGGGATGGACCACGTCCTGCAGCACGGACCCCAGTTGCAGGGAAAGGGTCTTGGCTATGATTTTGTAGTGTCTGTGCTGAGAAGCGAGAGGGGATGCCAGTTCCAGAGGTCATGGAGGTCCCCCTTCTTGGGTAGCAAGGCAAGCACAGCCCGACTGCATGAGATGGGGAGCTCTCCACTGGCCTCGGACTCAGCCCAGATGGTGGCAAGGTCCAGGCCGAGGACGTCCCAGAACACGCAGTAGAACTCCACGGTCAGCCCATCCATGCCCGGGAATTTGTTTGTGGGCATGAGGCGGAGGGCTCCCGAGAACTCAGCCAAAGTGAGAGGTAGTTTCAGCCGGTCCCAGTTGCCCATGCCGACCATGGGAACTTCATTCCAGAGCACCATGCAGGTGGTGGTTTCGGTCGGATCCGGCAAAAAGAGGCTGGAGTAAAAGGCCCTGATCCTTCCACGCATCTCCGCTGGGTCCGTGAGGGGAGTGCCATCCTCTGCCAGGAGGCAGGTGACATGCTTCCAAGCCCCACTCCTTTTCTCCAGGGCATAGAAGAAGCGGGAGCCATGATCCACCTCCCAAAGGAGATGGATGCGGGATCGAATGAAGGCTCCCAGAGCCCGAAGGTCTTCAAGGGCCCAGAGCTCCTCCCGCTTCTCCCGGCATGCTCCGCAGAGGAATGGATCCTCGGGGCTGGCGGTGAGATGCCTCTCCAGCGCTAAGACCTCCTGCTTCAGCTGCTCTATCCCCTCATCCTCCTCCAGCTGTCCCTCCGAGTCTAGTCGCGGCAGAAGAGCCGGGCATGCACCTTCCCCATGTCCCATGAGCGCTGAGGGAAGGTACACCTCTGATCCCACCAGGCCAGCCAAAACTCCCAGAAGGATGCCATGAAGCCCACATCCTCCAGCAGGCTGTTGTTGAATTGCCAGTAGGCTGGCCTCTCTGCAGTGAGAGAGGCCATCATGGTCATCAGGCAGTGATCCGAGAATGGGGCCAACCGTATGCTGGAGGCGTGGGCCCATGAGAGATGGTGGTGAGAAGGGTAGATGCTGTCCAACCAGGAGTAGCTCGACCGGTCTTCCCCCACCCGGACGTAGGTGAAGGTGATGACATCATCCGGGTGGTGGTCGTGCCAGACGTCTACCAGGGGTTCACGGTCGATAATCTCCCGGAGGACGTCCGTGGCAGCCTGGCTCTGCTTGGTCCCCGTGCGGTTACGTTCCTTGAGGGTGGTGTTAAAGTCCCCTCCCAAGATCACGCATTCTCGAGGATCCAGGGTGCCGAGGAAGGTGGACGTTTGCTGGGAGAACTTGCTCTGGGCCTGCAGTCGGGGTGTACACATTGACGAGATTAAACGCCAGCCCCTCCATGCGGACCCAGAGGTGCAGCAGGTGGTCCGGCATGACCTCGATGACCCCCAGCACCTCCGGCTGCAGGTCGGGGGAGAACAGGGTGGTCACTCCTCCCACGTGGGCGGAGAGGTGACTGAGGTGCACCCCGTCTCCCCACTCCAGCTGCCAGCTGGCCTCAGCAGCTGGGTCTGTGTTGGTCTCCTTCAGGAACACCACCGAATACCCCCCTCCTGAAGGAAGGAAGAACACCTGGCTCCTGCAAATACCTGTCCTGCATCCCCTGGTGTTTAGGGTGACGAAGGTGACAGGCATTATGAGGAGGACTTGGGGGTTCCTCATGGGTAGGAGCACCGGCGGTCCTCGTTGGGCTCTGCAGCAGCCCATGGCTGACTCTGAAGGCCATCAGGGCTTCACGGAAGATGCGGGCCCGCTGATAGGCCACGGCATCCTGCTGCCCAGTCCCTCTCCCCTCCTTCAACATGGCCCTCATGGTCCAGAGGATGCAGTGGAAATCCTCCCAGCGCTGCAGAGCAAGCTGCACCCAGTTTTGGGCACCGCATGTGTCCCGGAGGAAAGCACACAGCTCCTTCCGCAGCGCCTCGGGGTGGTCGTCCTCTGGCTCGGTGCCTGCAGTGGCCCTGCAGTGAGTTGGAATGGGGGTGGGAGAGGTGGCAGAGGGAAGACAGCAGCCCCGAGGGGGTTGGGAGGAGTGAAGACAAAGGCCACCTCCTGGGAGCTCCCAAGGGGGAAAGAGACGACTCCAGGGTTGGCAGGGGTGGAGGTGGCAGGGGGAGAAAGGGGAGGGTTGGGGGAAGGAGCCATGGGGAGGTTGGAAGGAGGGAGGGGGATGGGAGTCGGTCAAGAAGCAGGGGAGGGGTCAGGGGAGTGGGGACAGGTTCCGTGTCCCGGCAACTGGGCCAGCAGTGTGCAATGCCTTCTGATTGGGGCTGGGAGCTAAAGGGGCGGGGAGAGGGAGGGCATCTGCTATGAGGACGGGTACAGGTGGGATGGTGCCCGTGGCTCCAGGCCCTTGTGAAGGGACAGCTTGGTTGGCACCCTCTGGGGTGGGGGGAGACTGCCAGCCCACGGCTGGGGAGGGGGCGCCCGGCGGTCCCAGGCCGGGCTCCGCGGCCCCAGAAAGTGCTGTAAGGGGTGTGGTGGCTTTGATGGAGGTGCCACCGCCAGCTGGTGGGCAGAAGGTCCGAGAGGGGCCCTGGGGGTGGGAGCACGTGCAGCGGCCTGGGAGCAGAGGAGGGGTGGCTCAGCACTGCCCTACACTAGGCCCTCCATATGGGGGTAGGAGGGGTCATTCTCCCCTTGGCTGGCTGGGGTCAGACCCAGGGCATCGATCTCCTCCATGAGAGACGAGAAATCCCCTCCTACCACCACGAGGTCCTCCCTTGCAGTAGCTGAGGGAGCAGTGGCCCTGGGAGCGGCGGGGGGAGGGGCGGTCTGGATGATATAGGGGTGTGGGGGTCTATGGCCGGGGGCTCCTCCAGGAAGGAGATGGTTCAGCCCACATCTGCCACCATGGCATCCTCGGCCGGTGGCAACCAATGGACTTTGGCAGGGGGTGCGGCAGAAGGCTTGGCTCCAGTAGCCCCCTTCCTGGCCTTGCAGGGGCTCTCACCCCCCTCAGTAGTGGAGGGGAGGGGGTGCTCGGCACCGGCCTTGCTCTTGCTGCATTTGCCCTGCACTAGCACCCAGCCCTCTGAGATGGAGGGCCTGGCAGCGGGGGCAGGACCAGGGGGCAAGGGCACAGGGAAAGGAGAGGCCTCCCCCCAAGACAAACCCCCTCCGGTGCCCGACAGTGGCGGCCCTGACTCCCTCTCTTCTGTAAACCCGCTCACTCACCCGGGTGGTCCCTGGGGGGTGCCCCCGGGGGCCTGGGCACAGGTGACAGTTGCTAACGAGGGAGGAGGGGCAGCCACAGGGACCGGATAGCTGGGGAGGGAAGGAGCGCTACCACTGGCTTGGCTGGCATAACCCTGGGTTCCGAAGGTCCTGAGCCTCCTGCCTTGCCGGGCCAGGGGACAATCCCTCTGGATATGCCCCATCGCCTAGCAGAGGAAGCACTGGCCCTCCCCCATTGAGCAGACTTTGACTCCCCCAGGGAGGTGATGGGCAGGATCCCCTGGGAGGCTAATATGAGGGAGAAAGGAATCCAAGAGGACTGGCTGTATTTAAAGAAACCTTATTGAGGGCACAGGAACAAACCATCCTGATGTGCAGAAAGAATAGCAAGTGTGATAGGCAACCAAGCTGATTTAACAAAGAAGTCATTGGTGAGCTTAAACACAAAAAATAAGCTTACAAGAAGTGGAAGTTTGGTCAGATGACTAGGGAGGATTACAAAAATACTGCTCGAACATGCAGGAATGAAATCAGGAAGTCCAAAGTGCAATTGCAGTTGCAGCTAGCAAGGGATGTGAAGGGGAACAAGGGTTTCTACAGGTATGTAAGCAAGAAGAGGAAGATTAGGGAAAGTGTGGGCTCCCTACAGAATGTGGGAGGCAACCTAGTGACAGCAGATGTGGAGAAAACTGAGGTACTAAATGCCTATTTTGCCTCTGTCTTCCCAGACAAGGTCAGCTCCCAGACTACTGCACTGCGCAGCACAGAATGGGGAGGGGGTGAACATCCCGCAGTACTGAAGGAACAGATCCAGGACTATTTAGAAAGATTGGACATACACAAGTTCATGGGGCCAGATGCAATGCATCCGAGGGTGCTGAGGGAGTTAGCTGATGTGATTTCAGAGCCATTGGCTATTATCTTTGAAAGCTCGTGGCAACTGGGGGAGGTCCCTGATGACTGGAAAAAAGCAAACATAGTGCCCATCTTCAAGAAAGGGAAGAAAGAGGATCTAGGGAACTATAGGCCTGTCAGCCTCACCTCAATCCCTGGAAAAATCATGGAGCAGGTCCTCAAGGAATCAATTTTAAGGCACTTGGAAGACAGGAAGGTGATCAGGAGCAGTCAACATGGATTCACCAAGGGCAAGTCATGCCTGACCAATCTAATTGCCTTCTATGAAGAGGTGACTGGTTCTGTGGATGTGGGCAAAGCAGTGGACGTGATATACCTTGACTTTAGCAAAGCTTTTGATATGGTCTCCCACAGTACTCATCGTCAAGTTAAAAAAATTGGTTGGATGAATGGACTATAAAATGGATAGAGAACTGGCTAGAGCAAAGGGCTCAACGAGTAGTGATTAATGGCTCTATGTCTAGCTGGCAGCCAGTCACAAGTGGAGTGCCCCAGGGGTCGATCCTGGGACTGGTTTTGTTCAACATATTCATTAATGATCTGGAGGATGGGGTAGATTGCACCCTAAGCAAGTTTGCAGATGACACTAAGATAGGGGGAGTGGTAGATATCCTGGAAGGGAGGGATAGGATACAGAAGGACCTAAACAAATTGGAGGATTGGGCCAAAAGAAATCTGATGAGGTTCAACAAGGACAAATGCAGAGTCCTGCACTTAGGATGGAAGAATCCCATGCAGAGCTACAGACTGGGGACCGACGAGCTAGTCAGCAGTTCCGCAGAGAAGGATCTGGGGGTTACAGTGGAGAGAAGCTGGATATGAGTCAGCAGTGTGCCCTGGTTGCCAAGAACGCTAATGGCATATTGGTCTGCATTAGTAAGAGCATTGTGATCAGATCGCAGGAAGTGATTATTCCCCTCTATTCGGCAGTGGTGAGGCCGCATTTGGAGTATTGTGTCCAGTTTTGGGCCCCCCACTCCAAAAAGGATGTGGACGAGTTGGAGAGAGTCCAGCGTGAGGGCAACAAAAACGATAAGGGGGCTGGAGCACAAGACTTAGGAGGAAAGAACTAGGCCTGTTTAGTCTGTAGAAGAGAAGAAGGAAGGGGGATTTGATAGCAGCCTTTAACTACCTGAAAGGGGAATCTAGGGAGAATGGAGCTAGGTTGTTTTCAGTGGTGGCAGGTGACAGAACAAGGAGCAACGGTCTCAAGTTGCAGTGCAGGAGGTGTAGATTGGACATTAGGAAAAAGTTTTTCACTAGATGGGTGGTGAAGCATTGGAATGGGTTACCTAGGGAGGTGGTGGCATCTCCATCTTTAGAGGTTTTTAAGATACAGCTTGACAAAACCCTCGCTGGGATGATTTAGCTGAGGATAGTCCTGCTTTAAGCAGGAGGCTGGACTAGATAACCTCCTGAGGTCCCTTCCAACTCTAATATTCTATGATACTGGGTCCCTCGATGGGGCACCAGAAATGACCCCTTGAGCACCCCTGCCACACACCACCAGTGGCAGCTGAGGCTGCACCTGCCGGCTGAACGAGAGAACGTGGCAGAAGGTGGGGTCCTTGCAGCCAAGGGAAAGAGGACTGATGATGGAGAGGGGCTTCCCCAGGGTGGAGAGAAAAGGCAGAAGGGCAGCTTTGGGGAGGAAGGGCAGGACAGAGGTGAGGACTGCCCATACGCCCAGGTCCTCCAGGGGCTCCACAGGGACATGGACACCCTCTACTACCAAGCCCTTCTCCACTGCCTCCTGGGCAGCAGCCTCAGGTGCCAGGAAGAAAACCACCTTCCCATACATCTTGGAGGCTGCTACCATGGTCGTGGGCCCCACCGTCCATGCCAAAGCCCGCACATAGTTTTCCACGTGGGGTGAGGCGTGCACCAGGAGGCAGCAGACCCCGCACTTCGAGGTAAGGGTGGAGAAGGGGCCCCGGTCCCCAGGGATGGTGCTGGAAGTGGTGGTCGGAGGGGCTGTGGCCACCTAGGCATATGCCCTGGGAGTGGTGCTGCCCCCAGAGCTGGTGAAAGGGACAATGGGGGAGGGTGGAGGGGTAGGGGGCCCAGCCTCGGGAGGTGTTGCATTCTGGGTGGAGCCTTTGCCCTTCTTTGTCCCCCCTTGGCCCTTCTTCGGGGCTGAGGGCACCCCTCCCCCGGAGTGCTGGGGGGGCAGTAGTCATGGCAGTGGTAGAGTCCCCTGAGTCCTCATGTGAGGTGCCTGCTGCCTGTGTCCCAGGATCAACACCGGGGGCCCAGGAGGGCCAGCTAGGCCAGCAACCACAGGCAGGGGCAGAGTCTCGGGGCAAGAGGGAGGGATGGGAGCACCCAGCAAGGGGGTCCCGGCCCCAGGCACACCCACCATCTTGAGAGGAGGGTTGGGGTGGATTCGGCGGGGGTGTGTGTGTAGGAGATAGGGGAGGAAGAAGGGGTGGAGAGGGAGGAGAAGAGGGACGGGGAGTCACTCCGCCCCGCTAGGCTGAAAGCAGAGGAGGAGAGCACCACCACAAGGGAAAAGGGGAAGCTGAATCAGCTGGGGATATAGGGGCAATGCATTCACCAGCCTAGGTTGGAATACCAGCTCCTCTGGCTGCATTTGGGGGGGGACTAAAGCAATGTAGGGTGGTGAAGTGTGCAGGGGGGGGTCAACAAAAACAGCAGGGGTCAATTAAGGGGGGAGCCATGAGCATTGCTGGGGCCAGAGCACAGGGGGAAGCAGCAGCAGGCAGGGGAAGGGGGGTGGGATGGTTGGGGCTGAAGCAGGGCTGGGAAGGCTCAGCAGCAAACTGCTAGGGCCAGGAGGGGCAGGGAACAAACCAACAAACACAGGGAGCCGGGGGAGAGGGGGACATGATGAGAAGGGAAGGCTAAAGCAAGGGGGGCAGGGCAAACAAACCAATTAACAAACCACAGTGAGGGGGGCAGTAAGGGGGGGAGATGGTGAGCAGGGGCAGCTACAGGGAAGGGGGCACAGAGAAGGGGAAGGGCAGGGGGCACCCCTAATACAGGGGGCAGGGGAGGGCAGCAACAGGGAAGGGGCAGTCATGGCAGCCAGAGGAGGGGGGCAGCAGACTAGCTGGGACAGGGGCTTCTCTGCAGCTGGTGATGGTGCTGGTCCTAGGAGTGGGGGGGAAGGGCCACTCACTCACCCCCTTCCAATTGGAGGGAGGGGGGCAGGCAGGCCCACATGGCCCCCAAGAAGCAGCAGCACCCCAACAGGAGCACCTCCAGCCAGCAGCCCTCCAAAAGGGTGTAGCAGAACCCGTATGTGAGCCCTCGAATGGTAACTGGAGACACCTGGACCCAAGTAAGGGCTACTCCAGGTGCACTTAAACCTGCCTTCCCTGGGGGGCAGGGGGGAATAGCGGAGAAAGGAGTGGCTAGAAGGTGTTGGCAGCTAGGGGAGCGAGTCAGTCCCCTGGACTAGAAGATAGTGCTTCTCTGCAGCTGAGAAAGCAGAGAAGGGAAGATCCTGACCCCAGCCCGTGAGAAGGACTGGTGCTTCCCTGAGAAAGGGCTACAGCAAGGTACTTCCCTGAGTCACTTACATAGACTAGGACTATCTGCCCTCCCCGGGGGGTTGAAGGACACTCCCCTGGCCTGAAGCAGGGCCTGCGCCAAATGCTTTGTCAGAGAGGTGCTGAAGGGAAGAGACAAAGACTTGTCCAGGTTGGGGCAGAGTTACCTAATGCCCCTGCCCCCACCACAAGAGACTGTGGCCAATAGGTGAGACCCAGGGGAGGTTGCTATATCACAGCTGTTAGTATGCAATGACTATCATGCTGACAATGTTGTCTCATGGTTTCCCTGTACTCCTCTCTCTGACTATATCTGTTGTCTCATGTCTTATACTTAATCCTTGCCCTGAGATGCTTACAATCTTTTTGTTCTGTTTGTATAGCACTGAGCACAATGGGGCCTTGGTCCTAGGAGCTATGGTAATACAAACAAGCCATCATTATAATGTTGCTAAACTTCTGCTTTAAAAAAATGTTCTTCTGGCTGCCCCAAAAGAAGAAAAAATAATTTATTTTCAAATAATAAACCTTTAAAACACTTTAATTCACTGTAGAAAAATAAATTACAAAGCAAAACCTAAAGAAGTTAGAAATATATCTTATCTTAAAGATATCTTTGGGGGGGAAATGGTTTAAATTAAAGGTCTGTGGGAGACTTAATGGATTCCTAAACCATAAAACAGCGTTTTAAAAAGTTCCCCAAAATCCCATCCTAATGTTTCTTTTGTAATTATGTTTGTTCATCTCTGCATTGCAGTCACACGATGTTGAGGGAAAGAATATAGAGGGTGGTTTCATGTCGAAGCTAATACCATTGTTTACTTGGAGACTGTTTTCTGCATAGCTGTGTTATTAAGCTAGCTTTCAGTAAGGCTGATCAGCAGCACATCAGTTTACAAGGCTCTCACTTCAGCTAGAAACTAATCACAGGACCCAATTCTCCTCTGCAACCAGAGTAACTCAGGAGAAACTCTATTAACATGAATGCAGTCATATCTGCGTAAGGCCCCAAATCCAGTTCAACACTTAAAACACAAGCTTAACTTTAATCATGTGACTAGTCCCATTGGCTTCAACAGCATTACTCATGTGCTTTGCTGTGTCAGGAGCAAGTGGTAGGAGAAACCAGTCCTTGGTTTCTGAGGAGTCAGGAGCCATTAGTTAGGGAAAGACATGCACCACTGTACTTCCCCCCCCCCCAAAAGGGGGGGGGAAGCCTTGCCAAATGTATCCTAATCATTTTAGTGAACTTTTGACTGTTATGATATTAAAAGTTGATGATCCCCATATTGCCTGTGTCAAGCATTCAAAACGTGAGAGTCAGGAATTTAAAAATAAGGGTTATTTTAACTGTAATCAAGTTTTGTGTTTATTTACTTTCCAATTTGTAAATCTTTTGGCTACATTTGGGTCATGTTTTCAAGCTTTTCTTCATAACCACAAGGTGTATTACTTACTGATGCTATAAAATGCAACTGAGATTCTCATAAGTTTCCTTGACTATAGGATGTGGGACTTTGAGAAGAACACCCAATATTATGATGTGATTAAAAAAGAAAAATCATGAATTAGCTGCTTTGTGGTCAGGGTATCCTACACATTGAGGTTTGGAAGACTCTCTGGGATAGAGTTGGGTGAGATTTTTCCTAAGACACATTTTGTCCAAAAAAAGAGACGATTGTGACACTGAACCATTTCACAAACATATCAGCTTTGCCAAAGTGTTTTGGATTGGGGAGGGGACTGGGGGCAGGAAACAAATTCAGACAAAACGAAATGTTGGGTTTGGATACTTTCAGAATGAAACACTTGAATTTTTAGGTTCAGAATGAATTTTTTATGCCAAACTTCCTTTTACTCTTTAATTATTGACCTTGATCAGAAGTATTTCAATGCAAGTTGAAAGTTGGTGTGTTTCACCTAGAAACTTTTTTACCTTTTTAAATTTTCCAAAATTTTTGGGCAAGTGAAGTTTTTGGTTTAACCCAGAATCATCTTTCCACTCCCGCCTCCAGGATTGCTAGCGAACTGGAAAAAAAATCTCAGCTATACTCAGAGATAAGTATTAAAAATCCTTGAAGGTTGCTCTTGATTCATTTTAAGGTTTATTAATTTTTGAAAAAGCAGTGAAAACCTTGTTTAGAACACTGTACATAAGTAGAAATCTTAAACCAATGGGGCAAATTTCAGCCTCCACCAAATGGTGGTCTCAGTTTTATATGGGAGAGTACTAGTTCTGAAATCCTTTATAGCTCTCTCTTTCTGGATTGTAAAGCACCTTGAGAGATTGCATGAAAAGTGCAATATTAGATTATTTTGTATTTGTAAATGGATTTGCGTAGCTAGAGCCTTGTCTGAGTTCAAACTATACTCCTTAGGGCATACATCTGCTGCCGGCAGGAATGAGTAATTTAGAGCTAGAAGCATACAGTTCCTCCCTAGAGCCTGAAAGAAATATAAGGGATTTTTAAAAAATCCCTTACATTTTCACCCAGAGAAAAATTCCAGTGCTCAAAGTTTGAATTGTTCATTAATTGCATAGTTAATGGTTGCAAGAAAACACAACAGATGGAATACAACACATCAGGCAGCACGGTGAAGAATTCTGAGTTACCGAGACACAGCATAGAACATGGAAAATGTATTGCATACAAAATCTCAAAATAAACAGGAAGAAAATCAATATATAGGTCTATAATCTTCAGTGGTGCAAGCCCCATGGCATATTACAAGGAAAATGAAAAAGTATATTGGTGTGGAATTGGAATAGACAAGAAGATTTATAAATGTATCCCCATATGTCATAAAACATATTTGGCCTGACAAACAACTTATGGATAATAAACTTCAGGTAATAACTACTGTTTACTTTGGCCACTCAGAACCAAGTGTGAGTTCAAAGGTGAAGTAGCATCTAAGCAAATATCTGGGATGGCCTCACGATCTAAAATAACTGTTTAAATAAAATATAGCTGGTTTATAAAGGCTCTTTCGGATTGTTGGCAAACCATGCTAATCTTCAATTGATTGCCCAGAATGAGGAAAATAATTGAAAATAATTCAAGTCCTGTTTTATCATTTACAGTAGCAGAGAATCTGCCCCTAAGTTGCCATAGCTCTGTTGAAGTCAACGTCATTAGAAAAAAGGACATCTAAGTGAGGAGCACAGAGAATTCAAAGAGTAACTACATATAAAAGAATTAGAATTATTAAAATATATTAAATTATTTAAAATATAAAAGAATTATACCTGTGTACTAGGTATAGTTGTTTAACTGAAGCTTGACAGCTAAAGAAAGAAACTTCCTTGGCAGAGAGCTTGTGTATTCCTTGGGATATCATGAAATTGAAACTAACAGTATATCACTATTCCTCCAGACCCTGAAGGATGGAAGCTTTTATTTTATTTTTATATATATTTATATTTTATCACAAATATTTTTTTGCCATAACTAAAGGGCAAATACCACCTGTTCTCCTTCCATGAAGGAAAGCATTTGCTTGACTCTACGGAACTGCCAACAGCAGCTGTAGTCTCTGAATCTTTATGGGGAGAGGGAGAGAGAGAAGCGATATGCTGATAACTGCATTTGTATGGGTGGCTTTGGGTCAGCAAAGCATAAGCTTCAAAGATTAGAAGTTGGTAGCGGTTGGTGGACATGTCAGAGATCAGATGTCACATCTGCCCCTTCCCTTTGCCATTAATCGAGGGAGAGAAAGCACAATCTGCCCTGCAGAATGACACTTTCTCTGCTCTTCCAAAATGTCAATGTCCCCTTACGTTGATGAGCAGTTCCTTTCCAGAAAGTCCTGCTCTTTGTCTTTTTTCATTTAATGAAAAGATTATTCTATGAAGATCTTGCCCCAATATGGATCCCAATGCAGCTTGCTAAGTTGTGGCCTAGATCCTTTTCCCCCATACACGTTAAGGGCCCTAATAAATATGCCTTTAGTGCTGTCCCAGGCCTATCATCCTACTACGGCTCAGATCTAGCAACCCCTTACTCACCCTTCATGCCCATCAGTAGTGCTATTAAGAACATAAGGATGGCCATACTGGGTCAGACCAATAGTCTGTCTAGCCCAGTATGCAGTCTCTAAGAATGGGAAGGGTCAGAGGCTTCAGGAGTATTCATGTTGATAAAGTCTATGTATAGACCTCAGACATCTCTTTTCCATGATGAACATTTCTTTTAAATTAATCTTCCTAGGGAAGCTGCTCCATGCTCCTAGTCATTTTTTTCCTCTATTTTTTTCCCAATTCAAATACATCTTTTTTTGAGATGGGGCAACCAGAACTTCATGCAGTATTCAAGATGAGGGCTTCAAGACATCATGGATTTATATAATGGTATTATATGTCTCTCGTCTATCTCATTTCTAATAGCTCCTAACGTTCTGTTAGCTTTTTTGACTGGTCCTATGCATTAAGCAGATGACGATTTTTTTCAGAGAACTATCCATGATGACTCCAAGGTCTGTTTTGAGTGGTAACCCTTAACTTAGACCCCATTACTTTGAATATATAGTTGGAATCATGTTTTCCAATGTGCATTACTTTGCATTTATTAACATTGAATTTCATCTGCCATTTTGTTGTCCTCTCATCCAGTTTTGTGATATCCTTTTGCAACTCTTCAGTCTGCTTTGGATTCTATTACCTTGAGTAATTTTATATTATCTGTAAATGGTTACCTAACTGTTCACCCCATTTCCCAGATCATTTATGAATACCTTGAACAGAACTAGTCCAGTACAGAATCTCAGGGCACCTCGCTATTTATCGCTTTCTGCTGTGAAACCTAACCATTTATTCCTGTCCTTTATTTACTATCTTTTAACCAGTTATTGATCCATGAAAGGCCCTTCCCTCTTATCCCATAACTGCCTACTTTTGCTTAAAAGCCTTTGGTGAGGGACCTTGTCAAAGGCTTTCTGAAAGTCCAAGTACACTATATCCACTGGATCATCCTTGTCCCTCACCTCCTCTGCAGTGAAGGACAATGCAAATAATTCCTTTAACTTTTCTGCAACAGCCTTGTCTTACTTAATGTCTCTGTAGCACCTTAATCGTCCAGTGGCCCAAGTGTTTGTTTGGCAGGCTTCCTGTTTCTGTTGAAATTTTAAAAAATGCTGTTTGTCTTTTGCTGATTGCTCTTTAAATTATTTTTTTTGGCCAGTCTAATTATACTTTTACACTTGACTTTGCAAGAGTTTAAATTTCTTTCTGATTTCCTCAGTAAGAGTTGACTTTCAATTTTTAAGATGTCTTTTTGTCTCTAACCACCTTTTACTCTGTTTAGCCATGGTGGCATTTTTTGGTCGTGTTACTGGTTTTTTTTTTTTTATTTAGGGTATACATTTAGTTTGAACCTCTTATGGTATTTTAAAGATTTCCATACAGCTTGCCAGCATTTCACTCTTGTGACTGTTGCTTTTAACTTCTATTTAACTAGCCTTCTCATCTATGTGTTTCCCTTTTTGAAGTGAAATGCTACTGTGGTAGGTTTCTTTTAGTATTTCCCCCTACAAGGATGTTAAATGTAATTATATTATGGTCGCTATTACCAAGTAGTTCAGCTGTATTTACCACTTGGACCAGATGCTGTGCACTACTTAGGACTAAATCAAGTATTGCTTTACCTCTTGTGGGTTCCAGAACTAGCTGCTCCAAAAAGCCATTGTTAATGGTGTATAGAAACTTATCTCTGCATCCTGTCCTGAGGTGACCTATTCCCAGTCAACGTTGGGATAGTTTAAATTCCCCATTTTTTTTGTTCTTGTAGCTTCCCTAATCTCTAATGCGACAGTTTCACAATCACCATCCTAGTCAGATGGTGATTGGTAGTATATTCCTCCTGCTATACTCCTATTAAGCATGAAATTTTTAGCTTGCCTTTATTATGTTCTCTGCCTTGCCTTCATTATATTTTGCCTTTATTATATTCAGCAGTAATGCAAGGAACCTACAGGCCTGTATCCTGTAAGACATCCACTTTAGCAGTTAGCAGGAGGTTGAGGCCTGTGAACTTTCGCACAGGTAAGTGATCTAACGGTCACCCCTATGTTTTGGGGAACTGGAAATAGAGTCTGAGCAGGGAAGTTTATCCATAAAGACACTAGTCAACCACAGAGACAAACTAATGCTGAGCTTTTGACAACTCTTAGAAAGAATATCCATATATATCTGACCACAAGAGTGTCATGGCAATGAATTGACATATGATAAGTTGAGATCACCTCAACATTAGTAGATTGAGCAAATACAAATAAGGAACAGGGTAGAAACCTCTACTGAACATACATCAGATATAGTGGAGTCAGCGTAACATTTTAACATTTACATCCCAGCGTATGGGCAATAGGAAAGAGATGTAGCCCTTGAGAGGTGGCAGAATGATGGCCACTGGTGTTGATGAGGAAGGTGGTGGTGATGAGGAAAGTAATGGCTAATGTTTCAGGTTGTCCTGCAAGGGAGGGTGTGAATATATGGATGTTTAGATGTACATTCTGTAATCTCTCTATCTACCTTACTCAGTTGAGATATTTGTGACTGTGCTAAATGTATTAAACTATTTGTAAATACAGAACAGTTCCTAAAGTGTGAGTGTTGCAACTGTGCACAGTGTGTTTCCCAACTATATAGTAATTTAAATACTGAGCCTGATCTCGGGAGAAGAACTTGTTGTGACATGTTGTACTCCATGTACACCCTTAAAGTGTGGTTTGTGTATCATTCATGTTCACCCTTAATGTAACTATTGTTCAATGCAAAATGTCATGTAAGGTGTTTTTGGAATGCTCATGACTTACTGAACATTATTTTCATGATAGTATGTTTACGCATGTGACATTGCAAGAGTTATGAAACTGCTGTGTAATATCCCCAAATGTGTGTCACATGGCTTGACTAGATCCAGGCAAGCAAAGTAGAGTGATCTCACGCTTTGCATGCATGCATACAGGAACAATAGACTGTCCTGAGCACCTAATAAGGTGTGATGCACATTTGACTCAAGCAGAGGAAGCCATGCTGGACATTGCTGATCACCTGACCACAGGGGGTGGCAGGAGAGTCTGTTAAAATAAGAGGCATTTTGGTCTCTTGCAATCCACCTACAAGAGAACATCAAGACAAACTGCCCAAAGTGGGGAAGCCTGGTTGGGGCCGACCAACTAGCCTGTGGTAAGAACCCTCTAAGACTGTAAAGCTACTAAAAGTGTTAAGCTTAGTTTAGAATGCTATTTTATTTCTTCCTGACCTAATCTGACTCAGTCTGTTTTATAATTTCTTAAAACCTTTCTGTACTTAAAACAAATACAGTTATCTACAGCAGTGCATGTGGTCTGGGGGCTTATAGAAACTTCATGTCTTTGATAAATTGGCTGACAAATCAGATTGCAGAGTCCAGTGGGCAGCACTGAACTCTGTAAGACAGCAGTTCCTAGGGTTGCATCTCGGACTGGGGATGTTAAGTGGGGGTCACATCATTGCAAAATCCCATGAATGGCTGGCCAGAAGCCCTCATTCACTAAGGTAAGTGCCATTTGCTTGCAGGAGCCTGGGAGTGAGCTGACCCAGGAGTTCATACAGCAAGACAAGTGCAAGAGACCCTCCACGAGTGAGGAAGTGGGGTGAAAGTGATATACCAGTCCAGATTGCAGAGGGGAACATCACACCTGTTTATCCTCAAAGTGATAACTGATAATTTTTCAGTAATGAATATACCTAATACATAATCTCTAAATCAGGCTACAAAGTCTATGGTATAATTTGATTCATTTAAGTTTTTTTACTGTTTCTTTTTCTACACGCCATTCCTTTGCCAGCATGACCTACTCATTTGTGTTTGGTATCCTCATATTAGTGTTCCATTGATTAACATGGTTCCAGCAAGCTTCTGTGATGCCTGTTATATCAATATCCTTGTATAACAGCTCTCAAGCTTACTCATCATAGAATTTAGACTTCTTGTATCTGTATGCAAGCACTTATAAAATTGTCAATATTTAGTTGTCTGCCTTCATGTGACGTTACTGAATGGGATTCTTCTTTTGTCTGTTTTTTCTCTTCATTTCCTATCTGTACTTTATCAACTTCTATTCTCTCCTCTTCATGAGGATAGAGCGTAGCCCATTAAATAAATCCTCCCCAAGGGCTGTGTTTGCCTGAAACATTTTGCTCCACATCTTTGTGTTCCTTCAGCTCTTAGTTTAAAAACTCCTCTGACCTTTTTAATTTGACAGGCAGCAATCTGGTTCTGTTCTGGTTGAGAGGGAGCCATTCCTTCCTCCATAGGCTCCAGCTTTCCCAAAAGGTTCCATAGTTCCTAATTAAACCTAAATCTCTTCTCCTATCACCAGTTTTTCATCCATGAATTAATACCCTGCAGGGGGGCCTTTGTGTAGAACTAAAAGCATTTCAGAAAATGCTACCAGGGAGTTGGTGGGCTTTAATCTCCTACCTAGCAGCCTAAATTTGGGCTCCAGAACTGCTTTCTTACCTTTCCCTATGTCACTGATACCTACATGTACCACAACCACTGGCTTCTCCCTGTCACTACACATTAGCCTATAGAGGTCTTATGAGGTCTACAATCTTCACACTCAGCAGGCAATTTACTGTGCAATTCTCCTGGTCATCACAAACAACTGTATATATTCCTAATAGGTGAATCATCCATTATTACCTGTTTCCTCCTAACAACAGTGGTCCTTCCTCCTAGAGTGATAACTCAGTGTGAGACTGACTGCTCAATGTCCCAGAAAGTCTTGTCCATGTAGTTTGGTCACAGCCATGTACTGGCTCCTCCAGTTCACCTACTCTGGTCTCAAGAGTCCCTACTCAGTTTCTAAAAGCCAGGAGTTGCTTACACTGAATGAACACATCATCAACCTGTCCACAAGGCAGGCAATTGCTGTTGCATTTGTATGTGTGAACAATGTTATAATTTAAGGCTCCAGATTCTTAGACAAGTAATCTAGATTTGGAACTGCCTATGGACAAAAAGAAAATTTTAAGGAGCATTTGGAGAAGTTAGGCTTCTTACTTGTTAGTTCCATGATGCATGTCTCTCACTTTCAGTTTGTAGAGTCTTGTATTTATAATGCTCAATGAGAGTAGTCTCCCCTAATATGAATATTTAAAAATTCTCATTGTGCATATTGGCTTCAAGAGGGAATTCCCAACCTAGGCCCAAGGAAGTGTCCTAAAGTAAAACTATAGAAAATCAAAATACATGCATAACTATCAGGATTTAAAAGCACAAGGCAAGCTCAAGGCTAGGTCTGCAGTATCCAGAGAGCGGCGACCAAAATTACTTCCTGTGACAGGAGCTCAGTATCTTCACTAAAGAAGCATGTAAACTTATTTTGTATTAAGAGAATTAAATCTGTGTTTATGAGCTAGAGCTTGTCCTGATGTTTCTAATGTAGCTTTAACTTTGGCTCATAGAGGCAAACTTAAAAAGATTTTTAGCAATTTTGGATTAGGTCAGTAGTGTTCCTGTTTTAAATAGCACACCTGCCCCTTCCCCCAGTGCTGTGGCTGCTGCCTACACTGTAGGTGCTTCCAGCAGTCAGTCTCTTGAACTCCTAATGGATTTCTTTTTTTTCCCTTTTTCTTTTACTCTCTTGGCGGTATGGAGGAGGGGAATCAGACACGATAAACTAGAAAAATTCATTCCATCAAATTGCATGCCCTGCTGCTTCATCACCATTATTATACTGAGGTTTTACATTAAAGTACCCTGGATTTCAAATTGAAAGTCAAATATAATTTGCCACTAGAAGTACGAAGTGAATGACTAGAAAAGCTGATAGCTAGGCACAGCATGACAAATTGGTATCTATCTAATAATGAGCCTGACAAGGTCATGGATCACTATCTCTGTTACGTAAGTAGGAGTGGACTACAGTGTGTCAATACAGTTACTTTGGGGAAAAGGGCAAAATACTTTGTCAGCCCCTTCATTCTGAAAGATAATGGCAGTCAGGTACAATGAAGCTTGCTTTAAGAAGATGTCATATTTTAGCGCCTATACTTTAGGAAACCTTGTGGTTGAGTGGCCTGCCTCAGTGAGTTGGTTTAGGCTCGGGGGGGAGACAGACTACATTTCATAATTGATTTTTTTTGTTTGGGGTAACCTACAGATAGAACTGACCTAGATGTTTACTCCTTTATTTACACAGGGGACAAGAGCTGCCATGTTTCTATACCATAGAAATACTCTTTCCAGATGTTATTGGTGGAACAATGTTAAAATGATAGAAATGTTCAGATAAATCCTCAGCTGCTATAAATCAGTATATTTCAGTGTTGTATCTGTGGTGGTCCTATGATAGTAGTGACAAGGTGGGTGAGGCAAGATCTTTTATTGGACCAGCTTCTGTTTGTGTAAGAGACAAGCTCAAGCGAAGTTGGTCTAATAAAAGATATTACATCACCCACCTCCATAAATCAATTCACTTCACTGGGCATGAATAGAGCTACATTAATTTATATTGGATGAGGTTCTGGCTCATTGCTTGGATGGTGTAGAATATCCTTTCAGGAAGTATCTTAATGGTGGGGATGGCATTAGGGAAGCTCTAAGAACTTTGCTTGCCCAGATCCACACTCAGCTGAGATCATTTACTAAGGGCAGCTCTTCAGAGACACTTTACATATCTGTATTATGGTATATTATCACTATACACCCCCCGCCCCAAACACTTTCCTGCCTTAGAGCTTAGCTTCAAAAGACTGGGCTTTTGCATAACTAATTATTTCCCAGGAACTCCAATTGATACATATTGTTCCCACAAAAAAACTTGTTGTTGGCCACCTTTTTCAATATAATCCTTTGATCATCCAGGCCCACAATGGTACATAAACCTAAATACAGTAAGATTCCCCCAAAGTTGCTGCAGGAGCCTGACAGTCTTTGTAAGAGGTATCTCCCACAAAGTCTGGGACCTAACCGCTTCCCAGTGTGGACCACCTCTGAGAGTCCACTCTATTGTCAGGACAGTGGCTTCTTCAGCCTGGAGGGGATAATGATCAAACTGAGGTTTGATCTGACTACTCTAAAAATCCATGCCACACATCCGATTCAACAGGTTTCCCCTGTATGAATAGACAAGCATGGTCATACTTCAGGTTGTTTTTGACTATCACAGTGACCATGGCATTCTCAGCAAAAGGTCATTTTCTGTGGCCAAGGCAGCTACTGTTGGTAACAGCAGCAGCATCTCTAACAAAGAGCTAACTTTGCCTGGGTAAGAAAATGCTGAGGGAAGCAGGATAGCGTGTACGCCACCTCAGTTCCTACCTTCACCTACTAAGTGGATGCCCTTGCAATGGGGGAGATAGAAAGTATACTTTTTATTTATCTGCCTAGGTCAGATGCACAAATGAAGATGCCAATAAAGTTAAAAGGGCAAGTATATAAAACTAATTCCGCTCACCTAAGGTACAGAACGGAGATTTGGCCAGCCACTAGAAAAGCCACTATATTCTGCCCCATGCAAATGAAGAGATTAAAATGATCAAATGGTTGGACACTCTGATTGGAAACAATATGTGGTTGTAAGGGGCCTAATGCAGGTTCCTACAATTGAAGACAAAATAAGGGAGCCTAGGCTTTGTTGGTATGGGTATATCCTGAACTATGCTGTTGAGACGGAACCAAGAGGTACCGAATAAGGTTCTAATTATACGATACGGAGGGATCAAAGAGACAACAGCGAGGCTTTATTTCTCTTAATCAATAAATTCTTCATTTTTAACAACTGATAGTAAAGGAGGAGGAACTCTGTGCGCAAAGGACAAAATGTGCCACCCAAGTCTTTTGCGTTAATGATCTCGAGGGATCAATGCACGGCTGTCACTTTTGTGACACTAGGGTGCCCAGTTATGGAGTTCCTCTAGAAGGTTTACAAGACAGACAACAACAAACAGTTAATTCATACTCACTAAGCTTAGGTAATAACAAATCTTAGCCAAACTTAAACGACTGCTTGCTTAGATTCTGCAGACAGGAGAGAGTTCGCTTCGGGTGATCAGGCCGTTGTGAAGCAGGCTAGCAAGGATGCGTCAGCCCGCTGAACTAACACACTTGAGATACTGGGTGTTAGGCAATTCCTTTTCCTCTCTGGCTGCTGCTACTTGGCAGCTTGGTTTTATAGTTTTCCATATGCAACAGTTTGCTATGTGTTGGTGACCATTGGCTAGCATTTGCTGTATAACCTTTTAAGGTTACCCTTGGCATCTGGTCAACCAGAGACCTACACATTGCCATGCACTCGCTGACCATGCACCGGTGCCTTACATCACCCTTGTCGTATCCCTATAAGATGATATGGCTTAAACCTATGCCATTCCCTTATAAGGCGACATATACATGTAGCTCATGTTGCTGAGTCAACCCTCCCCAGGCCACTTTCTTATCCTGCATGGGGGTCTGTATGTGGTGCTGCAGACACCATTATGTGATCCCAGCTCCACATATGCCAGTAGGATGGCTCTTGCAATGATCTCAGATGAAAGATAACCAAGGAAGAGACCAGATCTGTATGTGAACCAGATATCAGGAAAGTTTAGTGAGACCAATCTGCATGAGAGCCTGGCATATCCTCATGAGTTTTGGAAGAAGGCTGTAATCACTGACCCTCAAGTCAGGGAAGTGGCTCAAAAGAAGTGGTCAGATGCACTAAGAACAGCCAGGCTCATACTGAGAAACCAGCTTGAAAAAGCTTCACTAACACATGGCCAACAGTCTTCTTACTATGCTACATGCAAGATCAGGCATCTCACACTGGAATGAAACTGTAGATAGTTCAGGTTTCATCAACAGACTCATAGAAGATTAGGGTTGGAAGGGACCTCAGGAGGTCATCTAGTCCAACCCCCTGCTCAAAGCAGGACCAACCCCAACTAAGTCATCCCAGCCAGGATTTATCAAGATGCACCTTAACCTCTAAGCATGGAGATTCTACCACCTCCCTAGATATCCCATTCCAGAGCTTCATCACCCTCCTTGTGAAAAATGTTTTCCTAATGTCCAACCTGGAACTCCCCTACTGCAATTTAAGATCATTGCTCCTTGTTCTGTCATCTACTACCCTGAAAACAGTCTATTTCCATTCTCCCTGGAACCCCCTTTCAAGTTGAAGGCCACTAACAAATCAGCCCGACCTGTTCTTCTCTTCTGCAGACTAAACAAGCTTAGTTCCCTCAGTCTCTCCTCCTGATCCATGACAAACCTTGCATTCCTTTTCAGCATAAACTGGAGATTAGTTAATCTTCACTGCTTCCTTGCCTTTTGAGTAGAAATGAGCTAGTGGGCATTTCCAAAGTAATGGACAGTAAGGACCTGGCCTAGGGACCAGTCTCTTCACGTTCGTGTCATGACAGTGCAACTCAGTGAGAGTCAACATGTTATGCATGCTCCCCTGGGGTTAATCTACATAGTAGGAAAATCTGTTAGTCCCAACTACAGAACTTGGCTGTTTATTATATGCTGCAGAGACATGCTTGCAGTGCCAGAGGTCTCTTGTTTAAATCCCTAGTACAACAGCTACAATGGCATCACAATGGTGCTAAAGGAAGTAATAAAAGGGTTGGCTCTAGAATGAATCCTCCTGCTAGCCTACCAGACTTAGTGCAAACAACAAGGCACAACCTGTGGCATATTTAACTGTTATTTGATTTCCTGTGCACTGAACCTTTACATTTATAGGAGTCTACTGACAGTTGGAGGCAGCTGCCATTTTGTGTTTAGTTGAGGGGGATGCACACAGTATGTTTTCTCTTTGGTTGTTTCTTGGTTTGCTGTCTTTCCTTTATGTATGTAAGTGAGTGAGTGAGACACACATTCAGACTGAAAGTATATGGTTGCTCTATGTGTGTGGGGAAAAAACACAAACCTTTGGGAACCACGGGCCTGACCTAGTGTCCACTGAAGTGAGTGGAAAGACTTCTATTGATTTCAGTGGTCTTTGAATCAGGTCTGAAATTACTGTCCTTTGATGGTTTCTGTTTTATGCATTTGAGGAGTCAAATAAACTGCTGCATGTTTTTGGAACACTGTCAGCTCTAGCACATACTGATTCTGATCTATGTCTTAAAGGCACAATAGCTCCTATAGGTTAATGGATCCATGATCGATTAGCTGCTTGAGCTTATAAAGAATAAATCTTACTGTAGAATTTTTTTTTATTAAAATTACAAAATAAGTAGACAAAAGGAAAGAGGTAGATGTAATATTTTGACTTCAGTAAAGTATTTGATAGTGTCTCATGAAATCTCTCGCCAACTGAATTCAAATTGACAAATAGTCACATTGTTGTAGATAGAAGATTGGCTGAAAGACGATAAAGAACATTGATGTATTGAGTTGGAGGGAGATGACAAGTGGGTTATTTCAGGGACTGCTGTTAGATCCAGTCTTTAATTTCTACATTCTTGTTTTGGGAGACAGGAGTGTAAATAGCTCATTAATGAAATTCACATGACAATTTGGGAAGAGTTTTGAACACCATTGCTGGGAGAGAAATAATGCATTTGATCATAGAAGGATCAGTAGGAAATAAGAAGGGGCTCAGTCTTGGAAAATACAAGCTCTGGTATAGTCTGAAATAGAAAAATACTCAATGAAAGCTTGATTATCTGGAAAGCAGAAATACAGTTGTGCTAGATTATGGATAGAGAATGTAGTGTGAAAAGGCCATGATAGGAACCAGTGAAATTATGAGTACATAATCAGTTATTACATCATGGAAGTGTGTTGTATAGTGTTATCAGTGTGACCAATTTAACAGTCAGTATGAAAATACACCTGATGCCTAGAACATTACCTTCAGCTCTGGGAAATGAATTACAAACAAAACTAAACAAAGTTCAAATGAGATTTGGAACAGCAAATGTGATTGGCATAATTGAGACTTTGTGGGGTAATTCTCACAACTGGCACACTGTCCTGGATGGGTATAAACTATTCAGGAAGGAGAGGCAGGAGAGAAAAGGTGGAGGAATTGCACTGAATGTAGGAGAGCAATATGATTGCTCAAAGCTCCATTATGAAACTGGAGTAAAGTCTGTTGAGAGTCTTTGGATTAAGCAAGAAGGGTGATGTCATGGTGGGCATCTGTTATAGACCAACAGTCCAGGAGGATGAGGTAGATAAAGCTTTCTTCAGACAACTAGTGAAAGTTTCCAGATCGCAGGACCTTGCTCTCATGGGGGACTTCAACCACCTTAACATCTGCTGGGAGAACAATACAGCAGAGCACAGAGAATCCAGGAAGTTTTTCGACAGTGTTGAAGACAACTTCTTGTTACAAGTGCTGGAAGAACCTACATGGGGCTGTGCTTTTCTTGACCTGCTGCTCACAAACGGGGAAGAATTGATAGGGGAAGTAGAAGTGGGTGGTAACCTGGGGAGCAGTGACAATGAGATGGGCAAGTTCAGGATCCTGCAGGATATGGACCCTGGACTTCAGAGAAGCAGTATTTGACTCCCTCAGGGAAGGATCTCCTGGGAGGCTAATTTAAGGGGAAAGGAGTCCCAGAGAGCTGGCTGTATTTTAAAGAAATCTTTGAGGGCTCAGAAGCAAACCATCCCAATGGGCAGAAAGAATAGCAAATATGGCAGGTGACCAGCTTGGCTTAACAAAGAAGTCTTTGGTGCATTTAAACACAAAAAGGAAGTTTACAAGAAGTGGAAGCTTGGTCAGATGACTAGGGAGGAATATAAAAATACTCTGAGTATGCAGGAGTGAAATCAGGAAGATAGCAGACTTGTAGGACTTGTAGATAGCAAGGAACGTGAAGGGTAACCAGAAGGGTTTCTACAAGTATGTTAGTAATAAGGGGTCAGAAAAAGTGTGGGCCCTTACAGAATGGGGGAGGCAACCTAGAGACAGAAGATGTGGAAAAAGCTGAGGTACTCAATGCTTTTTTTTTTTGCCTCTGTCTTCACAGACAAGGTCAGCTCAGACTGCTGCACTGTGCAGCACAAAAAAGGGGGAGAAGGTGAGCAGTGCTGAAAGAACAGGTTCAGGACTATTTAGAAAGGCCATACATGCACAAGCGCATGGAGCTGGATGCAAGCCATCCAAGGATGCTGAGGGAGTTGGCTGATGTAAGTGCAGAGCCATTGGCTATTATCTTTGAAAATGCGTGCTGATTGGAGGAGATCCCAGATGACTAAAAATGGCAAATATAATGTCCATTTTCAAAAAAGAGAAGGAGGAGGATCTGGGGAACTACAGACCAGTCAGCCTCAGCTCAATCCCTGGAAAAAATTATGGAGTGGGTCCTCAAGGAATCCATTTTGAAGCACTTGGAAGAGAGGAAGGTGATCAGGAACAGTCAGTATGAATTCACCAAGGGTGAGTCATGTCTGAGCAACCTGATTGCCTTCTATGATGAGATTACTGACTCCGTAGATGTGGGGAAAGCAGTGGACGTGCTCCACTGACTTTAGCAAAGCTTTTGATATGGTCTCCCACAGTATTCTTGCTAGCAAGTTAAAGAAATATGAGTTGGATGACTAGATTATAAGATGGATAGAAAGCTGGCTAGATCAGGTTCAACAGGTAGTGATCAATGGCTTGATGGCAGTTGATACCAGTTGGCAGCTGGCAACAAGTGGGGTGCCCCTGAGATTGGTGCTGGGGCTGGTTTTGGTAAACATCTTCATTAATGATCTGGAGGATGGGGTGGGTTGCATCCTCAGCAAGTCTGCAGATGACAATAAGCAGAGGGAAGATGTTAGGTATCCTGGAAGGTAGGGATAGGAAAAAGTCACCTAGACAAATTTGAAAGATTGGGTCAAAAGAAATCTGCTGAGGTTCAACAAGGACAAATGCAGAGTCCTGCACTTAGGACAGAAGAATCCCATGCATTGCTACAGACTGGGGATCAACTGGCTAGGCAGCAATTCAGCAGACAAAGACCTGTGGGTTACAGTGGACAAGAAGCAGGACATGAGTCAACAGTGTGCCCTTATTGCCAAAAAGGGCAAATGGCATAGAGGGCTGCATTAGTAGGAGCATTGCCAGCAGATTGACAGGAAGTGATTATTCCCCTGGATTTGGCAATGGTGAGGCCTCAGTTGGAGTACTGTGCCCAGTTTTGGACCCCCCACTAGAGAAAGGATGTGAAAAAATTGGAAAGAGTCCAGTGGAGGGTAACAATGGGGGCAGGAGCACATGACTTATGAGGAGAGGTTGAGGAACTTGGCTTGTTTAGTCTGCGGAAGAGAAGAATGAGGCAGGATTTGATAGCAGGCTTCCGCTACCTGAAAGGGGTTCCAGGGAGGATGGAGCTAGACTGTTCTCATTGGTTGCAGATGACAGAAAATGAAGCAATGGTCTCAAGATGCAGTGGGGGAGGTCTAGGTTGGATATTAGTGAAAAAGTTTTTTCCTGAGGGTAGTGAAGCACTGGAATGGGTTACCTAGGGAGGTGGAGGAATCTCCATCCTTAGAGGTTTTTAAGGCGTGTCTTGACAAAGCCCTGGCTGAGATGATTTAGTTGTGGTTAGTCCTGCTTTGAGCAGGGGGTTGAACTAGATACATTCTGAGGTCCCTTCCAACTCCATATGATTCTGTGAGAGCAACAAAAATGATCAGGTGCAGGGCTTGACCTATGAGGAAAACTTCAAAAGCCTAAATATTGTGTGCTGAATTCTCATATGCACTAAGGCCCCTTTATGCTGATGGTGTAAAGAGGTTGGTGTAAATAAGAATCTGGCCCTGCATATGTGGTTTAGCAATAACTAAAGATGTACATGCTGAGATGTACAAAAGGAGAAGAGTTTAGTATGATGTATGGAAGTATATCTAGGAGTGATGTGATGAAGGTGAGAAGAAATTTTAAAGTGACTAGAAGAATCAGTTTGGCATGCAAAAAATGTACAGTACAGCCTTTCACTTCTGTGACTGAATTCCACAAACTTAATTAACTTTACTGGAATCTTTCATTTAAAGAAGTAGTAGGCAAGATCGTAGACACAGATAACTTGGACAATACCAACTCCCATATGCAGTGTCTTTGCCACCCCAGATAGTATCCCAAAAGACAAGTCCTAAAAATATTACTGAATTATTACCTTCTAAAACATGAAGCAGACTAAACCAGCACTCCATTCTGATATACTCTTCCCCAAATACTTCAAAAATTAAGGATAGGTGAATTTTCTAATGTAGAGAGCACAGATGGCAAATACATACTTTATGGAAACATTCCTAGTAGAATACATGACATCTGACTACAGACAACAAACAATAAACAAACAGGATACAAATCTTTGCAGACTACAAGGAGGAACGTTGAACATCAAAGGAAAAAACTTACGAAACAACAGGAACCTGCCACATTACCCAAATGAGGCCATTAAAAAGATAACTGACCAAATGAAAGAATCAAGGTTAAACACTATGGATTACTGAACACTGAATGGTAGTTTAGTCTATAATCCTGTGAAATACTGCAATTATATGTGATGGAGAATATGGAAAAACTAGAAACAGCTGAAACAAAATGATAGAATAAACTTGTCAGGAGATTTTTGGATGCCTAATCCAAACCCTCACATAAAGGGTTTAGCCCTATCATGAGCCCCTGAGGCAAAAAAGGCAATTGCAATGTATAAATGGGAGAAATGAGTAGGAGCTGGAAGGTGAATACTGGTGAAATTAATACTGGAATATTCTATCCAGCTCTGTTGTCAAAATTTTTAAAAAAATGGTGTTGAAAAATTGAAGTTGTAGAAAACAGCCACCAAAATGAGGGCAAGAGAAACTTAGTTACAGTGAGATACTTGAAGCTCTATTTGTTTAGACTTAGCAAAAAGAAGATGGAGGGGACTTGATTGTATAAGTATCTTCATGTAGAGAAAATACAGGGTATAGAGGACTGTTCAGTCTAGCACAGAAATCATAACAAGAACAATGGCTGGAAACTAGACAAACTTAAATTTAGGCACATCTTTAAAGTGAGTGACTAACCTTTGGGAAAACTGCCAAGGGAAGTAGGGAATTTGCCATCCCCATCTTTATAGCATGGTTGGATGACTATGGGAGATATGGTTCAGTCAAACAGCATGACTGAGAAATTCTATGGTCTGTTTTATAGGAGGTCAGACTAGATGGTGTAGTGGTCACTTCTTGCCTTAAAAACAAATCTATGAAAGGAGAGAGTTGTGTTTGATTTATAATTAGCCATTATCTGAGATATAATGGGCATTAGTAAAAACTGAACATCTGCCACTTTGCAGTTATTGTGGGACTGATCTGTCTCCTATTCTAAGTGTAGTAACCATGGATATCCTTACAGGTCCTTGGAAAGTGAATGCTGAGATTTTAGTTGTATCTACTGTACTACATGTAAAAGCAACTTAATGAAAATACATGTATACGTATAGTTTTGTTAAAAAACAATTGGGAACATCTCCAGTAAGAAAAAATATTGACTTTCAGCTCAATATTACACTAGTGGTATAATATTTTAGAGAAGACAAGATGTGATGTGTCTGCTGCTACCATTGGTGGATGAGATGCAGCTAGTTAAAGATGACTGACAGACGAGACGACTTTGTACTTGTTCTGTCAATAACCTGTTTGTGAAACACAACTTTTGAAGACTGGTCTTGTTCAAATACACAGACATGCAATTACGTTGTGGAATCATATTGCACTTCTGCAATGTGCCCTGACATGCAGGAAATGGACCTCCATAATTCAATTCAATTTAATAATAAAATAATTTTCTAGCACTTTGGATTAGTCATACCAATATAAAATGGAAAGCTGATTCTCTCGATGGACATGGGTCATATTTACAGAATTTGATGTTAATAGAGTTGCACCTGCTCACTGATATTTTTGTCCTTTTAAGTAGCAGATCTTAGCCTGGTAATTTCAACTGAGCAACATCAATGCACAGCTGTAGAAGATGTGGTCCTAAGTATTGTAGTTGGCGGAAGTGCTTCCTATAATAAGAATTAGAAAAATCTGAAAGTCACCGTTTTGACTTACTTTTGAACATGGAGTACAGCTCTCCAATAAACACAGCGTATAACAATGTTTTTATATTTCTATTTTTCTCAGCTGAATTTTTTTCTAGGTTATTCTCAACTGCCTTGCACCTGTGTAGTCACATACACCTATGCAGAATGTGTGTAAAGTGGAGAGAAAATGCTGCTGGATCAGCATTTTCCACCCACTATGTGCAGGTTTAAATAACATCAAACAAATCCAAGACACTGGAGAATAATAGGAAGATAGGAATTTGAATACTGGATCAGACCCACCATCTATTTAGTTCAGTACACTCTTTCTAACAATGGCCAGCATGAGATATTTTAGAGGAACATTCAAGAACACTTGCAACAGGCAGATATGGGGTAAGCTGCCCTCCATGGAGGTCTCTTCCTGATCATGAAGAATTAGAGATGGCCTAACACGCGGAAGGATGAGATTTAATATCCCTTCCAAAATTTGTTTGCATTAACAATTAATATAATTTAGCCTGACTTCTCTGAGTTGGAGGCCTAGGGGTGGGAGAAGCCTTCAAGAGATATGGTTATGAATCTCTGATAAACGAGGCAGTTCAACATAGGCTGGCTATGCCACTTTTCAGGGGCCATCTGTCAGCTGAGGATTGCCAGACCCCAAACCACAATGGGGTTTGTAGTTCTATTTACTCGCTCTATGCCCATTGGAGTGTAGGGAAATGGGCTGAAAGGCTACAGAATAGCTCTACCTGAGTGGTTCAAAGGGGCAGGATCACAACAGAGTCTGCCTCCTTGTGTTTAAATTGACTAATTATTATTGAGTTATTTCTAATGTTTAAGGATTGTTTAATACAAATTTTTAAAACAAAAACAGTAGTGTTGAGTGAACTATAAAAAAATTGAAGTTTTGAGTATTATTTGAAGGAAGGTGGTTTGCTTTCTACCAAGCATTGGCCAAAGAATAGGTGAATTCTTATTGTAGCTCAACATCTTGGGTTTACATGTAGATTTATTTCGTTATAGCCTGGATACACAAGAATAAATTGATGCACTGCTTATTTGTGCATTCTGATGTCAATTCTTTGTTTCTCACTGCTCAGTTTTGAGGACATTTATATCACCATAGTACTGTTTATCTGAAATAGAGCTTGACCAACAATAGGGAAATTTAAACATTGTTGAATAATCTAAATTGCTTTTTCAATTAAACTACCTTCATACCCCTTTGTTTGCTCATTCATGAACATTTGGCAAACTGGTTTCTGGAGTGGCTGTTCTTTGTCCAAATGCCCATATTCCCACACCAACAAGGGTAGTGGCATGTGAACATAGGTATTTACTACTTGTACCAGAAATTTTCCTTCTCTGTTTGTATAGATTTAGTCATCCATCAATACATATCATGAATAACAAATGTGTTGAATAATCAAAGGCATAATCGAAAAGTTCACCAACAGCTAATAGATTTAAATGGTTTCATAAACTGAACAATTATAAAAATAAGTTAATAAAATGATGTTTGTGGGATAATCTGTTCAGAAAGGGCTAAATTTGTCAGATAAAATGTTTGCCTAGTTCTAGTGTGAAATGACATGTTGAACTCTATTCCACATTGAATAATTTCTTTGCAAGAAAGATTTGCAAGTAGTAAAATATTCCTCAGTGATCACACAGGTCACAAGCTGCGACGTTTGTGTGTTAGATGCCTATTTTCAGTTCACTCCCACTGCAGATTTGCTGGGCATAAGGTACTTGATTTACCTGCATTGACAAAATAATGAAGGCTCCATATTTGACACCATGGAACTAATGACCCCCCCAAAACCCTCTATCATTTAGAGAAATAATCTCTTTAACATTTTAAAAGATCTCAGACCTTTCAGTGATTTAACCCCTCCTACAATGCTCAACTCAGTGTGACCCCATCTGTCTGTCATGCCCCACCTTGTGGCACCAAACTTCATTTTTTGTCTATTTGTTCATGTGTTTCAATTATCTGTAAAACTCCTTTTAATTTTAGCAAATTTAATAACCATGAGCACTGTATCTTATTTTTACCATCTGCCTTCCATTTTTATTAGTTATGGCTTATTGTTAATTGAAATTGTAAATTGTCCCTATTAAGTTTGTGCTGCAATAATGCATCTGGATATAACTGGTGGAGAGATTGTTGCTCAATTGTTTTCACTATATATAATCTTATAGCCTTAAAATTACACCTGTTCTGCAGGGGTTTTTCTGCTCCCCTTGCTGACTTCTGTTGAACACTGAAGTTTGCTTTAAAAACAGAACAAAATAAAAATCTCCTTTCAGACAAGTAGAATGTCAAGGTTCTAGGACCATAACCTCAGATGCTTAATTCGAATGAATAAAAATATCTTGCTGTTTGAAAAAGATAAGATCCAAAACTTTGACTTCAGTAGGCTTTGGATCAGGCCATCTCTGAATACAGAAGCATCTGACTATACAAAGGAGCCCAAATAATTAAAAAAAATAGTTAGCAGGTCTTTGGTGAGGCTGTAGTCCTGTATATTTTATTTACTAGTCCAGTGTATTAATTCTAGTCACATCACAGGTGGCAAAGTAAGCTTTGGGGCCATTGAACACTATACATTTTCCCAGGGTATCACTGTTTATAGATACACCTATGCTAACTAAGTTTCTGCTGAGCCCCTGTGAGAATTCAGTGTTCAATAACCCTGAAAATTTCTCATTCTTTCCCTGTGGTGAGATGGTTTAGCAGTTTCACACTAAGTTACAGTACAAAACATTTAAGGTCAGTGGTTCAATACCTCTTAAAGGACCTTTTTTAACCATGTCTGCAAGGCACGTTTGTGTCTCTTTACTTATCGGTGCCTCTTTCTTTGTTTCTGTATTTCTGTTTTGCACAGTCAAGGGGGACAACGGGTAGTACAAATATTGCTGATATATTGTATTTATAAAAAGCACACAAAAGCCATGAACAAGTCTGCAAAATCTCATATGAGAGAACAAAAATACAAGATTAGTTCTTAAATTGGCCGTGTCCTACAGTAAGGCTTGATTCTGAAAGATACTGAGCTGCCTGGGAGGTGCTGGGATATCTCCTCTCCAACTGAAGTCAGTGGAAGTTGAAGGCACCCAACAGGAATGTCCAGCTTCTTGCAGAACTGAGCCATAGGAGCTAGATTTTCCTAAACTGCCTGGGTCCCTTTAGACACCAAAAGAAGTAGCCATATTTTCAGAAAAAAGCAACACGTTGAGTGACCATAAACTTACGAAAGGTGCTGAAGATTTTTGAAAACTTGGCCCTTCTATCAAGGCCTAAATAGCTGCTGGGAAATCTGGCTCAATTTTTTTTTTAAGTTGTTCCAAAGTTCCAAATTGTTCCATCCACTAAGGTGGATGGAAAAAAGTGTCACATAAAGCCCTGCCCAGAGATGTGAAAGACTGGGGTCCATTCTGAGCTTTGCCTTTGACTTGCTATGTAATCTTGGGCAAGTTGTTTCACCTCTCACTGCCTCTATTCTGCCTGCTACCCTTTGTCTTGCTTGTCTGTCACAAAGTTTTTGGAACAGGTACTGTCTCACAGTGTTTTTTCATCTAGAATTTTAATCACAAAATCTAAGAGGAACATGGGTTTGTCAAGTGGGGAAGGAGAACAATAAATAGGATCATACTTGGTAGAACTGAGCACCTTCTACCTCTCAAATGCATACCAAAAAAAATCACTTACACTGGCTGCTGAACTTCTGCACTTAAAGTAAATAAACCCCAAACCAAAACTGGTTGAAATATAAATAGCAAACAATTTATCCAACACACTTAGCTCTTTTTTCTCTAACAAATTACCTGTGAACAAACATGGATTTTAACAAATGTATTCATTATTCATAATTGTTTGATTAATGTTTTATATGAACATACTTTGGCATATGGTATACTGTGACCTATTAATTTTGGCTGTTAGCTGACTAGCCACATATCACTAATAGCAAAGTCACTTTGTCCTGTTTTCATTGTTTATTTGGAAGGCTCAAACTTTATATACAGGGGAAGTGAACACTTCTGCGGAGAATATTGACATGCAAATACTCTTACTAACATGTATGTTCACAAGAAGAATAAACATTTTCCTAGGCATTGATGCAAATGACTCATTTCCAAATGTTCATTGATAAGAAAGTAAAAAGGTAATCTATGGGGTTGAATAAAAATGCCATGTAGGTGTTGTTTTATTTAATACCTTTTTTCCTACTATTCAACCATCTCTACCCAAAACCATGTCATTTTAACAACATTTTTGCATAGCTGTAAAAAATTTTTATAAAGATATTGTGGCAAACTGCCAACTTCCCCCTGGTGGGTCTCACACTTTACCTCCACTCTCTGTGGTCAGGACACCCCCACCTACATTGCCTCCCCTGTCTGTAGCAGAGCTCTGTCTCCTGGCCTGCAAGAGAACCTTCTCCTGCAGCTGCCCCAGATCTTCTGGCAGCTCCTCCTATATGTGTTCCCTCCCCTTCCTTCAGGGAAGGCAGGGTTTAAATACCCCCTGGCTCCGCCCTTCATTGGGTCCAGGTGCTGTCAATTGCCCTGTTTTTCCCTCTGCCTACTAGGCAGAGGGTTTTTAACCCTTTCGGGTCCTCCTACCGGCCCTGGTATACTCTTCTGTAGCCATCTGGCCTGAATTTACCACAATATGTGCATGCTAGAATGAAATAGGGATAAAGCAAAGAGGAGTGAAATAAGAACTCAGGATTTTCTAATCTGTGGTCAGGGTAGAAATGATCACACAACACAAAACGAAAATGCTTGATATGAAAAATAAGATGTTTTTCTAAATGCTAAACAAAGCTATATTAAGTTATCAATATAAAACTACAGGAATAAATTAGTCTGACCTTAAAGTAATATAGCATTTCTGTATTGCTAACACAAAGATATCCCTTTAAGACTGTGGGGAAAACAGTAGGTTACTAAGTTACAGTGCTTTTTTCATTTCTGCAACGAGTCACTTGAGTCATCTTCAGTTACAAAACTATAGTCATAAAAAGCATAACATGTTTAAGACCACTAGCTTCTGGAATCCACTGATCCATGCAATTGCTGTCACACTGGAGGAGGCAAAGTTTGACTTGACGTTAGTTTCGTGTCCTTCCATATTGCATATGACATATTGTCTTTCTTTATGCATTTTACTTGTGGGATCATGGCATTTGGAAGAAATAGAAGTATTCTTCTTTGGCAGACATTGGTCAATTAATGTCAAAAGCCCTATCTTCTCACTTAGGGAATTGCACCAACACAGTTTTTAGGTTTATTGCCATTTCATTCATAACAATGTCATGAAATTCATGTGAGGAGTCAGTTCAGTAATTTCTGTGACTGAACAAAAATGGAATACAGTGGAAAGCCTGGGTGCCATGTTAGTTGTTCCATGGGGAAAGAATGGGCTAAGAACTACACTAGGTGTATGTCTACACTCCCGAGTGAAGTAGGCTTACATAAAGTCTACTTTCACCTGTCGATTTTTGGAAGTTACTGCAGCATGTACACACCACGCTGTTTGCGCAGGTCTCGTGCATCCACACTCGCCATGCTCATTTTGACATTCAAAGCAGCGCACTGTAGGTTGCTATTCCACGGTGCAACTAGCCGCGGTGGCTGTTGGGATGAGTTTCATTGTCCCATGATGCAATGCTGCTTCCTCCTCCCTTCCCCCAAACAAACAGGAAACCTATTTTCATGCTGTTTTTTTACATCGTGCGCTCACCACTGCTGCAGAGTCATGGAGCCAGCTCAACTCTGCACTATTATTGTGAGCGTCACAAATACATTGCAGCTTATCACTGAGTATTTTTGAAGTAGAGCAAGAAGATGAAGCACAGGCAACAGCAATGCCACCGAGGATACCCTGCTACAAGCCATTGAGCAGAACAATTCCCGATTGCTGCAGGCTGTAACACATCATCTGCGGTCCATGGAGCACTGGTTCTGGTCCTGGGAAACAAGCACAGCCTGGTGGGACTGCATTGTTATGCAGCTGTGGGGTGTTGACCAGTGGCTGAAAAACTTTCATATGCAAAAAGCAGCTTTCCTCGAACTGTGCTTGGAGCTGGCCCCATCCCTGAAGTGCGTGAATACTCACTTGAGACAAGCTCTGATGGTGGAGAAGAGAGTTGCCATCACTCTGTGGAAGCTGGCAACCCCCGATTGTTACCACTTGGGTGGGAATCAATTCGGAGTTGGTAAATCTACAGTGGGTGCCGCTGTGATTCAAGTGTGCAGGGCCATCAATAGACTTCTGCTATGAAGGACAGTGACTTTGGGAAACGTGCAGGACATAGTGGATGGGTTTGCTGCGATGGGGTTTGCTGGGGGGGGAGGGAGGAAGGCCATTGATGGGATGCACATCCCTATCTTAGCACCTGCTCACCTAGCAACTGAGTACATAAACCACAAGGGGTACCTTTCCATGGTCCTGCGGGGCCTTGTTGATCACCAGGGTCGTTTCACTGACATCTATGTGGGGTGGTCTGGGAAGGTGCATGATGCATGAGTATGTCGTAATTTGGGGCTAAGCTCTAACATGCAGGCGGGCACTTTTTTCCCAGACCAAAAAATTCACATTGGGGGTATGGAAATGCCCCTAGTGATCCTGGGGCATTCTGCTTACCCCTTACTCCCTTGGCTAATGAAGCCGTGCACCAGGCACCTTGACAGTGAGAAGGAGTGTTTTAACAACAGGTTAAGCACTTGCAGAATGGTTGTAAAATGTGCCTTTGGGCATTTAAAGGGCAGATGGAGGAGTCTCCTCACTAGCTAGACATGAATGAAAAGAACCTCCCTTCGGTGATATCTGCGTGCTGTGTTCTTCAAAATGTGTGTGAAGCAAAGGGGGAGAAGTTCACCCAGTGTTGGGCTGCAGAGGCAGAAAGACTGGCTGCCAATTATGAGCAGCCAGATGCCAGCAATATGCTGAGAGCTAAACGTGGAGTGCATTGCATTAGGGAAGCCTTGAAAACCAGGTTCTGCAATGAGATGCAGGGCTGATTTCTGTTCCTGTATGTTGTTTACCTTTTCTAAACATCCTCTCCCTCCCCCGCCCACCATCAATATCTGTATCCTCCAAAGCCCTCCAGGACAAGAGTGGGGTGGAGGTGAGGACATACTGCAGCCTGGCCATTCTCCTCCGAGACCTCTTGGGGGTGGCGGAAGGGCAGGGCAGTGCAGCTAGGTGGAGAAGCATTATGGAGGGGCTGCAGTGGGACTCTGTCCTGCCTCCGCTCCTCCAGAAGCTCCACAAGCTGCCGGAGCATGTCTGCCTGGTCACGCATGATTAGCAGCATCTCCAGCATGGTACTGCGATCATGCTCCTGCATTTCTCTGCGACTCTCCCTGTCCATGGCCATATTCTTGGACAAGGTCAGCCATCATGCTCTGAGCTCTGTCTCTGGGCCGTGGAAGCATTCATGAGTTCACCAAACATGTCATCTCTTGGGTTTCCCCCACCCCCTTTCTAATCTGCGATAGTCTATCCGTAACATTTCTTGAGGGTTGGGTCAAGGCCGAGGTGTCTACAGAATGAAAAGATGTAACAAGGTCGCCATTGTTAGCAGACTGAAGAAAATGATACAGCCGCAGCAATGTAGACAATACTCCCCATGCAGTGCACAGGGCAAACACAGACCCTCATTCCATTCCTAACATCCCAGAAGGGTCGGCTCGCTGTGCCATTACAGAGATGGGAAGCAAAGGATCTGCGGATAGCACAGGAGGGGAGAGGAGCAGGGGTTTAATATAGTCTCAGCTTAAACCAAATAAATGTAATCAAAGTGAATTTGTAGGACACTGCAATGGGGAATACAAAGGTACAGGGCATCTGCTGTACAGCTCAGGTATTTTAAACATGTGTCATCTTCCCTAGGTGACCATGAGTGATATCAGTCTCCTGAGGGTAATGCACAAGGAAAGGGAAGATTTGCTGCACACAGCAGGGTACCCGCTGTGGTCAGCCATGATGCAGTCTTCCTTGATTGCAGCATGGCATGACAAAGTATCCTACCATGGAGGGAGGAACAATGCAGCCCTCCCCAAAAACCTTTTGCGAAGGATAACAGATGACCTGCATGAAATTTTCTGTGAGGTATCAATTGATGATTATCGGAGCATACCTCATCCCATAAATAATCTGTTCCATGGGTAACCCCCCAGTAAAGTCTGATAAATGCCTGAAATCTCTTTACTGCTCTCCTCCCCCAATGTAAAAGGACAGAACTGCTAAGAAGAAGAAAAACTCACCAGATGCACCTTCCCCGGGATCATTATTGCTGTCCTGTGTGCTGTTGGACAGCTCTGGGGTCAGAAATAGTTCCTGACTGTCTGGGAGAATGGACACCCTGCTCTCCTGCACCCTGCTCTCCTCAGCCTCCTCCTCCTGCTCATCCACGGAGTCCTCATCACTGTCCATGGACTGTGACTAGTGGAGGTATCGATGCTGCGGGGCAGCACCGTGGTGAGATTGCCACCGAGAATTGCATGCACCTCATCATAGAAGTGGCATGTTTTGGCCGAGGAGCCAGAATGGCTGTTAGCTTCCCTGGCTTTCTGATATGACTGATGCAGTGCCTTGATCTTTATGCGGCACTGCTGCATGGCCCTCGTGTCCTTTCTCCAGCATGCCCTGGGATATCTTCCCGTAAACGTCCAGATGCTTTTTGCTGTCTCTGAGCTGAGCTAGAATGAACTCTTTGCCCCACAGACTGATGAGATCTAAGACTTCTGGTCAACTCCACGCTGGAGCACATTTGGGCTTTTCAGTAACCATGAGAGTAAAGCGACAAAGCTCTTTCCGTGCTGGCTGCACAGGAAATGATCATTCAAATTTCCTGGGGCTTGAAGGGAGGGGACATTTCTGGGTAGTGTGACCACGGTACAGCACAGTGCAAGTGTCCAGAGTGGTCACAATGGGGCATTGTGGGATACGTTGATTTAAGTGAAGTTCTGTCAACACTGATGCTAAATCAAACCAATAAATCAGAACTAGGCACTATGCCACTTGCAGAGGTGGTTTTATTAAGTCGACTTTTGCTGTGACTTAAGTTGACTTAATTGCAGTGAGAGTTTAGATGCAAGTGTTTGGAGATTGACATAAGTGACTTTATGTCGACCTTTATCACCAGTCTAGACCAGGCCTAAGCCTCTGAAGTTCTGGGTTCATTTCCCAGTTCTTCCACGGAATTTAATTTTTGTCAAATCATTTGAGATCTCTAGGCCAGATTGTAAACCCTTTAACAGGATGGTGAGCAGCTGCTCACAGGAGCAGTCCTGAAGTTTAAAGGCATGTGCCTGTGAGTAATTGCTTGCCAGTCTGAGAGGCACAAGCTGGCCCTCATTGCCTCTGTTCTTGCTCTGTCAAATAAGGATACCACTTCCCGACCACCTAGGGGAATAAAGACACAAGCTACAACTGTCATAAATTTGGTTCAAAACTCCCTTAGGCTCTTAGAATCATAGAATATTAGAGTTGGAAGGGACCTCAGGAGGTCATCTAGTCCAACCCCCTGCTCCAAGCAGGGCTATCCTCAACTAAATCATCCCGGTGAGGGTTTTGTCAAGCCTCAGCTTAAAAACCTCTTTTGAGGATCCCAGAGAAATTCAGAAGTTTGCAGGATGCTCAGATACCATCGTGACAGGTGGTCATATAATTCCAATCCAGTGGAGCTAATGTGAGATGGGGAAAGTATTTATTATTTAATGCTCTACACTTTTGAAGAGTGTTAATTTCCTCACACTGCCTGTGATGGATTTTTGCTGTTTCACCTTTCTGTTGCTACCAATCCCACCCAGTCACAGGCCCTAAACAACAAAGAAACAGCTTGGTTGTAAAAAAACGTTCAGACTCTCTGGGGAAGATCAGAAACTTGTAGCATATTTTAAACTGTTGTTAGATTTCCTGAGGGGAGAGAATTGTCTCTAGGCACAAATTAGTGCTACCAGTGGAAGATAGGGTTCAGCTGTTTATATACTAATATGCAGCAATTATGATCAAACAAAACTCATTCCGAAATTCTGCTGTAACTATGGTAACCTGCATTCAATGTATTCCATTAAAAATATAAAGTGTTACCCCAGCAGGAGTGAGTAAATATTATCTATTATTGATTTAGGAATGTTTCAGCTTGTGAAAAGTGGTTAATTTTGTCGTGAAACACATTTGTTAAAACCGTCCTTTGTATTGATAGTTATTGTCTGTTTAAATAGTGTCTGCCAGTAATCATTAATTTTTACATCTATTTTGAGTCACTATCTGCCTTCATTATAAATACTGTTCTACCCAAGGTCTTGGGGCATTTCCTTAATTAACTTTGTTGTTTTGTTAAATTTCTAATCGGGTTACTTCCAGTTGTATTCAACTTAAATTTAACAAATAAGCTTCCAGTCCAAATGTGATTTTTGTACATTTACAGATATTTTCCTTTCAATAATAACAAAGTGTTTGGCTATTTAAATGTATGATGGACAGACCAGCAATACAGAGATTATCATTAGTCTTCCCTAAATTACTTGTATATGAAAAATAAAATGCTGCAAACTGAACTAAAACCTTCTGAAATTTTGCTTAATGTTTTGAAAGGACAAAGATGCATGAAAAATAGGTTCTGGTTAATGCATGTTGACTGCCCTTCAGAACTGTTCAGTATATTTTACTGCCTTATTATGTATTGAGCAATGATATTGCACTCAGAATGAAAACAAAGAAAAAGATGCAGTCCTTGTTATTGTAAAGAGTTTGCAATTGAAGCACAGTAATCTGGCTTCTCTTGTGTGGATTCATAATGGTTTCCTTCATGTGCACTCATGCAAGTAACAGAGTAGACATAGTGCCACCATGAACACTACATACACGAAAAAGAGCAGGTCTGGATCAGATCACATCATAAGTAGTATCACTATTACTGGCACCAGCTGGCTCTTTTTTAAAGAATTTATAGTAAAGAATGGCCAAGGCTAGAAAACTAATTACTTTCTCCCACTCCTAGAAGAGGTCCATCCAGGTCAAGGTTGAAAGTGGATGATAGAACAATGTGAGATGCTTGCATTGCAGCGAGGCATGCTGATCTACTGCGGTGGAGAAACAGAGCGCTTAAGTCTCCAGCACTCTGGATCCACTATCTTCACGCACACGAAGACCTTCCCTTATGATATGTGCAGTGTCGCAGATGACTTTTTCTGCTACAAGACAGTTTCAGGTACACCTAAAAACATTTCTAATAGTTTCTTACTACAGTGCTTCTGAGATAATAAAGAAACATTATGACGAGATAAATGTTTTCCCACATTGTGTTCATAACCCAAGTCATGCATCTGATTTCTTGGTCTTGTTGTGTGAACTTATTCTCCTCAATATAAAGAACTGATATGGATTACTGGGCTGTTGTTCTGAGTAAAAAGTTCTGTCATTCATCTTTTTTGTTGTGGCTATGGGCAATTATTTCCAATAGCTGTAGCTGTCACTTCCAGTACTGTGACCCATCAGGAAATCTCACAGGAGATTGAAAGAGTTTTCACAATGGCTTGCCAAGGCTGCAATTTACAGGGCAGCAGAAGGGGCACCTGCCTACTGGTTTTAGACATATCACTTATAGCCTGCAGAGCTTAAACAATCACAAGTAGGTATGCTTTCCATGCTATTCAACTGTCCACCTGCAGCACCATTGTTAGCTCAAGCGCTCCTAAGACTGTATATTTTCCACTAGCTGTCTGCTGGCATTGTTGTTAACGTGACCCAGAAGGCTTTGCTCTTGTCAGAGCTCACACCCTTTTGGAAAGCATCAGCACTGCTGCAGGCAGGCTGGAAACATTTATAGTCTCTAAGTCTGGAGATTCAAACAAACTACAAAGACTCAGCTGGGAAAATGGATACAGTTCTGTCTGAATGAAGGAGGGATTAAATATCTGGCTGGGAGTGTGCATGTGTGAGGCAGAGGGTAGCAGTATGTGGCTGTGAAGGGCTGTGTTATAAGATCTTTCCATTTGTCTGATGTTTCCGTCTATATTTTCATCCAAAATACAATTTTCATTCTCCACCCAAATATATATTATCCAGGAGACAAATCTACTTCAGAACTTCAATTAATTTATTTACATGTACTGGAAATATTTTGCTGCTTAAGTGAGAGCATAGGCTATACATCTTTAGATGCCCAATAGGCCATGGAAGAAGGTGTGCTTTCCAATGGCCCCTCACATTTTCTGAAATAACACTGCACACAGGACATAATGGTCATTTGAGGCCCCGTCTCATCATCAACTACAACCCATACTCGATGGGATCTCATCTGCAGATATTTCCAGAACCTCCTTTCCTGGCCTTCAAACAACACCCCCACCTCTCCAAGCTCATCAGAAGCAAGCTCTCCACAGACCAGGACACACCCACTCAGAGTGGCACCAGACCCTGCCAATGTGACATTTGCAAAACCTGTAGACAGTTCTCCACTACCAAAATGAGAAACTTCCCCACACATACACCTGTCAAGATCCATGGGTCTTACACACGCCTATCACAAAATGGGGTGTACCTCATCCAGTGCATTAAATACCTCAATAACAACTATATGGGTGAAACCAGACAATCACTGTGCTCTCAGATGAACTCACATAAGAAAAAAAGATAGGACCAAACCACCATGTCATCTTTTTCGCAAAGCAATCACTCTGTACTATATCTGATCTATCAGTCTTCCTCTTCGAAGGAAACCTGCACAACACTTTCAAAGATGAGCCTAGGAGGTTAAATTCATAACTTTGCTAGACAGAAAAAATAATGGACTGAATAGAGAAACATGAATTATGACTTATTACAACAATCTGTAAGCCCTTGATAACCTCCTCCAGCTTCTCCCCCACCTCCTTTCCTCCCTATGACTGGAGTGGTGTTAACAGGCACTTCACCTTGAGTGGTCCTTTGAACTTAACTATTTGTGCTAAACAATTTGTTCAATCTGCAATTTAGCTATGACACTGAAGAAGAGCTGAAGAAGAGCTCTGTATAAGCTCAAAAGCTTGTCTCTTCCACCAACAGAAGTTGGTTCAATAAATGCTATTACCTCATCCACCGTGTCTCATGTCCTGGTATGATAACCCAGCTATTCACCATTGTGATACTTGAAACTAAGCAGACAATTTGTGGTGAATAACCTTTTTGGAAAATTTCTGTGTCCAAAAATTGTCTATAAGATTGATTTCCCCCTCCAATGTATCTGTTGTTAAAATTACTTGCTAAACAATTACAGTGAATAATGCTTTGTAAATTCTATTCTACATGTTAGCTGTCGGTAACTGAGACATGGTTCACCTGATATGTCTCTGTTCCCTGACTGGATTAGCATAACTGCTAGAATCAGGTTTCTAGTGCAAAAATCAAAATATGCTTTCCATGAATATTCTCTAATATTTGCTTAAAATTCTGTTTTGGTGATGGTATCTACCAGTACATTCATTACTAGACTATCTGCAGAGAGTAAGCACAAATGGAGTGTAACTGTAGGTCAAGTGCATTTTGTCTAAAAATTACTCTGCAAAAAATTCAAATCTTTCAGTTCTAGTGCTTTCACTTATTTTGGCCCTGATTCACGAGGACATTTTATTTAATCATATTCCCTCAGCCATTCTCTCAAACTGTGTTCACCTTCAAAGAGAGTTGGGAAGGAATCAGATTTTTCCATTTAAGAGAAAAAGAAATGCAAAATTGCAGTTTCCTTTTTAAAACAGAATAAAAAAAAATTAAATTTCCCACAAAATAAAATTAAAAGAAAATGGCTGACCAAAACATTTAGGTAAAATTGAAACATTTTTTTCTGATTTCAACTTTTTAAAGCACTGTGTTATATAATGTATGAAATGAAAAGTTATTTTGAAATGGACAATCAAAACTCTTCTGTTCTGTAAAGGTAGAAACATTTTATGTTGACCTTATCAGAATGCTCTGTTCTGTTTCTTTTTATAAGTGAAATGTCATCAAAATAAACATGTTGCTTTCAGTGAATTGGCATTTTCCTGTGTAAAAATATTTAATCAGAATTTTTCTGACCTGCTCAACTTGCACCCCCTCTGATAGAGGATAGTAGTATATATCAATAATAATTTGTCTAGTCCTCATCAGTGGCCATGTTTCATTAGCATTTTCATTTAACAAACACTGTGTCTAGCTGTTTTTTCTATGCAGTACAGAAACAAGACACAAATTCTATTGTATTTTAGAAACCCCCTCACCACATATTCTAACTTGGAGAAATGCAGCAGTGTAGACATGCAATATCTTGAGAGTGATCAATATCCTTGAGAGGAAAGCTGAGCTAGAAGCTGATCCTTCCAATGTTTCAGCAGCTCAGAGTTTACCAAACTATATCTTATCATTCAACAGCTGCTGAATATCTCTCCTGTGAATGTTGTTACCTCTCTATCATGAAGCTGAAGGAACCATGACTCAAAGAGCCCCAGGCATGAGTGAGTTACCAAGGACTTCCAGATAAGCGGAAAGAAATATAATTGTCACTCTTCATAGATCAGACAAAATTTATTTTGGAGGAAGTTAGGAAGGCGTGAATTGCTGTGTGAAGGGTGTGACACAAATCAGCCTTGGCAGATGTTCATCGCTAAGCCTTGGGGGATGTTTATCATTAATAAGGAGAGTAAATTAACTCCTGTAAACTAAGAAGCAACCCAAACTTTCATTGTGCATATAAGGATAACCTTAAATGGAACTTTGTTTTAAGTTTGAAAAAGTTTGGTTACTCACTTTCTCATTTTCAGACCAGTAATAAATATGTCACATTAGAAAGCTTGACTCCACAAATATCTTGGAATCAGGTAAGCCATATCTCGTATTGGGTCTCTTTGGTGGTCAGATGCTTTCGTCCTAGAATTCAGGGGTCAGGTCCTTAGCTTGTATAAATTGCTGTAGCTCAGTTGAAGTCAATTAAGCTATAACAGTATGCACAAATTGAGGAGCTGGCTCTTGGAGTCTAATTCCCTGAAAGCAGGGTACATACAGTACAAGTAATTCCCAGTGGTTAAAGGAAATTACTTGACTGAAGTCAATTAGAGCTACTTATAGATTCCATGGAAAGAGAAACAAGTTGCAGGTCAGTAATATGCTAATATCACGTTCCACTTTAGCCATATGTACCCAAGGTCTTTCATCCCTGTCCTAGTACAGATAAAACCAGGGAGCATTTATTGTAATTATTGTCCAACCCAATTATGTTATGTTATGAAGAAAGAAAAATAAAATGTTACTTGGCAATGACTTTTTTAAGTGATTCCCAAATAAAATTGAAAACCTTTTTAAGACAAAAGATCACTTAAACATTTATAAACATGAACAAAATTTAAGAATGGAAGTTCAACTAATGTACATTCTGCTGAATGTTGCTTCAGGGTCACTAGAAGAAAAAGAGTTTCTCTCAGTGAGTCTGTGCCCAAATTAGGTGGAGGAAAAAATCTTTTCTTTGCCATATAACCTTCCCCCCCATCTTAATGTGATCATGTGCAACACCATTTTCCTCACATGTCCTCCTCCTATACATCTAGCAGGGAGGAGTTGAGTATGGCAAAACAAGCACATACACCCCACTGTTTCAAGCCTTGGGCAGTTTCCTCTTTGCCTAGTATGACTTTTGTTTCACTTCTGCTTTCAAATAGGCTATGTAAAAGACTGCTCTTGAGGGATTTTGTTTTCTTAAAGCATTGTGAATGATGATTATATAGATGGGAAATAAAAATGACACACTGTTGTAGGTATGTAGGAATGGAAAATGTGAGCCGATATGGAAAAGTGTATTTGTCCATTTCTGAACCTTCTGCAGACTGACTCCCACCTGTCCATCTGAGTGAGGAAGAGACACAGAGGCTCTGTGAAGCCTACTTTCCACCCATGCACAGGTAAGGGAGGTGCAGCATACAAGTGGAAGGCATTAAAAGGGGTGCTTTACTTAACTTCCTTAGGCAAGGGTAGAGGATGAGCTACAATCTGGCCCTTGGACTGTAAGGTCTTCAGGGCATGAAATGTTTCTTACTAAGTGTACGTACAGTGCCTAGCAAAATGGGTCTTGGAGTTCAGTTGGTGCCTCTAGGTATTCTTATAATAATTACCCATTCATTCTGTGGCATGGAATCAAAACATAAGAAGATAAGAGTTAGTGAACCCATGTCATTTGCATAGTTTCACAACCCGGCCCACTACCACATTGTACAGTCACCCAGTCTGGTGTAAGTGGACCCAATGGCTGAGTCCCACAAGCTTCTAAGTCCATTGGCACTGGATAGAGTCTAATCACTGTTTCTACCACTGTCTTTACAGGGAATAATCTTCTTGTCTGAGTTTCTTCTTGGAATATGGGGCCTCCTGTTGGCCAAATAACTGGTAATTCACTGGCAGTTCTGAAAAATCAGAAAAAATGGTTCAGGTTGAACCAAAACTAAAAAATCTGGAGGAGAAAAAAATGGGGAGAATTGAAAATATTCATTTCGGCTTGAAAAATGTTTAGTCCAACCAGAACTTTTTTGTTTCCAAGCATTATTAAAAGGCTAGATTTACAAAATGGCTAGTGGTGGTGTGTTGGTACCTCCTCTTATAACTTGTAGACCACTGGATAAGGATTTGAATCCATGTCTTTCTCCGCCCAGGTGAATGCCAAAATTAACCATCAGGCTGTTGTGGAGTGGGACTTTCTCCCTCTCTGAAGATGTTTTACTTTGTATAAACAGTGAAATTGGTTATTGGAACAGGAAATTGAACTTGAGTCTCTAACCATGAGCGTCCTAGTCACTGGGCTCTAGTCATTCTCACTTTTTTTCTATTCCCTTGCACACCTAGTCTGAATTACTTCTCCCTCTCCTCCTCCACTGAAACTATTCATGATTTTGGGTCAAATTCCATATATTTTTTTTCTGTGAATAAATTATTTATCTGAAAAAAATTGCCCAGCTCTACCCTCAGTTAACTGCTCCACAGCCTGAAACTAATGCCTCAGACCTCCTGAGCCTCTCCCTCCATTTGTTTAGACATGCTCTCTGAGTTCCATCAAGGCTGTTGTTGTTCTGGGCTTCTAGTTGAATCCCTCTGTAGACAATGTGGTAGAGAAGTAAGGAACAGATGCTTATCAAAAGAATTTCTTCCCTGCTGTCCCTTTAGTCTTACAAATCTTTAGAGGTAAATAGTTGCAAAATAACATGTCCTAAAACCTCCCTTAGTCTGGACTCACGCCTATGAGTCCAAGCCTTGTCAGCCGTTCAGGCTAAGCGGAATCCCTCCTCCTTTCTCCCCTGCACAACATGGTTGCCCTTACCTTGTTCCGAGAAGAATTCCTCTTTAGTACTGTCCCTTTCTCGTGTGCCCAGGATGAGAAGCTAAAGATCTACCAGTCTTACTGGTGCTGCTGTTTCATGGGGTTCGGCTAGCAGTTCAGACAAGCCAAGTTGATGTCTCCAGATTGCTTTGAGATGGCTTCTTAGGGATGGTCCATCAATGAAATGTCGATCACCTTTCTTAACTAGGGTGGCTATCTCCAATGCAATTCAACCAGCTTGCCTTGGGCAGGGTTAGGCATTTGTTCGGCACATAAAAGAGAATGGTGGTCTGTTGCATTAATGCATATGGAATATAGGCCCAAGAAGTTAAAGAGGTTAACATGACCCTGTAGCTGTCCAACATTAAATTGTGCTACATGAGGTTTGGGGCCTGGTATACAGCAGCCTCAGCTGGCTTATTGCTATGTCCAACACATTATTGAAAATCTTCTTATCCCTTTATTGAAGAAGAAAAAAAAAGTTATAGCATTTTGAAATGAAAAGTATTAAGTGAGGTTTTCTTAGAGTCTATGGTCAGAAGGGACCAATACGATCATCTAGTCTGACCTCCTGCACAATGCAGGTCACAGGATCTCACCCACCCATTTCTGTAATAAATCTCTAACCCATCACTCAGTTATTAAAGTCCTCAAATCATGGTTTAAAGTTACAGAGAATCCACCAGCAAGTGACTTGTGCCCCATGCTACAGAGGAAGGAGAAAAAAACCCAGAGCCTTTGCCAATCTGCCCTGGGCAAAAATTCCTTCCCGACCCCAAATATGGTGATCAGTTGAACCCTGAGCATGTGGCCAACACTCACCAGCCAGAAACACAAAAAGGAATTCTCTGTAATAACTCAGAACCCACCAATCAAATGTCCCATCACAGGCCATTGGCTATCTACCACCAGTAGTCAAAAATCAGTCAATTGCTAAACTAGGCTGCCCTATCATACCCTCCCCTCCAGAAATTTATCAAGCTCAGTATTGAAGACTGCTAAGTTTTTTGCCCCCGCTGCTCCCCTTGAAAGGCATTTCCAGCCTTTCACTCCTTTGATGGTTAGAAACCTGTCTAATTTCAAGTCTAAACTTCCTGATGGCCAGTTTATAGCCATTAGTTTTTGTGTCCACATTGGCGCTGAACTTAAATAATTCCTCCCCCTCCCTGATATTTATCCTTCTGATGTATTTATAGAGAGCAATCCTCTCTCCCCTCAACCTTCTTTTGTTTAGGCTAAACAAGTCAAGCTCTTTGAGTCTTTTCTCATAAGGCAGGTTTTCCACTATGTGGATCATCCTAGTAGCCCTTCTATGAACCTGTTCCACTATGAATTCATCTTTCTTAAACATGGGGGAACACAACTGCATACAGTATTCCAGATGAGGTCTCACTAGTGCCTTGTATAATAGTACTAAAACCTCTCTATCTCTACTGGAAATATCTCATCTGATGCATCCTAGGACCGCATTTGCTTTTTTTCACAGCCACATCATGTTGGCAGCTCACAGTCATCCTGTGATCAACCAATACGCCCAGGTCCTTCTCCTTCTCTGTCACTTCCAAATGATGTATTCCCAGCTTATAGAAAAAAATTCTTGTTAGTCCCTAGCTGCATGACCTTGCACGCTCCACTATTAAATTTCATCCTTTTTCTATTACTCCAGTTTACAAGATCATCCAGATCTTCCTGTATGATGTCCGGATCCTTCTCTGTATTGGCAATACCTGCAAACTTCGTATCATCTGAAAATTTTATTAGCACATTCCCACTTTTTGTGCCAAGGTCAGTAATAAAAAGGTTAAAAAAGACTGGTCCCAAGACTGATCCCTAAGAAACTCCTTTAGTAACCTCCCTCCAGCCTGAGAGTTCACCTTTCAATGTGATCCATTGTAGTCTCCCCTTTAACCAGTTCTTTATCCGCCTTTCAATTTTCATATTAATCCCTGTCTTTTCCAATTTAACTAATAATTCCCCATGTGAAACCATATCATTTTAACATTCCTTGTTCTTTTTTCCTTTAGCTGGAGAGAGCTTTTAGAAGAAAATCATCTATTCAGCGGTCTGTTAGACGGCATTAAAGATGGTAATTGTCTTTTTTGGGGAAAAAGGGAAAAAGTTAGTTGAGATGTGCTGGAGCTTTTGCTAATGGTGGTGGTGGTTAGATCCCGTTTCCTAGAGCAATGGTGTGCAAACTGGGGAGTGCAAGAGGTTCTTGGGGGGAGGAGGGATGCAAAGAAAGTGGGATCCCACAGTCCAGCAGGATCCATTCTTATAATAGCAGGGGCAGGATAAAAATAGAATGGATATTGTGGGGTGGGTCAGGAGCAGAATTAAAAAGTAGTCTTCCCATGCCATGAGCAACATGAATGCACTGGCTAGTAGCCACTGCTTTCTGGTTGCCCAGTTCTGAAGGCAGCACTGCCAGCAGCAGCACAGAAATATGAGATTACGTCATATTGTAAGTATTCAGGAAGGAGGGTGCCGGCGGCAGCAGCTAGAGGAAATGACAAATTCCATGAATGGTAAGGATGGCATGACTGGAAAAGTTTGCATACCAATGTTCTAGAGGACAAAACAAGACAAGCACCCATGACAGGGGAAAGAGAAGCTGTTTGCTGTTCTCTTATCTCTGGTGTTGATTTTCATTTGCAGTCTAACTACTGCAAAAGCACAGGTCCAGCACACAGTCTTATTAATAACTCCAAGACTTGGCAAATTTGTACCCATGTTGGTCTGTTTAGGGCATTGCGTTCACTTGCGTTTCTGGTCCCAGGCTTACAGCAAAACATGCAGTCTTGGCCAGCTAAACCAGACTCTTATTAGACAGAAGGAAAAAGAAGAGGGATTAGAAATAGAAGAATAAGGTGGGGAAGGAAAAGTATACATGGGTAGAGGCAGGAAAATGGAGTCTCGCATTCCAGCTAGTGTTTGGGATTCAGCTGGAGTGGAAATATCGTCTGGATCCCTCTCTGAATTATGCTTGTACTTACTTTTGCCTCATACACCAGTTATTTTTCTGAGTCCACCTCCCTCTTTTGTAATAACCTCAAAAGGGATTGATGGGTGGAACAGCTAATCCTTTCATTATTTTGTCCACCAATTGGCCTAATTTCCAATAAAACAACTTTTATTCACTGATTTTCACTTTTTTTGTTTACTGGCCATGGTTTTAGCACAAGCCTTGAATAATAGTGGTAGGCTTTTTTGTTTCGATTTGTTCAGTCTGTGTCTCCTTCTGCACCTTTTCCCATCTGCATTTGTTGTTAAAACTTACTGTGACATTTTATAGACTTCTACCCATTTTTCACAGCTGAGCCTCACCATTATGATAAGCTTGTAAGCCTAATTATCACAATAGGTCCTAATTAGAAGTGGAGGTTACAGTGTAAAATGGACTTCACATTTTTATACAGACATTCCCATAGCTTTTAAAACAAACTCTGCCAAGTACCCACATCACACTTTCGTAAACTATCTGGGAGCTGCCAGTGAAATATGTCCCACTGGTATAAAATATAGGTGGAATTTGTATTTCATGAGCAAACAACCTGTTCACAGCCTTAAATTCACTGCAGTGGCCAAGCTTAGGAAAGCAGAGAAGGAAGAATACAGTAAATATCAGTTTTGTGATTAAAAAAAACAGGATGCTGTTCATGTAAATTCCTCATCCGGCAAAGCAAATAAAACAGTTTTTAGACTGAAGTGTAATCTGAATAGAATCCACTTTAATAATAAATTGGAGACAGAATTTAATTATTGCTTTTCTCTGCATGAGTTGTTCCTTGGCCCCTTTGCAAACTTGCTAGCACTTATTTTCAATTCTTCTCTTACCCATCATCTGTTGACATTATTTACATACCGAACTGTGATGTGTTTACCATACAATTAGAATAGATCTGTATTTTAATTAAATATCAGTTCAGGATCACAGCTTCAAGCTATTTTTCAGCACTGATAGTGATCAATAGAAGTAGATGTTGAACAAAGAAGACAAATAGATTTACTTGGAAACCAGGTTTTTTATTTCTTTCCTTAGTCCTTTTCTTACACTGAATGAAAAAATTGTATTTTCCGCATCCTTTCAGTAATTCAGTGACATGCAATTAGAAAGTTGAAATCTGATAGTAATTGCCACATCATTTTACTTAATTGACACCCTTACTTTTTTCTCTGTAACTCGCCCTGACAGCTGTGCTCATCTGGGATGTGGAGGCTGATTGTCCCTAGAACAAAACTATCAGTGGTTAGGGGCAGGGTACGGTAAGTGAAAAGCAGGTGGCTGAAGAATGTACGGTTGCCAGAGACTGGAATGAACCCATGTCTTCCCACCGTTCAGGCACAATAGATAACTTTAGAGAAACCTTCCCTTAGTGCTGGGCCATCCTACAGCATGTTATTCCTACCGATAAATATCAAGAATGATCCATTTGAAGCCCAATTAAAGGGGAGCTCAGGCAGATATAATTTTTGTAACTATATAAATAGCAGTTGGATACTTCAGAGATGGAGACTTTACTTCTGTCATATCTATGAATTTTTAAACTATTACTTGCCAGTTGACTAATACAAAGGTCTTTCATTTCTACTGAATTCCATAAAAGGTGATAAATACATGAAAATGGTGAATATGTAGTGTTCAGAATAGTATCAACATTTCATTGCTCCACTGGTGTGCAGTTGCACTGATCTGTGCGATTTCCATCATTTTGGACCAAAACATTTAACAAGAACACAGCAAGGGCTGTCACCCTGATCTTCTAAACTTTAGCCTAAAATGGATTCAGAGTGGAATAGTGCTCCTATCTTTAATTCTGCCATGTTTCCCTTTACACCTACAGGTGCTATGTGCCAAAATTTATTTATCCTGCTGCAGTATTTTCTTACACTTACACACACAAAAAATGTATTCAGCTCTTGTGTATGTGAAAGGATTCTCATTATCCAGTAAAGCTCTATATTTTGTTGTTATGAAGTGGAGTAATAGGTGAGAGAAAACAAAAGAAAAAAATGAAATGAAAAGAACTCCTGATGAAGCAGATGAAGAAACAGAATGAATTATTAAAGAACTGCTAAGGCTTTGTGCCAGGCTTTCAGAATCTTGTCCTACCGTGTCAAGGAGTATCGCATCCCATAGAAAATGTACTAAAAGTAGTGTATTCAATCATCTTGTAATTCGACTAAAGTCACTGACACCATGTAATTGCATGTGCATGCCCCATCTTAGCTGCAAAGAGTGTGATTAAATTCTTGTATTGCACATTAATTGCCTCTGTGAATAAGTTCTACTGTGTGTCAAACTGTGTCTCCTCCCATATAAAATATGCCATTCTAGTGTGAATACTTGCGTGTCTGAGTTTAAAATTCACTATCCATGAGTATCCAAGCATGTAAGCTTATCATTTGCTTTTTGCATGAATTTGTACAAGTAAAACTCAAAACTTGCATCACTGCAAAAAACAAAGGCTAAAATAAATTCATTTTGAATTTTGAGCAAATCCTTTATTCAATGTTTGCCCTTCTAAAGTAACAAGAGAATGTAATGTGGCCCTCCAGGCTTTCAATCACCCCCCAAAAAATAAAGAAACTCTGTGCTAGGGGTCTGCACATAATAAAACTGAAACAAAAGAAAAGGTTAAGTAAAATATTAGACACTTATCATGTGAAATTCTGCTGTCAAGAAGATCAAACCTTTTATATTGTCTTGGTAAATTATTAAACGAGACTTTGGTTCATAATGATAAACTTAAATTGAACTTTCATGGTTAGGGGCATTCTGCATATAAAAGCCTTGAATGAAATATTGTCAAAATGCTATCCCTTCCACATGCTAACCATACTAACTTTTCAGAACGATATGTGACTGATTAGAATCAGAACTTCATCTAGTCACAAATGGATTTTCGAATTAAACTTCTATAGGTTGCATATGTACTAGAATTTGACTTCATGCTGGCTGGTCAGGGTGTAACTTATCGGGCAGATCTTCCACTAGTATAAAGTGATGCAGATTGATTTGTGTTCAATGGAGCTACCCCTATTTACAAGAGCAGAGAATCTGGCCTGCAGTTTGTAAATTAGGGCAGAATCTGACATCGAAGACCTAATGAGAGGAGCTAGGACTTATGCACCATGCTTGTTTTGCATTAATGGAGTTTCCTCCAGGCTTACAACATTGTAATTCAGAGCAAAATTTGGCCTACGAGCTTAACTAGTCTTTGTGTCATTTTCAGACGTTCTGTCTTGGGATGTATTTCACACACACAGAATTCTAGAAAAATAGTAGGCAGGCTCATTTCTTTTGTTTTTAATTCTTAAATCTCCTAATCTTTGAAAAACACTAGAAACTGTCCCTGGCGTTTCTAAATGTTCTTAGGGAAGATTCCCGGGTCCTCTACACTCTGACCCTGTTCTTCCTCCACCCTTCTTTCAATGCCCCTTCAGCTTTCCTGCTTTTGCTTAGAGGTCTGTGGGCCCAGTGGCACACCAAACATGGAATTTTATGTCTGATTTGAACAGTCTAATTGGTCTATTTGGTATCACCTAAGGACACAGACTGCATTTACAGTTGGGGAACCCTTTCCAACAGAGTTTTGTCAGTTTTCAGCTAACCTGTTCACTGTAGCTGGCATGGCAGGATGCCAGTCCCCTGGTCTAACCATTAGGCACAATTCCCCCTTATAGAGCCATTATGTTAACATCACCAAATCACCGTTTAAAATTATGTTCTTAACTCTGTGTCCACAGAGGCCAGCACAACAATGTTAGCTGAAACTTTTTAAAAATGCTGATGGGTTCCAGAGGGGTAGCCGTGTTAGTCTCTTTTTTAGCAAAACAGCAACAGTCTTGTAGCACCTTAAAGACTAACAAATGTATTTGGGCATAAGCTTTCATGGGCAGGAACCCACTTGTTTGGATTTAAAAATGCTATTTCCCTGTTACAAAGGAAGATGTAATATAGATGGGACCCGTGAAAAACCTTGAGTGAAATCTTTCCTACATGTGATGATAAATCATGCTAATTCATGATTAGTAATACTGTCTGAAGGTTTCCTATACGTAATTTATACCACCTGGCTAATGACAGTTCATAGGTAATGCTGTACTTAGGGGTTCCAGTCTTGTAAAGCTTGGCTGATCTAAATGACATGTGAACATTCCCATCAGAGACGACAGTTCATGCATGTTACGGTTTGAAAGATCAGGCCCTACAGGGGCTTGTACTCTGAGTAACAGCTGAAGTAGAAAATTCAGTCTCTAAGTGGCTTTCTTTTGAAAGGATGAATTTATTTAAACATCTAAAATGCCAAATTCCAGCAAGAACAAAGATACTGCTGTGGGTGAGTGTGAATCAGCTCCTAAATTACTCACAGAGAAACAGGTTGGTGATGGCATTTAGAAGAAAGCAGGTGTAGTGTTAAAATTAAAATACTTCAGTTCCCAGTCCCACCCACCATGCTGCTGGCAAAAAACAAAAGGACCGATTCTTTTAAAATATATAATAAATGAACAAAGTAAAGAAACTGAAAAGTAAGTAAGCAGAGCCCTCATGCATGAAAGGAAGGGAGAGAGTGGGAGAGGGTGAGGCTACCAGATTTGATATAGTAACAGTGAAGCTTTCAGGCCATATAAAGTATGGCAATGTGCTAATGAGAATAGCTCTTAGACAGATGGAGATAATGGTGAAGATTTTTCAGATTCATGAAAAAATAAAAATGTTTCCTGGTGCCCACATGTGCAAAGTTTTAAAATAAAAAGAAACCAAGAGGAAGGAGAACAAAGTACTACATATGTATTTGGAATAAGCTAGTCGAGGCAATCTCCTGTAGTTTACTCTCCTCTTTGTTGCTGCATTGAAACAAAGATCTGAATTTCTTGTGCTGTAGTCAGCTGCAGAAAAAGAAATTGAATCCAGGTCTCCTGAGTGACAATCCCCTTCTCTAATCACTAGACATACTTTTCCCTATGGAATGATTATATTAGAGGCATATATGATGTGATCTGATACTTTGATGAAGAGACTAATAGACTAGCATTACATCAGAAATGATAATTTGGCAAACAACAGCTCATGCTACAGGAAGCAATAGTTGACAGCAGTACTTTTTACTCAAAATCATGCAAAAGTTATCAGCTTAGCATTTTAAAAAAGCTGTGTCTTATTACAAGAGAATTTGTGAGAATTGTTGAATGGAGGAAAAAAGGGGGGTTGTGATGGCAACTGTAGAACAAATTGATCAGTAGATATTTGCAATTTTTTTTTCAGCAACTTGCTTTCATCAAATGACAATAAATTATGTGTGAATATTGTTTTCCATTGGTTAGCCAGCTCCAGTGGAGAGCTAAATGTAAAATCCTGGGCAACAGTGGAAGCTAAAAAAGGGCACGACTGTAGTGACATAAATGGAAACGTGAAAAAGTAAGGCTGGTAGAAAAATTTCTGTCAAAACTCTTTTTGGATGGAAAATTGGGTTTTCAATTGACCACAATATTTTGCAAAAAGTTTGTTTTCTGTGGAAAGGCAAATGCCCCAAACCCAAAATATTTTGTATGAGAACTAACATATTTTGATTTGGCTATGCTGTTATCATGCTTCATGGGAGTTGTCATTTGGTGCTTCATGTCCACATTTTTCTGTATGGGTTGGGATTGCCATCCAGGCTACATATCCCATTTCCCCCTGAAAAACCAAAAGAGAATATTTAAAAAAAAACAACCAACCAACCAAACAAACAAAACAAAAAAAGCGGGTATTGGGGGGTGAAGATCACAAAAGATAGTGCTGGCATGGCAACTTGCATGGACCTTATTATTTGAGCTAAAGTTGGCAAATTAAATTGACCATATTTGAGGTATAGAGTGTTCACAAACAGTTCATAGGAAGTCTTTAGTTAACTGACTCTTTGCAAAGAGAAAAAAATGTACAAATAGGTTGAAACTAAGCCCTATTCCTAATTAGCAGAAATGTCTGCCAACAGATTTCTGTGCTACTGGACCAGCTCTACATATTAACCACTTTCTGAGGCCCTGCCCCAAGATCACTAACAAGTCTGATGATAGTGAGAGGTTGCAGCGGGAGCAAAGCAAAAGATCTCCTTTCCACTGGGGACATTTGTCAACCGCCTGCAGAACCCCAAAGCACGTTCCCAGAGCAGTGTTGTTTATCAGGGTTCCTGTGTAGCCTCCTGAAGTATGTGATGTTATATGAATGAATATGACCATTTATATAATTTATATTACCACTGTTACACTACTGCAACAAAACTTGTATGAAATATGTCATGTAAGGCATCAATAGAAAAGTTACAATTTGCAAAGTATTATTATCCTGTTTATATGCCTGTCATCTTTGTATCTGAAGTTATGAATATTTGTTATGTGCTGATACCGTACTCGTGTTGTATTCCTGGATAACCCCCTCAGATAGATTTTTCATTAAGGCCAGACACTATGTATTGATGGCCCATCAAGGGCACTTAGCTCTCACAATGGATCATAGAAGAAGTTCATCCCACCCAATAAGCCTTTCCAGTGGATGCCTCAGAAAGAATTTGGGCAATGGCTGCTCCTGTGAGTCATCAAAGCATGTAAGGGCATGTGATATACTCATGTGACCTTGAGCTCCATCTTGGGCCAGTACTTTTCCATGCACCTGGGCTGTGAGCTTTGAGAGAGTAAAATTCCATGCATATGACAAAGGATATAAAAGGACACTTAAGATAGCTCCATTTTTATTTCATTTCCTGCTTCATTTCTCTGGCCTGGATTTCTGACCAGGATGGATGATCTGATATCTGGATAATTCCAGAGAGACTTTTGCAAGCTAGCAGTTTATTCCATCACTGCTATGATCCTAACCTATGAACACTGAAAAATCACTTGTATGTATATGATCTATTAACCATTTATAACTCTCATCTTCTTTTCTTTTATTGTTAACCTTTACTTTTTTAGTTACAAAGGATTAGCATTACCATGATTATTGGGTAAGATCTGAGCCACCTTGTTCAGTGGCTGGTCCCTTGGGATTGGAAGGATCTTACAACTGATGAAATTTGGTTTTCAGTAACCGCTCATCATAAAGTCCAGTGTCTGGTGGTGGGCTAAGGGCTGGAATGCCTAAGCAGACTGCATTTTTGACTTCTTGTTAACCAGTGTGCTGATACAGAAGTTTATACCAAGCCAGTAACAAAAGTAATCTAATGATAGTTTGGGGGGAATCCACCCTATTTCTCAGTGCTCTGTATTGAATTTGTCGTCCCCAGATGTGACCCATTGAGGTGCAGTGACAAGGTAATAAAAACTGCCTATGTCTAATAGTGACCCCAAGGGAAGGTAGGTGATGTGGCCATTGTCTGCTCTCTTCAAGGTTTAATCCTCTGAGGGGAACCCTATGATCCAGGACCCTATGTATCATTGTATACGTCTGGGTGAATCATGTCCCCTTTGTCAGCAAAGACTACTGAGGAAATTTTCTAAGCATTATTACCTACTAACCTGCCTTACGATAGAGCTAGAAGTGATAGAAGTCTTTGATGTCAGGACTCATGTTGCCTACCTTCTTGAATGACTTACAGCTGCATGAATGATGACCTTGTCTGTTACTAAAGAGAAATCAGAGATCTGGTCACTGTTTATTATCATGTCATTTTGTATGTGATTTTATTACTTGTGCTATTTATAGCAACTATGATTGTCTGCTTAAAGCCTCTTTTCCTCCGTACTGTAAGTTATCCAGTTACCGAGAGTGAAAATTGCCATTCTATTTGAAAATGCTGTGACTTAATTAATCAAAGTGAACTGTAGGAGAATCCTATACTCTTTAGCAATTAAGAGTATGGTTCCTTTTCTGTCCCCTAGTGGTACTGAAGTACTCTTTAATAGCCAGGGATAGAAGGTGCTAAGTGAACTGTGCATCCTAGTCACTGTGTCCTGCACAGTAGGTTGGGGGATGCTTTTTGAGAGTTACCTCTCACTGCATGATTCTTTTAGAGCTACTAGTGCTCTGACAGACAAAAGACTTCGCCAACTGTATTTTTTTGTTAGGAAACCTAATTTGAAGCACATATGAATATAAATTTTGGGATGAAATTAAAAGCACAAATCCCATGACTATTAGAATATTTGGATTTCAGGCATTTTACATTATAGTTCTCAAAAATCAGTTCCCAAACTGAGTCACTGAGTTCTTCAAAACTTTTTCAAGTGCTGATTAACAAGGCAATCCCAATTCTTTACAACTTTTTGCCCTTTCATTTTATTAAATGCATGACATTTCACAGTATTAGCTGATGGCATATGATGAGCCTTCCTACATGTGCTATGTGATGGAACATGATGCAAAATCGAAAAAGAAATATGGACTGAAATATTGCCCTTAGCTTGGATAGCCACTGTTTAATGTGATTTTTCTGAAGAAAATTACTCACAAAAGCAAAGTGTTCTAAGTGGATATGTTATTGTAGGAGGGTGGCACAGTTCTACATTAATCTTATTCCAGTTAGAACCTTCTGCCAACTGAAACAGCTCTGGAACCTGAAGAGCTTCAATATTTCTTAAAATGTTCTCTCCTCAGTACTTATCAAAGTAGCTCTTTTTTTCCAAATGTATAGCCTCCATGCAGCTAACGTATAGCACTTGTGTGCTTATCCACACACACACACAGAACCTTTGAAAGCAGTTCTTGACTGCTAGGAAGTAACTGCAGATCCCTGGGGCCCGGCATCAACTGACTGCAAGTATTCGCTATATGCTGCTTTCTACTTTCACAGACTTTAAGACATCTACTGGACATGGCTCTATTTTTAGGCAAACCCACCCAAAGGACTTTGACAGCAGGAACTAGGCTTACCATGTTCAAAAAAGCCCGTGTGTTATTCATTGAGAGAAACCAGCCATCACAGCCTCATCATGAAAGGACGAAGATGGCGGGACAACAAAAGATTGACCAACAGATGTTACCATTCCTAAGAGACAGAAGCCATATCCAACAACAATAGCGATCCAGAAGAATCATGTTGAGGGGGCTGACAAGCCACAACATGTTTCTTTGCTGTCATTGATGGTGGAGACTTAGATATAGGTTGACATGGTGTTCTGTCTGTAACATCTCCTCTCACTGACTATGGTACAGAAGCAGGAGGTAGAAGCCCATGTGACCAAAGCCCCCCTTCTAGTTAGAAGCAGTCCAGAGATATAGAAAAATGTTAGAAGAAAACCTGCTTAGATCTGAGAGCCCCATGGAATTTAGTATGGTTGCAGTCAGAACTAAGGCTTCAATGGATCCAGTAATAGCACCAGATTGGCCCAGATTTGAGGCTGCCACAGCATTAGCAGTTTTACCTAAGGGGGTGAAAGCTCAGGAGAAAACTTGTTTGGAATCATCTTCATGAATAGGATAGGAGAATGGTCTGCTCGCAAGACTGAGGATGGCATCAGTCCTTTGATATCTCCTCCAACAGAGCCCTAAGGGTATCAAGACCTAAAAGGTGTCCAGTGCAGAGGACCAGACTGCACAATGTGACTTGAAGGAGGCCTTTCCCATTTGGGGATCCTTAGATCTAGATGGTCAGCTGCAATGAGTTCCAATGAAATCTGATAGCTGGATCTTCTAGTGCCTCTCTTTCCTTTTCTTGTGTAGAACCTGGTAACCACTGGAGCAATGAAAGGCACTCCCTTTGACATCACTATAGGCTAATAGATTTTAAGGCCAGAAGAAACCATTATGATGATCTAGTATGACCTCCTGCATAATTCAGTCCATAGAATTTCGCCCAATTTACCTCACGTAGCCAAAGGCATCTGATCTCTGCGTACTGGATTTAACTTCAGTGGATTATTTATGGATGTCCTCTTGTGAAGGCAAGTCCTCTCAACCTGGAACCTGCCAGAGGATAATAAGCTTTGATATTGAGAGGCACTTTGAAACCAGAAGAAAGTTCTCCTGGACTCTTGAACACAAGAGAAGATATTGCATTTTGATGCTCCTCTCTTTTTTGACTCTTGAAGAGAGGACCTTACCCACAGTACAATCTTTGAAGGAATGACCTTTCCTAAGTCACAAAAAGAACTTATTATGCCTCTCAGAGCTTCCTTTCATTCTGGCCTAGATGCGGGAAGGTCATGTGGTGTTATTTCCTCTAAACTGGTCCTGTAGCCTGAGAGGAATCAAGAGCTAGCTGTAACTTGCAAAGAGGGCAGGAGATGCAGGGTCCAAGCATTCCCTGGATTTGCTTTTATATAAGAGAAGATTTGCAAGAGAGATCATAAATAGATTTAGAGTATCAGGTACTTACAGGTCACATATTTGCAGCCAAAGTGACATTATATAGTTGCTAACTGGTTTGAGTGAGGGTTTCCTGGTCTGAATAAGGGTTTTTTGTTTAACTCAACAAGCTTTTCTATGTTATAGTTAGCACAAGGATTACTTGCTTGAAATTATTTTCACTTGCCATCTTGTCAGTTCTATCTTAAATATTATACTTCCTACTTTTCTTTAGTAGATTTCTCATACATTATAGAATTCTAATCAACATTCCTCAGGGCATTTCACATTCCTTCAAAGTCCCCTTTCCCAAAGTCAGAAATATTTCTAGTAAACAGTATTGTCTCATGAGTGTTTCAAATCAAATGATAGGTTGATCTGAGATGCTCCCCATCTTAAAACTGATTTATCATACTTAGCTCATTTATAAAGAATGGGTCCAGAATAGCTTGTGATCATAAAGCCTGTTCAACAAGCTCTTGAGAAGAAAACAAGCCTGAGCTAAGAACATGTAACATTAAGACTGTGTTCTTCTTTATAATTGCAATCCTTTTATCCTAATCAATATCTGACTAATTAAAATGCCTCATGATCAATGTTCTTCCTTGTTAAGAGGTATTTTTTATCTCTAAAAAGATGCCATGATCTACCTTCTCTAACCTCCATAAAGACTTGTTGCCAAAAGTCACTTGACTAACTTATTTGGCTATAATTTATATCTAAACTGTCTCTATGGTCAGCTAAAATTATATAGTTTCTTCTTCCACACTGCATATCATTTCTTCCCATATATTCATTCTTCTTACAGCTGTAGAGTGTTTTCATTTCCATTTTGTAAACTTGCTATATTAACATATTGAAGGATTGGTATCTGTTACTCCATTGCACTAAGTTAGAGTAAGGGTAATATATTCAGTCTGAGAAATACCAGAATTTGACCCCAAATGTTTTTTTGGTTTTTTTTTGTATGTCTTTGTTATTATCATCATCGTCATCCCCTTTCTGGATTGGCATTTTGGAGAAAAGTCACTGGATGAGATCCTCACATCCAGTCTGAGAGCTGTACACTTGCTAAAAGGGCCACAATGTTGTAAAAGACCTGAAGCCATCTGGGGGAAGATTGCAGGAACTATGGAAGATGGCTGCAGGGTGCCTTCCCTTAACCCTTTCCTCTCTCCTGCAAGTCCTTGTGTAGGCGGCATGTTGGAAGCAGGGATGCAACATGCAGTGCTGAAGAGATTCTGGACAGCATGGAGAAACTGAAGGCTGCTCCAGCATCTGGAGAAGTCCATAACTTTTAGAGGCACAGCAGAGATGGTACGTCTATACCATATGTTTCTTTTGGTGGCATGTTGAGTACATACACTAGACACAACCTTAACTCAGGTATAAATAGCAGTGTAAATGGGTAGGCGCTGAATAGGTGAGGAAAGACACTCCTGAACCCTGTGGATATGTACAATATGGGCTCTCTACTTGTCCTAGCAGTGCCTCCCTTTCTACAGTGCTCTTTGTAGCAGTGTAGTGTCCTGCTACCTGCCCATCTTTCCCCAGCACAGGGAAGGGTTCTGGCATGGGAGAAAGGCTCTGGCAGTGGGGAGGCAATGAGGAGACTCTGCCAGCTCCCCACTGCTGGAGCCTCTCCCCGATGGAGGGAGCTGCTAAAGCCTTTCTCCACTGTAGTGAAAGACTGTGTAGTGGGGAAAAGCTCTGGCAGCTCCCCGCTAGCCTTTCCCTGCTGCCTCCCCACTGCCAGAGCCTTTCACTGACATGTGTAGCTACACCCCACAGTGTGGGCGCAATCTGCTTTTCACTGCAGCATGTAGCTGCACGTACTGCACATACTGCCTGAAGAGGTGTGAACTGTAGACACAGCCAGAATTTCACGCAGTGTTTCCACTGAAATATTTGTGTGTTTGATTTTTGCTCTTTGCCTTTCTTCCATCAACATGTATTACAGGGAAAAAAAATATCCACTTGAAATTGAGGTTGCCTCTCAACACCAGTTTAAGGGTTGGATCCAAAATCCATTGAAGCTAAAGGGAGATTTCTATGACTCCAGTGACCTTTAGATCAGGCCCTTTATTCTTCCACTGTCTATTTTACATCCCCACATACTCCCTCACCCCCATGGGATTAAACCAAATCCCAAACCAGCCATTCAGGCACTCACAGTATCCTAATCACAGTTGCAATCTTCCTACTAATCTTTGGTCATATAACATCAAATAAAGCCTTACATCACCACTTTTAGATTTTAGTTTTCTGATCTACTCTTCACATATTCTGATGTCTTTCTTATGTTACTAATCCAACAACAGCTATAACAGGTGCATCCCAGTTTCATGGCCTAACTACTATCCACCCTTTTCTGAATATATTTAGCTTCTGTAAACTTTTTTTCTATCCTTTTATCGCAACTCATCTGACAAAAATGGCTATCTACTGCACCACTGACCCCTTTATTACCAATACTTCTGTATTATTTCTTTTTCTTATTATTTCTTTTTCACTACGAGGGTGGTGAAGCACTGGAATGGGTTACCTAGGGAGGTGGTGGAATCTCCATCTTTAGAGGTTTTTAAGCTGCGGCTTGACAAAACCCTCGCTGGGATGATTTAGCTGAGGTTAGTCCTGCTCTGAGCAGGGGGTTGGACTAGATGACCTCCTGAGGTCCCTTCCGACTCTAATATTCTATGATTCTATGATTATTATTATGTTCTGCAGCTCCCTTGCTCTTTTTCCTTGAGTTATACAGTCCCCTCCTCTAACTCACCATCAGTGTATTCAGTTCCTGAAATCTCTTGGAAAGTGTTACTTCACTTATCTCTTTAGTATACGTATACCTCTTCTTATCCGTGCTTCTTATCCAGTCATCGCCCCTTATGTCATCTAATTTCTTTTGTTCTGTGTCTCCAAAGGACTCATTTTGCAACTCATACACAGCTTGTTCCCCTTTCCTGTTGTCACTGCTACCTTTGTGTTTGACACTAACCGTGTGTCATCTATGAACCTGTCATATTCATTGATCTTCCTAAGAATCAACCTATCTCTCTAATTCTGCTGTCTGATCTTCTACTGCCACAACTAACTGACAACATGCACATACAGAATGTTTTTGATTCTTTTCAGCCTAATAGTCAGGAACATTTTACAGTCAATACATTCCATGATATATATTTTTAACTCCACAGTTGCTTCCTAAAGTGCAACTTTTCACAGATAATTTTGATTTAACCTCTGAAAGGCTGACAGTAAAAGCAACCAAACAATAAGATTCAGGAAAGTTTTGGGGAAGGCTTGAAACTTTTATACTGGTATTTCATCGTCTATTTAAAAGAAAACATAAAAGACCATTCCTTCTTCTCTTAAATATGAAAGACTTGATGCCATAAATATTGATGATGCATCTTTGACATTCTCTTGACCTCAGAGAACAATGGAGAAGCTGATCTCTTGAGTTTGAGAGATGATATTTTCTACACTTTTATATGAAAAATTAATAACAATGTGTAATCAATCCCACTCTAATTACAACGTGCAAGGTACGCAGGTGATATAGCTTCAGCTACTTATCTTTTTTTCCAAGCTCTTTTTTCATATGCTTTTTGGCTTTTACTTTTTATCTTCAGCAACAAAGCTGGCTGGTGGCACATTTTCTCTTGTGTATTCAGATGTGATATATTTATATACAGCATGCCCTATATCTGTAAATGTAAATGTCACAGAACAGGTTCTATGTCCTAAGACTGTCCTAATTCATAGTTAAACTTCTTTAGCTGTCTTTCAGAAGCAGGGGAGAAATTTGTTTGGGGGATATAGGGGTAGGAATTGTATTTGTAGATGTGGAGAATGGTGTGAGGGGGAAGGGGTTTGTGGTGGTTTATCTGAAATTTCTGCTCTTGTATTTTAAGTTACTGTTGAGGACACCCTAGAATATGTGGATAGGCCCCCTTTATAGAGCTTCTATAAACTGGAAAAAAATATTGGACCCTGAATAAAATAGATGTTTGAGGCTGATGTCACTGCAATGTAAAGTTATGTTTTTTTCAGTACTGAACAGGTAAGGCACCCAACCTTAAAATTTTTTGCATTTCTTTTTATATAGTCTTTTAAATGCTTATAAAATTCTCGTATATCGAAGTTAGTCTCCAAAGGTTTCCTTGCCTTCCTCATCTCTGGGAAGAGATGTGAGTACATGCCATTTCCCCCCATATAATCCTGGATTTTCTATGAGTTTACCTATATATATAAAACAAAGTGAAGCCGATGAAGAATAGATCTATTAAACAAATAGAATTCCCCTCTGTATGGAAATGAAACAGGAACATTCTCTAAATATAGCAAAAACCTTTAAACATAAACCTGTTAAAAGCCTTTTAGTACAACAAGGTAATCCATTAATTAGGTTTCTGCTTTAAAGGCAAATACTATTTCTCTAAACCTACAGAATTTCTGAAGCCCATTGAAAAGCAAAACAGCTAGAAACATCAAAGGTACTAAACTTTAGTTTTGGGGTTTTTTTTAAGTGTGCCCATCATAATCATTAATTAGGTTTCAGAGCATCTTAGTGACCTTCAGGAACTTGTGGGCTAAACCTAAAAGGTAAACAAAAGCATATATCTGCACACTATATTTTAGGACAGACAACCTATTAGACTTTAAGTCATTGTCAGTTACTGAGCTCTCACAAAGGTAGGCATAACTCTTCCTTCCTTTCTAACCTAAAACATCTTCTTTAGTGTCCTCTTCTACCCTTGCTTCAGGAAGCCCTTCAGCTACTTAGATGACAGATTCAACAAAGTAGTGGACATTAACTGGTTTTAGCCTCATCTGTGAAGTGCACCTTGCTCATTCCTTATGTTAAAATACAAACAGTGTCTCTTCTTGTGCGATCCAGCTACTGATTTTTAAAATTGAAGCTTGTTTGTATTGGATATTAATATTCTTTCTCATTGACAGATAAGAGAGTGAAGAAGCCATTTTTAATTTCTACACTTCTACAGATTGATGTGTGTGTGTACTGGGGAGGGGCAGGGAAGAAAGTGAAATGGGGTTAAGGGACAGTGTGAAAGTGTGGGTGTTCTAAGAAAAAGATTTATTATTATTACGGTAATGTCCACAGGCACCAATCAAGGTCCATGGCCTTTTTATATGAACATAGACATCAACAACTTTTCCCAGAGTTTACAATCTTAGGCCCTTTGCAATATTTTGAACATGGCAGCCTCCTTGTGGGATCAGGACCAAAATAGACAAAAACGGATTAAGGGTGGCAGAGGGGGATACAGCATATAAGCAGAATGGTCAGGCCCATGCTTAACTCCAGTAATTTTCCATGTATTTGTTTTAGCTTTTCAATGCATTAATTGTCCTTCCCTGTATTTGATGTTTACTGTTGTCCATTTTCTTTTTTCTTTCACTCCTTTGCTGTTTTCTTGTTAGAAATATTCTCCCTTATACTTACACTCGCCTCAAATTCCTCTCTTGTGGGGAAAGAGTTCATGGATCTGTTTCAAACACGATGCAGACTATGCGGGGTGCCAGTGGTTTTGGCATTTGGTTTTGGAATTTTATCTTTGGGGCTTAATAATCAATTGAAAATTCTGTGGGACAAATTCAGATCTGGTTTGGTATAACCTGACTTTATCAGGGACCATGCAATACTTGCCACTGGAGTCAATTTTGTCCTGTATATCTGTTTTGTTTTGTTTAGTTTAGTCATAACCTGCTGAGGACACTTTAAAATAAAGCCCAAAGTTTTATTGCATTAAATATTACACTTCATGAACTATATTTATGAGTTTTTTTGGTTTTTTTATGCAGTGCTGTACATGGAAGAAAATTCCTTCCTGACCTATGTGGCAATAAGCCTGCACTCTGAAGCACGACATTTGATTACATTGTCTTAGCTTGCAGAACACAAACGTTATTAATGGCCATAAAATTATGCATCCCTTTTAAAAATCAGACACAGTATTTGACTTGATGACCTTCTGCAGTCATGAAATCGTCATTCTGATTGAAAAGATACCAGTCTGGAGTGTCTGATAGTTCCAGTGCGAGTGTTCTTCCACTGAGGTGGAAAAGAATCTTAATGAGTTACATAGTCAATGTAAGTATATTAAAGAGTTTCACTGCTGTCTGGTTATTGCACAACATAGGCCATACAAATTCAAGTTTTGGATAAATCTTGAAGTTCCTTGGGTAATGAAAAGGATATTATCCCATTAAATGATTTGTGAGCACTCCTTGTGAGCTGTGTTGTAGAAGCTGATGAAAGCCATTCTGAGGCCTGGCCCATTTGTGTGTGTTTAGTAAACTTGGTCATTTGGGCCCTGCTGTTCTTCTGTGACATCTTCATATTTATTTTGTTGTGTGAAGAGCAAAAGACGCAACACTTTCATATATGAAAGCTGTCAAAGTAGCCAACTGATTACTGAATCTTAATGCACAGGTGTGGGATGGGAGAGAAGTGGTCTGACCTTTGCAGGACATCCCAAGATGAATGCAGACAAAGATCCAAAGCTCAGTATTGATTCTTTTCGACCTCAGACAGGGCTTGAGTCGGCCTGGTCAACATGCATGGATCCTGGAATGAGGCATGCAGTTGAGAGATGGGAGGCCAGGGCATTGTCATGCATTGAGGAGCTAGGCCACAATCATGCCGTTGCTCGGTAACGCAGTGGTTACTTCTGATACACAGGTCAATCAGGTCATTGAGATGGGACAGTTTGTCCTTTATAGCATCATTCAGCCCAATCCGAAACTGATAACACTGCACAGCCTCATTACACTCTATGGCTGTGAAGAGGCGAAAGAATTGGTTGATCAAAACCCTGGCGGTAGCATTTGCAGCAGCACGGGTTCAGCAGCTCAGGTGCGGTGGGAGTCACTGAAGATAACTGACATGGCCTGAATGAATGGCTCCACTTTGCCTATGTGGGGGCTGGCCTGTTCCAAGAGCCCCAGTGAACAAACTATTGATTAGCCCTGCTTGGGACTGGTTGGTGGGGAACAACTGGGGGCATAATGAGCAGAGTTGTAATTGGTTTAGGAAACCTTGGAACTGACCATCATCACCACTTAACTTGTCTGAGAGCAGGACCATTGGCTCCCATGGTGGCAAGAGCTGGGTTGCTGGCCATACTTTGCACCCGCAGGGTGGACATCTGCAAGTTCTGTATGGCACTCATCAGCTCCATTAAGGAAAAACTGGCCTGAGTAGGGTCTCTGCTGGTCAGATGGATTCCTAGCCTTCTTTTGGTGCTGCTCAAACTGCAGCTGACAGGGCCAAGCTTAGTCATGGAAGCAAGAGTTCAGCTAACCAGTTAGAGCTGGGTCCAGAGTGGGCAGAGTCCAGGAAATCAGAGACAGAAGCCAAATGTTAGAGCCAGGTGGTGAGCCAGAGTCGTAAGCCAGAGGAGGATGCAGGGATCAATACTGGAGAGACAGAGGCTGAATGACAGAACTGGAGGGTCAGCCAGAGCTGTAAGCCAGCAGCAGAGCCAGGGATTGAGGCCAGAAATCTGGAGCTGGAGGGCAGCAGTGCAGGTATGTGTGTTGCTGCAGGTGTGGTACATGTTGAGCAGTGGGGACTAGGCTTATAAGCAGGGCTACTAAACTAGCAGCTAATCAGGCACTGTGGCCATTCTGTCAGTTCCAAGGCAGTGCAGCTGGGCTCACTGGTTGCCTAGCAGCAAAGATAGTCAGGGAACAGGCCAGATGTTGGTCCTAGCTCCGCTGGTCCCTGACATCCCCGTGACATCTTCAAACCTTCCAAAAATTTCTGTTTAATTTGAGGGATGGGCATGGGTTCAGGGAAGTTCTTGTTTTAAACAATCCAGTTCACCTAGGTTTACGTACAACTGTAACTAGATCAATGAATAGCTTTACTCTTTATAACAGTGATTTGCTTTTTCAGGAACGTCAAGGGTTCAAGGGCTTCCTATAAAGCAAGTTACTGAGGTGTTATTTTTAGAAAACCTTCGTAGAATGGTAGCAAGTGATGTCATTTTTCTCTTTACTCTCACATTGGTAGTTTGTCAGGCACCTCTATTTGAGATAATGTAACTGGGTGGCAGAGATCTTCTGCTGAACTGTGAGCAGGGGCTAGCCATCTTTATAAAGCTGATAGAATTTCTGCTGAGTTACTGTGCCAGGCACTGCTTAACTCCATCTAGGCTACAAGAAGCTAAGTGTTTTTTTGCTCCAGAGAGTGTGTCCGGAAGAAAACCCTTCAGACAAGCCTGCTCAGGGACATTTAGATTGTGGTTGATTTAGTTTTATTGTTTTTTGAGTTGCCAGGTTTCAGGAAGGGAGGAAGCAACTGCCACACTCTCAGAAACCGTGTGCTCTGAGGATGGGGTAGGAACTCGGCCCAATCCCTTGGGGTTATAAACAGGGCTCTGTATGTTCTCTGGCTATGTAGTTTGCTGTGGATCCTTCCTTTGCCATTCAGTTGTGCTCCAGAATTTCAGCTGCTTTAAAAAAAAAAAAGTCTAGCCCTTGTGGTTGTGAAGATGATGTTCTAGATGGGAAAGGAATACAGTGATGTCTTCTGAGGGCCAGAAACAGCAGCTTTGAGTGGTGTGGCTTGCCCCATTTATCTCCATTGAAATGTAATGATGACCCTATGTGTTAAAACTGTTAACTATTTAAAAGCTGATTGTTTTTATGAAATGCATCCAGCTGAGGTGCTTTTACTACAATCCCAAACTGCCCTCAACGCGTTTTTAATGCCAACAGCCCCAACTCCTCCCTATCCAACAGACAAACCTACAAGGTACCTACAATGCATCACAGCTATATGCTTGCAGCACAAAATTTGGCACCCCAATGTAAGTTAGAAGTCTAGAGGCAGCTTAAAAAGTCAGTTTCTAACCAAATGAAGTAACAGTAGAAAATGTTGTGCTCATTTGTATTCATTTTTCAGATGGAATTAAAAAAACACCACCTCAATTTTTTTTAATTAGCTGAAACTGCTGCAGAATTTTTAGTCTGTTGCACTAATCTGTTTCAGAATCTAGTTCTTTTACTGGAAAACTTAGGTCAAGCTTTTTGAAAAGCTGCAAGACCCCATGCTATATATTCTTTCCCATTATTGGTCTGTCTCCCTCATCTCTATACAAGGGCCATGAAACTGCCAATTTCTTATTGTCCTAGATTACTCCAGCTAACAGAAGAGAGAAGGGCATGAGCTTCAAGCTTTGAGCAACATTTTACTTTTTTCAATTTGCTTTCAATCTGAGTTGGAATGGAAGATCAAGTGAGAATGATGTCAGGACTGTTGGGTTATTGCTAGACTATTCCTAATCTTGGTGTATCCTGGTAAATACTGATTAAATGGGCATTATATAAGAAATAAGTAATATTGAGATTAGAAAATAAAGGAAAAGGTTATATCCTACAGACTAGAGCTGTCGGACCCACACCTAAAAGAGGGCTATACGCCAGCTTCAGGAATGTAGTTTTACACTTTCCCTAATTGCAAGCAAAACTGTTGACTCTTTGATTTCATGTTATGTATGAAAATGGCCCTATATACTCATTCTTTTGATACACACATCTGCTAAAACTTTCTAATTTGGCAGGGATTAAGTGTTGTAGGCTCTCATACTAGGAACTTAATTGCTCAGACACCAATTAACATTTCATTGCTAAGGCTAGTCGATTTGTTATTTGCAGCTGTGGCCAAATTTGTGCATTTGAACTTTAAAGACTTTGTTTGCATGTTCTATAGCACAGCAGAAAATGATAAACAACTAAATCTTCCGTAAATAAAATAGGCTAGAAGTGCTAGCCTGTTGCTGAACTAATTTGGTCCTCTTTCTCTCTTGTTGTGAGCTTTGCTCCTCTACTGCTGTTTATAAATATCTCAAATGTACTGTACAATGGAAAGGCTTGTAAATCTAAGGGGCACAAATGGGGAGTTCCTAATGGGTTAAAGAGGAAAAAAAAATTTAATGAAAAGTTTATATAAGAAATGGAGGAGTAGCTAATGTATGGAAAAGGTCATAAAGTGGTATTTCAGAACAGAGAAAAATGATCCATTGATCTGTCTTTATTACTGTTCTATTTGTGATTCTCTGCGTATTGTGTGTTCTGTATTTTAATTTACTTTACTCAGACTTCCACTCCCCCCCATGCAAATGAGATTGCCTTTCCGATTTAAAACGTGCATTATCCTTAAGCATAAAGTTTGATAAGATATATGTCACTATATTTATGTCATATCAAATGATGAGGTGACCCAGCAGAAAATTCACTGAGACTGTTTAGGTTTAAATGAGAACAGATTTATTTGTAGATTAGATACTACATATCAAGGCATTGGTAATAGAAGACAGCATTTAGGGTCTTGGAAAATCTGCAAAAATAGCATGATGTCTGTACTGTACTAAAGGAGAGACATTCACAGTGTAGAGGGAATCTCAGTTTTGTGTGGAGCTATCCAGCATTCCGGAAGATCAGTGGTGGAACAATCCAGCACAGGCTGCACTTCCATTCTCATCTGTGGCTACTCATTTCAGAGAGTTGTACACACGCACTCATCAGCGTCATGCCAAGGATGGCCAGTCTCCATTCACATTCCTGTTGCTCTACGCCCATGTGACGAGTGTGCCACCACCACTTTTTGGTTGCTACTTGTGCAACTGTTGAGCATGTACTGTTGAGCAGTTGCGTATCTCCCATCCAGATGCCTCGCCGTGCTACATGAGAGCTTGCAGGAGAAAGCCTAAAGCATGCATGCATCCATCTCTCTCTCTCACCACAATAGTAACTATGAATTGAGATATATGCCTACAATCACATTGGCTCAGTGTACGCTGTATCATTTCTTTGTTCTTTTGATTTATACGTAATCCTGTATCAGCATAGGGGATTGGACTAGATGATCTCTCGGTCCCTTCCAGCCCTACCTTTCTATGATTGTATGATTAAAAAGGTGTTATTCCAACTAATGGACAGCAATTCTGTGCTCTGGGCACTCTGAAAAAAATTAAAACTAAGTCTCAAATCATTACTCCATATATCAAATAAGACTGTGTATTCCATCAAGATAAATAACTAACCTCCCAATAACTAACCACCAATACTCTGTGAGGGGGAAAGGGGGAATTCTTGAGTCAAGGGGTCTCCAAAGGGCATGCCCTACCTGCAGCTTCCTCCCCTTCATAGCTAGAAATCCGAAGAATGTGCATCTCCACTGAATGTGAGCATGGCAGTCTGATCAGTAGAGCCCTGCACAGATACAAAAATGTGGATCCGCATCTGATCCACATCTGTGAGAATCAATTTACATCTGATATGCAGTATCTCTTTTTTATGGCATCTGCACCCACATGGCACCTGCAGCCTTGGGCCTCCCATTAGCTGTTTGGAGGTCAGCCCCTCTACAGCCACTACTGATGATCAGCTGTTCAGGTTTCCCCTCTTCCTGATAGCTGGCCTGTGGGTGGGGAGGTGCCAAATGGCTCATTGGTGTCCGGTGGGAGAGCACTGAACAGATGATCAGTGGCCAGCCCTCTCCCCCTGATCTCAAAGTCAGGGAAGAAGCCTCAAAGGCTATGAGCTCCAAATAGCTGCTTCCCTGTCTTTTAGTTCCTCATCTGATCCACCATCTGCAAAAAATGGCCAAAGATATAAAGCAGATATCCACAGATTTGCAGGGCTCTACTCATCAGAAGAGAGATTTGATCTCTTGGATAACTGAGTCTCAGACTGTTTTGGGTTTTAAAGGGTAAAGCCAATACTTTGAATGAATCATACCTAGAAATCCTAAACCAAAATTCTACAAAACTTGGATAATCAGATCATTGACTTGAGTAATATGTAATATAAATCTGGAGTAACCGAGCACCCAGGACCAGATTCATCCCTGCCTATATTGCAGTCTCATCAGGGGTGAAGTTTCACCCAGTGTGCTCTTTTGGAAACTGTAAGGATTGCCACAGCTCATTAATTCTAAATGAACACTCATTTTATTCCAGGAAAGAAAAGTCTTTAGCATCAGAGACAGAGATCTTCAACTCCCCCTCCCCAATTCCATTAATTGCCTTCCTCGAGTTAAATGGATGCCTCATGAACACACTGGCCTACCAAGAGGGATATTAAACTTAGTTATCCCTCGCACATAGCCTGCAAAAAGTCAGGCCACATGGCAAATAGACCAGCCAAGTCTGATGAATACTCCTGGACAGTCCCATGCAATTTTCTTAAAAGAAGATAGAATAAGGCTCTTTGTAGGTCTGGAGTTCCAGGGCAGTGGTTTAAAAGTTAATTTAGCACTCATGAAATGTGCCAAATTGACAGTTTTCTATCAAGCTAAATATCAGATACAGCCTGAACGGTGGTAGTACAAGATTCCATGCTCCACTATGACTCAGTGATGCATTGAGGAAAAACAAAGGGAGAAGCTTACATCAACAGAATTGTTTCCCCTCTTTCTGTCTCTGGCACTTGGGGAAGTGCAGACCACCAGATTTCCAGTTTCTGTATGTGGGGTTCTCTTCCACCTATAGCATGAATATCATGTTTGCTAAGCATTATTGCTTATTGCTCTTAATTTCTCTGTTTGAAATTTAGGTTCTTTGTGGCTTGGAGTATGCATCCAAGTGTTAACATTTCTCAGAATACTGATATTTGGCTTGTTTGATCTAAAGAAAACTCTTAATGACAATTTGAAAAATTTTCAGCATGTGCTTCTATAAGAGAAAATAAGTCCCTCTCCTCCTCCTGCACTGTGTCACTACCACCTATCGCGGTTCTCAGCCTTGATATATTTCTGGTTATTGAGGACCAAGAAGTGGTGAGAAAGAAGGGATGCCACGTCCTTTGGAATAACTGGAAGATAGAGATCATCTGCATCAGGATAAAATAGATCTTTTGGAATAAAAAGTTAGAGAGACAACCACAGAACAGCCAATAGCCTGGGTGGTGTTGTACTCTTGCTTGATTCAGACCAGGGACTTAAACCTCAGTGTTTGGCATCTTAGGTGAGTGACATAATCACTGGGATTTTTTGATATAGGGCTCTCTCTTATTGGATTTGACCAGAAACTCTATCCTGTACATGAGAAACATTTCCAGAAGAAAGTTTCATTGAAGCTGGTGCACTCCTGTGAAGAACTGAGAGAAGTCGGTATTTTCCAACTAAAAACTATTTAGTCAAAAAATTCTTGACAAACTCAAGTAGGCACCATTGAAAAGGGTGTAGGACTTGGCAAAGAAATGAGTGGTAGCAGAATTCCCATGTCTGTCCCATGGAAGATGCAGTGGTGGAACACGTAGCAATTGTAGCTTCAGAGTGTGGGATTTATTTTGTGTGTGTGTGTGTGTGTGTATCATATGCACACACCAATACACAGTTTGTCATATTTGAGAATGAAAACAAATTGTTTTTTGTCTCATGGTGCTATGCTAGTGAAAAGAATGTTTAGAATTTTATTTATTTATTTGGTGTATGCACTCTAGTCAAGCCAAGTCACAGCATTCTTATCAATGATTTTCAAGGCATGAAGACCTCCATGAAGTTAAGTCATTTTGCAGTTCCCAGCAATATTTGTCATGGTTCGTGGCTGCCCACATCAACATAGTGGACTGTCTTTAAAACACCATCAAAATTCCTTTGCAGTACAAATTCTATGTCTGGCGTGAACCCTGTTCAGAAGGCTCCATTGCCTTTATGGTAAATCAAACCCAGCTGACATTGACTGAGGTCCAAGACAAGATAATTATTTTCATTTTCTCTGCAGACCATGAAGCTCGCCACATGTCCTGTACTGTAAATCCCTTCCTGGTGAATTTATCCACAACAGGTGCCATAATGGCAGATGACTATGTGGTGGATTAAACAAGTCTTTAATTAATGGTAGATGAAGCACATCATGCATGTAACCTCTTTTTTTCTGGGTTACTTGGGAACAGGCAACACTCACCTGTGTGCACAGGTGCCTAAAGTTGCTGACAACAAAGGAGATCCTGAGTATCCCAGTGATGATGTAGGAAAGGTGGGACTCCTCTATCCATCTCTCTGCTGCAGTCCCTTTACTCCTCAAGCACTTTATAATTGGCGGTGCTTCCACCTGGCTGGAGCCTGTACACACTCAATAACGTACCTTGGGAACTTCTGGGACTAAACATATTCTAATAATAATCGTCTGTGGCAGTCTAACTCAAAAATACCAATCATACAAACAATCCATCCAATATAATTAAATTAGAATTAACACACCTTTACTTCACAAATTAAGGAACTATGGCATAACAGACAGACAGATAAATATCACTACAATTTTAAATCCACAGGAACATTGAATAAATAAATTAATAAATATAATATACAGCAATCAATTAAATTTGTTTAACTGGCATTTACACTGCCACTATTTACCCCACCTCCAGAGTGTACACTCCCCTAAAGTTCAGAGCCCTAATCCCATATGTGGGCACACTTGGAGATCCGAAGGAGACAGCGCTCTGTTGGACCAGTGTATCAGTTCAGCCAAAATATCAAGCTGAAGATTTGGAGTTGGCCCAACCAAATGTCAGCAGTCCTGGCCTTGCTCAAAGAGAATACCTCTCTGACTCTTTTCAGGCCCTTTCAAAGTCTCTCTTCTGTACCCTTCCTTTACAATCCCTACCCCAAACAAAAAGGTGAGGGGGAATAGGCTCTCACACCACCTTCGCTGCTGGCCCACTTCAGACAGCTCCAGGCTCAGTCCCTGCCCTGGCTTGGGTAATGCCACCAACCTCCAAAGCTGGCAGCTTGATAAAAACTCTAACAGGCTCACAGCAGCAGCTTTGGTACCCCCATAGCAGTCAGCAGCAGCTTTCAGCCTTGGCCACACTCCACCCCCCAAAAATAAAATGAAGTCTACACACGCTTTTTTTCTGAGCTCCCTGGAAGAGGAAGAGTCTCTCTCTTTTCCCCAAGGCATCATGGGAGTTGCAGTCTCCCAGAATCTTCTCAACTGTAGAACTCCCAATTAAGTTCCAAGGCCCCTCAAGTAGAGGGTGCCTACATACAGTTTCACCATGAGTTTTGCTACACTTCCCTCTCTGCAAACATTAGGTGGAGCAATATTGCAGAGAACTGGCAACTATGGTAAAAGATTAGATTTAAGTGTGCCTGAAATAATATGCATGGTGGAATTTAGTTGTATGTTGATAATCTTTGAGTGAGATGAGTGAGTGTTTTGAATTAGATGCATAGAAACAATATAGAAGAAAAGTCCCAGCATCAAAAAGTTATACTTCAAGACTTCAGTCTGCTAATTACATCTGTATACATGAAATATCACAACTTCTTTCCCAAAATAATGCATATCAGGATAGTGGGGGCAAAAAACCTAGCTGGCTTCAAGACTGGAAGAGATGATATGATGGGACAGCCTAATTTGGCAATTAATTGATCTTTGGATACTAGCAGTAAATATGCCCAATGGCCTGTGATGGGACGTTAGATGGGGTGGATTGTGAGTTACTACAAAGAATTCTTTCATGGGTGTCCAGCTGGTGAGTCTTGGACACATGCTCAGGGTTTAGTTGATTGCCATATTTGAGGTCAGGAAGGAATTTCCCCTCAAGGCAGATTGGCAGAGGTCGTGGTGGTTTTTCACCTTCCTCTGCAGCAGGGGGCACGAGTCAATTGCTGGTGGATCCTCTGCACCTTGAAGTTTTTAAACCATGATTTGAGGACTTCAATAACTCAGTCATAGGTTGAGGTCTATTACAGGACTGGGTGGTGAGATTCTGTGACCTGCATTGTGCAGGAGGTCAGACTAGATTATCATAATGGTCCCTTCTGACCTTAAAGTGTATCGGTCTAGTAATTCATATAAATTCTATTAGAAAAAAGAATAGCGTTTACTGAAAAGTACAGTAACAGGAATAGACATTAGAAAGAAGAAAGAAAGATCTTCAATATGTGAATGCAGTCCACCTATGTAGAAAAGCATTTCAAGACAGTAAGTGTCTTTTGAACACTACGATCAGGGACCTGGAAATGTATTTTCGTATGTCCATGACTTACACTAATAAAAAAGCAGGATATTTGCCTGCAGGGGTGAGGGACTGTAAGGCAGTCAGTCTCCCAGCCCTCTTGGCTCATTCTCTGTCCTGTTTTAACCTAGGACATCTTCTTTTGTATAGCTGGGCATGCAGAGGAGGAAGTATTTCATCCTTTTATGTGGCAGTCCAAGAGATATAGATAAAGGATTGAGTAAGAACAGAAGTTTTGTCTTATGATGAATAAGTATTAGAGTCTAATATCATACAGTCAAGTTTTACTATTCATCCCTTTATTTAGGCTTCATTCTATAGCGTCAGCCTTTCAAATCCCATTCAGCCTTAACGTCAAGGGTAACTGCTTTCTTTATCAGCAGAAAGAACTAACTTAAACCAAGTGTCATACACATTTGGAAATTCACAGCAAATCTCATAATGAATTTTAACCCCCAAGTGGGATATATCTGAACTCACAACCATAAAAGCAAGATATGGCTTACTAATGTGTGAAGCCCATGTGGAGATATCAATGTTTGTTCTTCTTATCTTGCTTGCACTATCCCAAATTCTTTCATATAATAGCAGTCTGACCCAGAATTTTGCAAGTACAGCTTCTGAATGCATTAGGAAGGTTAATTCCCTGGAGCAGTCAGTATTCTTTAGTGATGAAAGGTATTGAAAAGGCTATTACTTGCTTCAATGCATGGGTAGCACCAAAACACTCAAATGTTCAACTTTCTTTTAGCATTGTAAATCTGTTTTTGTGGTTAAATTGAAATGGAACAAGACAATACATTGTGTTTTACAGTTAAGATAATATGCAGGTGTGATGCTATGTCCTGCTGATGCATTAAACTTGGGAATTTCACCTAGCCATGAATCACTTCACATTTAACTTCAAAAATAAAATAAGAAAAAGCACACACGCAACATCCAACTTTCAATAAAAGCAGATAGGAAAGTGGAAGGAAAGATTAAGTATTGTAGTGTTGCTTGCAAGGTGCTGGATATGCAGATAGAAATATGGGAGAAAAAAGGCTGAAGTTTTTCAGCAAGAGCAGCTGGAAGAGGTATATATGATGGCTTAATGGGAAATAGGAAGAGGGAGCATGTGTCAATATTTGAGAGAGACCCTTCCCTAGAAATAAAGAGAGAATTAGGTCCCCTGGAATCCATCATGGACTATTATGTCACTAATTAATGAGTAATAGAAAAGTCCTTAATAGAACTGGCACTGAGGTCTATAATACCAGTGCTCCAGAGACTACATAAGTGTCTCATACATTGACATATTTTCCTTAAGGAAAACTCTCTATTGTTGATGGAGAACTTTTTAGCAATTAAAATCTTTTCCTTGGCATTAAGTGGTTCTCCTAGAGTTTGTCTTCTGCTCAGAAGAGTAAGCTGATATGCTGAATCTCCAGTGCTACTCCAGTTTATAGAGAATTGGGAGCTAACCAGCTGATTATTCTGCCTCTTCAAATCTTCCATCCATGCTCCAATGGTTCCAGCCTTGAATGGCCTTTTGTCTATTCTGTCACAAATATCTCCCCACTTAATTCCATGTCACCAACTATGCATGAAACACACTGCCTGAGATAATCTTCAAGACCCAGTTCTGGCTGGCCTGCAAGAAACCAGCCTTTTTCAGAGTCACTACTTCTCAGGATAGAGTCCACCACTGTGCAAATATGGCCCATGTTCTTTGTTCCTATAGAGGTGTATGGTCTTACATTTGGCCATATTGAAATGTATATTGTTTGTTAGCACTCAGTTTACCAAGGGATCCAGATTGCTCTGTCAGTGACCTGTCCTTTTCATTATTTACCACTTCCCCCATCTTTGCCATCTGAAAACTGTATCAGGAGAGATTTATATTTTCTTCCAGGACATTGATAAAAATATTACATAGCACAGGGCCAAGAGTTGATTTGTGTGGGACTCCACTAGAAACACATCTGCTCAATGATGGTTCACTGTTTATAGTTACATTTTGAGACCTATCATTTGGCCAGCTTTTAATCCATTGAATGTGTGCCATCTTAATTATATATCATTCTAGTTTTCTAATCAAAATGTCAGGCAGTAGCAAGTGAAATGCCTTACAGAAGTCTAAGTACATTATATCAACACTATTACTCTATCAGCTATACCTGTAGTCTAAAAAAAAGAAGTTTGGCAGGATTTATTTTCCATAAACTCTTGTTAATTGGCATTAGTTATATTAACCTCTTTTTACTCTTTCTTAATAGAGTCCTGCATTAGCCATTCCATTGTTTTGTACGGGATCAGTGTCAGGCAGAGAAGCCAATAATTACTTGAGTAATCTGTTTATCCTTTGAAAATATTGTCACAACATTAGCTTTTTTCCAGTTCTCTGGAATTTCTCCAGTATTCCAAGATGTATTAAAAATCATCATTAATGTGCCAGAGGCAGTTTTTTAAAAACTTTAATATAAGTTCAACACTTGTGTTTTTTCCGCATCAACCACTGTACCATTTCTATCTATCAAAGGACCAATACCTTTTGTTATTGATATACTTTAAAAAATTCCTTCTTGTCTTGAATTCCATTTGAAATAGATTTCTGCTTGAGTTCTTTTGCTCGACTTATCCATTTTGTACAATTTCTGGCTTCTGATTTATATTAATTGCTATCAATTTCCCCTTTTTATTATTTGTTATATATCTTATTTTTTATAGCTGCCTTCACTTCCCCTGGATTGTGCGTACGCCAATTAAAGAATTTCTTGTTTTCACATCCCTTGTTGCCTTGATTAATTTTGTCCTTAACATCTTGATTTTGTGCTCATTTAATGCTCAATTGTTCCCTCTTTCACTACTCTCCTATTGTTTGTTTAATGCCATCCTGACTACTCTACTCAACCTGCCCCTTAACAGATTGGTGTTTTTTCTACTGAGATGGAGACCATCCAAACTATACTCCCTCCTCTTCCCACAGAAGGGGGCCCAAAGGTCACAAAACCCAAATGCCATGCTTTATACCACTTAGCTAGCTTGCTGTATACTTCCACTATTTTCAGTCTTCCTTTGCTTGCAGCACAGGAAGGAGTTGAAGATCACTTGAACATTCATCTCCTTCAGCACTCTTCTGAGTTCTCTGAAGTCATCAGTAATCTGTGAACTATCATGTGAGGCAGTGTTGTTGGGACCCATGTGCATCATCAAGAGTGGAGGTTTGGGTAGGATTTCCTGCTAGCTAGAGTTGGGTAAGGTTTCTTTTTCTTTTGTTGCATATCGCTTACTTTATTTTGGGGGGAAATTGACATTGTGCGAGAAAAAGGAACTATCTATAAAACTAGGGGAGCTTGTGGAAACCCCTATATCTAGACTGCCTAAGACTTTGAGAAGCTCTCACGTATCCATTGTTTATAGCAAGCTTTTGATATTCAATAGGAGGAAAAACTTAGGACTCTAGAAGGGCCTCTTCTTTCTCATGTGAAATTTCTTTATGCAGTCAGTTGAAAACTGGTTTGTTGTTAGAGAGTGGCAAAGGCATTGACAGCATTGTTTTCTTCTTCCAAGAGAAAAGAAGTTGGAAACTAGTCATGTGGTTGAGACACAGAACTGGTAGTCCAAAGAGCGGCACTTTGCCACAGGCCTTCTATGTAACCTCAGGCAAGTCATTAGGACTAATTGGTAACTCTATAACCTGCACAGAGTAAGGGGCAGAACCCAGCTATGCTCTCCCATGAGCAGACCAGAGGATGAATTGTGACTAGTGAATCACAATTCATTTCTTGGTTTTTCTCTGTTGGTTCCAGAGGGGAAGTAATCTGTGCCAGCCATTAACCAGGATCAAATTATTTCCCCTATACCACTAGCTCAACTGTGTTGGCTGGCTCATTGAGGGTAGAGTCAAAGCTTTTCCCATTTCCTGTTCACTTCCTATACACTTGCATTGGAGGGGGAGTGGTATCCTTTGGGGGTTCCTTTCCCCTCCTCCTCAGCACTGTGCCTGGAAAGCACAGTCCGTGCTTATCTCCATGGAGGAGCTAATAGGTATTTTACACCCTCCCTGAGCCATGGCTTTGGGGAATTAATGATCTTGCCCTTAAGATCTAACTTTGCCCCCAGGATTATGTGCCTGTCATCACTGAGGCCCCTTTGAAAATGTGATTCTTAGTTTCTTTGTGCCTCAGCTTCTCTGCTTGAGAAATCAAGATAACACCCATTTAAGAAGGGTATTGTGAGGCTAAATTCATTGTTTGTAAAGTGCTTTGAAAGCCTCACATATTAGCTGCTCTGTGAAGGTAAAGCCTTACTGTACATTACTTTGCTCATTTTACATAAAGCCAACAGGCCTGTAATAATGTAAGATAAAAAAGAAACTTGCAACTCTTCACTTTCAACTATTCAGAAAATAAAAATATTCTGCTTAAACCCCATCAAACCACTGTGAACTTTTCCTGTCTTTTCTTTCCTGTTATTGCTGATTAGTTAAGCAGAAGGAGGAAATACTGCAAAGTACAATATCCATTTGTCTGCTAAGTGTCAGGTTGTCCTGACATGATGTGCTAATGCTAAGCAAAGCATGTGAATCATTAGCAGCAGGTGCTCCAGACCTGGCAGTTCCAAGACAGGCATTACGAGACCTTGAATGAGTCAGTAACCCACTATAGTTTAACCTAATATCAACCCCTTAGGGCACCCCGAGCAATGAAAGATTTTAAAGGCTATATTAATCCTGGTGACCTTGCACAGTGAGAAAGCTAAAAGTTATTTGGCACAGGTCTTTTTGTTCTCATGACAACTGTGGCAAAAGGTGAAGTATTCAGTGTTCCTTAAACTCTTACTTTCCACCTGTTTAGTATGGAGGTCTTGTGCTAGTACACTTGTAATATTCAGTGTGGAAACACACCTGCTATTGGCTGTTCCATTCCACTGGCTGAGCTCCCTTGTTTTCCTCTGTGTGTTTTCTAGTTTCCACAAACATGAGAAGCAGCAAAAAAGTATTTAGGAACAAGCTCTCAACCTAAGTATCCCAAATAAACAATCCAGTGGATTTTCTGCTACCAATTATAGCATGTAACTGTATGGGGTCTTATGCCGGAATTGCATTTAATACACGTTTTTGCTTCTGTCTTCCCATGCACTTATCTGTATATATTTTTGTCTAGTTGGGATGGATGTTTTGCTTTGTGTTTTTACCTTGAAGCTGCTATGACTCAGGAGTTACCCTGTTGTTTTAAAAATCTCTGATCCTATGTTTGCAAAAACGTTGCCTCAGGTAGCTGAGTTCTCATGGCAGCGGTTGCTTCCAAGTGCCTTCTGGCTGAATGAGAGGCTGAGGTTTAACGTCAAGTCAAGTGACAGTTACTAGAGCTGGAGCGCTTGCCACATTCTGATTTCCTGTGTTTCAAATTCGCTCCACATACCCTCAGTTCATACAAATTGTGCAACCCGCTGGACACCAGAATGGAGGTCAGGGGAGCGAGGTTCTAGCTCTGACAGTCACAAACTCATGTGAACTTAGAAAAATCCCTTAACTTCTAGATGGCTGTTTCTCTAATTGTAAAAGAGTGCTAATGATAACTCACCTTCACAAAATCCTTTGAGGGCTATGGATGAAAAGTACATGAAAATATTCAGTGTGTTTATTGATTTGCTGACCTACGAAGTAGTAAAATGGTAGTCTTAGTGTTTGTCTATGTACTGTTGCCCCTTGGCAACTAGCCAATATTTGGGGCCTTGTCAGGCTGCTTCCATTAGGAGACACACTGAGTATACGACTCGTGTTCCTTTGTAAATAAATCAGATTGTGCCAAAGAATGCACACAGGATATGTCTCCTTTGCAATGTAAGCCCAGGGTTAGTGGAATCCAAGTCGGCAGACCCTGGATTAAAGAGCCCAGGTTCTAACCTAGGCCTGAACGCAGGGCTTAAGCGTCCACACTGCAGTATCTAGACCTAAGTCATGTCAACCATATCCCAGACTTCCTACCATCCTAGCTAGCTGCTCTAGCCCTTTATTAGTGGTGACTGTGAGAAAACGTGACTGTCCACCAAACTTGACTGTCTAGAAAACAAAGAAAGTTGGTCCATAGGATTGTGAGACATTTTTGGTGAACTCACACAGCGTGAGTCTAGTGTGGCTGCACCTACACTGCAAAGCACTTGAACCCTGGGATGTGGCTTAATTCAGGATCAGATCCTCTCCCCCCATGGGTTCCTCGCACCTCGTGTTGAGACCGGTGTTAGTGAGATTTTTGTGTAGGTGGAAAAGGGGCTAAGCTTCAGCCTGAATTCCAAAACTGGGCCTACATTGCAGTGTAGACATACTGACAAAGTCTTGTTTTCCTAAACAAAGTAGGAACAAACAGAAGCTATTTTCCTTGGTCAGAAATCTAGCTTGCTTTTCCAGCCAGTTCTGTGGCCTAAGGAGCTCTGTCTTGGCTGCTTCCTCTCATGGCCACACTTGTGACTGCTTCTTTCACCATCTGCTGATGATATTCTCATTGTCTTTCTCTTTTTTGTTGCTTGCTGCTTCTGACACCCACACAGATACACAGAGCTGCAACCAGTCAATGCTCCCTCCCTTGCATGTGCAATCTTTCCTAAGAGAAAAATCCTTTTATCCTTCATAAGTTAGTTCTCTTCTCATGTGACCCAGTACCCTGCGTGGTGCCTTCTGTTGTTTCAGTTATCGTATTCCATAAAGGAGCTTATTTCTTCCATCTAGCTTGAATGAAGGGTGGCTAGCACTGCCATCAGCTTTAATAAGGTCACTGGTTGCCCATAGATCCAAGACACACTTGACAGCAGCCATTAACACCTTCCTGCATAAAAATATGAGAATTCATTCATGATTTTAGGTGCTTTGAAAATGAAAAGCCCCGTATAATGTGGCATAGGACCACAACTGAATCTGCCTCATTGATTTCAATTAATTATTTGATAGCTTTTTTGTACTATTATGAGGCATTCTATTCTTCCATGTTACTGTTAGGTTGGTGGTTCACTCTGTGTGTGTGTGTGTGTATTGCTTCAAAGAACTTCAAAATTATTTTAATCTTATTAAAGAATTAATCATAACATCTGTGAGGTAGGTTTTATTATTCTCCTCACTCCCACATTTTCAGGCCCCTGAAGAACTCCACTGCGAAGAGCACTAATGAAGGGGTTCCCACAGCATCTTTGGAGAGAGGGGTGCATACCAGGAGAAAGAAGCATGCCATGAAACCAGTGAGTTTTTCTGCCTTTCACTTGATCAAACAGGTGGGATCATAGAGCCCTTTATATTCAAACAGAAGCAAGAAAAGGAAAAATTATAGAAAGTTTCTAGGATGGACAACGTGCAGCCCACACAATTCTACAATATGCTCAGAGTGTCCACGAGTTCAATACAGACATGTGGCACAACCATATTATGGGGCCCAGCATATACCACAATTTCTATCTTCATCTAGGCAAGCAGGAAATAACTAGAGACTATTTGACCAAAGATTCCAAATATGGGTGCCCAAATGCCTAAATAAAAGTGCCTTGATTGTCAGAGGTGCTGATCAGCTACAGCTTGCATTGAAGTAGGTTGAGGTCAGTGAGGCTGCATTTCTATAGATGCCTAAATGTATATCTGTCTGCCTTTCAGTCCCTATATTCAGAAATTTTGACCATAGCTTATATAGTATGTGTGGCAACATGGTATGAAGACCACTTTTTATTGAAAATACGTTGTTTGTAGGTAACTGCTGATCTATTCTAGAGCCCTGGTCCAAAGCCCACTGAAGTCAAAGGGAAGAAATTCTGCAATTGACTTCATTGATGACATTCTAGAACAATAATGTTTATCCATCACACTTAAGTCTTGTTAGTTTTAAATACAAAGCCCAAACATATTGAAGTAAGTTTCACTCCTGCTTGAAAAAGTACCAAGATCAATTTCAGAGCAGGGTTTCCTAACCTAGTTATAACATCCCTTTTTAGAAGTACATTTTAAAAAAATTAGGCTTTCCTAATAGTATGTATATATGCTATAAACAATCTGTGAACATGAATAACCGAAGAGGAAAATTATTCCTTATTACTTGGTCAGAAGAGACTCTAATCATGCCAGGAAAGCTAGCCTTGTTGTTTGGGAGAGGCTAGACACTTTCACAGAGTGAAAGTTTAAAGAATCCAAATTAGGATTAAATCTTTGCTTTAACAGTAAGGGCTGACATGGACCAAGTTTCCTAAATGGGGAATTAACTGTTTTTACAGAATGGTTTTGTGAAGGATAGAAAGACATGTACAGTCACCCGATCAAATGATTTCTCTGTTGGATTCTGTAGAAACTGGTGTAAAGTCCCCTTAAAGCATCCTCTTAGCAGTGGCATGACAGCAGTATGTGTAACTAAAGCAAAAGAAGTGGTAATTGAAGCTCAGGGAACTAAATAAATGTTACCTTTCCCATTGAGAATCCACTGTAAGTGAAAATGGTCCCAGGAGATTTCTTTCATCACATTAGAGAGAAGGAATTAATTACAATGCTTGGCTCAGGGATGGCTTTTGGAAGAAGATATGCATCCCTTTGGACTCTGTTGTTAAGCCAAACTTTTTTCTGTGTGTATATTACTAGTATTTTGTTTTCAAGCTGTACAGAGTCATAATTGGATATTTCACGAGCCAGATTCTGTAGCCTTTACCACGTTGAGTTGTACTCACATGATTAGTCCCACTGACGTAAAAGGGACTACTCAATGTTTCTCACCATAAGTAAGGATTACAGAGTTAGGCTTCAGGTGAATGAGCTAGGATGTTAAATTGTATTAAGAAAGATATAGAGCCGAGCGAGGAACATATGTGTCCCTGGCTATAAAAATCTCTGGCATATCATAATCGTGAATACTCATTCAGTTTTGATGACCTCAGCTTTAAAAAGATGTGTTGAAAAAGAAAATTAAAAAAATTATAGCTGAGGAAAACTGGTTGGAGTTGTGTTAAGTGGGAGGTTGGAAATATTTCATATGATGAGATTATAAAGCATCGCATTATTTATAAAAGTTGGGAAAGAAAAATAATTAGAGAGCACATGAAAGAGGTATATAAAATACTGCAGTGATCTCTTGTGAGCCACCTGCAATCCTGTTCACAGCCTTTCCTGCTCATAATCATAAAACAGCCTGTGGCAGCTACAGCGATTGCCTACAAGTAATTGTTTCACAAATGGAAAAGTAATATTAGGAAGTCATAATGTATCTTGCTAACTGCCAATTTATTTTATTTTTAGTGGTCTCTTAATGCAGGTTAGCAGTTGAGAAATAAGGAGGAAGAGCCAGCAACATGTGACCAGTGGTCCACAGGCCACAGTTTGAGAACCTCTGGTATAGTAAGTACTGGAGTTTATTACTCTAGCACTCTTATTTATCCTCCCTCACAATAGGAAATCAAGCCTAAATCCCTTGGCATAGGGGCCAGTTATCCTGGAGCATAGTTGGCAGGATGCATCATGTTTGGTTTTTAACTTTCTTTCAGAATTAGGTCACTGTTGGGATGCAGGGTATCCGACTCGATGGCATGTTGTCAGTTGGTTCTGTATGAAATGCTCTAAGCAAATTCTCATCAAACAGCTGATTTCCGTCTTGCAGGATGATGCTAGAATACATTTCAGGACCACACGTTTCCAAGCTGGCATTTACTTTAGAATCCCGAAGGTGAAAAGTTTCAGACAACAGACGACTTCAGTAAAGTCAGGAATAATTCATTAGCCATCACTATGACATTCACTGATGAATCCGAAGAATGTAGCATTCTCTCCTTACAGTTCCCCTCTTGCCTACTTTCTCTTAGATTTTTGATAACGTTGTTCACATGTGCAGGGTATCTAATGAGTTATAGGACTGAGCATGTCCTGAGAGCTTTATATTTCTTTTTGATCTTTGAGGATACAATAACATCAAAAGTTATTAGGCTGGAATAGATTCGCCAAGCCTGGCACAGTGCCTTCTAGCTCAGCAGAAGGAAGCTTCATCCGAAAGAAGGACAGATAGTAGTACTGCCCTTACTTTCTTTTCTTTTCTCTTGGACAGTCAGTTTTGTTACAGCTGGGGCCACAATGATGTATTGAATAGTGGATCCCCTAGCTGCACCATGGCTAGGATTGCCACCGTTTTGGCCCATTAGAGTATGTCTGCAGAACAGATAAGACCGTGTCTCCAAGTCTGAGTAAACAGACATTTGCTAGCTCTGCTGAAGCTAGTGCTGAAAAAACAGCAGTGTGGATGTTGTGGCCTAGATACTAGCATGAGTCAGCCACCTGACTATGGACTCATGGGATCAGATGGAATTGCGTTTCGGTAGCTAGTCTGTGTGGCTGCCTGTGGTGCATGATATACACTGCTGTTTTGACTGAACCAGCTCAAGCGGAGCTGGCGCATATCTGTTTACCCTTGCAGGGAGACATGCTCCCAACTGCAATGTAGACATGCTGTTAGAGGTCCCTAGGAAAAGTGAGGTTGCTCTCTCTTTCTTTAGCTTCAATGTCCCTCAGAGGCCTCTATCAGGATCTTTGGTGGAAGAAGCTGACGTAGAACCTGAGTTGCATCTCATAGAATCATAGAAGATTAGGGTTGGAAGGGACCTCAGGAGGTCCTCTAGTCCAACCCCCTGCTCAAAGCATCTGCTCCATTAATTTTAATTAATTGGTGACTTTCCTTTTTATTATTGTTGTGCATTCTATTCTATGCTGTTATTAGGCCAGGGGTGCAGACATTTGTACCCATGGGCAAGGAAGTTTTAAATAAGGGCTCGTAACTTGAACAAATTAAAAAATAATCAGTTACTAGTGTTGCTTTATATAGGTTCATATAGCACATTCATCACTGTGGTATCTAAGTGCCTTCTAGTAGAGCATTAACTGATGTGAATAACATCTGTCACAAGTAGTTCATTCTCTCCTTCTCTCCCCAGTGGGAGAACAGTGTGAAATGTGTTTTGTTTTATTACTTTTCTTGTATTTATTTATTTTATTTCTTTATTCTTTTCTTTATTTCTTTTCTTTTCTTACTCATGTTGCTATATGTTTGTCAGATAAAGCAGATCAAAAAAATGCACCTTGCAGTTGGAGTGAAAGGCAGCGAGGTTTGTGATTGGTCCTAAATTCTTGTGTAAGTTTATTCCATAGGCTTGGTTCAGCCCTGATTCCCAGTTTAGTGCTCTGTCTATTAGCTCTGTATGTTTGTCTGCTGAATCAGGAGCAAAGAAAGTTGTTCTGCTTTCAGGTTTTTGATTGAAATGTGTGCTATCTTTGATGGCAAACTATGTTCTGGTTAACAGTGCAGTAAAGAAAAGTGCCCTTCATTTGGAGAGACAGGAAATGTTGGAAGAATGAGGATTTTGGGTTACTCAGCAAGATAATATTGAAATTTTAACTGTTTCATATCATTGGCTGGAGCTGGTCAAATACTGTAAAAACAGTGTTTGTGAAAATGTGCTCAAATGTGTGAATATCTGTTTGATTGCACCACAGTCACGCCTCATTTTCGTCATGATCAATGAACATTCATGTGAATGGGTTTTTGTGCACATGAATATTTGGAAAATGTCTGTTTTTGAAGCTGTCTGTCTTCACATATGAATATGAATACTTGTGTATGAACAAAGATATTTATTTTGTATTTACTATTTGTTAACTTCTGCTGATCATGTGTTATTTCTTATTCCATTGTTTGCAAGGTTTCAGTCAATCAGGGAGAAAATAAAATCTTTTCTCACACTCACAATGGGTAGCAAATAATCAGTCTGTAGACCCTATCAAGTGAAATTTATTTGTATAAACCATTTATCAAATAAGTATGAAAAGCAAATATATTAGAAATCAAAGTCTCTTCTCAAACTATTGTCAGACAGAAATAATCAAATAATTTATTTGCAGTGGATAATTTGATGGCTGGAGCACTTGGAGAAAAGATTGTTACATCATTTATTTTGCTGGAGTTCAAGTGGGCAGAGAGAGGATTGAAAAAACATGGATGGGTGATATGAAAAGAAACCATTGCAATCCCATTTTGAAACTGATGTGCTAGACCACTAAGAAAAGGCAAAAAGCTTCTTTATATTAAACCAACAATCTGTAATAAAAATCATTCATCTATGTATCATCCAGATAAATCTATTTCTGTTCCAATATTTTGAAAGACACATACAAGATTTCCAAGAAAAATCACAGCACAATAATATTACAGTGGGCTGAGTGAAGTGGCATTGAAATTGCGGTTGTAACACCACTGTTCATTTAAGATAGCTATAAGAAACCATTAGAATCTATTTTATTAAATAATAGTGTTCTTCACTCCCAAACACAGATACATGTCAGTGCCCAAAACAAAAGCTTATATGAGCCTGTTAAGGAATTAGTACTGTGTCGGAGAATTTTTTTGCTGGTTATATGATAGGTGGGCAGGCATATGAGAGAAAGGAGAGAAGCAGCTAGAAAGCTAAGCTGACAATAAAAGAATTGCTGGTAATGAAGTCCTGAGAGAAAGAAAAGAGAGAGAGCTTTTTGAGCACAGTGTACTGGCTGGAAAGGCAGGCTTGGCACAGTGAGAAAAGAAACTGCTGTGATTCCTACTATATTCAAGAAAACAAGACTTTATATATAATCTTTGCAAATAAATAAGATTGCATCAAAGAAAATACCTGGCTCTATTATCCATTTCTCCTCCTAGTAGAAGCAACAGACAGGGCTACAAACTTAGTCTATCTGCTCAGGTCAAAAAGGGGTAACAATATCTTAAGTACCCTTTCTTTGCAGTCTGTTGAATAACTCTCACTTGAAGGAAGGAGATTATAAAACTGATTGCTTTTTAAGCGTAGATACTGTATTTAGAGCAGGAAGGAATCAATCTGTTCCATTTCTTTTCTAAAATGATCTACGAGGTATGTTACTGAGAATGTTTTCAAAATAAGACTTTAACAAGTCAGCAAATGTAATTAATTTATTAGGAAAGAATATGATGGTCATTAATACATGGATTTGATGCTTCCCTTGGGGAATGGTGGGTTATTTGTTAATTCACTCAACTTACAAGTATGTGGAGAAAAAGCATATTAAAGAAATGAATTATCTTTAGGTTTTTGTTTTGTTTTGTTTGTTTTGTTTTTCTTTCTGGGACATTTATTATTATAGCAGAAGTCTGTGGAATGGCATTTGTGCCAGCTAAGGGGAAAAATTGTAGCATGTTCCTAATAATTTAAAGTATGTATCATGAATGATGATAAAAGAGGACAAAGTATTTAAAGCTTAATGATACAGCTGTAGCAATTGCCCTGTGATAATGAACACAGTAGATTATCAACCAAAGCTTAATGCATGCCTTGTTTACAACAAGCTTTTTACAAACAAATACTGGTTGAGCTATCTTCCAAAATTAGCACGAACATGAAAATGAACTGATCATTTAATTAAAATATTCAAGATAAGTAAGAAATAGGAAAAAGGCACTGTAAATAAATAGCCCAGTAGCAAAGTTTTCTAACAGAAGTTCATCCAGAAATTAAGTAAAGGAGTACAGTACATCTCCAATTTGATGAACAATATTATAAATCAGCACCTTGGGGAATGATTGTGACTCTCTCTATGTAACCCTCTGCCAGTTGGCGTCAACAACAACAAGGGCCAGGTTCAATATCTAGTGGCTCCTTTCACAGAATCATAGAAGATTAGAGTTGCAAGGACCTCAGTAGGTCATCTAGTCCAACCCCCTGCTCAAAGTAGGACCAACTACAACTAAATCATCCCAGCCAGGGCTTTGTCAAGGTGCAACTTAAAAACTTCTAAGGACGGAGATTCCATCACCTCCCTAGGTAACTCATTCCAGTGCTTCACCATCTTCCTAGTGAAAAAGATTTTCCTAATATCCAACCTAGACCTCCACTGCTGCAACGCAAAACCACTGCTTCTTGTTCTGTCATCTGCCACCACTGAGAACAGTTTAACTCCATCCTCTTTGGAACCCTCTTCAGGTACTTGAAGGCTGCTATCAAATCCCCCCTCACTCTTCTCTTCTGCAGACTAAATAAGCCTAGTTCCCTCAGCCTCTCCTCATAAGCCATGTGCTCCAGTCCCCTAATTATTTTAATTGCCCTCTGCTTTTCAACAACTGACTCAAGCCCCCACCTATGTGGGACAATTACACATCACCCCTTTTAGCGCCTATAGAGGCAACACTTCCCCTCTCACAAGCCCAGAGATTGATTGTAGAAAATAAACTTTTAATTTGGGAAAACACGGCAAGCAGAATTCACAAGCATAAAACCATGAACAAAACACCCACCCCAGAGCACATTGGACAGTTTCTGTTTACCTCAGGGTTGTAAGTCCTGCAAAGAGAAATTCCTTTAATGTGCCCATCCTCTCTAGCACCCCACTCATGGTAGTTGTCAGAGTTCAGAGATGCAGCTGCACAGTTTACTTCATATCCTTGTCGGAGAGAGGGGTGGGGAAAGAAGGCCCTTTGCTTGCTCTGCTGTCCGGCCACTCCACTGGCCACCCTGCCAGCCACTCCCTGCTCTACTGGCCACCCTGCCTGCTGTCACCACTGCACGCCATCACTTTCCGCTGCCACCTGTTTCTTTACTGTGACCTCTGCTGGTTGGTCCCTTGAGGTTCTGCCTAGCTCTTAGTGATCATCAGCTCTCAGAGATTGTCCACTCTTAGTGGGGGAACTTCACTGCTGAAGGAGGCTGGCCAGAAAACATCGTCCCATAACAAATGATTTCAGCTCTAGTGATCACTTAACAAAATAAAAGGCTCCTAATGGAGCCTTAATTAGCTTTATCTTTGACCAGTGGGGAACAGTGGGGAAGTCCATGCCTAGGACTCTTAGGCCTTGTCTCATACAGTAAGGATAACAACACTTCATTACCCCTATATTCATGTGAAGTGAATTTGTAAAATTGAGCACTTTGACAACTCAGCTTTGTCTGCTAGGTATCTATGCAGAATGGGTGTGTTCATGTAAATCTAGTCAGGTCCTGAAACCTTTTCTCCTTCCCAGCTAGCTATCAAGGGAGAGCTCATTCAGACCCTGCTCACATATATAAGAGTGTAACGACCCGCTTTACTCCCCAATGCCAGTTACTTGGACCTTGAATCTGAACATATAGGAGTAGGAGGTGCTATCTATTTGCCTCGTCTCCCCTCTCCCCATCCCAAGCAGACGGGCGAGGAGAAGGCAGGGAACAGGTGGAACCTTAGCTCCATCCTGTTACCTATTCGCTCATCCCGCCTGAGCTAGTGTTGGGAGTGTGACGATTTGCTGCTGCTACAAAGCAGCAGAAAAGTACTATGCCATCCTCCACACTTAGCTCAAGGGAGTTACAGGCAGGGGAGGAGTCATCACTCAAAGTGTGTTCATGAATTGCAGTGTGTCACAGGGGTGGTTCTGAGATGGTTCAACTTACGCACCCTTGCGTGGAGCTCTGTCTAAACTAAGTCAACAGCTAGGCGATGGCATTTTGTAATTGTTGAATTACATTCTACCCATATTAACATTGAGTTATAAAAGTAGTTACAGAATTCACAAGATTGTTGAAAATATGTGAGAACACTGGTGTAGAAGAAAACAACTTTTTAAAACATCTTTCCTTTGATACTAATTACTGTCTTTATTATCATGTGTTGACATCTGCTCCTAGGATCAGACTCTGGTCACAATTAAAAGCAGATTTTCGTTTCCCAGATTGATGTTAGCTGGATGGAAATAAGGTAATTAACTTAATGATTTGTTCTGGAATTAAAATTACTTTGTGTAGAGATACAAACAAAGATACAGCTAAGGTCCTCATGAGAAGCCTCCTTTTTCAGGTGACATAGATAGTTCTAAACATCTAAGGATACTCTGTATTCCAAAAAATGTGCATCTTATTTTTTATGGTAATATACACGACTTGAGTAATGGAAAAAATTATTAAAAAAACAGGTCGGCACTTGAAATTTACTGCAAGATATAAAAATTAGGCTACACATCTGACTTGGCCTATTGAGAAGATGTAAAATAAAAGCCTAAGCATTGAGAAAAGACATGCCTTCCATCAAAAAATCTGTTGGACAGAGCCTCATCTGGTGTAAATCAATGCGGCTCTATGGAAGACAATGGAACAACATTGATTTACATCAGTTGAGGATCTGGCCCAGAAACTAAAAACAATGAATGCTGCAAAATACAAGTGTGTGTATGTGCATCTATATAAAATTGCTGCTTTTTCACCAGAGGTTAGACAATATCTGGGGCTTTGCTGGGTTGCTTCTGTTAGGAGGAGAAATTCAGGATGGTCAGGTATTTCTCTGATGCAAGCCTGTTTATTTACAAAGAATGTACAAAAAGGCCTGTTTCCCCGATTACAGTAGGAGTCAAATAGGAGATGGTTTCCTTGTTTAGAAATGTAAGCCTGCTTCTAGCCAGTATCTGCCCAAAAGAAGCTTTCTCTTGGCTTCCTCCTGGGGCCACACTCAGCTGTGGTTCTCTGGCTGTTATTGGGCTTTCTGGCTACTTTCTGGATTTCTGCTTCTGAGACAGACAGACAAACACACCTACCTACTGCAATCCATCCCCAGGGAAACCCCTCAGCTTGTTGGTGGCCTTCCATGCATTCTAGTCCATTGGGTGGTAGCTTCTATTGGTTCAGTTTTCTTTTTTCATAAAGGAGTCTACTTGTTGCTTACGTTTTTCCTGAATGGAGGGCAATTAGCCTGTCAATCAGCTTCAGTGAGGTCTGTGATCAGATCAAAGACATGCCTGCTGGTCACTGCCATCATATGGAACAAATGCAAAGGAGAGAAAAACGAATACCAGTACCAACGAAATACTTCCACATGGTAAATTGATTTCCAGAAGGATGATAACTTTATTTATTTCTTAACCCTTTTGTCATTTCCTGCCCCACCAAGGTGTGTGTTTTTGGGTTTGAGGAGGGCATGTTTGGCTCATTAAAAAACATTCTGATTGGAGGGAAAATTCCTTCTCAGACTATATAGAAATAAGTCAAACAAAACAAATGATTTACAAACTGTTTACAGAAATTAGAAGAGCATGGAAAATGTTATTTGTGTTGGATCAAGATATGTGACAACACCAAATATTTTGTGTTAGAAAATGATCTAGCTACAGCGAATCAATGAAGAGTGAATTTTTAATTTTGTGAAATATTCTGAGCTGTTATTATTGAGCTCAACTGGACAGCAGACGCTTATTTTGCCCTTCTGAATGTAGGCCTCCAGTGAAGAGTAAAAGAGGATGCACTCTTTTATTAGAATGGCTATATCCACCTCCACACAGTGTTATTCCCCCTTAGCAATGACACATCCCCTTGACAACAGGAGGCTGAGCTACACCAGATGGCTGTTTCAACATCAACAGCTTTGAGCTTTCATTGACCAAAAAAGCTTCACTTCCCGATGTCTGGCTTGTGTATTCTTTTGACTCTGTTTGGAGGGCATAATACCCACTCAGAAACCAGTCAGTTCTCTAAAACAGTTCAAAACCCACTATTGCCAGGGAATGAGGATATAATATAGGCAGCCTACATCACCCTTCAAGTGAAATTTGGTCTGCATGGGTCCCCCGAGTTTATGCCAATGCTGATGTCATAGTTACAGTTAACATATCTGTGTGCCAGCAGAAGACTGCTTAAATTGGCCAGGAAACTGAGATGGGCACAGGTGAGAGCTACTCAAATAGATGATATTTGCTTTGTAGTCTTTTGAAGCCCATGGAATCTATTCAGGAGCATAGTGGAGACAGACCAGAACTTTTCTGTGTATATCTAGCCAACTTTTTAAATAAATTCCTTTTAACTTTTTGTATTTCTTTTGTGTTTACTTTCTGGAGCCCATAGAGGTTGAGTTTTCTAGCAGGAATGCTCACAAAGGCTTGATCTGATATCCTTGAACTCAGTGGAAAGTCTTTCATGTGCTTTATTCAATAGGAGCAAGTTCAGGGCTTGTTTTTCCAGTAAAACCTGTCAGGAACATCTCAATGAAGTATTTTTTCATTGGAAAATGCAGATTTGTGGAAAACAAAACTTTACACAAACACTGGCATCTACATAACTTGTTTAGAAGATTTTTCAGGTCCAGAATGGAACTGACATCAAAAGAAAGATAGACATAGAAAGGACCTCAAGAGGTCATCTCATCTAACCCCCTGCTCAAAGCAGGACCAACCAAAACATCTCGCCAAACATCAGTTGTTATAGTACTTACCCTGGGATATAGGAGATCTAAGTTCAAGTCCTTGTTCTGCGTCTGGCAGAGTAGGGACTTGAACAGGAGTCTCCCAAAATGAGGTCAAGTGTCCTAACCAGTTGGCCACTTATTGTTTTCTTTTCCTTGAAAACTTTCAAAAGCCCTTGGTTTCATTTCATACTAGAACAGAAACAAATATTGTCAATTTTTTTCTTGAAATATCATTCCTGTTTACTAGCCAGCCTGAATATTAAGTGAATATTGCAAAATGTTTGCAGAAAGTGAATTTCAAATAGTAAGATTGTAGATGATAAACTCTTTAGGGGGAGGGCTATCTCCGACTATATGTTTGTACTGAGCATACTTCAAAAGGGCTTTGTTGTTAATTGGAGCCTTTGGATAATACTGTCATACAAATAGATAATAATTCTGTGGCAGTAGTGGACACAACCATGTAAGGAGCCTAGTGTCAGTAGAGCAGATATAGGATTAATCACTAGGTTGGAATTCCATTTTCCAGCTTTCTCTATGTCTGTGTGTAATATGTATATCTGAGGACATCTGGAGCTTGTATTTAAGTAAATGTTTGTAAGTTTTACTTATGCTACAAATTCACCGTTTTATATTGCATATTGTGAGAAGATTAAAAATGAGTGAACTAAACAAGAATAATAGAAAATGAAACCTTCTGAATCTCTTGCCTTCACAGGAAATCCAGCTGATAATTGGAAAAACCTGTGAACAGCCATTTCAAATCTACGTACCACCGTGCATGACAAAGTTGGAACACAGACCAAAGAAATGAAAGGCAGGTAAGAATAAGCATCTACACTTTACAACAAACAGTACGTTTTACCTTGAAAAAGATGTAGTGACAGGCAGACACAACATAAGAAACATCTGACGGGGGAAATGCCTAATCCAATGAGCAATCTGCTTTTCTGGTAGGGAAAATAATCATTTTGCAGTGAGATTTTGCAAAAGGTTACACATGCATTTGTAATATTGATGCAAGCTGGATGGAACCTTTAAAGTTTTAAAGATGAGTTTGGAAGGCTGGGCTATACAAAGGACATCAAATTAAAGTTGCTCAGGTTGTAAAGCACTCCTCTCATTGAGTGCTATTAGAATTGAATGAGCTGATTAAAAACACTTTAGATCACATTGAAAGACTAAAATCAATTTAGCAGTTACATAAGCTTGCGTGATAATGGTCTCTAAATCTGTACCAACAAGGTGAGGAGATAAGGATGTGATGTGAAACTAAAATAATTTCCTTTGAAGACTGAAGAGAAGGCCAAATTTAGATGATGGAGTTTAACTACATAAATTCAATGTAGGTCTGGAAGGGACATAGTTCTGACAGCAACTTTATGCCATTGGTTGTAGGGCTCTCTTGACCAGACCCTGTGTGGAGTAAAATGGATCTCGGCTGAATGGCTTCATTTTTTATTGTTGTTATTTGTGCAACGTTGTGCAAGGTTTTGTGTAGACAGGTATTAAAACAAGATCCCTGTCCTATATACCCAGTTTCCAGAAACATTTGTTGCATTAGTGACAGGCTTTCCTGTGTAGGGTTCTGCAAGGTTCTAATCTGTCTTCCTTTCTGTTACAATGTATATGATGCTGTTGGGGAAAGAGTGAGACTATGTCAATATTGGTAAGGAGAAGGCATGTACCTCCATGGGTCTTTTTCATTGAACCAGAATGGGGCCATAAAATAATGGCTCTCAGGATTTGACCCTCAGCTGTGTTTTTCAGTGAAAAAAATATCACTCCATTATAAAAAGTTTCATTTTGTTTGAATCTAGACTTGATGAGATTGATTCATGAAAAAACAGAGATGCAATAACAGAATTGTTGCATTAAAATGGTGAAATATTAGAACTAGAGGTCAGAAAGCAAATTTGGATCAAATAAGAATTGACACAAGCATTCACCAACACAAGAAGTCTCTTTCACCTCTCCGTTCCTCTGCCTCTAGAATTTTTCACTGTTGTATGCCTTCAGACTTACTGGTTCTATTAAGGACTAGAAATGGAAGAGACAGAATACAGAGAAGCTCTTCCAGCCTATTCCAAACAAGAAACACAAGAAAACGGAGTGACTATTTTCATTTGGTCTCCATTTTGCAGACCAAAAACGTTCATGAAGATACTTCCTGACCAAATTTTAGTGGCTTGTCCAAAATGAAACTTGAGTTGGAGGTGTTTTTGGTTTCGCAAAAGTTATTGATTTGGATTTTGGATTTGGAACACACAAACCAACAGTGGTTTGGATCTAGATATCATTTTGCTTGAGCTACCAAACTTCCATGAGGGTAAGAAAAGAGGTTTGAATTTTGTCCCATCCCATAATTGCTTAAATTTTCAAAAATCTCACCAGTCAGATGTTTGTTTTATCAAATGAAAACCAAATCCATGAATAATTCAGAACCAGATTTCAACTGATCTAAAACATCAAAGTTCTGTGGTGTCATACACCAAAGATAGGCCAAAACAATATCTGGTAAATTAAAAGTAAGGGATCAAATTCATCCTTGCTGTAACTCCATTGAGCTTAGTGAGCTTATACCATGAATCTGGCACACTGTATGTAAAATTCTTCTTTCTTGAACATCAATATGATGATATAGCACAAGGATTTTCACCTGTGAAATATTTTGTTCATTTCAGTCAGATGACTCATCAACAACCAATTAGATCAATGTATTTTCCCTGATCTTTTCCAGCGATTTAGAAGAATTGGTTAGATCCATAAACTGTGAGTAAGCTGTGAAGTTTCTTAGGCAACACAGGAAGCAACAGAAGATACAGTAGGTCAGGTGCACAAGCCCACTACATTCTATTCCTCTTGGTCAAAGTTTCAGAATCTTAAATCAAATGCAGAAGTTGCGTGACCTCTACTTTGAAGTTCTACTGACTGTGACACTACTCTAGAGAATCAAAGGAAGTAGCAACACAAGATAATGTGTAGAAACCTTTCTCAGTGAGAGATAAAACACAAAATATAAAGACTTTGGCATGACTGGTACCATTGTTATAATTCAAACTGCACTTGCAAAGGAAATGGCAATGGGAAGCCGACATTTAATGCAGACATTAAACCTGCATGATGCTAAGATAGCTAGATGACCAAGGGATCTAGAGGAAGAATGAACTTTCACACATTCTTCAGGAGCCTCACTTGATGTGCTTGTGAGGGGATTCTGATTTTCAGACTACCTGTCATTTATAAACTGTTTGATTTGACTATTTCCTCTTTATGATTCACTGTTTACAGTATGTGATGGGTCACCTATAATTTGTAAGATAAAGTTTCTGCTCTCTGCTTGGATGAGAAATGCTTTTAAAACATAAGAATAACAAATAATGAATTGTGGATAACAAATAGTCTTGTATATTCATCACTCCCTTTGTAAACAGGAAAACATGAAGCGCAGACATTTCCCAACTAGTCACGCATAATAATAAGAATAGCAAGGGAACACAAACATGGATGAACCAGAATGTGAACAAATGTTCATAAACAATGTTTTGCAACATTGAACCAAAAAAATACAACACATAAAAAGTAACATTATTATTGGAACCTTTTGCATTTTCTGGGTAGCAGAGCAGGGCACTTGGGATATGTGAAGCTGAAGACAGGACTTCTCCATTTTGGGAGCCAAAGTGATTAGGTGCTATTCTGTGGCCATTATACTGTGATTTTAATGTGTGGCCCTCCTTAGGGAAGGAAGTGAGGATCTATGGACCTGCAGATCTGCCAGCCCCACTTGTGCTCAGCTTTGCTATGCCCCACATCAGTCTTGTATATTACTGCACATGGTGCCAAGCTATATATTAGGCAGGCTCCCACCAAAGCTAGTCCTCTACCATGCACACAGAAATGCATAAGTCCCACTGGCAAGGAACCCTCCAAAGTCTATTAATAACGTATCATTGGAGTAACCTTTAATATGTTGATTTTTGAAAAGCAACATTAAGAAAAATAATAGCATAAAAACAAAGGGAGAAAGTTAAAGAGATTTCCAGTTTTTTAAAAAGTCAATATTTGTAAAAAAAAGGTTCAGTGTACAGTAAATATTGTGGGGAAACATACAAATGTAGGGTTGCACTCACATTTTTAGATATAACCCATTTTCAGGCCAGAATGCATCTCTCATATGCCAGCCATCCACAAGCTATTTAAAATCTTGTTTCACATAACTTATCTGACATTTTGTTCTATTCTGGTTCTTATACCGTGCCCATTCCCATGGTATCTGTGTGCCTGTGATATCTATTCTGAACTCTTGCATTTTTGGTCTCATTCTTCATATCCAAGGCTTGACCCCAGTGTTCAGAATATATGACCTGACTCAACAAGTTACTTAATCATGTGTCTAATTTTAAGCAGTAGTTCCACTGAAGCAAAAGGACTATACACTTGCATGAAATTAGCAAAATACTTAAGACCACAACTGAATCTAGGACTATTTTTGTAGATTACATTCCTTCATAATAAATAACATTGTATCGTGTGTCATGGCATCACATGACATATAACCCAGAGTAAGTCTCAGCAAACTACACAGCTTTAAAAATGGCGGGTGTGGGGGGGAATCCTTTCTTTACAGAAGGCAGGGAGTTGATTCAGAAACCTAACAGGTATTGCAATTTGATCAGAATACAAAATTAAACTAGGTTGCATGGCACATTAGTGTGTCTGTCAATGACTATGGCTTTGGTCAGGCAGTTAAACAGGGCAAAAATATTCTAAATGATATTTTAAATAGTTTCTTCCACTCATTAAACATCGTTATCATATTCATATTTTCTAAATGTGAAACACTGAAATCCTCAAAAGTCTGCTCTCCACAGTAGTATTTTATTGATGAGGCATCTGAGCTTCATTTCCTAACTGAAAAATGTAGTTGATCAATTTATTCCAACATATCACTATTTGATTGGGTAATTCTCAATCCTGCAATTGTTCATGGCATGCCAGGAATAATTCAGCTAATTATTACAATATGTCTTACTTTGCCATGCCTCTATGTGTCAAAAGGCCATTTGCATGAATCAGAAAAATGCATATTCCTAGTTAAACGGAAGATATAGGACTTGATTATTAACTCACATAAATAAATAAATAAATAAAATGGAAAATTACATTTTTTGCCTGTTCTTCAAAGAAATGTTACTGGTCTGAAATCATTTTGGACAAATATTATGCTACTTACTTTAACTGATCTATTACCACTATTCTGCCGCAAAGTCTAGAAAGGCTGTTGTCATTCAACATGAGTTTCAGTTATTGGACAGCTATAACAAATCACCCTGGGTTATAATGGAGAAGAGCTTCATTTTTCCTAATTTATTTGCGGGCAGAAGGAGAAAGAGATGATGTCTTTACTATCAAAAATGTCCTAAGATTAAATGGTCTCCAGTTAAATGGATAAACAGAAAAAAATCATGTAGAGTGAACAAACTGCAATATACATATTTGAATACAGTTAAAATTGGTCAGATTTAATTCAGTAACAATGATACCATACTGATAAAATACAATATGTTGATTATTGTATTTTCAACACTTAAGACTCTATCCTGACTAGAGAGCTCACAATTAATGAATGATTGTGCAAGTGAAAACTTTAACAACAGGTTACACCATAGAGAAAATATATTGGGTGTCATACTGTGATATGCATTTCTGTAAGATCAGAGTGTTTTATGGAATCATAACCAGCTGAAAGAATCAGCAGTTTGTAGCCCTAAAGTCATATCACCGTGAGGAATTAGCTCGGGACATTATTCTCAAAGGGTAACATTCACCCCGGGAAACATGGCCCACACTGCGCTTCTTAAAGTCCATTTTGAAGGTTTATATAGGAACTTAGAAATGTACAAAACTTTTTTTAAAGGATCTTCTGAACTGGGGTGAATTTCACACAAATGATGAACAAATCTTTGAAACTAAAAGAGGAGACAGAGGAAGTATGATCTGGAAGAATAAACTGGCTAAAATTAGCTTGTGATGCATAGGCCCATTGGTGTCAACTGGCAGAATGCTCACTACTCTGTGTCAGCAACTCCTATCAGGCCTGACAAATTCACTAACGGCTTGTCTGCATTTAAAATGCTACAGTGCCACTGTAGCGCTTCAGTGTAAACATGACCTATGCTGACAAGAGGGATTCTCCCATCATAGGTTCCTGTTCCCTGAAAGGCAGTAGCGAGGTTGACAGAAGAATTCTATGCTTCTCAGTGCTTGGATTCTTCATAACCCTGTTTGACATAGTTATACCAATTGTAATTTTCTAGTGTGGAACAGGCTTAAGCCTAACACCTTGCTGACTGTCGTATCTATCCATAAAGAGTGTCATGCAGGATCTTAAATGAAGCCAGAACCATACTGGTCATTAATATCATTGTGAAATGTACGTACGGCTGATATTTAAAAAGTCATGTCTATATATTTGAAACTATGTCCTTGGTTTGTATCAAGGTGTAACTCCCCAGCAGAGATGAGAACTGGATTCCTGACAGACAGAGATGTTAATCCATCTATCTGTGGAAATGTAAATTGAGTATTGTGTCATTGACAGTCACCAGTCTGAGCTAAATCAAGGAAGTGGAGAACAGTTGGGGCAAAAGAGGTTTGGTTGGGTTGCACTTCAAAGGTTTATTTGGACTATAACTGGGGGGACAGGAACAGCCCTGTCATCCTGCACCTGAAAAAGTAATGGGCAGTGAGATATATTCATGAAAATAGGATCCCTCCCAACCTGTCCTGGGTGGAAATGCATCAAGGAAGCCTTAGGTATAAAATTATTTTAGACAAAGATTTGAGTCTGTTAAAGTTAAATTTAGACTCTAATAAACATTTTATATTTTTGTTTTATATGTAATCCCTTCTGTTTTCCTGATCCTTTCTCAGTATCTCTTAAATCTTATCATAATAATAAACTTATAATTCTTCTTCTTCTAGATAATACACTTAGAACTTATAATTGCTTCACTATAACTATATCTCCGTGCTTTGTTGTTATAAATGACCTGATCCTGAGTTGTACCAGTTGAGCTGTTTGTATACTGTTCCCTTTGGAATGGTGAGCCTGGTAGTTACTGTGGGTGCCCAATGGCTTGGATGCTTTAGAGTAGTTCATGGACTGAGGTACATGAAGTGCTAATATGCAAGGCAAAGTAAGAGCTGGCAGAGTCCTGAGGGGATTATTTCGGTGGCTAACAGACTGGGGCTGCAACAGCAAGTTTCTCTCTCACTGAGGTGCCTGATGGGGTAACAGGGTAACTCACAGTCCTGAAAACCATGAGAAAGTGTCACATAGCCACTGAAACTATTGAAAGAAAATCCTGCTATTCTGATGGCTGCTATCTTGGCCGATACTGGGGGATTGAAGCGGGGAGCTCCAGAACTAAAAGCATGAGTCCTGACAGGTCAGATGGAGAGTCATACTGTAACAGGCAGGACATGTAACAGTTCCATATGTTGTGTGGATCAGACACAGAGGAGGATCATGTCACACATACAGACCAGTCAATTGCATTATCAAAATACAATTGTTTCACATCTGTAAGTCATTTGTGTTCTTGTGCTTTTCCTTCTGTTTTTCTTTAGGAAAATCAATTAACATAATAATTAATAAAGTCTGTCAAGCTACCAAACCACTTGAAACTTTTGGATACGTAACGAGGGGGTGAGTAAATTTCAAAAAGTGTGCCGTTTCGGTTCACTTTGGATACAAGACCAAATGTTCAAATGTTTGTCTGTAGATGATCTGAAGTATCTGTATCCTTTAAATTTGCAAACTTGGGCAGAATGGAGGAGAACAGGCTTTCTTGGCCTTCTGCTGGTGGCTCCTGCTTTTCTCCGGGTATTGTGATAGTTCTCATTCTGAACAGAAAATAAAAGTGGTGGTGGGAAGCAGGGGACAAACAAACCCTATCCAAATATTTCACAACCTCAAAAAAGGTTAGGTTCAAGTCTAAAAATAGGGGAAGCTTCAGGGATTCTCTTTCTCTAATCTATGTATCTATCTCATTTAGGTATTTATAATTCATAAGTCACCCTATTACCTGGGCAATATCAATGTCATTCTTATTTTATCTGAACCTGTTTTCCCATCCCTATTTAAAACTGGGCTACAGTTCAATGAATAATTTATTCTTTTTAAAAAAACCCAACAGCTTGTTTTATGTTTGTTTTTAGTTACATCTGTGACAATAATTATTAAACATGATGTGCTTTGCACCAGTATAATATCCTGGCATGAAGAAACCATTCAGATAACGCATACCACATATTGTATGATAATGGATATCAGACATTGGCCAATTAATTTAGAAAGCACGAAGACATTCTCAGTCACACTGAAAGTAGAGTTGGTTAGAAACCAGAATTTCTATTCCATAGAAAATTAAAAAAAAAAAAGTAAAATAAAATGTATATTAAAAATAGGAATCAAAATCAGAATGAAAAGGTGAAATTTTGAAATTTCCCACAGTGAAAATTCCATACAATTTTAATTTGGGACCATTGAATTGTTTTCCTTTGACAATCTTGGAACATTATAATATAATATAAAATACTAAATAAATATATTCTGTATACTAAATTTAGTGTAATATACATGTAGTAAAAGCAATATAATATAAAAATATAAATTAAATGAATTGAAATTAAAGTAAAAACAAATTGTTTACTACACTGAAACAAAATAGACATTGAATCAAAATGAAAAATTTGATTTGACTTTGTCTTGTTGAAAATTTAGTCAAAATAGACACATTCCCACCAACATTTAGATTTCAATGAAAGTGCATTTTCTGTCTGAAACATTTTCTACTGAAAATTCTTTTGACCAGAGCTACTGAAAAGCTCTTGATGACAGAGTGATAGGAAAACAATAGTTATGCCAAACAAGAATAATCTTATGGCTTTTCTGTAACCATTTACTTTATTACTCGTGTTTCTACTCTGAAAAATACTCTACTGTGGACTGTAAATTGAAAAAGTAGATGCACATGTTCAGGTTGGCTCTGTTGACATTAATATTGCTGGATCAGGCCCATGATGTAATGATGGAATGGACACACAGTATATGTTAACTATTACAATTTCCATTGTTTACTGTCCTGCTGCCAACCGTAACCAGTTCAATTAATTGCTTAGTCAGTTATGAAAAAATAAGAATGTACATCTATTTGCATATAGATAGTAAATCTGCCAAAGTGAAAACCTTCAAAGAATAAGAACAGCAATTTCTATCTTGAATATTGCAGGAGGGGCTTGTGTGTAAAATACTAGCCTGGAAGGTCACTGTTCTATTCTGGTTCTACCTCAGACTTTCTATATGACCTTGGGCAAAACATTTTAGGACTACATTTTCATATAAATGTGTGTGAAGCTCTGCATGCAAAGTTACTGGAATTGCACAAGCAGATTTCTCAACATTTTAGGCCTTTTCTTATCTGCTGTTCACGTAAAAGAGGGATAATACTAAACTTAACTCGCTGTAGAGTAATTATTATGGTGTGGTGATGACTGATTAGTTGGGTTTTTTGTACAGCGCTTGAAAATCGTGTTGTATAAAGGCTATGTATAATTATTATCATCAAAGGCAGGTAATTCCCATTAATCTGTCTGTCTAGCTAAGTATTTATGCTATCCTCATTACCATGGTGTCAGACCATCTAATGGGAATTAATTAATTGGCGTTATATGCATATATTGAGTGGAGACTGGACTTTTCTGGACCAGATTCTGACTTCAGTGTGCAGTGTGGCCTGGGCTAGTACTTGTGTTGCCCTGTATTTGAGGGGTGTGTACCCCAGAAGTTGATCAAGCCAATAGCAGTCATATTGTGTGCATTCAGCCACCATGAATTAATAAAATAGAACACCACATAGTTAAGGGTTAATTTGGACAAGCAGGGCTTCTAGAGGCAAGGTCTCTGCAGGCTGGCAGTTTCTGTTAATCAGAATGGGAGAAAGGGAGAAAAGAGTCAACAATTTGAGATTGAATGAAAACAAGTGGATAGGAACCTTGAATTTAGGTGCCTTTGCAGAATGTGTTGTTAATGAACTTAGGAGAGATGATGACCCAGTAGGGGCCACTATGTTTTATGTGTTTTGTGATAGTTAGTATTAAAAGACTATATAAGAGAGTGTATTTTGGAACAGTTATCTGAAACTATCCTCAGAGATTTTTCCTGACACCTTTAATCCCCACTGGGGAAGTGTCTGGTCAGGGCTGACATGCTGAAAATACCTAATACCATCCCAGATTCTAGGTAATTATTTGGGATTCTCTAAACCTATTGTTTATGTTTGTGGATGCTTAAATCTAATAAATGCTAGTTTTAAATGAGATCATGCTTGCTTGTATTAATTTGCTGTTTGCCAGAGGCTGAAATGGCTGACGGTATGGATCTCTTGATGATTACCTGTTCTATTCATTCCCTCTGAAGCATATGGCATTGGTCACTGTCTGAAGACAGGATACTGGGCTACATGGGCCATTCGTCTGATCCAGTATGGCCATCTTTATGTTCCTAATGTTGTAGTTGTCTGGGGCTCCTGAGGGAGAGGCCTTGTCATTAGAGCAGTCATCCTTTCCAGTGATCCTGTTCCAGTGATCCTTTCCAGTGATCCCTTGATGGTTTCATGCCAGGCATCAGCTACAGTACGTGCTCTGCTCCAAGGACTTGATCTAACTCCTAGTGACACTAATGGGAATCTTTCCAATAACTTCAGTGGAAGCTGGAACAGGTCCTTAATACTTTTCCTCCTTTATGCTCATACAGATAAGCCCGTTGCACTGGATGCTGCTTTATTCCCACTGCTAGGTACAATAAGTGAGAGTCATGCAGATATATGGTGCCCAATATATTGTAGTACTTCATGTGTGGAACCAGTTTGTGGATATAACGCCTGTGACATATTTTCTGAGACCACTCCCCTTTTCTTCTGTCCATCCAAACGCTGGTAGAGAACCAGTAGACGGGATCAGCCATTGATCTCCTTCTGCTGTACAATAGCAGATGGTCCCTCCACTGGATGTGTGCTTATCTTTATGTTGATCCCTTTTGTGGGCCCAAAAGATGTGTGAAAGAGGTAAACACTGGCCTGCTATATACATATATGATCACATGAGGCTAAATTCTACTATCCTTATGCGTTTCATGTATTTATTCTGAAGTCAATGCGACACTATTTAATGTGAGTAAGGGTGGAAGAATCTGGCCCTTGGGTTTTAGAACTTAATTAAACAATAAAGTTTCAGAATCAAAGAGAAAAGCACACTTGCACCTAGTGTGTTGTTAGAAGCAGTTACGCTGTAGATGTTTGTAGCAGTTGTACTGACTTTATCTTACTAACACTATAAACGTTCCTATATTATTTGTCCCTTTAAACCTTCAGGCACCAACTGTATTTCTGACTAACTGTAATCCAAAACTTGCTTTCACTCATGAGTAGCCCAAGAGTCCTAGACCCACTAACCTGGTTGAAATCCTACAAAAATTTTTATATTTTTTCTCTATTTGGAGCAAGCTATATGTAACAGAGCCATTTTGGGGGAGAATTTTTTTTCTCTAATCTCTGGCAGCCTACTATTTTGAATCTGTTTTTATATAATAGTCAAGCATCTTTGTCGAACTTTATTATTATTATTGTTATTATTTATTATTTGCATTGATGTGTTACCTGCAGGTCCTAGATCCATTGTGTGCTAGCCACTGTACAAAGGCAATATATTTTGTACAGTTCGGTGGGCAGCGACAATCTTCTTTTTTCTTCTGTGCTATCCCCTGCACAGTCACTGTGGATCATTTGAAACACTTAGAAGATACACAATGATGATATATAATAAGCTTTTGAATGGTCCTAAATCAATAATTCTATCTGTACATTGGCTGTATAGCTTCAGTTTGTTTTAATTTGATTGGTCTACATTTTCAAAATGAAATGTGGAGTTTTTCATGATATTTTCACTGTATAATGGTGTATAAAATAGGATCTACTGTGTTTCATAACAGGTTTTGATGCTTGCCAAAATAGATTATACAATGCCTAATGGTAAACAGAGATAGTTTAGGTCTGTCTTGATGCTGGTGTACTAAGAAATTGGGCCCATCATTGTCATTTGTCTCAGCAATTCCTCTCATCTGTCACAACACAGTAGTTATGAAAAATGAAACCATAAATTCAATTTAGAGGGCAATTTGCAGCTAATCTTTGGAGTAATTCCAGTGTGAATAATGCAGCAATTTGGATGCATGGTCAGTCAATTCAGTCCCTGATTTATTAGGATTTAAGGAATTTTTCTTTCATTAATGATAATTACCCAACAAGAGAAAATAATTTCTCAAAAATTATCTACCTTTACATCTGTGGTCTCAATTTGGAGAAAGGCTGCAATGTTGGTTAAACTTATTATTATGGGAGGGGGGAAGCTTTTTACAAAAGATATATGAGGTATTTAAATTCTGAACTGTATCTCTTTACAGCACATGTGTGAACTGATCAGCACTGGTTTATGGCCACTTTTATATGACTCCCATTAGAGCTAACATTTTGAATATCTCAGCATAAGGACACTGGGATTTGCTATTGATTTTTTACACTTTTTACACCTTAAAGATTACATTAAAATCTGGCTCAAGCAAGAGTGACATTTTTTGTTCCTGTCTAAAAGTCGCGTTTATTATCTGAGACTTTTCCTGATTATTAAATCCCCCCTTTCTCTGATCCATTCTGTGCATATATTTATATATTCCTTTCCTTCAGTTACAAAGATATAGACAGGTCCTTTAGGGTTGCCAACAGTCCCTTATTACTAGGGACGTTCCTTATTTCTTCATTTCTGTTCAACACAATCGGGAGTTGCTGCAAAAAGCAGCAAGAAATACCCCTGGGAAATGGAGGTGAGTTCAGCTTAGTATAAATAATAATAATAAATACTGGGGGAGGCCTGGGTGCTAAAGAAACGGTCTCTTATTTTTAAATACAATGTTGGAAACCCTAATATACCTATCACAGATATAGTATCTATCTCCCTATATCTGAAATGGGTATTTTTTATATGTTTGTGTCTATGTGTAGCTGGTAATAAAGGTGCTAGCTTAGGTTCTCAGCCCTGAACTAAGTGCACCAAACCAACCCAAGTTTGTTGGGTGGCCCTTTTAGCCTCAGGATCAAGGAAACTGACAGGTGGCATGGTGCAGCTGAGGAATTAGCCTCCAGATAATATTTAAATCTATAGTTTCTTTTTCTTTCCATTCTGTAGATTCATGTCTCTTCCAAAAGAGGTCTTAACTTTAATTTAATGTGTTTGATTAGTTTTTCCTAAAAATCATACTTATGCAAGCCCTTCAAGGTGTTCTATATTTGTACAGTGCCTAGCACAATGGACCCATAATCCTGGTTCAGACCTTTGGATGGTATCCTAATATTCATTATTATTAATAATAGTTATGCATTATTATTAATAATAGTTATTCATTTTGATCATTTATTTTTCCATGAATCTGGAACTGAATTTGGCCCTAATGATGAAAAAATATATTTGAAGTCTGGCAACACTAAATAAGATACATAAAAAAGCAATGAATGATGCTCTTGAGGCTGAGCCATTATGAGATGCCATGTAAGAATGTGATGCCACGTGACTTGGAAAGGTATAATCTGTGAAACTGTGACCCTGGAAATGATTTATGATTACTGGAGAAAATGTGTGTATTTGGCTTTTGTGAACATGCCAACTTTTTGTACTTGTGAACGCAGCTTGAGCTGGCTTCATGAGGAAATTCATGCACCTGGTAACAGATCTTAAATCATGCTTAGTCTAACAAGACTAGAGGGACCTATAACCTGCATATTTTAAATGTTTAATTTTTATGTTTCATGGAATAAGTTTCTTGTTATTGTTTTCTTTCAAGGCTTAAAACTGTAGTCCAGGAATGTACTTTTATACTCAAATTAAAAACATTCACAGATACCATTAGTGTTATAATCTACTGCTATTTCTCAGCGGCATCCAGCAAAAGGTCAGGCCCATTAACAATGTTGAATGTGAGGTTGTTAGAGTACACTATTTTTCTCAAGTACTACAGTATTATGGCTTTAAAACTTCACAACTGAAAGGCTCCGTGTAGCCTTTTCAATTTTGCAGTAATATTATGACAACTTTAGATTTCATCTCCACTTCTATCCTAATTATGAAAAGCATCTTGTTGAAACAGCATTTAATTTATTATTAATCCTTCCCAATACCTTCTACTAAATGTGTCTGATTAATTTATGAATGTGTCACATTAATTTAGTGCTTTTCCTCATAATACTTCCAATCCTTTTACAAACACTCAGCAAAGTGCAGCCATTTCTGGGGTGGACCGTACACTGTTATTTTCAGCAGCCTCACAAGATGCCTTAGTTTCCAAGAACTGTGACTTCACTTTCCATCATTAGTGGTTTCCGTCATATCACAGAAATTTGTTCACTAAGACACAGTCCAAATCCATGTAACCTCTGACCATACGCACTTTAAAAGTTACACACATGGTACTGTGTACACATACATGACTAGTTAGGACTACATTGTTATTGTTATGTGGCAAAGCTCCTTAGACACTAACTCTTCAAACAGTTGTATGCTTGCTTAATTTTATGCATGTAAATAGTCGCATTCAAGTCAACGGGTAAGTTTCTTACTGTTGCTCTAGCTCTGCATACCAGGTAACAAGGCTGGAGTAGCATAAAATGACTTTACAAGACCCCAGGTCCAGCAGGAGGGAGGATTCCCTCAGCACAGGAACTAAGGGCAGACAGCCTTCAGCGGGCTGCTTTGCAAACCCTTGCATAAGGAGGAGTTGAAGAGTGGGCTGGAAGTTTGAAAGGGGTCTGACTATGGTGTTACATGCTGTGGGAATTCTGTGTGGAGAATTCTGTGCCTATAGACAGCTGAAGTCAGGCCCTCAAATTTATACCCAGGATCTCACCAGCCTCCAGACCAACCCAGAATTGGGTTGTTGCGATGATGGCTTCTCCTTCTGGCTGTACATTCTGCGCTGTGCTGAGCCTAATGGGACTACTCATATGCTTAAATTTAGACACGTGTATAAGCACTTGCAGGATTAGCACCATAGGTGGTAAACTCTTTGGGGTATGGTCTGTGTTTTCCTTATGGGTGTGTGGCAATGCCTACAAATATGGACTCTACCACAGAATAAACAAATTATAACAAAAGAATGGTGGATGGAATAGAATTCAGATCCTCTTGTTCCAAAGCCCCTCAAGTCAAAGATGTGCGCCTGTAGGCAGCCTAAAATCTGTGAGTAACAAACAGCTGACCAATTCTTACCCTCTGCTCTGGAGATGTACTTACCCCTCTGTCATACCAATTCATTATTACAGTGTAAATAAATACACAGTGTGAGATTTGTTACTTGTACCTATGTGTATAGCCTACTACCCCCTTTAACTTCTTTGAAATGATCAGAATGTCAAGAAATGATGCATGGACAATCTCTGAGTCATTTCATTCTCTTTTCTTCTTTTCACTCAATGAATGTTAAGAACAAAGTAAAATTTGTAACCTTGCATTTAAAGAATTTTTTATTCATTTTTTTTTAAAATAACAGACTCACTTCCTTTGTGTGAGTTACTGCCCAGTTTTTCATTCTAAGATTGTTTCTTTCTCTTGCACTGGCCCATGAAAAAGCAGTTTTTTGTAGCAGTGGCCACTTTTGAAGAACTTTTCTGATGGCCCGAAGATAAAAGTACATAGTCTCTGAAAAGGTTGCTGTTACGTTTCCATCCACATAGAGCAAAGGATGTACTTTCATTTTAATTTAAGGAAATGAACAATGAGAAAGAAGAAAGTCAGATGCAAAGTGACCATATTCCCGTGTGAAAATCTGGCTGTGTGTGTATGTATGTGTGTGTGCTCTGTAACAGGTCATAGCAACTCTGAGAACAATATTGCTTCTTAACTACCTCAGAGAGAGTTCTGAGAAATATAAACATGCAGTGCAAATAAAACAAAAGTCATCATGACTTAATAGCTGCATCCTCAGTTGCCATTTCTTCAGATTAACTAGCTGGCATGGTCAGATTGATGGTACTTCGCTTCTATAACCCAACACATCTTCTACAATAAGTCTGGGCTCTAACTATGCAGTGTGTATGAGATTTGAGGTAGAGTAATTCTTGCATCAGTCTCTGGACTGACAGTATATTATGCCACTGCTATGCCATAGATCCTGTCCAAGGCCTTTCTTGCAGTGCTTATGTTCTAAAAGAAAATAAAAGGGAGCAAAGGTAAGACCCCAAATATTTGGCCATTTTACCTTCTCTCCCTCCCCTAGGCCACATATCAGATTAATGCTTCCACATGAGGTTCTCTTACACAAATAAAAACTTCACCTGGCAAATCATCTCTTTAGGATTCGCTGATGAATAATATAAAATGTTTCTTTCAATCCCCTTCCAGCCTTGTAAGATCTGTACCACATTTAGTACCCTATTTTGGGTGTGCTGTGTGTATACTAGTATATTGTGCTGCTCCTAGAATAGCCTCCGATTGCTTTAATCAATTGTTCTCTACTTGCAGCCCAATCAGCACACAGCTGTGGCCCATGTGACATCCTAAGGGCTATGCAGGTAGTATCTATATATTGTGTGGATGAGGGCCACATAACATAGAGAGGTGCATATGCGGCCTCCAGTGGTAAATAGGTTGAGAACCACTTCTTTAGATAAATGAATCTGGAATCATAAGTGCTTCACACATTTACTAGGAGGCTCTAAAATCTTCATTAGTCATGGGATAAATAAATCTATGAAATTCATTTATTAAATTAATACTTGTGGTTTTGACTTGGATTCATTCTATCAGTTATTTTAACTATGACTTCAGCATGCAGTCTAAGTGAGTGAGTGTTTACAGAAAATATGAGATTTCCATAGACACAGTAGGCTGGAGATGGATTCTTGGTGTGCATGAAATTACGTGCAGAATTCAATTATGGATAATAATGTGGGCATGGCATTCTCTGCTGAGTGCCCGTAACTGTAGAATATAACATTACATGGAATATTCTTTCAAGAACCCGGAAAAGGCTGGTGTTTGTACTTAGCGTCGTCATCAAGAGATTAACTTTAAAATACTGGAACAAGTATTTTTATTACTGCCCAGTACTTGCTAAACAAATACTTGTAAACAAAATAAGTAGAACTGGTCAAAACTTGGAATTTCTGTTTCTGGTAAGTGATTAGGTAAGAGAAATAAGGTAGATGAGGTAATATTTTTTTATTGGACCAGCTTCGGTTGGTGGAAGGGACAAGATTTGAACTTCACAGTGCTCTTCTCCAGGTGAGAAGAAAACCAGAGTGCCTAAGTTAAATACAAACTGGGACAGTTTATTAAGCATAAGCATAAGGGGGTCACACACACTGTAAGAGACCACTTAAAATGAAGTGTCAATTGAGAGCTAGATTTTTAAGCATAAGGCAAGAGAGACATGCATGTAGAGCTTTGTTACTTTTAAAGACCTTTTCCTCTTACAAGGTGCTCTGTTATTATTGTTAAGATGAAACAACACTTTGGTTTAAGAAGATTGTATTTACCTCTGCTAGTAAGCTCCCAAAGTGAAGAAAGAAAGAACAGTGTCCAGTCATGCCTGTTGGGTAGGCATGGATGATACACAGGGTACTGTTGCCTAGAGCTTAGTCTAAGAGTGGGATAATTATAGGATCCTACCCCATAAAAGATAAGGGCTTGAAGCCTAACATCTGTGGGGGTGCACTCAGAGAGATCAGAGAAGGGGTCAAAGGTGCAGCTAGCTTTGTAATCATGTAACCATAGGGTACAAGGAAAGGGATGTACAGGCCAAGCATTGACAAGGAGGGGATCAATGATGGCCTCTGGACCCAACTGGCCTTTTCCCATTATTCATGCAGCAGAAGTCAGCTGTGGAGAGGGGAGTTAAAAGTTCACTTTGGATCTGACCTGGAAGCAGAGCAGAACTCCATTTCTCTATCAGTGAGAGAAACCTGATTTCAGTTAAGACAGCTTGTTGTCTGAATGAGCTTCCTGGTGGATAGGATGAGCATGCCCAGGGATGCTGACCAAAGGAGTGGCTGCGTGAATACAGATGCTGAATAGAAGGGTGGGGTCCTGTCAAAGACTAATCAGACAACCATGTTTTTGAGTACCTAGCATTCTTTTAATTTTTGGACTTCAGTATTTTAGAGGTGGGACTCAGTTGTTCCTTAGTCAGATGGCTAAATCACTACTGTGCTGGACCCCATGAGAGGTGACAACCAATCAACTGAGACTCCACAAAAGGGTGCATAGTATCCTATTGGGCCCTCAGTGGACACCACATATGTGGGGCCCGTCACTGTGCTATGTAAATTCATCTGGACGATGATAATAGATATTACCCTGGGAAAATCCATTTCATAGTCCTGGTAAAAGTCATTGTTTTGAATTACATGGAAAAATTTTGCCTGAACCACTTTTAGCTATTCTGTTTAGGTGCCTCTTTTTTTTTAAGAAAAGGTGACTATTCACCATGCTCACATTGGTAGCAACAGGACCAGATTGAGGATTTAAAGGAGAGTTAGTAAGATTATTCTTTATGATACACCCCAAATTTAGCTATGCATTCTCCTTTTCTAGTAATGAGTTTACACTGACTTTCAAGACTAACTTTGAAAAGAATGGGGGCAAGAAACCACCTTCTTTAAAGGAAAATTGACATTGTCCTTTACATTTTTAACTCCCTCTACTGACATGCCCTAGGACATAAGCTTCCTGGGACCAAGGACTGGCTCTTCTTTCTTTTGGCACTCTAATTCTGAGTGTGCAAAACATTTTGGAAATCAATGTGTGGCCCAAGTTAGACAACTAATGTCAAATCCTTCCTCTACTGAAGTCAATGGCAAAACTCCCATTATACTATGGTGTTCATTTTATGAATGGTATTCAACTCCTTCTTCAAGGCTCACTTCCTCAGTGACTACAAGAAGTGATCTAACAAGTAACACAAAAGAAAATTCCAGGTTATTCCACCTGGACTTGCAAATATGTCCTGAACTTTTGTCTTTTAGACTGTAAAATCTTAGGGCTGGGACTGTTTGCTGTCCTTGTTTTCCCTTTTTTTATTTTATTTTATTTTATTTCATTTTATTTTTGTATGTTGCAAAATATCAGTAAGGAATAAATCAAACAATGAAAAGATCCAGTTTCAATGGCAACAAGTTATGTCCTTCCTGCCTGTGTGAAGGGCAATGAAAGTTGCAGGAAGAATGACTTCAATTCTGTCAGGGAAGATAAGGGTTGTGTGCAGTGTTGTGTAGCCAAAGCTGGGTGAAGAAAACAATATCTGAATAGAGTTTTAATAAATGTGTCAGGATCAGAGATGGAGGAGATCTTGTCTTCATTATGTTTTGCTGTTCTTAACCCAAAGAAAGGGCTTGAAATATTTGTGTTTTGGGGGGAAGACTAATTTTCATGTGAATGCGCTTGGAGAATATGTGGGTGCGAAGCCTGGAAGGAGGAGCTTTTACTAATAATGTGATGAGAATATATTATTATTATTACTACAAGGCAATTATAACAATGTTCTACCCACCTGGATGACTGCAGTGATTTGTACAGTCTTTTGGTCTATTACAGTCTATTTTGCTAAAAAACATTTGGCAAATTAGTGGGTTAGAATTGTTGGAATTGTTCTCAGTGACTCTTGAAATTCAGATGATGTTTATTATAAGGTTTGCTAAGGTTCCTGGGCCTTTACAATGAACTTGACCGGAGTTGTGGCTTTGCAATGAAATCATGAAAAAATGTGCAGTGTCCATCTGAAATGTGGCAAGACTCATCCTCAGGTTGTGCCAGAATTCTCCTCAACACCATTCTCCTCAACACCATTCTGTACTTTTCTGGGGAGCTAGTACAGTGACCTCGTACTTCGGCCAGTCCACGGTGAGGCGACTCCTTTCCCATTCCTGTGCTGCAGAGTGTCCTCCAAGTGGGCAGGTGCTGGGTCTGGGCAGGGGGCTTTTCACGGTGGGGTTATTGTGGAGGGAGCCAGGGATGCTGCAGCAGGGACCAGAGATGGGAGGATGGAGAATGGAGCTGAAGCACATCCAAAGCTAGGCAATGTGAGGAGGCAGGTGGTGAGACTGCCTTGGACAGCAGAATCCCCTGTGAGGAGCAGGAGCCAGACGCGGGTGACGGAGAAGCGGGGAGAATGAGATGGACTCTGTGGGGAGTCACTCCCTTCTTCCCTGGGCCTCCTCTGGTTCTTGTACAGCCCCAGTATTTCTCACAGCTCCCTCTGATCCCTCCAGGGTTCTCTCACAGCCATGAATGCCAACCCCCTTTTTTTTTTAGTGCTCAGGCACTTAAGGGGTAAGTTTCCAGTGTGGTACGTGTGCCTTTGAAAAACTCAGCCTTTGACTGAGTTTGGAATTGAAATACTGAGTTTCTGTGATGCAAAGACTCGAACCAAAATCTGGTTTCTATGTGTGTGTGTGTGTGCATGATGGAGGGGCAGCATGATGTTGTCAATACTGAAGAAAGTGGAATTGTTCCTGATACGTTCAACCTCATGCTGATTACTGCTATTTTGGCTGGTTGTGCCCCTAAAGCACAGCTGCAGTCTGATACATGGAAAGTAGCACAGTCTCCCATGCCAAGGAGAACATGGATAAAGAATTGCAGTGTATGTAGTATTTTAAAATACAAAGCCAATGTGCAGTCATGGAACAAATATTTACATTAGAAAGACATTGAGCCTCTTTATTTATACAGGTGCAAATAAGATTCCCTTCAGGGTAGAAACATTTCCTGTTCTTTGTGAGTGAAAGGCGTGATGTCCCTGCATTATTGTCCTATGAGAATAATGTTGCTTTTTTGTTTTGGTCATGCTTTTTTCCTCTCATTAGCATTTGCAAAGCGATTCTTCCTTCCAGGAGCTCAAATTGATTCATTTGACTAGTTTTCCAAATTTTCAAATATGTTCTTCCTTGACACATTTTTTTCTTCTTTGTATTGAAGAATATCCTAGCGCCAGCCAACTCATGGAGGGTTACTAATATAGTTTCCCAAAAGAAACAAGCATGTTGTAAGTTTCTTTATTTTGGTATTTTACATTTTGCATGAAATCAATTAATATTGTCTTGGCATGCTACTGCGGTACTTAATAACTGATCCAGGTTTAAAGTTTTCAAAGTGGATTCTCCCCACTGCAACAGACATGAATCGTGGGGCCCCACTGGAGAAAACTCTACTGGAAGGGGGAAGATTATGGTAGTAGGAAATAGACTGCAACCTGCTTTGTGTTTAAGAAGTCCATAAAAATCTAGTTTTAACTTAAAAGGAGATGGTCAGTGCAATGAAAGAACAAGTGTGCTGATTCAGCACATCCTGTCAGCAACCTCTGCCAAAGTTGCAGCCCTGGTGCTAAACTAAGGTACCTATCCTGGAATAAGCTGTGCCAGGGCACAGAGTTCAGTTCACATGGAGTTCATTACAGGATATATCTGTCCTAGGTAATTTTATAACCCTTTCCCTCATCACTGTCGCACCTGAGCACCTCCCAATCTTTAATATATTTAATCTCACAGCACCTCTCTGAGGTAAGAAAGTATTCCTATCCTTCTTTTACAGATGGGGAGCTGAGACACAGAGAGACGAAGGTCACACAGAAAATTTGTGGTAGGACAGCAAACTGAATGCAGGTTTCCTGAGTCAAGGTCTAGGACCTTAACCACAGGACCTTTTCACTGTCTTCAGATCAGGGCCTACATCTCCCCCCTCAAGGTAAAACCCCTATGAATGGAAGTGGCAATAGCACTCCCTGACCTACACTGGGCTCAGTCACTCGTGGGCTGAACCACAGAGGCATGAGCTGGTCCAAGGAGCAATAGGAAAGACCTTCACATGACTGCCTCAGGGAATCTGGCTCCTAAAATATAATGAGTAAAATTGTGCAGAGGACAGAAATTCTGTTTCCTAAAAAAGTCTGAGATCTCCAAGTGCGTCTTTGTTCCAAATCAGAACCAACCTGGGAAAAAACCTGAAATTTTCCATGAAGGAAATGTTGGAAATAATTGAGTTGTTTGTTTGGGGTTGGTTGCTACATTTCAGTTAAGCAAAACTGACATGTTTTATTTTGCTTTTGATTTGATATAATATATAGTATAATGTTTTAAAGAATTCATAATGGAAAGTCTCTTCAAAATGAACAATGAAAAGGGTTTTTTCCCCCTGAGAACATTAGGAGAGGTCGTTTTTACATTGTGGAAAGTTTTTCCCTAATTTTCTTCTAAAACAGAATTCCGGCAAGATTGATTGTGTGAAACATTTTGATTTTGATGGAACTGCGTTTTCTTCTTCAAGCATATCTGCACAGATCCCACTGTAGGTGTGTGTGTAGACAGCTTGTGCATGTGAGCCAAGAATCTTTTAGCCAGCAGCATCCTTTGGGGCTGGACTTGTGCCCTGTGCATCCGCAGGTTCCCTGCAGCGAGGATATTAATGATGGAGCAGCTCCAGTCACCACTTAATTCCTTCTCACCACCCTTAGAGTCAAGTCAAAGTCCTCAGTGTGCTCTTGCTTACCTGTAGGTCTTAGATAGTTTAGAGTTAAACCTAGTTAATTTAGTGTAATTTTGGTAAGTTTTATTTAAGCTCATTGACTAGAAAAGCAGACACAATCTCATTTTAGTTTCACATTGTTGCTGAGTAGGTCTGACGATGCAGAGTAGGTTTCAGGGCTTTAAAACCTGCCCTGCCTGTGAGATTGCTATGCCTGCTAATGCTTCACACTCTAAGTGCTTCTTTTTTTTTGGTGGGGGTGTCAGCTTCACATCTTTGATGGACCTTCCATCTGAGCCAAAGGCAGAATGTTCTTTGTTTCCCCTTTCTGTTAAGACAGTGTCTCTAGTTGCTGTTACCTCGGCCTGCAGGATGGGAGAAATTCAAGCTTTAATGGATTTCTATGTTAGTAAAGGAACTGAATGAAGTTGAGGCTGTCCCACTCTTTATACCCCTGTTGCAGGGGTGCAAGCCCCAACTGACACTCTTGGCTAAAAGAAGCTGTACTCTTTTAAGGAGCATGCACAATTATAATCTGAGCCATGTGGAAAAATGCATCTTGAACTCTAGTTACTATAAGGCAAGTAACCTCTCTTTCTGATAGAAAAATGGTACTGTCAAGGGTTCTCCAATCAGCTCTAGTAATGAGGTTATCTGTTAAACAATTGCTGAAAAGGTTATGACTACTGAACTGAATTATTTTGCTTCCTCCATAACTCACTGAGTTTGAGAGTCACAGTTTCATGTGTATACTTTTTCCTTTATGACTAAAGTGAAAATAATCAAGGAAAAAGTACAGGACAGCTCTTCACATTATATTGACATGCAGTTTATGTTCTCTTATGCGCACATCTGCAAGCTTTTCAAAACTAAGGCAAAGGAATATTATCTATTTGACTGAAGGATTCTGGGAATTGCTCTTCACTCTCACAAGGGAAAGGGTTTATCTTTCAAAACATGGATGGACTTCAGCTTTTATGTAATTAACTTGCTTAAGAAGAAAAGAAAATCCCTGCCTAAGCATAAGAAATTGGCTGTCTTAAGGCCAGTTCATTAAAAAAAATCACTGCTTGGTCCCTACTATATATTACCAAGGGAGGAAGATATTATTATAAGGAAAAATAGAGATTGCTTTAATTTATTGTAATAAATTGGTGGAATAATTTTTAAAAATGCTATCATAATTTAAGAAACTTTCAAACAAAATAAAAGCTGAAAATTACTGATTCAGCGAGATCTATTGTATGTTTTGTACGTTTACCTTTTTAGATAATGTATGACTTTGCTAGATAAAGCATTATCATTTTCCAGTGCCTCACAGAATGTATAGTAATGTGCATTTAGGGATGGCTGTACCAAAGGATATTCACTCCAAGTAACCTTCAGTCTGATCTAGATCTTCATATAAGGCTACCATCGTATGTTCCCAAGCATTGACCTGAGTGGTTGAGGGGAGATTCATCCTCTGATCTCTGCCCAAGGTTTCAGATGACTTTTTTGGTCTTGTATGGTTGACTATTTTCCTTTTAAATGATTTCAGACAATGTCAGACATGTAGTAACTAGATAAGGTATGCTGAAGATTTGTTGTATTTGGGTCCTGGTAGTCACATGAAAAGTGAACCTCACCTAAACTGTGATTCTGCTCCCACTGAAATCAATGATAAAACTCCTTTTGACTTCAGAGTTGTGGGATCAGGTCCATGAAGTGCTCCCAGCCTTTATTTACCCATGTTGATAGCTGGCAGATGGGGCTACTTTTTGTTCATTATTCACTATGGAACAAGCCTGGGATAGGAGGTTATGGGGCACAAAGGGTAGCGAGTTTATTTGCATGAGCCTTCCTCTCCAGTCACCTCTCTGAGTCTACTCCTCAAGAGCCCAGTGTATTGAAATATTGGAATTCCTGCTGGATGGAATAAACAGGATAGGACTAAACTTAGAGGCCACAACTTGAGAATTGCAGGATGTGACTCTCTGTTCCCAATGATTATTACACCTAGGTAGTAGCTTTAGATTCATTTCTGGAAGAAATTCAAGATGATGATTTTGATCTATAATGCCTTTTCATGATTTAGGCACAAGGGCCCAGATCTACAAAGAAATTCATGGAAGCTAAGAGTCTAAACACTTTTGTGGATCTGGGGCTGAGATATCTTCCAGGTCACCTCTCTTTTCTTGCTTTAACTTGACCGTAGAGACTAGATAGACTGCTCAGGCTAATAGTTTACCTAGGACTAAAGTTTTGGGAATTTTTCTGTAAAGGCCCTTCAGTGCTGGAAGCCTTCCTCTCTCCTTGTCTAACAGTTTTTTAGACCTTCCGAGTGCATGACAGAGTTGGTCTATTTATCCAGGAAAGGTTCAGCTGGTATAAGATGATGAATATTTCAGTAGATGTTGTGTCAACTTTTATAATTTTTTGTGAAATACCCTTTAAATATTTGAATTCTCTGGGAAGTTAGAAGAGTTTGAGATAAACACATTGTATAAATAGAAATAATAAATAAAATAAGAAATTGTGCGCAAAGCACTTTGAAGATGTCAGACACTTAAAGAAAAATGCTGAGTATATATCAGAGAGAGAGAGAGTCAGAGGTTTGTTAAGTATTTGAAGTACCTTTCTGATGTACTTATGTCCAGAAATCATTGCTGATTTGTTCCAGAGAATTTTGCTAAATTAGATAAGCAAGTATTTTAAAAAGTAAAAGTAAAAGCCCACTGAACAGATACCATATAAATGAATAGAAAGCAACTCTAAGTCAACACGGGACCCTGATCTTGCAAATGAAACCATGTGGTTTAACTGGAGATCCTAATGGGCACAGGATTGGGCTATTTTTTGTAATTTTTTTATATCTAAAGTGTAAAGCCCCAAAGTCAATATGATATATATTTTTTTTATTTTCCAGGCTGGGTCTTAAAAGTTGAGGAAGGTGATGAGACAGTTTGTTTTACATTAAATTGATTCCAAGGGCTCTACAGTGTGATAAAGGAATAAAGGAAAAGGAAAAGGAAAAAGAAAAGAAAAGATAGGAAACGCAGTGATAAACAGTCATCTGGCTAACATGTCCTATTATGTGATTGAAGATTAGAGGAAGATAAAAACCTTAGTGTACAAAATGTACCATTTTTGCTTTATTGCTCAGAAACCCCAAATTTATCTGTTCTGGAGTTCTAAAAAGTCACTTCTTTAATGAACAAGAAGTCCAGCTAGTTTTGTTTTATCTCTTCTGTTTCCATAGAGTTACATGACAAGCTGTTTTATTAATCTGAGAATGTGATAGAGCACTATTTAAAACTTTGGGACTTCACTTTATTAAAGCGAACATTCTGTGCGGTTCTTGGGAGAATGAGAAGGCAATTGTTTCAGTCGCTTAAAAGTAATAGTAGTGTTCATGGTTAACCTCTTTCTTGTTCTTTTTCACGACAAGCCTATGCCAACCGAGGATAGACCATTAACATATTTAATCATAACAGTTTTTCTTTGTGGAATCAAATAGGCCGGACTCCAAAACACACAATTATGATAGTACAGATAAAGTGCTTTCTTCTGCCTTGTTCTTACCGAACTCAGAACTCTGCTTTTTTTAACAGCATTATCTTGACTTAATATTTTAGATCTTTTCTGAAGATCAAATTGTGTATTAGTGGAGGAGTACAAGAAGCCCCGTTGTGTGCCTCTGCCCAGCAACTGGGGGACAATTGCAGTCCCTGTCTTCTCAGGCCAAAGTTGTGTTCCCTGTATGTATCTCTTGGGATGCAAGACACATTGAAAGGGCTACAGGCGAGGTGGTGAGTAGGCAGAACAATGGTCCCATCCCCTGATGTACCAGCCTACTCCTTGGGCTTGCAAGAGTGTGGTGTACCTGTTGAAGAGCTAGCAGAGAATGCACTGTCTCTGTATGTCGGTGCTATGTGAGGCGTAGGCTTCCTTGGAGGGATGTGCCTGCTCACTGTCTCTGAGCCACAGCCTTAATGTACCTTAATGGTACAACTGAGACCTACGATAAAATTTTCAAACGTGCCTAAGTGATTTAGGAGCCTAAGTCCCACTCCTTTCAATGAGACCTTGGTACCCAAGTGGTTTAGGATATGTCTCCACTACAATTAAAAACCCACAAGTGGCCCATGTCAGTTGACTCAGGCTTGCAGGCTCAGTCTAAGGGGCTGTTTAGCTGCAGCATAGATATTTGCACTTGAGCTGGGGCCTGAGCTCTGGGACCCTCCCGCATCATGAGGTCTCAGAACCTGGGCTCCAGTCTGAGCCCGAACATCTTCATTACAATTAAACCACCCTTTAAACTGAGCTCATGAGCCTGACTCAGCTGAGGTGGGCCAGCAATGGATGTTTTATTGCAGTGGACACAGACCCTAAAACACTTTTGAAAATCTGTCTTGTAATTTTTCTTGCAAAGTTGTACCTGGTGATTTTAATTTATCCAAAAGAGAAGTCCACTTAATGGTTGAGTACTAATCTGTGCAAAATTGCCTTTGTCCTGAGAACCAAGAACTTTGCTAGTAAAGTATTTTCTAATGTACATTATAGGCTGAAAATATAATCTGAATTGTCTGCTATAAACATCAATCTACTTTTTATCTGTAGAAAAAATTATGGCTGTACTTGTAGCTGTTACTGTTTTCCTCCTTCAACAATATAATGATTGTTTAAAGCTGAGTGAAAACTGAAACCAGTTACTGCAGTTACTCAGTTTATTTTTAATTCACTTCAACCATGCTCATATTCCCTTTGGTGTGGGAGGGTTTTTTTAACAGACATTTGTACAATTGAGGGATAGGGAAGGAAAGTTACATCCAAAATTGAAATTGGATTCTTGACCAAAGAACAAGTGTGATCATCAAATCAGGGAATAAAACCTGTATAATGTGATTTATCTGATCAGTCACAATGAACTAACGAAGTACCAAATACTGAATATCAAATATTCTCAGATAACTGTTTAGGATCAATCCACAGAGTTAAAAATATTCATTAAAAATCACAATTTGATTAACAAATAAACTGGGGAAATAGGCTTGCTAACAGATATTTAGCAAGCAGATAATGAGGCTACATTCCTGGGATGAATTATTCATTTTGAATTATTTGCTCAGTTCTAGTAATTATACCAGGAAATAATTAATTAATATTACAGCAAACACTGTAATTTTTATAATAAAAAGATTGATCATGGAAATGAGCCTCAAAAAGAGGTTTCCCAAATGGAGAAAAGAGTAGGATATGGTCAAAAAGAATACCAGCTTCAAGCTCATCCTGCAAAACATGCACATGAATAAGTTCACACATGTAAATAGTCCCATTGGGTTTGATGGGCCCTAGGGACATCTTTACTGTTTTCTGGTTCCCTATGGTTTTTATTCTGGCTCTCTTCCTACGTAATATTTCTATTTATAAGAATTGCTCACATGTGTAACACTGCTCACCTGTGTTCAAAGGATTGTTTCCTAACTGACGAAAACATAGATGTAGGGTAACTTGCTTATTCAAGGTCTGATTGTTTTACAATTAAACTAGAAAGCACTGAGGGCCAGACAGAACAAATGTGCAACTGAGCCAGAAAACAGTAAAGATATCTCCATATCCTAGGAAGGCAATAGGACAGGCTGTGAATGGGACTCTGTCTACACACATATTTGTCCTGGTCCTCACTGCTTTCATGATGGACTTTTGATGACTTTGTCCTGGAGTAGAAGGAACATGTTTATTGACCCTTGAGAAGAAATGGGGGGAAACAATGAAAGAAAAGATCTCCTCCTCCAAAACCCTCTTTCCTGTTAAATGTTTTAAAGGAATAAACCACATTTAAAGAATCAAACACCTAACCTTGTGGAGAAAGCTAGAGTATTTAATAGATAGTGATGATATTTCCATAGAATTATTAAATCAACATATAGAATTCTGTAGCAGGGATATTAAATTCTATAGATTGCTTTAAATATTCTACATAAAACTTAGAGGTATTTTAGAAAGTCATTTTTTTTTCATTCAAAATGCTTTGTCAGCCACATACATCTTTTTCATTAAATTTGAAAATGCCACAGGAATTATCAGTGATGAAATTTTTCAAATGTTCATAAAAAAAGAAAAACATTTTTATTCAGTTATTCAGTTGGCAACCCCCGACTCCTCTGTCTCAACCACACACGCACACAAAGAAAGGTATGTGTGGGGACTTTTTCAATAAACATTCTAAAAGTTCTAATAATTTCAAAAGGTTGCCTAAAACGATTGTTTCATGTCTATCACATTTGTAGACTTTTTCTAAATGGAAGAGGTAAGTTTAATTTATTGGTTCATTTAACTAACCAAAGTACTAAGTGATAATATGCCATTAATCTCATAATTGTAGCTAACATAGTAAGAGAGAGTTTCTTCCCCAAAGATTTTACAATATACATAGATGCAGGAAGATACTGTAATGAAAAAGTGGAAGGAATATAGAATAGATGATCATAGTCACACAGAGTAGTTTCGTGCATGGTTTGCATTTTTTAAAAGGTATAAATAAATAAACCAGAGACACTAAATATGTTAGTATCCCTGCTGGCTACCTGCCTAACCATGAGCCTGAATGCTTATTAATACAGCCAGAGTTCAAAGAGACACAAAACAGCTTCTTGTAATCAGAGTTCAAGCAATAAAAGGCAAAAGGGATTCTTGGAAACTCTTTTCCTTTCATCCTGGGGAGCATCTGGCCCCAGGGTCTGTCTAAACATAGAATAGTTCCCTCTTTATATTTCCTGGTTTTTCTCCCTTATGGAGCATTTAGCCTCACTTCAGCCCATTTACATTTTCCTGTGACAAAACTCTTTGGCAATATCTGCAAAAAGGCAGACAGCTGTTGAAGACACTGTGCTTATGGTTTTGGCTTTTTCTTTGTCATAGTCCATATACCTCATGAGAGTATTATACGTTGGGGAGCAGCTGTGATCTAGTACATTAAGCATGTGAACTAGAGTGGGTTCTAAGGAACCAGGTATTGGTTCTGACGGTCACAGATAAGTAACTTTTGACTTGTTCCTTTAATCCTGTAGGTCACATTTAACATGTATGTTGAATACCAGCTCCTGTTTGTTATGGGGGATCGCTGATTTGTGAGCCATCCACATTTCTCCTTCAGCTAACCACACCACACACATCATGGATATATATACCATTGGATTAGATGGTTAGAGTTGCTGGTATAATCTTAGCATTGCAGGGAACGGTCTTGCCTACCCGTATTCCACGCATCACCTCTGCTGTGTTGATTTGTTGTTTTTTTTCTTACATCTTTCTTTCTTATTGCAAACCTGCATATCCAATTGCAACACTTAGATCTATGGTAGGAGGTGAAACATCTCTCAAGTTATAACAGTTCTATTGTATTACATTTAAGATGGCAGTGTTTCAATAATGTCCTTAAGTAATAGTCAATACATTAACTTGGGAGCTGTACAAAAGGATCCAATTCCCCCACAAGAGGCCTCTCAAGTGTTTTCTTTAAATCTATGGTTGAGCAGGATAGTTTTCAGTCAGAAATCTACACTGTTCCCATTACAGGCTGTGTTGTTTATACGGTGCCCAAAAATGTGATAGATGCTACACAGAACAGGTACTGCTCTGAAAAGCGTATGAACAAATTTTAGATATGACAAGACAAATAAGAGTAACAAGCAATAGAGAATCAATCAATTTCTTTTTGATTACTTGGATCGGAGCTCATAACTGATCAAAAATGATTATTTAAATGTCTAAAACTCTTATTGACTTGAATGGCAACAGGATGAAGTCTTAATTACAATGATGTCCTCTTCCAGAAGCAATTGTGTTAATTTCATATTAAGATTCTATAAAACCTTCTGCCTATGAATAGAGACTTTTCTTTCTACATTTGTTCCTGTAATCTTTACATGGCAGCTTCACTGGTGTGACTGGTGGTGAAAACTTTAAATAGATTTTTCCATGTCTGAGTACTAACGCAAGTTTGAATCCCCATATCGTGATTGAAACATTGCAGCAGGAGTTGTGTTTTGCAGCTCAGACTTTCAGAAAGGCACTTGCTAAAATGCCAATGGAAATATAATACACTTAATTGTCAGTGGCTATTTAATTCTTCAATTAAAATATAAGCTACCTCTTTTACAGCTTCCATTCCTTATTTCAGTGGTTCTATTTGATGTAGGTTACTGGAACTCTAGCTTTTCTCCAGACTCATATATACAGGGGGTTTTTCGTCCTCTGGGATAAGTGCTCAGTTGTTTTGATTGATTTTCACTCTTTTTATTACCTGCAAAATACTAAGAGATTTTGAAAGTAATAGCAACCATCATTAAAGCGTATAGAAAATAAAAGACACTTCCATTGTCTGAGGGCTGTTTCTGTCTTCCATCACTTAACTGTAGTGGCACATAAGCTTTGTCTACGGGCTGGAAAAAACAAAACAAAAGATCACTTTTTTGCACCACAGAATTTTTGTGTCCTCTTAAACCTAGACTTGAAAGGCTGCATACTTCTTCTTCTAGAATAGGAGGTAAACAGGATATTGGCTGGGGAAAAGGCATAGTAGCTGGGATGACCCTAGTTAAATAGGTCCTTGACCTCGTTTTTGGCCCCAAGTGGCATTGTAGCATGGTGTAATTCAGAGTATCCAGGAGGCTGCTCTAACTCAAGCTAGAGAGATGCTTTGTAGGGAACCCTTTTGCACAGCACACCCTTACCTGTGCAATTTGGTCACACTTGAGGGTCTGGCCTTTTGTTTACAGCACGGACAATTATTTCAACCTTTTACTCTAGACTGAAGTGTACTGAAGCTGGTTTTGATCCCACGACTTCCTTCGGCAATGATTTCTGATCAGACGGGCCAGCCCAGTTTGTAGTGGAAAACCATAGCTTAGCTAGTATATATTTCAGTTCCATTTTCATGTTTATGTGCATCATTTTATGAGTGAATGATGTGAGCCATGCATTGGGAATGCTTCAGTGATTTGGTCTGACTGTTGAATAAAATCAGAAGGGGATTGATCAGTGTCATGCAATAGCCAAAGAATTCCTTAACCAGCAGCTCACGTAACTGTCAGTTGCATAATTTAAAGCTGTCCTGGGGCATCTTTAAATGATGCATAGATTTTGTTTTCTTATTTTAAATTTTTTTGAGAGAGGAAAGTTAGTTGGCAATTTCACATGGTTCACATCACTGCTGGGGGACATGAACCAATTTCCTTGTCAGAGAAATCTCCCTGCTAGCTACCCCCCTTCCCCGGCCTCTCTAAAAATTAGTTCAGATACTTCCAAAGAGAGACTGTTAATTATTTCCCCTTTTCCAGATATGAGTAGAGAAGGGAATAAATAAAGCCAGGTTAGAGCCAATATTAGAAATTGTTAACTAGGACTATGCACATGCTCTGGAACTTGGTTTGGGAGGGGTTTTACCAAACCGAATTGTGGTTCAGTTCACAAGGGCTGACAAAAAATCCCACTTCCTACTCTACTCCACCTATGCAGCTCCATTAACTAGAATTGTACTGTTAAGCAGCAGATGGTGGGAGGCAGAAAATAGAGTGAAAAATTCAACATAATGATTTTATTTGCTCAGTACATTTAAGCTTTTTAAAAAAATCACCAAATTAAGACAACATCATTAGTTAACAACATACTGTATTTGTTTAGCCCGCTAGTCTGAAGAACTGGCATCATTAAAATATTACCTGTGGGTTATATTTAATTACAGTATTTTTGAGACAGAGGTATACATTTTAATTGTCTCCCTTTTAAAACTGAAGTCAAAGTTTAACAAGTTGATATTTACGAGAGAGATTTTAATTTATAGCAGGAGCCTTCCATTAACTGAAATATCTTTCCTAGCTGCTACTGATGGACCACTAGGTGGCACAGCCCACTTACATTTGTTCACTGCAGTATTTGTGAGAACCTAATCAAGCTGGGGGTTGCTTAGTCCTGCTGCAATCAAAGCTGATATAATGTATAAACAAGCATAAGAAGTGACCGACATGCACAATTATTATGAAGGCACAATGAAACCCTCAAGTACCAAGCACAATTTCTGATGTCGACTGGCCAGATGAGGCAGCTGCTTTTTCTGGTTTTCAGGAGAGAGAGAAATTATTCTTGGAGATGGCTGGGTGCTGCAAATGAAAGTGTGGAAACAATGCTTGAGCAATCTTGCCTCATCGTCCTAACATATTACATCATATGGTGGGACTGGCAATGCAGTGTTCAGTTACTGGCTTGCCCTCCTATGGTACTTCTCCCTGCCACCCCTCAGCGCTATTGTATGTTGTTTCTACTCTGAAACTCATACGGAGGAAAGAAATGGGACCGAGGAAATTCAAACACTAACTAGATATGCAAAATGTTGCTTTACCTACAGTATTGCCAACCCCAAATGTTAAAAAATCATGAGTCAGGCTCAATAAAAATCATGAGATTGGCTCTAAAATCATGGGATTATGTAAAAAGAATAGACCTGGTGTTCTTTTTATTTGCCTTCTGCGTTTTGAGCCCTTAGGGTGCATGGAGGTTGCATTTTGAAGCTCGCTTCAGAGCCATGAGGGCAAGAAACTTACTTTTTCTTTAACAATGAAGGCTGAACTCATCACATATCCACTTGACTCCAGGAGCTGGGGCTTTAAGGAAAACAATCATAAGATTTATGACAAAATCATGAGTGTTGGCAACACTGTTACATCATTTGCAGTTCAACAGGGTATTGTGATATTGAGGAGTGTGCCTTTAAGCACTGAGCTTTGCAGACACTCTGGGCAGGGCGGTCTGGAACTATTGTTATGCACCGGCACAGACCTTTGAAACCAGACACAGAATAAAGCAGAACTTTTGCAAGCATTTTAAACGCTTAGTGATAACTGATCACTTCCAGTGTTACAGATTATATACACCGATTGGTTCAGCTGGCTGAAAATCTATGGGGAAGGGGAGTGCCTTCATTTGAGTGTTGTGTACTGTGCAACGTGCTCTCGGTGCTTAACAAATGGAGTACAGAAGTACATAGCGGGGTCTAATTTAAGTACATTTCAGTGATATGCTGCCAATATGTTAATGAGGGGCTCTCATAAAATTATACCATGTGGGCTGTAATGAGCCCTACTGTCTAGGGAAACTTATGCAGAAAGGAGGGGCTCGTGAATCTATTAATATATTTACTGATTTACAATAAAATGTTTATGCCAAGTAAATACCACCAGTTTCAGGAGGGTTTGTACTCAGCACATCTCAGCTGTGCCTCTTCTGCTCTTACTGATGCGTCTTTGGCCACACTGCTATTTATATTCCCGCCAGCTGGATGAGAACTGGCATGTCGATGCATACACGAACAGGGGAATCGCATCCCTAGTTTGTAGGGTAGACAGCCTAAGAGGCTGTGGTGCAGGAGAGAATCAACATGTCTGTATATTTGTAGACTATGTCGTGTGCTGTATAGCGCAACACAGTATCAAATGGATATGTTGTTTCTCATGGGTAGGGTTGACAACTTCATGAGAGAGTTCAGGGGTGTCCTATCCAAGGAAACTTAAAAAAGAGCCCTGACATATGATGCGACCGATGCACTCTAAAGTCACAAAGATACCCCTGAAAAGCAATTTACTCCCCGCCTAAGTAACCCACATAATCTTCTTCACCCTCTAACCTCCCATGTTCTCCTCTGCTTTTCCTGTCAGTCTCCTCTTAATTGAAATTGCAAACATCCGGGGGTGGGAAATCAATGTATTAAATATTTCATATTGCACCATGCAAGTCTATGGTAGCATACTAGTGATTAATAATAATGTCCTTCCGAGCTGGGATAGTTCAGAAGCATTCAGAGTCAGGGTGAGTTCCATCACAGGCAGGAAAATCATCCTGCATCTTCCTTTAGTGGGGTGGCAGAATTAACCAGGGGCAAACAGGAGTCCTCCAGAGCCCAATAATACACCGAGGGGTTTAGTACGTGATTTTTGCTTTATACTCCCAACTGTATGTGCCAACTTCAAAAAGCAAGGCCAGTGGCACAGTATGGTCATAACCTTAGTTTTAACCAACTTTAAATATGCAGTGAAATCAGAACTATAGGGGGGTTTTGTAATTATTAGATGGGATTTTTTACAATGATTGAAACCAGACACCGAGCAAAACCAAGGAAACAGATCACACTGGGCCTAAGTCATCCATGTTGTTACTCTGTTATTTTTAAATGGAGTGACACCACAGGTTTGTGTTCCATTTCCTTTCAGCTATCTTCCCGGAAACTTCATTAGTGTGACAAAATTGCATTTATAATGATACCGTATTCACAGGAAGGTTGCATTTTAGTATGGACAGCTCTTCATGCTATTTTTACAACCTAACTTGCTGTGCAGTAATTAGTGACAAAACTCTTGGGACAGCCACACATTTATTTTGTTCCTATGAGTACTCTGTTCTTACTCATTCACTTTTCTTGATCCTGACAAACCATCTTGGGTATTGCCAATGGGTCGGACACAGATCATTCAGGAATTATGAAGTTAAGGCTTATCCCAAGTGAATTCAGTACAGACCACAAATCACTGTGATGAAGTTTAGTGATTCCTGGGGCATATCAATTGCAAACCCTTCCTAATGATTTTAAAATCTCCCAAATAAGTTGGTATATTGACACAGCTCAGTCCACAGCAGGGAACATTTGTCTTTCAACAGGTATAAATCTCAGAGCAGTTGAATAATCTTACACTAAAGTCAAGTGTGCAGTGTAATCAACATCTACTGTACATTCTCCAACAATATTTGCTTATTTAATAGCTCTAACGGAGACATGTTATCTATCACTTCTGTCCTCGCTTCCCCCTCCACTCAGTCCCACAACAAAAAGATGTGTATTTCTGGAAGCTACAATCAAGTCACACCATTCATAAACCAGATATAGAAAAATTAGGTTCTGTGTGCATTAGTCTGAGGTGAAGAGTTCTGATCCTAGTTTGCCAGGAAGAGCAAATACCAAATTTACACAACCATGTCCTCGGAAACTGTAGCTCTCAGCAACTTTCCTTTTCATCCACTGTCTTCCAGAGAGATCTTGCTTCAGATAAGATTTAATAAGGCTTTTGGCACAGTCCCACACAACGTTCTCATAAGCAAACTAGGGGAACATCTTTTTAGATGAAATTATTAGAAGGCAGGTGCACACCTGCTTGAAAGACCATAGTCAAAGAGTAGTTATCAATGGTTCACTGTCAGCTGGAAGAGCATATCTAATGGGTTCCCACAAGGATCAGTCCTCGGTCCAGTACTATTTAATGTTTTCCTTAATGACTTAAATAATGGAGTAGAAAGTGTGCTTATAAAATGTGGATGACACTAAAGTGGAAGGGAGTGCAAGCACTTTGGAGAACAGGATTAGAATTTAAAACAAGCTTGACAAATTGGAGAATTGGTATGCAATCAACAAGATAAAATTCAATAAAGGCAAGTACAAAGTACTATATATAGGTAGGAAAAATCAAATGCACAACTGCAAAATGGGGAATAACTAGCTATGTGGCAGTACTGCTGAAAAGGATCTAGGGATTATAGTAGATGTGAAGTAGTTGCTAAAAAGTCTAATATAATTCCAGGGTGTAAGACATAGGACATAATTGTCCCACTCTACTCAGCACTGCTAAGGCCTCAGCTGGAATACTGTGTCCAGTTCTGGATGCCAACTTTTAGGAAAGATGTGAACAAGTTGGAGAGAGTCTGGAGGACCACAACAAAAATAATAAAAGGTTTAGAGAACCTGACCTATGAGGAAAAATTGAAAAAATTGGTCATATTTAATCTTATGATAAGTATTCAAATAGAGTAAGGGCTGTTATAGAGGACAGTTGTTGTTCTCCATGTCCACCTGAGTTAGGACAAGAAGCAATTGGCTTAATCTGCAGCAAGAGAGATTTAAGTTAGATATTAGGGAAAATTTTCTAACCATAAGTGTAGTTAAGTTCTGGAATAGACTTTCAAGTGGGGTTGTAGAATCCCTATCATTGGAGGCTTTTAACAACAGGTTAGACCTACCCTGTCAGGGATGGTCTAGATTACTTCATCCTGCCTCAGCACAGGGAACGTGTGGGCACTTCCCACATTTTTATAATTCTATATTGTGTTGGTGGAAATCTTGGAGGATCTATATCACAGGCATGCTACGGTTCGGATTCATTCTAAAGTACTCAGCTATTATGGTGACGAGGGAGATGTAAATCTACTGATAGATATGGAAGATGCTACTTTTAGTTTATGAGTAATAGTAATACTGCATTTGTTCATAAGAAATCCTAATGAATTTACATGCATAGTTAATGCCATGAACCCACATTCTGAATGTTTATTGGAAGGGTTCTGAACTACTTCAGACATGTGTCTAAAGAAATCAACTGTACATCTTTATGATTTTTACTAAAGGAGACCTCTTAGGGTCTGAATACAAATTTGTCATTACAAGCGGTGACCCCTTATCTGCTTTTAACATTTATTCTTTCAGAGAGGAAAGTAATGTGGTAATGGCACCATCAAGCTCCTTTGCATTGTGATTATAAAGATTCTGTATGGGTGTATACAGTTTCTAAACAATGTAATGGCATTTAATGCTAAGTTCTGATCCCGTTTTTGTATATCTAGAATTATAACAGATCATAGTGCATAAAACAAAATATTTCCGTACAATAAATACTATTAAGTCCTTAGTGATGTTCTTACTATGTACCTGAGGCAGAAAGAAGATGACAGTTGATGCTTCTTTTCTCTGACGTACTAGATAACTACCGATACTGTGGCTGGGGTAGTGTACTTCCCGCCCCTATAGTTGCTATTGCTGCCCAATCTGATTTCATGGTACTCCAGTGAATGAGAGGAGGCAGCAACAGCTAATCTGTCCACATGACGTCCCTCATGGAGTTGCTGCAGGCTTAGTTTTTGCCTGTTTGGATTTTGCTGCCTTAGTTCACCAAGTCAGGGAGTCCAGTGGATAAGAGAGAAGGTCTGCAATTAAAGTGTCCGGTGGCTGAAGCTTCAGATTTTCTTCTTTGTTCCTTCCATCCAGCCCAACCAATTGAGTTTAATATACACAACTGTACATTCAAACATTGATTGGAAAAAAAAAAAAAACATAGAAACTTCACAAATGTTTTTTCTCTCCTTAGTGGATTTTGGAAACCCATCATATACAAATAAAAGTTTACATTTTATCTCTGCATTTGTTTGCTGAGAGGATAATACATTGTACTACACAACTCTGGGTTAATACCAATTCTCAACAGCATGGTTCTGTTATCTACAGTCCTTTCTTCTTTGAAAATAATTAAACATCAAGAAAAAAGGTCATGTCAAGAAAAATGGAACACACAATATCTACAGCAGGAATACAGGCTTTTAAACTTTTTTTTAACATAGTGTTCCAAAGCCTTTATATTTTATTATATTAGTTAACAAAATCCTTTGGATTCCTTGCATTATTTACATTTTGTGTAAGTTCTATGCCTTTTGAATCATTTGAAATGGAAATAGAATTGAACTGAATTTTAATATAGTCTATTTGGGCGAGATTTTTAAAGGAATTTAGGCCCCTAAAGATGCAGATAGGTGCTTTTGAAAATATCACTTGTACCAGTCTGCATCTTTAGAGGCCTGAATACATTAAAAAATCTGGTCCTTTGTCTAACCTAATCTAAGATACTAGTCTAATCTTTGTGTTTGCCATATGCCTAGCATCTTTGGGGCAGGTCCTCATGGTTTTTTGCAAAGTGAGTAGCACACATTTGATCTGTATCTGTAAATAATAATTCAGGCACCACATGCAACAGTAAGATAAACAAATCTCTTTCCAGGAGGATTATACCATGTCCACCATTGTACGAGGTTCTCTTAAGTGGAATATATTGTTGGCTATTTCCATGAGAAATGTTTCCCAGGAATTTTGCGTCCGCTGCTAATGAAGCTTATATTCTCTCTGTATTCTCTCTGGATTAGATTCACATTTATACTAAGGTCCCAGTTTAAAAGTGGGTATAAACTATGCTCACTTTTAAGATCCCATTATGCTGCCAGAGGGACATAAAAGGGCCTTAGCGTAAACAAGAATTATGCTCTCTGTGCAATTTCCAGATGCTTAACGCTTGTCATTGCTCCTCCTGCTCCCCAGTGTAAAGAACCTCAGGCATGTCAGAAAGGAATATTCTAGCTATGGATCTGCTTACAGTCCTCTTTTCAGCCAATCTCAGAATAGTTTTAGCATTGTCTTTGGGAAGGCTTTTGATCTATCTTCCTAGTTAGCATTAATCCATACTCATGTCCAGGTAAAGAGGGATAGAGCTTCAGAAGGTGTAAAGTATTTTGAATTTTTTAAACTTTGTCTGGGCTGACTTTATAAAACAAGGCAAGGCATATAAAATATCTGCAAGAAAAGAGAAAAGGAATTCACTTTAAAAATCTACCTCTTCAGTATTTACACATTTTAAATGATCGTAAGGTTACTGCTACTTGACTAGTATGGGTAGAAAAGGGTCATCTTAAACTGTTGGGCACCAAGTAATTTTGTTTAAAAAATAACTAGAAGTATATAGTTTAGCAAAACAAAAAACTGTAGGCCAGCTCTTACTAATTGTTTCTCTTTCCTCTGCCATTTAGTCTCAGGGGTTCTATTTCATACAATAGGGATCACCATGATCCAAACCAAGCAAAATAAGCACATTTATTAACCATAGCTATTTATTATTAGGAAAAGGAAAAGGAAAAGGAAAAGAAAACATTAAATAAAATAACACAGGTGACAGGACACAAAGGATAAGCTGGTTACTTCCATTACAATCTCTTCCGTATGTCTGTCTGCGGAGAGATTTTAGCAGACATTACTCCATTGACAGTGGATTGCACCTGTAGTGTTCTTCATTTGGTAGGTTAAGACTGATGTATATTGTTTCCCAAATTGTGAGTCCTGCTGAGCTTAGTGGCTCATAGCTACTTAAACTGTTTATAATTGAGGGGGAAATAATTTGTTTAAGGGCAGGTGGATCCTTTTCATTATTAAGAAAAAATCAGGCAATTTATAACTGGGCAAAGCACGCAATCTCAACTAAATCCTATGAAATCAAAAACACTCTTTAAATGAGTTACTTAGAAGAATCCATTTAAGGAGCTGGCTTAAAACAGGCCAAATTCAAATATTAAGAATCTTAAATCCAGTTAATTCCCACTATTTCTCAGTTTACCAAAGTTTAGCCCTGTTCTCATTTTCAGGAATACACAATCTAACTATTTGGTGATTAACAGGAGAAACTGTTAGTATCTTAAATTACAGCAACATTTCCATAGCTCAATAAAATCATTACCAGAGGTTTAAATGCAACCCTTGGCAGGGTCTCAGTGAATGTCCTCTCACCAATCCATTTTGAAGTTTTGGGGAGATTTTCCTTGGATTGGTTTCTTTTTGAATGTTCTCTGGGGTATCTTGCTTGTAGAAATGGCCAGGATAAGTTGGTGAGTATTTGGTGTTTATGCATGGTAGCAGAGGGTGAATGTATGTGAAGGGTGCTCACTTCAGACTTTTCCTTTCTTTTCCTTCCAATTTCCATGAAATTATAGGAAAACACACCTGTTTTGGGCTTGTTTATATTCACGATGACTGTTGTCATTCTTTAATTGGCTCAGTACTTTCATAGGTTGTCCTTAGGCACCTCTTCATCATATGAACATGTGGTTTGTTAATGCATATATACATTAGGGTTGTAATTCTATCTTGACAGGAATATTTTTGTGGTTTTCTCAGCATGTCTTTACATGTAGTTTTAACTCTATATTCAGTCAATTTCTAAGATATTTCTTTGGAATTATTAGAGTTCAGCAGGAAATGAAATTTTGAAACACTTTTTTCTTTCTATAAAGTTTTTTTAGTTCTCAAAAAAGTCTTTAAAATTAAATAATTCTTAATGTGTCTTCAGCTTAAATAGTTAAAGAAGTTTTTTATAACATTTATAATAGTTAAAGAAGAACATTTATAATAGTTGAAGATGTTCTTTATAACAGTTTTTGGAGAGATGATTCTTCTTGTCTTCCTCAGCAGGTTGAGGAAACTGCTTGAGCACTGTCAATAATTAATTAATTGTCCATTAATATAAATATTCTGTACTTACATGGTTTCTGACATAAGTAATTTGTTTAGCAAGATTATTAAATTTCATGTTGGTACATAAAGCGTTTTACCATTTACATAGCAATGATATTAGGAAACTACATTAGATACTTTGTATTTAGTTCAAATACTTGTTAATATGCCATTCAAAATGATTTGCCATTTCAACATTTAAGAAATAAACAAAGGTCTAAAACGTTTCCAACTAGACATGTTTTTCCTTGAGGCTTTTCTGAATGAAATTTTATTAGAGTAATTATAAAATTCATTTCAACAAGGATATTTCTAGAATTCTTTGTGAGGGTTTACTTAGAAGTTTTTTGTTTTGGTTTGTTTAGAGGATGAATTAACCCTAGATTTACTGCTCTGATACACAACGCAACATTATTTTTCACAATCAAGTCTTTTGCTAAAACATGAATATTTTACATGGTTTGTTTTCTTCAGATAAGGATTACATTTGTACTGAACTGGAATTTACACAAGAGGGAAGTGTCATGGACTAGATAAGACACACCTGATTTAGTGGCCTTTTAGACCAAATGGGGTTTACCAATTGCAGTATGCAATTTGCAGTTAAAAACTCCCATTAAATGTTTTATATAAATCCCCAATCACAACAATGCTTACATCAATTTTTCAAAACATAGTCTAAGAGAAAGTTAAAACAAGATCAATTTTAAATGCAGCTTTTTGGAATTTATATAAACACTCTTTGGGTATTCAACATGAATTTGTGGTTAAGGAGGGGTTATCTCCTTGTCATTTGGTTGTCTACAGGGTGATAGAAAGCAGAAGCCTTCTAGAATTCCTTTGGTTAACTTGAATGTTGCATATAATTAAAAATAGATACATGTGAGGTACTTTCTCCAAGCATTATTAGTATGAAAATAATTAGACATATATCCTAAGTCAGTAAAGGCACTGGCAAGTTTAACGACAAAATAAAAGAAAATAAATTTTGTCACCAACCCTAAACTCTACAATAAGAGCTCAGAGCAGATAAGAATTCCATATCTGAAGCGACAAGACCTATGCCTCAGGTACACCACTTACACACCTTCCAACAATTAGACTGTGGTATACTTGCAATAGTACTCTACTCAATTGCACTATTTACTGCGCTCCCAAAGCCACTGGACTGCACCCCTATGCCACTGCTATTTAACTGCACTATATACTGTCCTTTAAGAGACCCTTGATTGTACTACTTACAATCAGAAAGCGCCTGAGCTAGATCTGCAGCCACAGTTTTCCAGAGTCTGGTTGTTTCACTCAAGGCAGGTTCCTAATTGTGCGATGGAAAGTTAGTCTCTTGATCTGCACTTTCTCAAAGTTCAGTATAGTTTAAAGCTGGAGTTTTGTTTCAGAACCATTTCAACTTCCAATGCCACTGGACTGTACAGCTAATACCAGTGCTAGTACTTGACTCTTCTTACATTGCCGCGAATACCAGTGCTATGGTACTTGACTCTTATAGCGCAGCTAATATCAATGCTACGGTACTTGACTGCACTACTTACAGTGCTCCCAGTGCTACTTGACTCTGCTACTAAAAATGCACCTGATGTTATTGCCACTTCCCCGCTGCTTCCTAAGGCACCACCAGTTTGGCTCATTACTGGATGCCTAGAAGCAGAGTGAACTGTTCCACTCTCTTTCCCTAAGTTGGCCAAGCTAGGAACAGCATAATAAATAGAACTCAAGTGCTATATTTTTGCCATTCCATCTGGAACATCTAGCCTATGACTTTGGAATAGGCTGTAAATTCCCCTAGACACAATCACCCATAGATTATCAGTGAGGCACATACAATGAACTTTGTTCTCTTTTCTCAAAACGAAAAAATGTCTCCAGCAAAGCAGATCTGCTCAATTGCTCTCCAGTTCTCATGTGCAATAGATTGTATCTTTTACAAATTATTAATGTTCTATTACAAACTGATTTGATTTATATTTTCGCTGTTAGCAATGGTCTAATTATTTTCATATTACTGTGTGGTCATAATGATAATTGTCCTCAATTTACACAGTGACTAAGCATTTACTTTCAGAGATTTGGAGATTGTGAGATTACTGATGAGAAAAAGCAGAGACTGTGGAATTTAATATAATTAGTTGTAAAGGAAGTCTCTAATAAGGAACCATAAAAACTCAATTTTCATTGAAAGGATCATATTACATTACATGATTTTTTCCTAGAAAAGGCAAAACTGGAATTTACTGACAATAGATCTTTATGACTAGAATATTTGTGGAATCTGTAGAGCCGTTTACTTTTTCTTAAGTTTTTGTATCCTTCATATATAGTAAAGTGAATAGTAAGTGGCATGTGAACAATTTATTGCAGTAATGCCTTCAGGCACCAATCAAGAATCAGCACTCCAGTGTGCTAAGTTCTGTACAGACATGCAGTAAGGAGACAGTCCTTGCCCTAAAGAGCTAGGATAAAATCCACTGACGTCAATGGGAACTTTGTCATTGACTTCAACAGAGCCAGTATTTCAGCCCTAGAATGAAAGTTCTGAGAAGACATATAACAGGTGGTGGATAAGGACACAAATGGTAGAAAGAGAGGCAAGCAAACATATAACAAGCAGAGGTCCCAAGCATTGTCAACGGTGATTGTAGTTCTCATAGCAGAGGTGAATTATAAGAAGTATTTGGAGACAGAAATAGATGGATTGTATTAGAGAGTTTTTGCCATGCCCATGGTGGCATGGGAAATGTTGTAGTTCTATATGTTTTTGAAATAGAAATTTACTTGAGGATGGTGAAGGCTGAGAATAATGGCAAAGAAAATGTTGATGTCATGGTGAACTAATAGATCAGACTGCTAGGGAAGGCTAATTCATGAAGGACCATAAAGGTAAAGACAAGAAGTTGTGCTGGATGCAGAGGTGAAAGAAGAGCCAATAGAGGGACACAATACTTCTGATTATGTAGGAAAAACAATAAAAATATATACTTAATTCCAATGAATAGGACGTTTGGGTCTGTTCTTGTGTAGAAATTCCCAGTGTTCAAGCCTTGATCCAAGTCAACAGAAATATGGGGGAAAATGATTTCACAAAAATTCAACAGCAAATAAAATCAAAATTTTGAAGTTGTTTTCATTTCACAAAGTTTAAAATGGACTCATTTCCTGGATTTTTCGAAATTTTCTCTGGTAGTTCCTTTATTGACATTTTTATAGGAATTTGTTTTGAAATTTTCAATTACCAAAAACATTTTTCCTTGATTTTTAGTAAAAACATCATGGAAAATTTAGAAAACTTTGAAAATTTTGTCACAAAAACTTTAAATTTCTTTAAAAAAACAAAACAAAACAAAAACAAAAACACCTTTATTTATAAGAATAAAAGCTTCCTGTGAACATTTTTCATTGGCTCCAGTTTGATATTCCGCTTATATAGACCTCATTTTTTCTTTTCATAGCAAAAGATACAATGTTTTCTTGAAAATGTACATTTTGGAATGGGAAGAGCAATCTGGTGATAGTCTATTATATCTAACCTGTGGCTCATGAGATGCTTTGATGTCTTACTGTCTGCTTTCTGAAGAAATACTAAATTCTACCTTTGTGGATAATAAAGCTTCATTCAACTGAGACCATAGCTGAGCGCTGGAACTTGATCCAGTCTTTAATCAATAACTATTTTACACCAGGCAATACAACCTCTTGAACACCTTGACACACACACCTTCAGAAGCGAGATGGTTGAAATGATGTACTTGGGATAACGTGTTTTTCAAAGGAGGAGTGAATGAGAAATGCTAGCCTAAAGCAGAAGCATGCTCTCCTGTTTTTTTTTTTTTTTTTTTACAAGGCATATTGCTCAGTAAAGCCTTATCTAGACTAGAGGTTTGGCCCTATTGTAACTCAAGTTAACTGATTGCCTGATGATTCAATTTAATGTGATTGAAATTGCCAACATAGGCATTCCATAAATGTTTGTTCCAAGACAGACATTTGTTCGTAGTTTTAGTCTACTGAACAATCAAGACCAAAAATAACTTGTGGATTTATTATTTATTTTAAACAAGGTTAGTTTACTATAAAATAAAGTTTCAGTTATTGTGAACTGTAATCACATGGGTAAATGATCTGCAACTATTTGGTTTGATAACATGCTTAACAGCTTTGACAGTTAAGGCCAAAGTAGGTTCTTATTTTTTTCCATAAAACATATTTGGATGAGTGATGTAGTAACATCACAGAAGGTGTTACAGCTTTTCGGAATGGGAGGAGTGGTTTTAGAATTATAGACCATAATCAGAAATAAGGTGTTATGTTAGATTCCCTTACACTAACTTTCACCTACTTGCACTCAGCTCACATGTGGCACTTGCACATGTAAAGTAGGTAGTCTAAGGTCTAAACTACAAACGTAAATCAATATAACTATGTTGCTCAGGGTTGTGAAAAATCCACTCCTGAGCGATGCAGTTATATGGACCTAATCCCCATTGTAGACCATGCTGAGATGTAGCTACCATCTCTTGCTGAGAAACATTAACTATGCTAATGGAAGAAGGTCTCCTGTTGGCATGGTAGCATCTTCACTAAAGCGCTGCAGCTGTGTTGAATGTGCAGACAAGCCCCAATTGAAAGTAAGGGGTCCACCTTGCGTCATTTTCTGAAAAACCTCCAAATTTGGCTTAGAATATTAATAGTCAGTCCCCATGTCACATCCTGATGCTTTTTTGGGGGGAGGTCTGGGGGAGAGAGAGTGAAGAGGTTTGATGGACATATAGTACTATTTGCCTCCAGGTTGAAAAACAGGTATGGGGGGAAGGGGAAAGAGCTGAAAATTTTCTCAGCCAGTATTTTTTGTGCTCCCCCTGGTATTTAAAATATTTTTTTATTTAGTAAGGACTTCCTTTTTCATATTAACTGAATTATAATAAAAATAACACCTCTCTCTTAAGTAGCTCTTTCTTCTATAGATCTCAAAATACTTTAAGAAGGAGGGTGCTGTAATTATTCCCCTTTTACAGATAGAGAAACTGAGGTACAGAGAGGGGAAGTGACATGCCTATGGTCATTCAGTAAACCGGTGGCAGAGCTGGGAATAGACGCCCAATCTCCGTCTCCTGAGTCCCAGTCCAGTGCTCTATTAGGCCACACTACCACTGATAATAGGATAGCGTGAGAAAATCATAAATCTAGATTTATGAAATCATGTATTGTTATCATGGAAATTATTGTGATACCACAAATACAACATTAGTATTCCACCACAGGAAGGAAAAATACAGCAGGTTGCAAGGGAGCAAGTGCTTGTTTAAACACAAATAGCTTTGTTAATTAAAAACATAGTTTGAGAGGTTATAACCCTTCTATCTCATTTTAATTCTACCTGATGTATCTAAGAATAAGTTATTAATGCTTATATTCTGAAAATGCCACTTAGGTCTTGTGTAATCAAAGACCTGTATTCCCTCAGAACCACTAAGGAACCCTTCGTGTGAATTTGTAATGAACGTGTTGAAGGGGTTGCTTCCATTCCGGTGCTGAATGCAATTGTTGGAGCTACTAACCAAGCACAATAGATTCGCCCCTTGAATATGATCAAAGAATACATGAGGATACAGGCAAACATAATTGTGGGAAGCAAAGCGATATTGTTTAGCATGAGATGACATCAGCAGGAAAAGGATGTTAGGTGTGTGTCTACTTCTGCATGAATAATTTCCAGAGATACAAGCACACCTTGAATACCCTAACAGCAAGAAGTATGTGTAGCTTTTGATGGAAAGATGTATGTTGTACTGACCAAAACATCTGGGATCATTTTTACATCAAAGAGAATGAGAGGGCTCCACGACTAGAAGGAATCTCTAGACAGTCTTCATTGACAAAAGAAAGTTTTTATAAATGTTAGCTAGCCTGCTATGAAATCCTAAAGGAGATAAAACCCTGTCGTTTTCACTGTGAGGTAAACTAGACAAGATCAAACACAGGCAGGAGTATGGTGCTGACGTCATTTAGCTCCAGTAAAAATTAGTGTCTTGTTTCTACTAGGATTTTACAGCAGGATAGTTAATGTGCATTAGTTATTCTGCTATAAAATAGCCACATTTTTTTTAACACATAGCCTAAGAATGCAGACACCTACTCTTAGTATCATGTTGTGCTGCTGTATCCTTAGAGGCGGTGAGAGTACTGTCATATTTATACATAATGCTATAGGCGAGGTGATTGTTTTCGTATTCTCTACTGCCAGGCTTGGAGTCAGTCTAAAGAGAGAATCACATTTAGATTTGTGGATTTACAGTCCTTTTGGTTTCTGTGTTTTCTCTGTCTTGACTAGTATGCCAGTGTGGGTCTTTGCCTTTTACTAACAGTAGGTACAACATTTTCAGATGGAAATATGATTTCCAAGGTGAAGCTTCCCCTTACAGAAAAAAAAATAATTGAGAAAATTCCAGTTTTAATTCAAGATTTTAACGTTAACTCCCCGCCCCTTGTGCATGTGTCTTCAGATAAGGTCTTTTTTTTTTTAGCTATGAGATATTTTAAATAAATACCATGTTTTAAATAATACCATCTTTAATGTAATAACGATTACAATCTTTACCTTAACTTTACAATCTTAACCTTACAATCTTAACCTTACAATCTACAAAATGGGGTGAAATCTACCCCATCCTTCGATCATTAATGAAAATGTTGAACAAAACTGGCCCCAGGACCGACCCCTGGGGCACTCCACTTGTTACCAGCTGCCATGAAGCCATTGATCACTACCTGTTGAACCCAATGATCTAGCCAGCTCTCTATCCATTTTATAGTCCAGTCATCCAACCCATACTTTTTTAACTTAGTCTCCCACAGTATTCTTATCAGCATCAGAAGTTTTGCTAAAGTCAAGGTATATCACGTCCACTGCTTTGCCCACATCCACAGAGTCTCTTCATAGAAGGCATAGCAGGTTGGTTAGGCATGACTTGCCCTTGGTGAATCCATGTTGACTTACTGATCACCTTCCTCTCTTCCAAGTGCCTTAAAATGGATTCCTTGAGGACCTGCTCCATGATTTTTCCAGGGATTGAGGTGAAGCTAATTGGTTTGTAATTCCCTGGTTCCTGTATCTTCCCTTTCTTGAAGATAGGCACTATATTTGCCTTTTTCCAATCATCAGGGACTTCCCCCAATTGCCACGAGCTTTCAAAGATAATAGCTAATGGCTCTGAAATCACATCAGCTAACTCCCTCATCTCCCTCGGATGCATTGCATCTGGCCCCATGGACCTGTGTATGTCCAGTCTCTCTAAATAGTCCTGAACCTGCTTCAGCACTGCGGGATGTTCACCTCCTCCCTATTCTGTGCTGCCCAGTGCAGTAGACTCAGAGCTGACGTAGTCTGTGAAGACAGAGGCAAAAAAAGGCATTGAGTACCTCAGCTTTCTCCACATCCTCTGTTACTAGGTTGCCTCCCCTATTTTATAAGGGGCGCACACTTTCCCTAATTTTCCTCTTGTTGCTAACATATCTGTAGAAACCCTTCTTGTTCCCTTTCACATCCCTTTCTAGCTGTAACTCCAATTGTGCTGTGGCCTTTCTGATTTCATTCCTACATGTTTGAGCAGTATTTTTATAATCTTCCCTAGTCATCTGACCAAGCTTCCACTTCTTGTAAGCTTCTTTTTTCTGTTTAAGCTCACCAAAGACTTCTTTGTTAAGTCAAGCCAGATGCCTACCATATTTGCTATTCTTTCTGCACATTGGAATGGTTTGTTCCTGTGCCCTCAATAAGGTTTCTCTAAAATACAGCCAGCCCTCTTGGATTCCTTTCCCCCTCATATTAGTCTCCCAGGGAATCCTGCCCATCAGCTCCCTGAGGGAGTCAAAGTTTGCTTTTCTGAAGTTCATGGTCCATATCCTGCTGTTCTCCTTTCTTTCTTTTGTCAGGATCCTGAACTCTACCATCTCATGGTCACTGATGCCTAGGTTGCCACCCACTTCTACTTCCCCTACCAAATCTTTCCTGTTTGTGAGCAGCAGGTCAAGAGGAGCATGGCCCCTAGTTGGTTCCTCCAGCACTTGCACCAGGAAGTTGTCTGCAACACTCTCCAAAAACTTCCTAGATTGTCTGTGAACCTTTTTGACCACTGCTGAACACTGAGCTGAAGTTCTCAGAGAACTATCCACAGTGTCTCAAAGATCTTTCTTGAGTGGTAACAGCTAATTTAGAACCCATCATTACATATGTGTGGGTGGGATTATTTTTTCCAATGTGCATTACTTTACACTCATCAATGTTGAATTTCATCTACCATTTTGTTGCCCAGTCATCCAGTTTTGTGAGATTCCCCTGTAACAATGAACAGTCAGAATTGAACTTAATTATCTTGAATAATTTTGTATGAACTATAAACTTTGCAACTTCACTGTTTGCTCTCTTTTCCAGCTCATTAATGAATATGTTGAATAGCACGTGTCCTATCACTGATCCTTGGAAAACCCCACTGTTTATCTGTCTCCATTTTGAAAACTCACCATTTATTCCTACCCTTTGTTTCCTGTCTTTTAATTGGTTACTAATCAATGAACGAATCTTCTCTATCCCATGACTATTTAGTACTTATGTATTATCTTAGGTTTTATATAATACCTATTATCACAGCATCTAAACACCTAACAGTGTAAGCAACCTGCAGATTGAAATAACTGTCAAAACACGTCCTGGAACACTGCAAATCTGACTATTTTGTACTATGTTTGTACAGCTCATGCATGAGTGCTCACCCCTTATTAGTGAGATTTTGTTTAAGATAGTGGAGATAAATAAGGAATATATACTTTGTGACTTGAACCTAACATGCAGAAATGTTGCCAGCATTGCACACTGCACTTTAATGTTTTTTTTTTAAAAAAAAACGGTTTAGGGAAATGGAAAGTTGCATTAACATTATTTCCTGATTTTTAAAAAAGAAGGTTTTAAAAATGTTGAACAGCCTCATTCTGCTAAATGTGATGTTAGTTCTTCTGAAAAGGAAAACATTCAAATTGTTAAATTATCTATTCAAATGGCTTATCTTTGAAACTGAAGAGACCAAGAAGCAATAAGATGCCTTAGGGAAGTGAAAGGAATTCACAGTAAATTTAATCAAATACAAAAGTATTTGTAAGTCTCTGTGCATCTGCATGTTGTTTTTCATTGTGCTATCTGTATGTTCATGAAAATTGTAATGGAATGTAGTAAAACTATTTTTAAAAATTCATTACTTATTGTCTGACAGACACTGCTCTTATTTCTCGGAGAACAACTACAACAGGGATGGCCAAACTGTGGCTCATGAGCTGCAGGTAACTATTTTGCACTTAAATTGTGGCTTGTGGAGCCTCCAATGCCTCCCCATTCTCTGATTACCAGACTGGGGTGGGAAGCTTTGAGGTTCTGCCCTGCAGCAGGGCTAGAGGTGAGGCTAGAGGATTCTGCCCAGAAGGGGTGGGGTCTCAAGGGTCTGTAAATTTGGCCACCCTGATCTATAAAAAGGGGCCTGTCTCAAGTAAAGAATTCACTGAAAATCATATTTTTCTTTTGTAATAAATTTGGAGGATGAAATATCCAATGTTTTCTTCTGCACAAAATCTGTTCTAGTTTTGCCTGGAAAACTGTGCAATCCAGGTTAGCCAGCCCACAATCTAAAGCTATCCAATCCTTTTCTGCAGTGGAGGAAGCTATGTCAGACATTGCCTGTCACCTGACTCTAGAGGGGGGCAAAGGAACATGTTAAAAGAAGAGATGTTTTGTAACCTGGAGTTCTCTCTTCCACAACATCAAGCAACTGAAGGACTATCCACAGGGGAAGGGCCTGGCTAAAGGAGTCAGCCAGCCTGTGGTGAACATTATCTGACTTTGTAAGGTTACTGAAAGTGTCAAACTTAGTTTAGAATGTGATTTGTTTTTATTTCATCCTGATCAAATATGATTTATATTCCTCTGACTTATAATCACTTAAAATCTTTCCGTATTTAATATATTTGTTTGTTTTATCTAAAGCAGTGCATGTGGTTTAGTGTGTGTTAGACACTTCATTTAAAGTGACAGAGCTGGTGCATATCAATTTCTTTGATAAATTGACAAACTAATCATGAACTTGCATTGTTCAGTGGACAGCACTGAATATTGCAAGATGGAAATCCTAAGGTTGCATCTGGGACTGAGGGTGTTTGCCGTGGTCAGTCTATTGCAAAATCCCATGAGTGGCTGGCCAGAAACACTCATTCACTAAATTAAGGGTTCCTTGCTTGCACGAGGCTGTGTGGGGGCTGACCCAGAAGTGGGGGTTCACATAGCAGAGCAAGTGCAAGACAGTGCCCAAGAGTGAGGGATAAGGGTTACACAGCTATACACCAGTCCAGATTGCAGAGGGGAACACCACAGTGGCAGCAGTTGCGATTCTGTCTCAGGTCTGGGGGGAAGTGTTGGGGTTGGGTTGGAAAACAATTCGACCCTCTTGAACTCAGGTCAGGTGGACTTGAGTCAGGCTGGGGTTTGCATTGGGCCTAAAAATTAAATGTGAGCAGACCTCTACATTAAATAACTGAAATACCACAAAAGACTCATCTACTTATTTAAAATATGGCCTTGTCTCTGTCCCACTTACCCTTTGTATATTTTGCCTCCTAAGTCCCCAGTCCTGTAAACACATGTAGATCTTTGCTCACTGTAGAGTCTCCAATGACTTCAACAGGACTACAATCATATGAATAAAATTAGCCATGTGCCTAGATGTTTGCAGAATTGATGCCTTAGACCAGTGATACTCAGACCTCAGAGGGGCAGGAGCCAAATTAGCAATCAACATATTCTAAAGAGCCATGGTAGTGTGAATTCATTGGTTCATTTACTATTTATATATATATATATGTAAATTCTCACAACAAAATGACCAACCGATTGGTTAATAACATAGTACACATAGTACACAACTACAATTGGTTAATAACATAATAAAAGCATCCTGATTAGTTAATAATTTAGATTGGTTAATAATTAAATCAGTGTTTTAATATTTTGTGCTTCAAAGGGTTGCAGAAAAGACATTAAAGAGCCACTTGCAACTAGGTTCGAACCTCAGTTTGAGTATCACTTACTTAGACAATAAACTCTTTGAGGTACAGATTGCATATGCTTATGAGTTTGGATAGCCCCCAGCACAGAGGAACCTTAATCCTGATTGTATCCCTGGTTGCTACTGAAATGTAAATATTAAATGATAATCTTCACAGGTCTATACTTACAATATGCTAGCTGTGACAGTCCCTCTTTTCTGCATATCAGAAAAGCAAAAAGTTTTAAAATGAGAATTTAAAAAAAAAACCAATGTCTGCTCATGCTATTATATCACTTATATCAAGCTTTTTATGGCATATGTAAATTATGCTCTGAACTTGATATAATCTACCAAAATATGATTAAAATGCCTGTTCTGCTTATTTCATTCTATCATCCACGATAAGATGTCTTTCCTGAACAGAAAAGCCATGTTCATTAATAAATAGTCCTGTATTTTGAAAAACTGCTTTACAGGAGATGGGATTTAGCCAGACCACAGAAAAATACACCACATATTCACTACCTCCCTGCATATGATATTGAAATTTTTGGATTCTGCACTATCCGGTCACATCACCTTATTTCCACACAGGCTATTACACCTAATATAGAGTCGCTTTTTGAACCTGCCCTCAGATGAATTATTCTTTCTCTTGTGATTCTTATCTTTGTTTTTGTTTTAGATTGTAAGTAGTGATTCTCAATTTTGTATTGTACCCAACAAAAAGTGATCTTAACAAAATATAACATAGGGATAGGTAAACCTTCCTGTGGTAAAACTCCTAGGAGAAACTTCTGGGAGATGAAATCTGAGTGGGGTTCCCTTCACACAGCCCTCCCCCACACAGGTCCTTCCAGAACCTTTGTGGGATGTCAGGGTCATTCAAACAGCAGCCCTAGGCCACCACAGTTGATCAGTCCCCCAAATCTCTAACCATGGCTGCTTGCAGGACCTTCTAAGTGGGATAGACTCCATGGCAAAGATAATGCAATTGCAGTCATGTGCCATTTCCTTTAATATCCTTGGATGGAGATTATCTGGGCCCCCTGATTTAGTCTCATTAAGCAGTTTGAGTTTGGCTTCTACCTCGGATGTCGTAATTTCCACCTTCATATACTGAAACCCATTAGCCCCCTGCCTCTATCCCTAAACTCTTCGTTAGCCTCATTAAAAACTGTGGCAAAGTATTTGTTTAGATAATGGGCCATGCCTAGATTATTCTTAACCTCCA
>ML675618.1:49103313-49115345 GCA_007922155.1 Mesoclemmys tuberculata | reverse complement strand
CATTATCAGTGCTGTTTATATGGCTATCAAATCTTTTACTATTGGTTTTAATTCCCTTTGTAAGATCCAACTCTACTTGTTTTTTGAGTAAGTTATCAGGAAACACTATATTTTTTTATGAAACCCCAGGAGCTTGTAAAAGGCACATTTTTGGTGATTTAATTCTGTTCTAAATACTAACAACCCCCTCCAACTGCCTTTCTCATGACCCTTGCTTCTCCTTCTCCCCTGTGACTGGAGTGGTGTTAATGGGTCACTTCACCTTGAATGGTCCCTTGACATATGTATTTACTTATGCTAAATAATCTATATTTAGCTGTGATGATCTGATTACGTTTCCCAGACCTAAAGAGGAGCTTGATGTAAACTCAGAAGCTTGTCTCTCTTGTCAACAGAAATTGGTCCATGTAGGCTGGTGGCACTGTCCAGTCAGCAGCATCATAACCCTTCCTCGGGCCCAGGCTCTGAGGAAGGCCACAGCGCCTTTGTTGGGGGGACTAAGCTCCTTGTTTATGAGTCTGTAGCCCTGACCCCCAGGTGGGGTGGGTTTCTCTGGCAGTCTGTGCTCCCCTGGCCCTCATGTAGGGCATGGCTGCTAATGGGTCTATGACTCCCTGGCCTTCCAACAGGCAGTGTGGGCCAGCAGTCTGCGGGGCAGGCAACAGAATCTTTAGCCCCCGACTCACAAGCAGGGCTGGAAAGTACCAAGTTCCTATGGCCCCTGGCCCTCAAACTGGGCAGGGGTGGTAAGTAGTCTGGTACCCTCAGCCCCCAAGCGGGGCAGGACAGACGAGCAGTTGGTTGTCCCCAGCCCTCAAGTAGGTGGGGCAGATACCAGAGTCTTTAGCTGTCAGCTCGCAAGCGGGGCTGGAAAGTACCAAGGTCCTATGGCCCCCGGCCCTCAAACAGGGCAGGGGTGGTGAGTAGTCTGGTGCCCTCGGCCCCCAGGCTGGGCAGGTGCGGCAATCAATCCCCCAGCCCTCAAGTGGGTGGGGCAGGTACAGCGGTCTATGGCCCCCAGCCTTACAGTCAGGTGGGGCTAGCAAAGCTCGGGGTCCTGTGGGAGCAGTGCAGAGGATGCCCAGGACTTCTGGGGTGGTTAGGTAATGGGGGGGAGACGCAGGCCCACCCGACTCTACTGTGGCCCAGCCCAGGGCCCTATCAGTGGCAAAGTTTTGCCACTGAGTCAGCGGGAATCCAGCTGCAACTCGCTGACTGGTCTGGCCACACATTCAGCCACTTTCTAGTCGGCTGTTTTTGGGCTACTTCCTCCCACCCAATCCCGGGGTTCCTGCATCCAAGTCACTCCGGGCCCTCCGGGTCTCTGGGGTAGATGGCGAGCAGGCGTCCTGCAAGTCCCTCACCATCAACTGGTGGCAGGTCCGGAAATTCCTTGGAGTCGGCGGCAGAGGGCAGCTCCTCCAGGTCCCAGTGGTTCCTCCGGCCCACTAGGTTCACTATGCTCCTGTGGGTCCCCTATGTCAGGCAGCTCCTCCAGCTCAGGGCCGGCCTCAGGGGGTTTCTCCCACCCAGTGGGCTCAGGTAGCAGCTCCCAGCTACTAGGGTCCAGCGGCTCTCTCCAGTCACTAAGGTCTGGCAGCCCTCTACAGTCACTCAGGCTCAGCAGCGCTTTCCAGTGACTTGGGCTCAGTGGCCCTATCCAGTCACTAGGGTCTGGTGGCCCTTTACAGTCACTTTACAGTGGCCCTATCCAGTCTCTTGGGCCCAGCAATCCGGGCAGGCTTTGGAGGCTTCAGTCAGCAGGGCGGTTTCTCCAAACGGCCGCAGGGCCTAGGTCAGGCCTAGACCTCAGCTTTTGGGAAGATGCATCTGCCTCCAGTGGCAGCTTCCCCCTGCCTGAGCTGCTGGGCCTGCCCTTTATACTTACCTACTTGGCCCTGGCTCCGCCCCTCTGCTTCTGGGTGGCTTGGCCTGCATGGTCTGGTTCTGTCCATCGCGACCTTTCCTCAGGCCCAGGTCTGAGGAAGGCCACAGCGCCTTGCTACATTCCAAAAAGAGCAATTACCAAACCCACCTTGTCTCTGTAAATATTCCACACAGCTGTATTTGATATGGATTTCCCTGCAGCAGCACACTCATTTCAGCAAGAGTACAGAAATGATCACAATTCTTAGAGAATGAAGATGGACCAGATAATATCTTTTATTGGACAAACATCTACTGGTGAGAGATAAGCTATTGAGCTTATACAAAGCTCTTATTCAGGTCTCAGAAAGGTACTCAGAATGTCCCAGATAAAGATGGAACAGATTGTTTAGCATAAGTAGTTAACACACATTTCAAGAAACCATTCAAGATAAAGTTGCCCATTAATGCCTCTCCAATCACAGGGGGAAAAGGGAAGTAAAAGCTGGTTAGGGGAGGTGTTAAGTGGGCTATACAATGTTGTAATAAGCCATAAATTCAGTGTCTCTATTCAGCCTATGATTTTTAGTATCTAGCAAAGTTATTAATTTAAGCTCCCGGGCTCATCTTTTGAAAGTGTTGTGCACGTTTCATTTGAGAATGAGGACTGAGGGGTCAGATATAAGCAATCGCTTTGTGAAAAGTGTTCACTCACAGGTAACAGAGAGATTTTGTATTTTATCCTTTTTCTGTGTGAGTTCATTCAAGAGCATAGTGATTCTCTTATTTCACCCACCTAGTTATTGAGGGCACTTAGTACACTGAATGAGATCACCATGTGTTCTGATAGGCATGTATAGGATCCTTGGCTCATGAAAGGTGTTGATCATTGCAGCTGTGGACATATGTCTACAGGTTTTGCATCTGTTGTTCTGGCAGGGTCTGGAGCTGCTGTGAACTGGTGTGTCTTGGTCTGTGAGGAGCTTGCTTCTGATGATGAGCTTGGAGAGGTTGAGGGTTGTCTGAAGGGGATGGGGGGATAAGGAAGATTTCTTTCATGATGGAGTCCCCATCGTGTATGTGTTGTAACTGATACAACTGATAACAGCTAGGGGAGTGTAGTTGTAGGGGGGCTTATTTTTTTATCGAAGCGGGTTCTCTTTGAGTATTTGGGAGGGACATTCCATGATGAGATCTATTTCTCTGGTGCAGTGTCCTTGTTGGTGAAGTTTGCTTAAGTATGTTAAGGTGCATATCCTGGACTTTCTCCTCAGAGCATATTCTTTAGTGTCTGAGTGCCTGGCTGTAGATAACAGATTTCTTGGTGTGTTTGAGGATACTGGACCTGTAAATACTGTGGTGGTCTTTGGATTTCCTGTATATAGTTGTGTGTAGGTTTCCATTGTTGAATCTCACCATTGTGTCCAGGAAGTTGATGCTGGCATAGGAGTTGTCTAGAGAGAGTGTAATGGATGGGTGGTGGTTGTTGAAGTTGTGGTGGAAATCTATGAGGGAGTGTAGATCATGTGTCCAGAGCATGAAAAAATAATTGATGTATCTCAGGTATATTATTGGTTTCATGGTGCATTTGTCCAGAAATTCTTTTTCAAGGTGTTCTATGAAGAGTTTGGCATACTGGAGAGTCAGTTTAGTATCTATGGCTAGTCCCATGATTCGGATAAAGTGCTTGTTGTGGATGTAAGATTGTTATGGATGCAGATGAAATAGATGTGTTTGTTGATCTGTTTGGGGTTGATATCTGAGGGTTGTCCATTATCTTACAAATATTGTAGGCAGGCAGCATGCTGTCACTGAGAGGGACATTGGTGTATAGGAAAGTGACTTCCATGGTGGCAAGGATACTGTTCCGAGGGAGGTTGTTAATGTTGGGGGCATTTCTGGAGGAAGGTGGTTATGTCCTGGAGGAATCTGGCCCTTTGTGTGGTTAGTGGTTTGAGTATGATTTCTATGAGTTCCGTGGCCAGATGCTATGAATCTGCCTGGGTTCCCTTGTTTTTGTATCTTGGGAAGCATGTAAAAGGTCCCTGGGGTACATTCATGGTGGATAGGATATTAAAGTTACTCTTGGAGGTTTTTTGGGAAGGATTTGATAATATCCATAAATTCCTGAAGTGTAAGGTCTTTAAGTTCTTTGTAGGAGGCAGTGATGATGAATTGTTGGTTGGTCTTGTTAACATAGTCATCACAGTTGCAGACTGTCATGTTGTCCCCCTTTGCTTGCTGGTTTGATCACTATCTGGTGGTTGGATTTCAGGGACTTTATAGCTGTCTTCTGGCTGATGGAGAGATTGTGGCGGATGTGATGTGTGTTAAGGATTTCACAGTCACACTTTTTCCTGAAGCAATCAACATAATAATTATGAGTCTGGTTTTGTCTTCTGTGGAGAGTTCAATCACATGGTTCTTTTTTCTTATGTCTGTTGGCAGGGAACATGATAATTGTGGGAGGTGTCATCATTGTTGTGAAAGAATTCTTTGAGGAGGAGTTGGAGGAAAATTACTTCTAGTTACCCACAAGTTAGTATAGTATCAGATTTTGTTGTGAAGCAGAAGTTCAGTCCGTTGGAAAGTACAGATAATTCAGCTCCAGTTAGGGGTAGTCTTGATAAATTGATGCTCTTGGGGTGTTGTGTAGTGTCCATGTGGTGGGTCCTGGTTTCTCTGAGAAGTGGTGTTATGAGAGATTTCTCTGAGAGGTTGAGGAGTTGTTCTAGTTGGTTCCACTTTGTTCTGGTTATTTTTGTGCTGGATGGCTGTCATTGTGGGTTTTATTATAGTTGATTTGGGTTTCTTGCATGATTTCCAGGTAATTTTCCTGATTGTTTCCTTCCAATGTGTGGAAGCATGTAATGAGTTCTTGTCTGAGGTGAATTCCTAGATAATTTCCCTCTGCACTGGTGCACAAGAGAGGAAAAGGGAGTTCATTTTCCTTTTCAGTTGCTGTGACCCATCTGTGCCTAGAGTAGTCACCTGAAAATGCCAAGGTCAGGAGATGAAGAGCAGATTCTCCCAGCACTGGTGGGTGACACTGAAGTCAGACTTTCCAATGAGCCACAAACAGTGCTTCTGATTCCCCACACTGGTTATCAAGAAGTCTAAATAAAAATATACACAGCCCCCTTTACAACATTTCAGTCTCTGGCTCCCAATTGGCCACTAGGTTCAGTAAAGAGACCAGTTATTTAAAACTCTGTGATCTTTACCAAAAAGGTTTCTTCTGACCTCAAAGGGTCAGCCACAGTACCAGATCAATATAAGTTTGGATCTTACCCAAAGTACCACACTGCCAGCCAATCCTTTAGTAACTAAACTAAAGGTTTATTATAAAAAGAAAGAAACAAACTATAAGAGAAGTGTTAAAGGATTGAAGAAATCAGACACATACAATTGATTTGAAAGTCTATATATATCAGGTTTCTAATAGAATTGTGGAGTTTGCAGGCTCGGATAGTCCCTCTGGTATGCATCCAGTACCTGGATGGGTCTCAGTCCTTTGTTTCAAAGCTTCAGTTCAGTTGTAGATGAGTTGATCCAGAGGTAGATAGGTGACTGAAGGCTGAAGATGACTGAAGACAAAATGGATGTCGTGCAGCTGCCTTTTATGTCCTTTGGCCTTTGACAGGCTGCTTGTGCAAATTTACAGGAATAAGATGGAGTCCAGGGTCACATGAGTGACTGGTGAATCATCAAGTATATCCCTGGCTTCTTCCCCGGGCCCATTGTACCTGTGATTTCCTTAATGGGCCATTAAGCGGACACTTGTTCTGCAGCCATCCTGTCTGGGGTGTCCCCAGACACAGCACAATTTGAAATACAGATATAAGGGCTGCACGGGCAGCGCATGCTTTCTTAGCCAAAAGGCCGAGTACTAAACAGATCCCTAACTTCCATTACACACATAACACATAAACATAAACACCATCATCTTACTTAGCACATTATAGCCTTTCTAAGAGTACCTGACACAGCATATCTCATACGAATTATTATGATTTTGACATACTGATGTTAAACAATATAATAAATGCCCCCCCACCCCCAATCCAGCTAGTGTGACAGTTGCTAAAACTTGAAACCAGCTGACTTAAAAACAAATATATTTTTTTTCTTTTCTCTTTCTCTCTTTGCCCTCCTGGACTGTAAAAAGAAATTGTATTTGTGAAAATAAACATCATGTTGCTATAGCACTTCCCCAGTCTCAAGCATATTTTCAGACTGACATTTCTCCCTCCCCCCCATAAGATCTACAACACTCTTCTGGTATATTTGAGACCCCCTAGGATCACTGTGCTATGCTACATTAATGAGTTCCACGTAGACCATAGAATACTCTAACTATGCAGACAACATTTTCATGTTTTTTTTCCAAAAGTGAAGTTTCCTCTTAACAGAATGAGTTCCTAAGAAAAGTGTTAACTTTTGCAGTTCAGGAGACTTAGTTTTTCAGGTTTTACAACTGTCAGTATCTGTATGTATTTTGCTATACGCTCTTGAATGCATTGATTATATGTTAGTGTTTTGATTTATGTTAATGAAGAAAATAATAGGATTATGATGAAAGAGGGACAGAGGAAAGAACGGGGAAAGAAGGAGATGAGAAAGAGGGAACAAGAGATCATGAGGTAAAAGTCTTCTCCAAAGTGTTTTAAAAGCAATGGAAGTCTTTCCATGGACTTCAATGGGTTTTGGATCAGGTCCAAATACAGTGAAGAGAGAGTAATGCTCATCAACAGTTGCTTTTTTCAGAGTTGCTATAACCAGGTGTGTATCCCATAATTTCTCCTTGGAGCATATTCTTTGTTAATTGCCCATTTCATCTTGAATGGTCTCTTGCAACATGTGTTAACTCCTTATGGCTAACAATCTGTTACCTCTTATATTTAGCTGAGACACTTTGATTACCTTTCCCAGAACTGAAGAAGATCTCTGTGTTGTTCATATCCTTGTCTCTTTCATCAACATAAATTGGTCTATTAAAAGATAAAATCTCACTCACCTGGTTTCTCTAAACAGTTGTTTTGCCAGAATGGTATGGTAACCATATCATTCACTCACCCATGTCGGGCATAAAAGTTAGTGTCCAACCACCATAATTTGTTATGAAGACCCAGAAGACTTCAAGGTTCTAGAATGATATGTTCATCTTGATTTGATTTAGTTGCAGTTATTCCTGCTGTTATTAGCTTACTGCTTTGTCTCTGAGCCTGTTTTAGTAGCCAGTGATCCCTTTTGAGACACTGGATTTGCAGTAGGGCACTACCACAGCATATACCATTAACAATTACGCTGCAACATTGGGGTTGTTTAAAGACCGGTGGCAGTAAGTTCAACGATCACAATTTTAATGGAGAAACAAAAATGCTGAAAGTAGAAAAGTCATCACCTCAGACTTTTTCCCTTGGACGATTTGCACCAATCCTCTCTAGTTACATTTGGCTGCTAAGGTGACAACATCTAGCCTCTGGCAAGGAGAATAGATAAGCAACAATTCTCTCTTCTCAAAGCTTTACCACACTGACATGCTTTCCATGATTTCTGTTAGCAAAAATCTTGATCCTGTTTTTAAATTGGCATCACAATAGTCAAGCCAGAATGATGCATTGCCAGAACTACCCATCAGGATGGCCTCCACTGAGATAGCACTAATGATTTATTTTGAAACATTTTACGCATTAGTTCTTCTGTCATTTAGATATTCACAGGATTGTATTTTCCTCAGAAATCAGTCTGTCACTTTGCACTGATCTTGGTAAATTACAACGGGCTAACAAAAACAAAGCAGAGAGCGAGAGAGAGAAAGAGAGAGGCAAGTCTTTCTTTCCCCCAGCCTCAGTTTATAAGTAATCTTTTAATGCATAGGAAAGTAAGCACTGAATTCATACTCATGTCAATCTAAATTAAAGCAATTTCTTCTGATTTTTTTTTGGCAAGTATTATTTTTATTGTTTCTCTTGTAATCCTCCTTTGTTTCATTTGGCTGCTGCAACAGTAGTTTCTAGCCTCTGGCAAGGAAAGCAGATGAGCAAATATTCTGTGTCTTGGATACTGACTCACTCAAATGATCTACCTCCCAACATTCCAGTTACCAAGAGCTCTGAGCCTCTTCTTAAATTGGAAACTCAGCAGCCATGCCAGCACAACGCCTTGCCAGAAATGCTCATTCAAGTCAGCCTATACTGATTTCTTCTTAAACCTATTCAACATGGGTTCCTCTGTTTTCTGTTCATTAGCTATACTGTCACAGGTTTTGATTCTCCATCATCTCCACTGTGAATTCTATGAACATATTATCAAGCAGCTAGTGCGCCAAGGATTTGAAATTGACAATACAGGATCAATGTCTCAGGGGCTCCACTCTGAATTTCAGTAATTCAATTAAATTCTTTGAATCCTGGATTCAGCCAGAACATTGATTCTGTATTGCCTGCACGTTCCATGTACAAGGCATCCCACACGTAGAACCTAAGTACAAGCCTTCTTGTCAGTGTATAATTAAGGGAAAAGACTGAATTCTGTGCTGAAGGGAAGGATAATCAAGTGTTGAACCTGCTGAGTTTATGATGTAAAAACTGGTCAAGAGTCTACTCTGCTGCAGCTGAAACTAATTGGGGATGCTGTTTGCAAAATTGGGGTTCAGTTAAAAAGATATATGTGTAGTTATACTGGATTACTATAAGCTATTGCTGAATAAAAAGAACTTACTGGAGGAGTCTTAGATTCCCCCAGGACTCATTTAGTTTTCTTGAATCAGTTAGGAGAGTGAGTTTAATACTGGGCCACCTCTCTGATCGGAGGGGTGGGGGGATAGATACCCTCTCTCTAGTGTGCAAGATTCTATGCCATCCATAACAATAGTTAATAAGAGTTGGTTTCTGTTGCAATTGACAGGACAGGTGTGTCTTGTTTTACCAAGGGGTAATAGGAAGATTCACATTTCCAGGGCAAGTAGCTATTTACTCTCCATGATAAAAGACATTCTCTCTTCATAATGAAGATTAAAAAAAGAGAACACTGATTTATTTTAATCTTTCAAAAAGTATGCATTAGGGCTGCCCCTAGTTCCAGGCCCAAATAGTCAGGCTTGGCACAAGGGGTTCAGATAGGGGCTAGAGAGAGGCATTCTCTTCCCCAAGCTGCTCTCTGGCACTGCTGTAGCCTCCCGACTGTAATAGCTACAGCTGGACTGGAAACAGTTGTCCTGTTCTGTGAACATTTTCAAGATTTCTCCTAGTCCAAATCAGGGCAAAATGTTGAAATTAAAAAATTAAAAAAAAAAATAGAAGAAAAATAAATCAGTTCATGTCAAAATACTTTATTTAGAGTTTGACTATTTTTATTTATTTATTTATTTTTTAAAAATCACATTAGAATCATCTTAAATTTTGAAACCAAGCCATTTTGACTTGGAAAATACAATTGGTTTGTTTTGCAAATGTTTTGCAAATGTCACAACAGGACAGTTTCAAAAAAAATTTTCTCCCAGTATTATTGATTGTATAATTTCTAGGCTTCACAGAATTTGTTTTTTATTTTTTCATAATTTCAATCAATAATGTCTATGTTTATTTTTAAGCATTTTTTTTTAGATTTTCATCAATGTACATTTTCACAGTTGTGGGAAATTTGGGGTGGGGGTCTGATACTATAGGGATCAGACCATAATTATTTAATGATAGTAGATGCTGGGATTAAAAATGTTAAAGCACATATTGTCAATGTCACATGTCAAAATATACAAAGTAAACATCCTTAAATCAGATTCTATTAAATTCTCAAGCAGCATTTCTTACTTTGCCTCTCTGTAAATTTTGTGATTGTCTATGAAGGAAAAATGTTGTTGGTTTGTGTGTGCATGAAAAAATGCACTTACAGTAAACTACATTTACTGATGATAATCAAATCTTTCCAAGCCAAGCATTTATGATAGAAACAAGCACTTCAGCTGATCTGGCAATGATCTCAGCTTAAAATTCTGGTATCAGTACTGAAGTTGACGGGAAAAATGATTACAAATTTATTTTTTACCCAACAACATTGAAATATTGATGATATTTTGAAATTAAAATATGCTCTATAGCTGAGGAGAAGAATCACAATTGTTGGTAAAAATTTTATTCCTTTTTTTGTTAAATTTTGATGAACATTCAAAAAATGTCAACCAGCTCTAATTAGTATCCTTTGGAAAGGAAAGAACTGTTTACTTCAGGCCTGGTCCCATCCATTTTATTCTAGAAAATCTCTCATTGACCTCAGTGATCATGGATAATAGGGGTTGGATCCTGCATTCTGTAATCCAGCATCTCTCCCATTGCCTTTAATCCAGAAGCCCCGATCACTTCAATGAGAGACATGAAGGAGAAGCAGTGTAGTCAAGTGGATATGGTCCTGGACTTGGACTTGGACTCAGGAGAGCTGGCTTTCATTCCTGCCTCCAACTAGCTGTGTGACCTTGGGCGAGTAACTTTAACCCAGATCCTTAAAGGTATTCAGGTGCCTAACTCCCACAGATCTCAAGGAGTGATTTTGAGGATCTGGATCTTCACCTCTCTGGGCCTCTGTTTCGCCATCTACTCTTTATCTGCCTTCTCTGTTTAGATTGTCAATTCTTTGGCACAGGGCCTGTCTCTGTCTCTGTATGTATCGCTCCCAGCACAATGGAGTCAGTCTCAGCTGGGGGCTCTCAGCATTACTGGAATTCATGTAACAATACTAATGAGCTTTGCCTGAGTAAAGATTACAGGGTCAGTCCCCAGTTATACTTGTGAAGTGACTGCTCATTATACAAAGATGAATTATATTACATACATGTGTGACATGGACTGTTGTCCTCTGTGGCTGAAGCAGAGGATCATCCAATTAATTTGTTCATGACAAACAAGCAGGTTTTAAAACAGGGTCCTAGAGTGGAAAAGAAAGGACAGTCCTTCATTAACTTTCTCCCTAGTCTCAAGGCGTATTTATTGTGTTCTCAAGCAGAAATAATAAATGCCTAAGTATAGGACCACTTGTGTGAAAAATCTTCCAGCTCTTTTGATTGTAAATGGATTAGACTTTTGATTGAAAACACTGTAGATTCTTCTAAAGGAAAACTGTTTTGAAACTTAAAAAAATCTATCCATAAAACCCTTAATTTAGAAGGATAAGAGTGAATGCAAAGGAGTGGTTTTTGTAATGCATGACATTAGGGTTATTGATCAGTGAAAAAGGACATTGCACTAGTGTGTTGAACCAAAATAGCCTTTAGCCATACAAGTGTACCAGATTATAGGTCAGTTGTGCAATGCAGTTGTACAGTTATGGAGGCAGATTGTAAGGTGCTGAGTAAGGGCTCAGTCAAACTTCTTAGGAGTCTGAATCCTGATAAGGGGGTACACCCTGGCTCAGTAATGGTGCCTGGGCACAGCATGCCGAGCCAGGATCTTGTCTTGTCACATGGCAAGAAGGAGCCATGCAATGGTAGGGTTTTCAAGTCTGACACAAAACCTGTCCCTGATGAAATGGAGTGGGCCTGTACACATAAACTCTTTTGCCACAGGTCACTTATTTCATGCGGTTCAGGAATGAAGGTGTGCCAATATCTCTGCTGTTTAAGTAGTGGGCTCTCAGTCATGCCAAGTGGAGCCAGTCTGGGTTCGAAGTATGGGGTGTCATTAGCAGCTATTGAAAACCCTCGAAAGCAAATTGCAGTCCAAGGGGTGTGCTGATGGTAGGGCTTTGCTTCCTTTGTCCGTCCCCCAGTGACATGTAAATTGCCTATCAAATCTGAGTTGCCAGGCGTGTCAGTGACCCACGCGCACACGTTTTTTGGTTGTGATAACGCAGTGAGCTGGTTGGTAGATGTTCTTGGGCACAAAGGCTCTGCTAACTGCAGCTTTCTGAAAGACTCAGAGAAAGCTCAGGTCTCCCACCTTATTATGAATTATATATGATCATCACTACTCCAGCACCTTTCGCCTAAGGATCTCAAAATGTTTTACAAAGGCTAATAAGTTAAGCTGTACAATGAACCTGTGTTATTTCATCATTCCCATTTTGCAGATGGAGACACTGAGGCCCAATTGGGGGAAATTCTAATGCATTATGTTTAGCAGGGGAGTACGGTCTGATAGTTTTAGTAAAATGAAACAAAACAACAAGGAATAAAA
>ML675618.1:49068271-49102913 GCA_007922155.1 Mesoclemmys tuberculata | reverse complement strand
TGTAGCGCAGTGCAGTGAAGACGCTGCGCAGAACAGAAGCACAGCAGTCAACAGGAGTGACTCAAGCTACCCTGTGTAGCTTGCGTAACTCCCGTCGACTGCTGCTGAACCACCAGGTAAGCGTAGACCTGGGCATACGTACCTATGATCAGGCTGCAGGGAGGTGCCTATCTCTGCTAGTGATTCTCAGCTGCAAACCCTCTCCTGGCATTAGGCACCTATGCTTATTTAGCAAGAAGCTGGAGAGGAGGGGGTGAGGAGGAGGGTGACCTCCTCCCTCATAACGTTTAGGTCAATGGTTAGGGTACTCACCTGGGATGTGGGAGATGTCTGGTTCAATTCCACCTGAGGAGGCACAGGGATTTGAACAAGGAATCTGCCCTCCTTTAGAAGAGTGCTCTAATCACTGCATATAAGATATTCTGACGTGGGGCTGGCTCAATCTCTCCATTTGAAGCTGTTGCGCTGGGATAAATAATGAAATACTCAATGGAGAAGAGGGACTGGAACCTGTACCTCCAAAATCCTGGGGGAGTGCGTTAGCCACCAGGCTACAGTCATTTGAATGCTTTTGCTCTCTCTCTTTCTCTCTCCCTCTCCCTCTCCCTCCCTGGCCCAAATAGCTCTTCAAGTGTTTATCCACAATGGAACAGCTTCAGCAGGAGAAACTGAGAGATCCCTGTATGAGAATGTCTCTTAGCCCAGTGGCTAGCACACTCACCTGGGAGATGGCAGAACTCTCTTAAAATCCTTTCACCCCCTAGCATTCAGGGGAGCAAGGGGAGCTGAACCAGGGGTTTCTTACATTCCCAGGTGAGGGCTTTAACCACTGAGCTGAAAGTTATTTCCCCAGTTGCTTGTTGTGTGAAGGCACTTACTAGATTGGCACTCACCTTAGAGGCTGAACTCTTGTGTTCCTTTGGTTTGTGAATTACTATGGGGTTGAGGTGGGATATGAGTGAACAGATACCAAGATGGAGGCAGCAGCAGTGTGTGTCCAGATGCAGAAACATAGGCACCTAGGGGACTTTTAGTGCAAAAACCGAGGCCCTGAGTGAATTTAGGTATCTACAGAGTTCAGTGAGTATTTTGTGCATCACAGTGGTCCTGAAACTGGGACCTAGGGGCCTAAAACAAGGACTTTGAGGCCAAACTCCCTTTATGCATCCAAGGCAAATTGTGTTTCTTGTTATTAGGGTTTAGTGCTTTAGAAGAGTTGTGGTTCAGCCTAGATGTTTTCCTGTATTGCAGTGAAAGATGGGACAGATTCTCAGCTGATGTAGATTGTCATAGGCCTATTCTAGTCAAAAGGCCTCTGACAATTTACGCCAGCTGAGGATCTGCATCTGAGTGCATGACATGACTCCATTTCACGCCACATGCCCCAAAATGCTTCAAACCTTAGTGTACAATATTGCAATACGTATAATAGCTATTTACTTAGGTTTTGGAAGCATCCTAATTATCTGCTGTGGAAAACATTGATTGAACAATAGATTGCTTTGGGGGAAAGATCTATGCAAACCTATTATATACATCTATGTGCACAATGTTATGCTGCTTCTAATATGCTTCTGAAATAGGCAGCCTTCTCATTATATGCTTTTGACCTGTATTTTGTATGTTGGGTAAATAGTCTCCAAGATAATCCATAGTGGAATAATTTTTTTGGACAATTAAGTGGGGATCCTACATTTTCAGTTGAGACAAATATGCTTGGAGAAAATGGTATGCTCAATTTGGAAGATTGACTATCAAGCAGGAAAATTACTAGTGGTCATTGTTTCTTCTATAGCTGAAGCATGATGGTTTAATTCACAGAAACAGTTATTTATTCTTGCCTTAGGATACATTGATCAGTTACGATACCATCCACACATGTGGCCCATAAATGGAGGGAGAGAGCACAACATGGCTATGAAAGGTGAGGATTGGATCAGATCTACATAGCTATGCTAGCATCCATGGGGGATTGCACACTGACCTGATAACTAAATAGTAGTTAGGGGAACCCGCTAATGTCAGGCACTACATATACGCATTTGCACATCAGCTGTGGATGCAACATTAGTGCCTACGAGTATGTTCATATGAGATCTCCTCTAGCTGAGGTTGGTGTTTTTTCTCCTGTGTCTTGGACTAGTGACTACAAGGAGAAAATCCTTACTGGGCAAATGATTTATCCCACCCCCAGTGTGATCACACTCTGTGGAACTGGATCGCTTGCCACATTATAGTCACGTTTTGCTGTGATGCATGCCTTTGTTGCTTTTGACTTGTACTGCTGGCTGTGGGTCACTGGCTAGGACTGGCAATGTTTTACCACCAGTTATGTTTGGGCATCTCCTTACCTACTGCCTTCCATAGCAGCTGTGAGGAGAGCTGCTGCTTGAAGCTAATATATTTTCCAACAGATTTATCATCCTTGCCTTTCCTTAGTCAGCCAAAATGTGCACCAAGACACTTCGTCTGTCTTGGCTGCACTCCTGGCCTGGTTAGGACAGAAGAGATGAATATGAAGGTTTACAAAGTGCTTCCTTAGCTTAGAAACATATAAATAATTATCCTCTGTGCATTTCCTTGCTCTAAACAGGATGATAAAGTTTTTTGTTCTTTTCTCATTTCAAGGGGCCCATCTTCTTCTCTCTCAGTTCATTTCCTCCCTCCCTTCCTACCTTTTCCCCCTAACAATACCATGATTTTTACCTTTAGTTTTTAAGGCCAGAAGAATACATTATGAAAATATAATCTGACATCCTTCATGACACAGAATTTCACCAAATGATTCCTGCATTAAGTCAATAACTAAAGGATATCTTTTAGGAAAAAAATTAGACTTCCAGTGATAGAGAATCCTCCATGTTCATCAGTAATTTCTTCCAATGATTAATGACCTTTACTGTTAAAATTTACTCCTTATTCCTCGTTTGAATTTCTCTAGTTTCAGCTTCCAGCCATTGTCTATTAAATTAAATAGTCCAGTACTATCAGAAATCTTCTCATGTAGATATCATAGAGTATGATCAAGTAACCTTTTAACTTCCTCTTTGATAAATTAAATAGATTGAGTTTCTTTAATCTTTACAAAGCTTGAATAATTCTTGTAGGTTTTTTTTGAAGATTTCCAATTTCTGTACACCAGAACTAGAAACAATATTCTAGTAATGGCCTCACTAATGCCTATATTGTGGAAATAACACATCCCTACTTCTACTCAATCATCCCATGCTTTATACTTCCAAAGATTGCTTTGCTCTCTTAGTAGTTGCTGCGCACTGGGAGCTCATGTTCAACTAGTCATCCACCATGGCCCTTCAAGCCCTTTTAAAGTCACTGCTTTCCAAAACAATCCCTGATCCTATAACTATGACCCAAGTTATATTTTTCCAGGGTCACTGACCTCACTTTACCAGCAGTGATTTGATATGTTTTTACAACGTTGATAGAGATATTGAATAGTGTTGAGCCAAGAATGGATGACTGTGGGACTCCACTAGAAATGTACCTATTGGATGATGATTCTTCATTTACAATTACTTTTTGCTATCTATCAATTAGCCAGTTTATAATCTATTGAATACAGTTTTATTTTGTATTGTGCTAATTTCTAAATTGGAATGTCATGAGCTGCTAGGTCAAAGTATGTTATGTTGGCACAGAGAACTTTCTCAACCAATTATTTCTAATCACATCAAAAGAGGATATCAAGTTTATCTGATAAACAAACCATGTGGTTAGGCATTAATTATTCAATGCTCTTTTAATTCTTTGCATTCAGATAGTCTTCAACCTTCACTAAATTTTCCTTGGTACCATTTGCTTGCTACTCCAAGAAGACTATTCTGGACCCCATTCATGGTTTGTGTGGGTCAGACCTTTAGATTATTTTTTATTGTGTCTCAACGTGTTCTAGAATTAGGAGATCAATGACTTTGCAGGACTTCTTTTCATTGTTCCTTATAACTCATGACAATGAACTAGAACAGTTGCAGTTGTATAAACTGTAACTAATTTGTGCCAGTGAGACATACTCACCCAATGTACACCCTTATTGTGTGATTGTGTATCATTCATGTTAATAGTGTAACAGCGTATTGTTTAATGAAAAGTATATCATGTATATCATTTTTGGAATGCTCATGACATACTGAACATTATTGTTATGGTAGCATGTTTGTTGCAATATCATATGTGTGGTTATGAAGCTCTACTATATAATATTCCCAAATATGTGTCTCACATGGCTTGAAGCAGATCCAGGCAAATACTAAAAGCAGAGAGGTAGGCCATGTCTTACTAAGACATGCATAAAATAACCCAGCTCTTCCAGGAGCAATGGACTAGCTTAAACATCTGATAAGGTGATGCCCATTGACTCAGGACATGGAGAAGATCGTGCAGGAATACCGTTGATCACCTGACCCTGAAGGGGGAAAGTGAGGCCCCAGAGGGGGGCACAGGGACATTTGAAAAAGGGAGACTTTTTGAGCTCTCTCTCTCTCTCTCACAGCCCAGCTACAAATAACATCAAGCAACCACAGGGCTGAGTCTGGCTGGTGGCTGACCAAGCAGCTTGTGGTGAGAACCATCTAAGACTGTACGGCTGCTGAAAGTGTTAAGCTTAGTTTAGAAAGAGATTTGCTTTTATTTCATCTTGATCAAATCTGATTTTTAATTCTCTGTTTTCTAATCACTTTCAAGTCTTTCTGTATTTAATAAACTTGTTTGTTTTATCTAAAGCAGTGTATGTGGTTTGGGTGTGCATAGAGATTTTATTTAAAGAGACAGATGGTACATATCAATTTCTTTGATGAACTGACAAACTGATATGAGCTTGCAATGTGGGCAGCACTGAACATTGCAAGATGGCAGTTCCTAGGGTTGTATCTGGGGCTGGGCATATTAGTGGTGGGTCATACCATTGCATAATCCCATGCATGGCAGGCTAGAGGCCCTCAATCACTGAGTCAGCGGCAGAGGCAACTTTCTTGTTGGTGGCTGTATGTGAGCTGCCCAGGAGTGGGAGTTCACACAGCAAAGCAGAGTGAGATGTGCTCTGGGAGTGTGGGGTTGGCGTGATACAGCGATATACCAGTCCAGATTGCAGAGGGGAGCATCACAGCCAGGCTCATCCTTATCTATTTCTTTTCCTTGAGCCATTGTTGTCATCTGTATCACACTGCTGTGCAGACTGTAAGGAAGACAATCAATTTTTCTAATGGGTGGGATTTTTTAATAAACAACAGACTAGCAGAAGGAAATTACAGGACCCAACCATCCTTTTTGAGTTAACAGAATTATATTAAAACAGTGAATTAAGAGTAGTCCCTTGTAAATGTAATATATATAATTAAATGAAGGCTGAGGACTAAATGCCTCATTTTCTGTGCTCCGTTTTGTAAATTCCTATCCAGAAGTGATGACTTTACATCAACCGTGTTCCAAAGTATTTATTCATTTTCAAAGCAGGGGCACTTACGTGTGTTTCATCTCCTGTAGAGATACAGACATTTATACAGCTTTCTCCAGGTCTGTTACATGGGTCTTTGAAACCCTGACAATTTGAGCTAAAAACCATATATGTAACCATAGTAATCAATACAATGATGCATTTTTCTCAACTTACTGAAGATGAGGTGCTATCTAAAAATCAGACTATTGCATTGACATTTTGCCGTCCTGTGTAACTTTTAACGTTTATCCCATAGACAACAGCTTTTATTTGTCTTGTATTTTTTTCAGTGCAGAGATAGCTTAAAAAAACCAAAACATAAAAGCAAGAAAGAAGTGGTGGCTGATACTAATTTATATAAATAGAGGTACCATTAGCTCTTTAGTTCATTAGAATGCAATCTGAGTAGAACACATTATATGGAGTTAAAAAAGGAACATCAGTTATTGTATTGCTTTTCCTGTCTTTTAAATGCTGTGATGTGATCCAGCCAAAATTACTTGCTGATGGATGCATACACTGATTCAATGCCCCATCTAGAGCTAAGGCCGGAGGACATTGCTGCACTTTGGATATTGAGACATGTTTCCATGAAATTTAAGCCATCAAATTAGGGACTTTGACAAAGTGCAGGAAAATATTAACAAAATTTTTGTGACAGCTGAAAGGCAATAGTATCCAGTGTGCTGATTAAAACATCCCTATTTTTGGTGATAATACAAATTCCTATGTAGTACTATCAGTTGAAAGGTGTTGGAAACTAGTGTAAATTTTAGGAATTCAGAATTCAGCAAAGTATTCTCTAGTTGCTTTCAGTCTCTTACACTCCCTCTCACATAAACATACACATATGGGCCTGATTTCATGGTGGCCTAAGTTTAGCATCAGCTTCTCTACATGTTTCTTTGCATATGCACACACTTGCAACTACACCTTTTTGTGTGCCAGCATCTGCAGGCAGTGGTGAATGATGGTATGACTTGAGTGTTCAGATGATCGAATTTGCATACGGAAAACACATCACTGAGGTCAATGGTTTTTGCGCATGTAAATTTTACCACCCACATTTGCATGTTTTATGCATGCAAGAAGAGGTCATCTATATATATAACCTACATGCACTATACATAATGATGTGTGAATACACAGCCAAACTCCCAGCCCTTTATACTAAAGGTAATAAAGCCAGAGTGTCTCATCAATTCTCTTTAGGCTAGATTGTCAGTTGCAATCCCACCCGTAGTAAGGGATAACGTGATGTCGTGCTGCAGCTGGAGCAGCCCAGGAGAAAGACTGTGATTTAGGGAGATATGCTGAAACAGAGTCTTGAGTCACCCTCTCCCTTCCACTATTGCTGTTTTCTCTGGGGAAGGGAATAAATTGCACCTGATCTATCTTTACTTGTTGCAGCATGTTCACCAAAGTGTTAGCGTAACTATGCAACAGAGTAAAGGCTCCTCCCATTCTTTGCCCCTTCCCAAGGACCTGAAAGAAAGGAAAATGTAGCAGTTTTGCAAAGCCTGTTTTCCATGCAAGCAAGAAGCAGTGTTCAAGTGCAAGGAAGTAAGGAAGCACTTTCTGATCCTTTTTACCAGCTCACAGAATGGGCCATGATTTGCCCCCATATGGTTAATAATATACCATTTAAATTAAAGTCTCTATTCTGATTTTTTTAACTGATATTCAAGTGTTTTTATTCCTGGTTGGAATGAAATTGTGCAGAATACTCTGAAACACAGGAAACACATGGGCTGAGCAGGAATAAAATTACTTTCTTCCATAGACTTGTTTTCCTTCCTGGAAGCACTGTAACACAGAACAGCATTAAAGTGTGGCAACATGATGGGAAGAGAGAGAGCCCACATGTTGCTTAGTAAAATAAGAGAGACCATATTTAAACAAATGCTTCAATCCTGGAAACACTTATGCATATGAATAACTTTACATATATGAGTAGCCCCACTGAAGCCAATGGAATTATTTAGGTGCTTAAAATATGCAGGTGGAGATTGAGGAACAAAGAATTCTGTTGTCTTTTATCGTCAGGAACCAAGAAGCCTCTTCTTAATCCCAAAAAAGGAAACAAGATGAATCACTAGCCTAGCAGCGTTATCATTGCTAGGCCCCAACACTCAGGGCCAGCCTTTGGGAAAATGGCACTCTGTGTGAACTTGTATTTTGGAGTCCTGGGCCCACACTGCCTTCCCCTGATTCCCCACCCATTTCCCCATGGGCCCCTGCTGTAGTGCTTAATTTGTGCCAGGGAGCCCTGGCACTTCTAGGCTTAGCAGTTCATAGCCCCAGCATCTATGCGCTCCCAGCCAGCAGCCATTGCTTTCTGGCCATCCAGCTCTGAAGGCAGCACCATCACCAGGAGCAGCACAAAAGTAAAGGTGGCAATACACCATACCATGCCACCCTTACATCATCATCAGCTGCTGCTCTCTGGGCTCAGCTTGAGCCCTGGCACCTCTTTTAATACAAATTAAACACTGACCTGCTGTCTACCCCCATTGCCTCAAGCTCCCTTCTGTGGCTTGCACCCCGGGTCCACACCGCTCCTTGTCTCTTGACCACAGCACTCCCCTGACAAGGGCACCCTGAGCAGGTGGTTGCCCACCCATAAGGTCAGCCCTGATGGAACTCCCTCACGTAAAGAATGGGAACTTGCTAACTGCCCGAGTTTCCTCTGACTGATGACCCAATGACTGATGTTCCATTTCCTATACAACCAGTGAAAACCACTTAAGGCTGGATTCTCCTCTCACTTACTTCCTCGTAAATCTAGAACAGCCCCAGTTAAATTACTGGAATTACATCAGCGTGAAACTGTGATAAGTGAAAGCAGAAGTGGACAGGTTTGCCCCTTTTCTCATACTACCACCCTTGAGATCAGCAAAGACACTAAAACCATGTACCTCTCTGAGCGAATGGGCAGAGGCTGCTGTTTGGGCATGCACTGTGAGAATCTCTTGGCTGTGGAATTTGGTTCCTCCCCCTCAGTCTGTAGGAGCCTGGATTTAACTTTCAGGTTACACTGTAATTCTTATTATTTATTATTTGTATTATCATAGCACCTACCAGCCTCTCTCAGAGCGTCCCCAGGACCCCACTGTGCTAAGAGCTGTACAAACAGACAATTGAGAGATGCTTGCCTGAGGGATGGTGAAAATATTTGAGTGGCATTTTTAATTGCTGTTTCATGCAGTGCCTGAAAGTTTATGGCCAGACGAATAGGTTCTTGATTACAGTAATGTTGATGAGTCCGCAGTTTTGTAAGAATTGTTGATCCCAGCCTGACCTTGTGATCTATGACCCTACCTTATGATCTATGACCCTGTTTTGTGCATGATTTTATGCTTGCCAGAAGTAAAATGACATTATAGGAGTATAAGATTGACAGGAGTGTATTGCTTATTGGCTTGGAACATGCATGGGGGGCAAATAGGTGAAGATAATGAAACGGGTTATTAAGCTTGTGAAAAGGGCATGTTGCATCCCAATAAATAATCTTATAAATAACTGATCATCCAACATGATGTTTAGGGTGTACAGTGGCTACCTGTTGATTTGTAGACCTCAAAAGAAACAAAATAAATATAGTCTCACTGTAGGTCAAATATTAATAGTTATAAGATTCTGTTTAGTACTTTGCCACTTAGCTGTTGAGCTGTTTTCTTGCAACTGTAGAATAGCAGAGAAGAATTAATACATTTTAATGTTAAGGAAATCCTGTCTGAGGGCCTCAACCAAAAGAACTAAAACTGTAACTTATGACAATTTGTGAAACTTGTCCATACTGTTCAAGAGCAGAAACAATAAAATAATAAAAATTCCTCATTACAACAAACACAATTTATTAATAAACCAAGAACAAGGCAACAATAAATAATGTAATTTAAAACAAAAGTCTTATTTTCTGGGGCCTAAATCTTGTCTCTTCCTCCTCCATGCTGATTCCAGTGGATGAGGGTAAGAGTTTTTGGGACTGGGAGACAACACATAGGAAACATGTTAGACCCCTGCATGCATTGACATCCTCCTCTGTAGGAGTTCCCAATGAACCATTATGCAAATCAGAAATCACGGGCGTGTAGGGAAATGCATAAATAGGGCAAAACTGTTCAGATTTGCATCATGAATTGTATAGTGTCCTTGTATTTTGATGGGTTGAGACTGGTGCATTTTAGTATACTACAGCTTAATTTGTAGCTATGTCTTTTTTCCTCTCCCCTCTTGTCCACTGAGAAATAAAATGTGATAATCTCAGTGTATCTTTTCCTGGCAACTATTTTAAATAAATAATCCATTTTAATCCCTCGTAGTGCAGGAGGGAAATGTTGCCTGTCTTGGCCATGATTTCCAGAAGTTCTGAGCACTCACAACTCTGGTTAACATGAGTGGGAGCAGCAGATTCTCAACACTACAAAAGCAAGGTCCATAAGCACAAGGTACAAAGTGATGAGCATGAGAGGTAGCTCATTGGTACCAGTGGCTGCACTGATGAGAGCACTGATGAGTTGTTACCAGTTTGCCAATATAGCTAAAGAATAGCAAAGCACCTTAGTGGAGGCATAGTTTATAAAGTCTAAATAAGTTCTTTTCCTCCTACAGTTAAATCACCTTCCCTAACGGTATAAGCTATACTGGCCAAAGGACTTTTTTGCAGGTATAAACTGCACTGATCCAGGGTTTTTGCCATTATAGCTATGTCAATCAATGGGGTGATTTTTTTTTTTCACATTCCTAACTGACTTAGCTATGACAGCAAAACTTTTCAGTGTAGACCTGGCTTTAGTAAGTGACATCTGATGAACATCTGTACAACCAAGGGTTTCCACTGTTTACTGATGTTTGTTTCTCTGTGTTGGTAATAAGGTACAGGTAAAAGTATTACACAAAACAGCTGTCAGATTTACTATTCCTATGTTATCCTAGATGTGCTACAGTAATTGGAGCCAGCTGATTATATTCTGCTTTCTTAAAATATTGCATTTTTTATGGAGAAACTGGGGATATCTCTGCTCATGGGTGGATGTTCTGTTTGGATAGTTGCTGCTTTGTTTTCAGAAGCTATATAGTTGTTGATTTTCATCACATCACTGATTGCCCAGCTATGTGTTTTGGAACTGCCCATACCATTTTACTGATATACAGAAGAGTTCAATACTAGTTAGTACTAACACATGGTTATTTTGGCCAAGATTTTCAGAATAGGATCCTAAGTTAGCCTCCTAAATCCATATGTAGGTACTTCCCCCATTTTCCAGAGTGCTGAACTCTCAACGGTAGTTCCAGGCACTTATTTAGATGCCTAAGTATAGCTAGAAGAGAGTCTTCTTTAGGCATCCATTTTTGAAAATGTTGGCCAAAATACAGTTTAGCAAAGGATGCTTATTTTGAGTATGGTGACTTAAAAGGCCATTTTGAATTGGTGAATGGCAGATATCAATATTGGTTTTGGAAATCAGAAGACAAGAAATAAGGGAAGAGCTTCCTATAGAGCAGACACTTTATTCCTCATTCCAAAAAGGGGCTCTGTTAATGAACAAACTGCAAGTGCTAGTGGATGTTATAAAAGACAGAATAACTAATGCTCTCGGTAGGATCTCTGGACATTCTCTTCTGAGAATTTTTTCCTTTTGTTTTCCCTTTAATATTAAGTGTTAGTCCCCTAGGCAAAATATGTAACTGACTTTACATTTTGTTAGCAATTTAAAAAAGGCTTTCTCTGTAGGGGATCTTGTTAAAGGAACTAGACACTTTAGACCTTGAACCTAAATTTAATGATTTTTGTGTGTTTTATGTCTAAGGCTGGGTGAATATTGCAAAACTATTTCTGCAAATATGCACTCAAAGTTTCAAACGAATACACTTTTCCCATTTTCCCACAAAAACATTTTGTGTTTGCTTTCCATCCATAATATAATAAATATATTCACTTGATTGAATACTCATGGAAACAGCAACTTTTAGGTGACTTTGGGAAAATAATGCCATAAAAAAATTATACATATTTAAACATTAGTAGTTGTTCAGGCATCTTTTTTTAAAATCAGTTTTCCATTCACTCAATTAAGATAGAAGAACTTACCATCTGATCAGAATTAATGGTCATTAACTTGAGTGGGAGTGGCTTAGTACTCAGCACTTTGAAATTCAGACAATTTCTTAAGGATCCTAAGCACTGACTTCAAGCTCCTATTCTTGAAAATCACGTCTCAAACGTTCAGCTCACACTTTATGGTATTTTTGTATTTTGAAAAGTCTGGAAATGCTCAAATTAAGTTAATTATCCAACATACTTATTTCCTCAGATATTTAGGTTAGAAAATCTATAAGGTTAGTAAAGCACTCCTGGGGAATATTCCACCCACAGGGAATTTTATCTTTCCTTAACCAAGAGTCAAATACGAGAAGCTTTGAAACACAAAGTTTGGGGGCATTTTTAGACCTTTTTCTTTTCCCGTTCTTGATGGAACATGTTTTTGTTAACACCAGAAGAAGCAGAATTAGGAGGCAGTGATGTTGCAAGCTTGAGATTCAGTCTAATATCTACCATATGGTGTTTTTGTTTTTATCATCATCCTTGGAACAAAGGGTAGAACTTCCCAACTTGTTTGTTTTTTATGCTAATATCTGCTTTTTCTGAAGATATAAATGGTTGACTTGAATCCCATAAGTTTCATTACTTTTTTCCCCCTACTTTTTTTTTCTAACCAGCTTTCACATTTCCAACATTGCATAAAATACCCATTTGTAATTATGTTTAACCTTTGTAAAGCCTCTGGGTATAGTCTACTCATTAATCTTTAACCTGACAAGCTTGGGGGTTGTGGAATTGGCACAGCCATGTATTAGAAGCACAGAGACCATAGTCTAGAGGTACAAAAGGGGTAATTAAGAGGAGGTATGAAAGGAAATGGAACAAAACTAAAGGGATCTGATTATATTATGGTAGATGTCAGACAGCAGCAGGGACAATGGAATGCAAATTATTATAGACAGAGTTCAGGAAATAACATTTTTTAGAACAAAACTAATTTAATCAGACCTTGTTTTACCCAAGCGAATATAATTTGCACTAAATTAGATGTAAAATATAGTCATATTAATGGTGTGGTCATGTGGCCTGTTTTAAACGGCTAGATTGACTCTACTGAGTTTTTAAAATAAACATGACACATTTTAATAATTGTGTAAAGATACCAAATAATCCAGCCTCAATGTGCCCCTGGGGAGGAGAATGTCACCTGGACAATAAACATTCTCAAACTAAGGGGTAAATCCTGTCTCAGCCTTCATGGATACAAAGAGATCCCTGGCAGTAAAACTGGTGTGATTCTGCTAAAGAAGGGACCACTCAGCATTAACCACACAGAGCCAAAATAGGGTCTTTGGAGGGAGTTCAGGGGCTGGCTGTCCAGGGGAGAGAAGGCAAGGCCATGATTCAGAATATCTGCTTCTGTGAAGACCCTTTATCTTTTCAAGACCTCAGAAGGGGCATGGTAGGGCCATGGAAACTGTTTTAGTTTTGAATTTGAAGTGGCTCACTGTTACCCAGTTCAGGAATGTACTTAAGCAGGTGTCTAACTTTATGTGCTTGTGTTGTTCCATTGACTTTAATGGGACTCTTCACATATTTAAAGTTATGAACTTGCTTAAGCACTTTCCTGAAACAGGGCCTATAGCTCTAAAGACTTGAAGGAATGAATCCCACCATTTCTCTGAAAAAATCCCATCACCCAGCTAAGATATTTGGGCTGGGCTCTAGCAGCTGGATTTCCATCTGAGAGAAGTTCACCTTATGCTTTTGAAAGCTTTCCCATTCATGACAGAATGAAGCTGAGCTATGAGGAATGAGTACATGGACTTCATCATATCTATAAGGTGTGATAGGGATGTTTCAAAGCCCCTTTTTTTACCTCTTGTGATTTACTCTTACATTATGTGGTGTTTTTTCTTAATGGCCAAGCTTCTGGAATCGAGAAGTTTCGTGACACTCGCAGTTTTCCTTTTTTTTAAAAAGCTATCGTTAAAAAATAATGAACACTTGGGTTGACAATCAGGGCTGGATTTCCAATTAGGCACAGTAGACACATGCCTAAGGGTGCTGGCATTCTAGGGGTGCCTAACCAGTGGTGTATTACCGCATGAGTGTTGGAACTCTGGCCCCACCCCCTGCTCCTCCTCTTCCCCCATGAGGCCGTCCCCCCTGGCCAGACCAGAAGCCAAAGTGCAGGGGCAGTATATTCCCCCATCCAAACCTAGCCGAGCTGGTTGCCCCAGGTCCTTTTCCCACCCCCCTGTGCAGAAATTACCTGGCCAGCCCCTCTCTTCCCTGCCCCATGCAGAAACCATGAAGGTCAGCTGTAGGCAGGGAGGGTGCTGAAGATGCTGTGCCTAGGAGTGTGTAAGGTCTATATGAGGTCCTGTTGACAATGCTGAGAGCCACACATGCCCATGGGACTCTGGGAGTCATTATACACAAGGATCATACCTGCTGCTGCAATCTTGCATACTCTTCTCTGTGCAGTGGTCGTTTTGTGTGCTGGTACAGAGAGTCCTGCCCCTGCTGGGGTGATACGTGCCATAGAGCACATGGAGGGAACAGTCCAGTTCTATCAAGCCCTCTCATGGGATATACAAGTGAGGGAATCTCCGTGCTTTTGTACACACACACACTATTGTGTATACATCTATATATAAAGGACTGTACATTTCATGAATGTATTATTTTACTTCTAGGGAAAGAAAAATATTTGTCCCCTAAGAGAGGGAAATACAACCCTAAGCACAACCTATGTTTTGTAAATGTCTGTTTATTTAGCGACTCACTTGGTAAGAGGGAAAGGTAATACTTTTTATGGTGAAAACAGTGCATCTTAACTTGCTTTTTTCAAGGGCCAGCATCATAGTTGCAGATATAATTAAAGCTCTTTTAAAAATGCAGCAGAAACATTAAGAGGCTGACAAAAGGAGTCTTTGCCAATTTATAGCTGTGGAAAGATGCGCAATGTGGAAGTGGTAACATTTCCACATAGAATTTTTAGTGCTTAGAAAATTTGACAGCTTTGATCTGAAAATGGAAAATGAAATGAAAAGATTTAATGTTTCAGGTTTGTTTTCTTTTGGTTTCTTCATAATAAGCAAAGGACAGAGTCCTGCTTTCCTTACCTACTACCTGCAGTCAATGGGGCTATTTCCTAGATTTCAAGGCCAGAAGGTACCATTATGATCATCTAGGCCTCAGAGTTATGTGAGTAAGATGAGCTGAATATGGCCCATAAACTGGAAAAAGTTATCGAAGAATGAAACAGAAGAACAAGGAAAACTCTCTATTGTGATTATTTCAAGCTTCATTTAATAAGGGCTAAGGTCCTATGTATTCCATCAACCTGGTTCTCCACTCTCTTACCCTAGTTTTACGCCAGTGTAGCTCTTTTGAATTTCCTGGAGTTAAACCAGCAGAAAACCAATTTAACAAAGCAGAGAATCAGGCTCTGACTTTTGAATGATCAGTGTAAATAAGAACAACACTGCTATTTTTTCCCCCTTCACACTAGCAATTTTCATTCCTTAGTGATATACAGAGCATGTGTAGGTATTGCACTACATATGCATGTTTTGTTTACCATACTCAACTCTTCAGGGCATCTGTTTTCCCAAGAGTAACTAAATCAAATGTAATAGAAAAAAAATCTTACCAAATTTAACAGATAACTAGGAGATACTGAAGTCGGAATAATAGATGTAACCAATACGGGAACTCAGGAAATAACTATAAGGCAATTAAGGGATACAAAAATAGGTCAGAATAAAAAAGAGAAAAAGCGTGGTTTTTATGCTATATTTATTAGCTGTCTAGGTCAGCTACTTTATATCTTTCTAATCATCTGTGTAAATAAGACTAGCGATGTCATATTCTTTCATTCCTGTGCTAGGCTGACAATTTTCATTGCTTAATGAGATCGACTGTTTCTAAGTTCTACATATGTATGCTCAGACTATTCAACCCTTCAGGGCATCTGCCTTTCCAGAACAGGAAAAAAAAAAAAAAACACCCAGAACAATTTATTCAACAAATAAATAGGCTATGTATTGAGAACTTTATATTTTCAGCTATAATACAATCATAGTTAGTTTCAGAGAAATCTCCACCTGAGATGCAATATGGCACTAAAAGGTACAGTCTGTGGGTTTGACATCTTTCTCCAAAATCTCTGGCATTGCCTGTTTTAGGAAATAGAATAAAGAAGGGTCTTTGGTCTACTCTGGTATGGCAATTCTCATAGTAGTCAAATCCTCCTTGCGTTTTGTAGACTTATTTAGCTCATTAGAAGTACTCTTGGCAGGAAAGCAGAATCTGGCCAAATATGTTTTTATATTGGTGCCATGATGCTGAGTAGATCAAAATAACTTCACCCCCCTCTAATTTATGTAATGCTTAACACTTATAGCCCCCTCCCCTATTTTGGGATTCTACAAGAAGCATCCCTTACAGGCACCAACCTGCAATTAACAAAGTATAGCGCTTGCCTGGCAATCCTCAGCAGGGATCCTTTCAGGAGGCTCCAGAAAGGAGGAGGACTCCCGGGACCCCAAATGTCTGCCTATCCTGAGTGCCCAAGACATGGACAACCAGCAGGGGCTGGGTCAGAAAAGCAGGGTAAGAATTCCTGACTCAGGAGCCTGAGTGACATACCAGAGCAACCAACTGAAAATCCAGGCAAGCTTGCACATGATTAGTTCTGTCCTGACTTGTTTTCTCAACCTGGACAGGCCAGGTTTGAGAGAGTGAGATGGGTGCAGGGAGTCAGCTTCTAGCAGCAGGAAGAGTTGCAGGTCCCCTGTTACTCTAAGAGGGAAGGAGAGCGAAGAACTCAGAAGCCAATGAGTCTTAAAGCGCGCCGCAGAGCCACTGAGATGGAGAAATAAGTGGACTTTTGGAGTGCTTCAGAAGGGGGCTATCTACGGATTTAATCTACAGTCAATTACAAACACCACAAACCATTTATAATAGAATCACTTATGCTATTCTAAACACATATACCTAGAAAGGCTCAGAAATGCAACCAACATTTTATCTGTGCTTTTTTAATGCCAGTAGCTGCTTCTACCTTTGCTCTACATGCACTTCCATACTGTTACGCTTGCAGAGTTCTGCAACACTGTTGTCAAAGGCTGACTTGGTAATTTGAAATCCACCTAGAACACGAATGCCTTTTTGCTGTCCTGAGGTTTACTTCTTTAATTCTTTCTTTCCATAATTTCTTATTCACATTGATCAGTTAAACCGATGAAAGAACAATTTCTGTCAGATGCTTATGATTAGGTTAATACATATTTAATTATCACAATTAATATCTTTTAAAATCTTTTAAAATCTCTCTTTTGGTGGTTGTATATGATCACACAGCTTAATGCTTATGACTCCTGAATCTACGTCCTTACTCCTGACCTGTCTCCAAAGTCCCGTTCTGTATGTCGGTCTTTGTCTCTGGTGTCTCATGGATAGGTCACTGTCAATTTAAGCTTAACAGGGCCAAAACTGATCTATTATTCTTTCCTGCCAATCCTTTTCTTACCTTTCCTCTTTTTCTGCCACCAGTCTTTTCCTCCCAGTCACCCAGCTCCACAACAAGGTCATTACGAGTAAGCTAGTACCATTGTCATAGAGGGCAAAGAGCAACATGATACTTCAAAGAACATATTAACAGGAAGGGTCTAAGGATCAGGGCTCCATTGTACTAGGCACTGTAGAAAGATATAGTCATTGCCCCAGAGAGTTTGCAATCTATGAGACACAACAGGTAGATGCAACAAGGGGAGCACAAGCAAACACTGAGACAATACAAGCCAGCATAATAAGCAGCAATTACAGTACAGCCTTATCACTCCTTAGGGCCTCAGCCAAAGATTTAAGAGGTTGGAGAGAGAAGAAGCTGGATCTTGGAAATGCTATGGCAGAAGGCACTACAAGATTTGGAAACAGCTTGGGTGTGCCAATCCATAGAGAAGGAAGAGTCAAAGGTACTCGTACATCACCCATTTGCTCAGTGCTTCCACAAATACGTCAACTCTTTCTTCTAGGTTCCCCTTTTGCATGGAAACCCTTTCCTTGACTAATCCATAAAGCCACTATTTTATAGTCCTTCAAATCCCTCCCGAAGACCCATTTCTAATCTTGATACCTATTGTCAGTTGTGGCCAATAGAGAGAGCTGATATTATGATTCCTTTTTGTATAGAAAGTCCACCTTGAAACCTGCAAAATGATCATGATCCTAGTCTGTGGCCTCTTGTTCCTAGCACTATTACCCTCATCTTCCTTCTCCCCAGTGCTCTCTTTGCTGTCCGACATCTTGCATCTTTTCCTAAATTAGATTCTTGCTCTTTGACTGTCTCCTATTGTGTGCTTGTACAGTGTCTAGCACAGTGGGACTTCATTATTGAGTGGGGCCACTGGGCAACACTGTAGTGCAAATGAATAAGAATTAGGGCTAGAATAGCCTCAGCATACGGCCTATATGACACAAAAGTGGAAAGACTCTGATTCCATCTGGTTAGAAGATATGCAAACCAGCCAGCTCATTATATTTAGGGCTGGCCTGCAAACCTTTATTCATGTCTTCAGCGGGACTACTTGTGTAAGAGCTTTGAGCCCATAAGCCTTATGAAATAAGTGATTCAAGAGGATCTATTGCTAATCACCCGTTTTATGCTGTTTAAATGTGAAATGCAATTAAACAAAAACAGACAAACAACAAACCCCACCCACAGACCTTTTGAATCCTCAGGTCTCATTTTTGGTGGTGATGTGGGGCGAGGGTTCATAGGATTTCTCCTTCTCACCCATCAGACTGACCTCTTTGCTAATTGGGAGTGTGAGAAGCTACAGGACTAGTGGCTAATGACAGTGTTTCATTTATTGGTATATGTAAAGTCATTCATAGAGTATAAGTGTCACTCCCAATGACCCTAGGTGAATGTTTGTAAGAAAATTCCTAAAGAGAGAATAGGTTGTAAAGGTGCTGTTATCTTATGTCCCTATTTCACCACTCCATGATGCTCATATTCTGTTATGTTTCAATGCATTTAAAAAATCTTGGGAGCTTAGGACTAGACAGAGGTAGATCCCTTGCATTACTGCACAAGATGGAATGGGTCAGGGAGAGTACAAGGAGCACTCCACGATGTAGGGACTGGGCACAGTGGAACATAACTTCAGTACTTGCACCCCCTTGAGCACAGTGACTGCTCCCTGCTAATGACCGATAGGCCACTAGCCATCCCAAAGGGAAAAGATAGGAAGTGGGGCCATGGTTCTTTCACTTCCCTTCTACATTTGACTAGAAAAATTTGCCAGGAATACTAGGAGGAACATGCTGTATTATCCTAAAGGATGATGTGGCAGCTGCACTCTCCATTTCCCAGCAGGGAACTCTGGAAGTTAGCTGAAGAATAATGGCTTCCCATTTTTCCGCTGCTGTGGTGTGACATCTCATACTCTCCAGTTCAGGCCTGGAACAATATTGCCATTTATAATTATATAATTAGTGAAATAGTTGATAAACTACCAGTTCACATTAATAACCTTTTGGGCACTCTCCAGCCTTTTTTGATTCTCAGGTCTTTGGCCATTGGGAAATTCTCTTCCCAGGTATTTTCTACAGCTCTCATGGAATCATAGAAGATTAAGTTTGGAAGCAGGGCCAACCCAACTACATCATCCAGCTGAGGCTTTGTCAAGCCACACCTTAAAAGCCTCTAAGGATGGAGATTCCACTACCTTCCTAGGTAACCCATTTCAGTGCTTCATCACCTTCCAAGTGAAAAATATTTTCCTAAATATCCAACCTAGACCTCCCCCACTGTAACTTGAGATCATTGCTCCTAGTTCTGTCATCTACTACCACTGAAAACAGCCTAGTTCTATCCTCCCTGGACCCCCCTTTCAGGTAGTTAAAGACTGCTATCAAATATCCCTTCATTCTTCTCTTTTGCATACTAAACAAGCTCAGTTCCCTCAGCCTTTCCTCATAAGTCATGTGATCTAGACCCCTAATCTTTTTTGTTTCTCTCCGCTGGACTCTCTCCAATTTCTCCACATCCTTTCTGAAGTGTGTGTGTTGGGGGGGAACTGGACACAATATTACAAATATGGCCATACCAGTGCTGAATAGAGAGGAATAATCACTTCCCTTGATCAGCTGGTAATGGTCCTACTAATGCAACCCAATATGCCATTAGTCTTCTTGGCAATAAGGGCACTCTGTTGACTCATACTCAGCTTTTTTTCCACTGTAACCCCCAGGTCCTTTTCTGCAGAACTGCTGCCTAGCCAGTCGGTTCCCAGTCTGTGGCAGTACATGGGATTCTTCTGTCCTAAATTAATCCACCTCTGCCAATATCCAGCTCATGACTATACAATATATTGAAAGAGTGTTGACAAGCACAAGACTTTCCAATTGGGAAATTACATTCATTGTTTTGTGTTCAGGAAGGATTTAGAAAAGCACTGGGTTTGATGTATTATTATAAGTTATATTGGGTGAGAGATATTTTTTTTATCTCTGAGAACAATCTGTACTGAAATGCAGGAGGCCTTAGCAGGTGCTCAGAGCTGCCTTCATCTCTTCTCTTTTCAATTCCTCCTCTTCATTTTTTTAAAGAACCATGTTTGAGTAATAAATTTTCAAACAAATTGTGTTGATATTGAGAAAATACTAGTGTATAGGTGAAGACACCCAAAATCATGCAGTTTGCAGTGACTTACTATAGAAGCCACTAAAAATCACCGCTTATCATACATATTGGAAAAGAATGGGGTAGTCTAGATGATAACTCTTGGCAAATGCTGATTTTTCCCCTCCACACAACGCATGTTTAGCCTGGCATACTCAATACCACAAGATATCATTGAGACAAAAATTTAGTGGAATTTTGAAAGGTATTGGATATTTGTATGGATAATGAGAATGAGAATGTCCAGGATTATTTTAAAAGGAAGGGATATAAATCCTTGTATTTCAGGGCATAAGCCAATTTTTAAATATCAAGAGGTAGCAAAGAAACTTTCCCTGTAGCTAGTTATCCCTTAACTGCACTGGTGACTATTGAAGGCAGTATACGAGATGAGATGGACTATGGTTCTGACCTAGTATGTAAATTCCTGTTTTGATGACAGCCACTATAGTGATTTAGTTATCAGCTATTCCGGGCAAGGGGGAGAGAAACCAACTACTACATTTTATATTTTGTAACAAGCCTTATACTTTGGCAACTCTTCCTGCAAGCCAGCCTGACTGACAAGCCAGCAGCTAACAGGCTCTCACAGATGGTTGTGGGTGCACAAAGCAGCAAATGCTGTTTATGAACCTTTCAACTAATTTGAGGAAATCAGTAACTGTTGATCTTTCATAACAAGTTACATTGGCTTGGCATTCTCCCCCCACCCCTCCTTCAATCGCGTCTGACTGGGGGAGGAAAAACATGCTAAGTGATGAGTTTTAGTACGACGGGCACACAGCTGTTTATGGTGCTGCTGCCACATAATTTCCAGACAAAGTACAGCATAAATAAAGCAATTTACTGGAGACAGACATAAATCATCCATTTTGTGCATGTGTCTTAGCAGCAGTTAGAGTTTTCATTTCTCCCATGTGCAGTTGGTAGCATGTCCAGCATATTTGTCAGGAAACCAATTTTTTTAGCTTGATTATGGCAAGTGAAGCATTTGTCTGGAGGAGTAGTGTGGGATTCTTTGCTGAAAGAAAAACACAAAATTTCTGGGTAGAAGAAAAAGGATCAACTTAAAATAAAGAATGAAGGGGAATAACTAATTAGCACTACCAAAAAGCAAAACCAAAAAACCTCAATCACCCTCATAAGATATGGGTTTGCCTGTGCACTGAGTTGGCCCCATGCTGTAGGGATGGGGCATGGGATCCCCACTTGCAACCACCACAAGCATTGGAGTCTAAAATGTTGCTGTCCTAGCATGGGACATAATCCAAAATACACTGAAATTCTGGAAAAACTCCCTTATCCAATGGGCTTTGAATCAGGCCTATAGTGACGTCTCATACTGTGTATATGGTAAAAACGAGAGTCCTGTAGCACCATAAAGACTAACAAATTTCTGCGGGCATAAGATTTCATGGGCTGCAACCCACTTCTTAATTTTTTCCTTTTTTAAATATAAGTACTATATTTTTAATTCTCCAGTCACAGGGTATGAGTCTTTAGTTAATGGATTCATTAACACCCCTTGCAACTGGGCTTGCAATTCAATGTGGCAGTTCCTTTAGTACTTTTGGATGGAGATTATCTGGGCCCCAATTTGGTCTCACTAAGCTATTTGAGTTTGGTTTCCACCTCAGATGTGTTAATTAATTCCTCTATTGTTTCACTGTTCTCAAGCTTCTAATTACTCTTATTAAAACAGAGGAAAAGTATTTTTAAGGTCCTGGGCCATAGTGTGATTATATTTAATCTCCACCCCATCCTCAGTGCTTAGTGGTCCCACTTCCTATTCCTTGTTTTCTTTTTATTTATGTGGCTAAAGAACCATTTACTATTGGTTTTAATTTCCTCTGTAAGGTTCAATTCTGCTTGGCTTTTGCAAGTTCTTACTTTTTCCCTACACTTTCTGACCTCCAAGTGGTTGCTTTCCTTGCTTATGCTTTCCATCTTCCATTCTTTGTAGGATTTCTATTTTCTTTTAATAATCTATTTGAAATGCTTGCACATCCAACTTGGTCTGCAACTCTTTCCTATGAATTTTTTTCATGAAATGCTTGCACATCCAGGTTTCAGATAGCTTCTGAAGCTTTGACTTAATGTAATTCCAAGTCTCCTTCAGATTCAGATCCTTGAGTTCTTCAGCTCAGTCCACTCCCTAATTAATTCCCTTAATTTTTTAAAGTTGTCCCTTTTGAAATGAAGGATTCTTGCTGCAGATCTATTTTTTGTTTATCCTTCCATTTAGTTTAAACTGAATTAACTCATGACCACTGGAACCAAGGTTATACTCTGCAACCATTTCTTCTTCTTCAGTTCTTTCACTCCTTACAAATACTAAATCTAAAATGGCATCACCTGTGGTTTGGTTCAGTGACTTTTTTGTGAAGAAATCTGGTGAAGAAAGCTATCACATCCAGGAATATCTGGGCCATATCATTATTAATAGCACTGGTCCATCAGTCTATATTTGGGAAATTAAAGTCTCTCATAATCACACAATTCACATTAGTATATATTTCATTAAATTACTAAAGAGGGTTCTATCCATTTTCAGGTTAGATGGTGGGGATCCCATTGGAACCTCTGTTACCATTCTTCCCCAAAGTGATTTTGACCCAAACAGATTCTGTTGTATCTAGTCCATTACTTCTAATGTCTTTACATGTCTAATGTCTCATCATTAATATATAATGCTGTGCAACACTTTTACTTTTTTTCCTGTCTTTCCTAAACTGTACATTCCCTTCAGTATCTGTATTCTGTCATGTTTCCATTTTCCCTATAATATCCTTTTATTTCCTGCACCAGTAGTTCTAATTCCTCCATTTTGTTACTCAGGCTCCTTGCATTGGTGTACAGAAATCTTAGTTATTTCTGCTAGGCTTCACTCAGATTCCTTGCTTGATTAGGTACAGTCATTTTGCTGCCAGGATCACCCAAATGACTGTTTTTTAAAGCCTACATTGAAAGAAAGTGGACCAGTTTGATCTGAAGGGTCCATTTCGCCTGAGGCATGAAAATATCTTGAATTTAGGTTTTTACTTTTGAGGCAACCTCAGAAAAGTCTTAGGTGAAATAGTAGAAGGTGGAGGAGTCAACATGAATAACTCAGAACAATTAGCAACATATGGCTGAGTTTCTTATGGACAGACTTGTCAATATTGTCTTTTATGGAACATTAGTGTAGAAAGATTAATGTTATGAGATAACACATTCTCCCAGCTGAGATTTCCTTTCTCTTCAGCCATTGTTTTGTTTTCATTCAAGACTTGTTTTCAATTCAGTCTTATGTCCAAGATAAAATGGCTCTGAAAGAAGAAAACTAGGCCAATTTTTTGTTTTAAAGCATGCTTGAAGTTAAGACCCTAAGTCCACCTTTAAGTGTCTAAACATGTGACCTGATATTCAAAAGTGTTGAGCACCCAGCAGCTGCCATTGACTCCAACAGGCATAAATCAAGTCAAGGGAATTAAGAGAATAACAAGCTGATTAACAGGCTGGAGAGATGGATTAATGAGGAAAGACTGAAAAAGCTGCATATTTTCAGCATGGCCACACAATGCCTAGCAGGGGATAGGAGATCTGTCTACGTGTTTTTGAATTGTGTAGACACATAGAAGGGATAGGAATTGTTTAGAGTGGTCCAAGGGAGCATAACTCGGAATAATGGAATGAAAATGAGCTAAGAAAAATGTAGGCTTTACATCAGAAAAGCTTCCTGTGAGGTCTATTAGTCTGTAGCAAGCTCCCTAAGGAAGCATTGGAAGGCCATCACTTGAATAATTTAATACTAGAATGGATAAAGCATTTGAGAATTTACTGTAGGGAACAATCCTGCACTGACTTATTACATCTTGCAGCTTACATGGTAAGTTCCATGCCTTCAGCGTGCAGAATTTCCACTGGATTTGGAGGTCAGGCTATAAGCAGTTGGTGTGTCAGTATAACATGACAAAGTCACAGTAGATGTAACCAACTTTTCTCCCTGCAACAGTAAACTCCCTGCACTTCAACCTACATCGGTCTGCTGTTTTCCCCACCAGTGCATTTCCAACAGTCTGTGCTTGGGGAGATGTTATCCTTTCTAGAGTAATTTGCTTCCCTTTTACAATCCACGTTGCTAGATGATGGTCAAAATTTAGTGTGGTATAAGCAGAAGGTGAAAAGGGTCTTATTTCTTTTGCCAACACATGTTATCAGCTCTATGGAAGCTTTGATCTAATAATCCAGGGTCTAATAAAATCATTTAAAAATTGTTTTTAAAAAGTTGGAAGAATTACAATAGAGTCCCAAGCCATGTCCCAGACTTATTCAAATAGCATTATTGGCAGCATAGTTTTCTGCATTGTTATTTCAAGAACATAGGAACATATTAGCTTTGTATTTACCATTGACAGCTATATATGTATATATTCATTATGAATTCCTCCATTTCAGAGGAGGCTATTCTTATCATTGATGTGGTGGCACTTAGTTCATGTTCAATAAATATAGAATAATATATATTATTTTATTAAGGTGGTCTATATCTATAAATTACTTTAACTTTCTTTGGCCCATAATGTGCTTTTTCTTTAGGCCAGAACATACACACATAATCTCTTGGGTAATTATCAGTCTCAGATTAGGTTTCAGTGGAGTAGAGTTCAACAGATTAGATTTTTCAGTCCACAGTGTTGGAGGGGGTTGGGGCACTGCACTAGGTAAATCAGGTTAATGGAAGGCCACAAGTGCCGATGAAGTTTTCCTGTGCTAGGCCCTACCCCCCATCTCCCCCCCCAGCTTCTCTCCCCCCTCCCCCCCCCGTTCTTCCCCTCCTTCTCTCATCCTCTTCTCTCATCCTCTGGGTCACGCTGACACCATTTCGCAACCGTAAGCTAAATTAAATTGGCTTGTACTGGAATTATTTGGGTTTGCTTATCAGTATAAGATACAGTGCAGGTGCTATATGCTGTTTGCAGCTCTAGTGTGTGCTTGCCACATGATCACTGTACCCATTGGCTACCCCTACCCCTGCTAGCCAATCACGGGGCTGGTTGCGAGGCGTGATCAGTCGGCCCGCCACAAAGCAAAAGCATGTAATGGCTGTAACTGCTTGAAGGAAGGAAAGGCAGGGGGAAGAGCCCCCTGTTGAAGGTATAAATAAAGTTGTGGCTTGCTGCTTTGGTGCACTGGATTTGAGACAGACAGTCTCCCTGTGCCATTTGGGATCCTGAATAAACATATACAAGGATTTCTCCATCTTGGTGTCTGATTGGGCTAATTGCTCACCAGGCTTGAACCCAAACTGCTGGGGCCTCGGCTAAGAGTCCTCCAGGACCACCACCAACAGTATTGACAGGACCACAAGGCAGTGTTAAAGATGATGGATGTTAAAATCAGGGACCAGATTCTGGGCCTCTGCTACGGTCTCTTTGCACTGCCCCATTGTGCAAAGAGGAACATGGCAGCTCTGGAACATTTTACAGGTTATGATCAGAGTCTTGCAGTCCAGAACCAGTGGGTGGGGGTTGAGGGGGATGGGAAAGACTGTTACCCGAGGATTAGGATCTTGAAATATAGCTAGACTAGACCTGAGGATCTGGCTCTACATGTCTTTCCACAGTGGTATGTAAATCCTTCAGTCTGAAAAAATGAATTAGTTAAATATCATAGGGCCCTGAATGTTATCTGGCTATACTGCCAGAGTTGCATTCAGTGGAAGATCTTGAGCTGGATCCCTCATCATTTACAAGAGAGGGGGATGTCAGTAAAGCGTTCTCCATGAGGTGCCTCAGCACAGGAAGAAACTTTCCTGTTCCAAAATAGACTAGATCTCTTGATCTTGAGGAGACCAGGTGCATCTATTTGTGTGGGTAGCAATAAAAATGGGCTTTGTCCCAGCTTGAGACAATTAGTATTCTGTGGTCTGTTTTATTTTTGGATATTTCATCTGTGTTTTGTAATATATGGCAGGACCATATATTATAATTATGCCATTATATATATGGCAGGACCAGACTAGCTTGAGACCCTAGAGTCCTAGGGTACATTCCATGCACTACCATAGACTTCCTGTGTGACCTTGTACAAGTCTTTTAGCCTCTCTTTGCCTCAGTTCACTATCTATAAAATGGACCTACCTACCTCACAGGAGTGTTGTGAGGATAAAATTTTAAAGATTATGAGGTGCCCTGACCCTACAGGAATAGTGGCCATATAAGTACCAAAGATAGAGACACAGAGCCTTGACACCTTTGTTTTTAATTATTTTATAAATCTAGATAAACAAATATAAACATATTCAAATATTATAAACAATTAATTTTTTTGATGTACTTAGTGAGAGTTGGAGAAGATAATATACCTCCAAAACTCAGACAAGTAGAGTTATTATTCACTTCTACAGCCTTGACCTTATCCAACAGACTCCTGGTGACTTTGATGAAGTCTTGCCATTAGATCTAGGAGAACTGGGGTGGGGCTCTACTCCACAAAGTGGTCCTCTCCATTGTGAAGGTGAAATTTCAGGTATCCATGCATATTTTTTTTGCTTTTGTCTGATAAATCTCAATAAGCAGTAACATTCCCCAAATGCTGACAAATTTGGAAGTTGAATCATATTTTCCCATTGTTTAATTTTCTACTATACAGAACACAAACTCAGCAGAGCTGAACGAGGCTGGAAAAAGAGCTGTTTTCTCTTTTTTTTCCTCTCGTTTTTATACTGAAATATTTCTTGGTGTATTTTGGGAGATTAAAATGTTCTAGAAAACGAGGTGAGCACCTCTCTATCTTAGTTTGTTAATAATTCTGAAATGTTTGTTGGGCCATTCCAGCAAATCCTTACTCACACAAACAAGAATGGGTGACTCATGTGAGAAAGAATTTGCAGGCCTATGATTGTAGTAGCGTATTTAGATAGAAAAAAGAAACTAAATGACAAAGAAGAAATTAAAAACACCGGTAAATTAAAATAAAGTTGCAATACACTCAATTAGCTAAATTACTATCGATATCTGTCATTATAAAATACCTACGGCTGTATAATTTTCTTTTAATCTCTCAAACACGGAACTAAGCAAGTGAGAAAACATATATTCCTACAACCCCCAATGGAGACATTGAGATTATACACGCTCTCACTAATTTAAAGAGTGACTTTCACACTGGGATACACTTTTTTTTTAAAAAAGGAACATTTAAACAAAAAGCAATTTGCTCTGCCTGTAATTGTATTCCCCTTGCTGATATTGCTAATTATTGAAGATATTTGTGCTTGAATAGAACTTTTTTTTACTTTTATTTTTAATAGCTCATTTTCTATTTCTGCTTGATCCTACTTATGCATACTGTCCAATTGAAATCCCAGGGCAAGATTCTTCTTTTGGTTGCACTGGGGTAAATCAATGGAGCAAAGTCAGCAGACTCACTGGCTCTTTAAGGGATTCTTTAATTTAGCAGAGAAAGGCATAGCAAGAACTTCAGGAGCTGGAAACGGAAGGCAGACAAATTCAAATTAGAAATAAGGAACACATTTCTAATGATCAGAGAGATTAACTACCAAGAGAAGTAGATTCTCCAGATCTTAATGTCTTCAAATCAAGATTGGACACCTTGCTGGAAGATGTATTTTAGCCAAACACAGTCATTGGGCTCATACAGGGTAACTAGGTGAAATATATGGGATATATGGAAGGTCAGACTAGATGATCTAATCATCCCTTGCCCTTAAATTTCATGCGTCTTTGGAACTTTGAATTTACAGTAGTGTAATTGTGAGGCAAATTTGGCCTATGATCTGTTGTCATGATGAAAATGATTGTTCTCTGACAAATTCACTACTGTGATTTTCAGTCATGATTCATGTTTAACGAAAGCTGGGCTAAGGCCAGGGACAACCCTTTTAATGTCACACTGCTTTCAGAACTGAACAAAGTGGCAGAATATCCATTTTAGGATGGGTAAAGTGTTGCAGAATTTGAGGGTTTATGAAAATTTCCAGCTGATTGTTGGGTTCATATAATCAATCTGAATTTACAAACTTACTTTTCCTGTCATTTAAATCCATGCTTTTCTGATCAACAAAGCAAACGTATTGTTCTAATATAATGGAAAGCTATGCTAGCGAGACTGGCATAAATGAGTATCCTAGCCCTTTGATTATGTTTTCAGAGTGTTAGTTTTTTTAATACTTATACTTATGTGGCTTCGAAGTTACATGAATACCCTGAACACACACTATACAGAACTCTAGGAAAGGAATTATAGTGTTATGTTAATCTCTTCCATGTTAGGGGAGCACAGCTAAGATATGTAAATAAACCTGTCCACTGCAATACTCTAAAGAGCTAATTGTGCAAGGAATAAACACTTGGTTACAAGAACTCTTGGTGATGTAAGATGTGGTGGATGTCCAGATTTTTAAAATAGTGTTCTCAACTTCAACCTTTGAAAATAGGGCCATTTTTGGAACTCTTTCTCTCAATCTCTCTCTCTCTGATATTATTTATACAGGAGAGTAATGAAAAACAAAACTGTATGACGTCAGGATGGAATTCTGTATATACTATGATACTATAAAGGTAAACCTGGGAAGCATCATTAAAATTAAATGATCCTGTTAGATTACGTGACTAAATTTTCAAACATAGGTGACAAATTTTTAATGAACCATATTTGCACATACTACACTTGCATTTACATGCACATTGAGAATTCTAGATGGTTAACTTCACACTAAATTCCTTTTTTATACAGGCATTTTACTTCTTTTATGGGTGCAAATGCTGTTTTTGCACACACAAATGTGAATTTTGCAATGTGTATCAGTAAGACAGTGGATTTGGCATAAGCAGCTACATCGACAACTAAAATTGTGGTTCTTTAAGTACACTAGTCATGCTTATCTTCTGACACAGTTGTGAGTCCACGGTAACTCCACTGATGTCAGTAGAACTGTACTGGTCTAAAACCAGTGTAAATGAGATCAGAATCAATTTCTATGCCAGTACATGCTTTACAGTGCACTTCAAATTCACTTTTATTCTTTTCTAAATTTTTGGGTTGTTATTAATGCTCATAAAACCACAAGGGGAGTAATAGCACTGACTTAAAAAAATACAAGGAATGTTCAGGTGCTTTGCAAGCTTCCCTCCTCAGCTATGTCATTAAACCTCAATCTGGCCCTGGAACACCCCTGCTATTTCAATTTGCTATCCAGTTCTATGTCGTTTTCGAGCAGTGAGTGAGTTTTGCCAGTGTTTACCTTTACCTTCTAAATTGACAGGTCTGAACAGATAATATGTTGTTGTTCAAGGACTGACAGGTGTGACTAACCAACTGAAGAGGAAAGAAATCCATTGCTTTTAGACTGATCAATATTGGCGCTCATTAGAAGGCAGTTCATCCCAAAAGCTTGATCTTGCAAGATGCTAAACTGCATGTGTAACCACTTTAAAAAGGGACACTGCACATTTATTAAATCTGAGACAGAACCATTACAATCAACGAAAACCCGAGATCTGCTGAACACTTGAAACTATAATTTCCAAATATCTTTCTTTTTTGAATTGAGGTTTGTTTTGCTGACAGATGAATGTACCCTGAGCTGAATTTAAATAGAGCTACTGCAATGATCAGTGACTAGCTGAATCATATGCCACGCAGACTGGCTCTCTGCATGGGCATGTCTAGGAATATCTTTCAGACATGGCTCCTACTTTTCCTAATTAAAAGTGGTAATAACTGTTTTACTGAATCTAAATTGTAAACCCTTATTTGACAAACTTAATTTCAAGTGTGACCTATCAACTTAATGGTACATGGATGCTGGGCACAGCTCGACAGAAATTAGAGCAGAGTGAGATGTTTTGCAACATTATCTGGAGGGGCAAAGTGAGTAGGAAAAAAACCCAAAAGAAAAATTAAAGAAAAAAAAAAAGCCACGCGTTGTAGCTAATGAGGTTTTCAATTAGTCTGGAAGGGAACCAAAACAAACTACATGGACTACTGGATTCAAGGCTAAAGATTAAAAATAAATGTTTGATGGAACTTTGACATTTCATTTGGATGTGGTTTGATTTCTAAAATATAACTGAGAGCATTTCACATAGTGAAGTTGCAAACACAGAGTAGGATGGTTGCTTTAATGGTTTGAATTTTTTTAAATAATAAAAAGAATACTTTTCTTCTATACATCTCTAAGCACTTTACAAAAATGGATAAGCATTCTTATCCTCATTGCACAGATGGAGATACAGAGAGCTCTCAGAATTGTACCAAACACTTGATACGTAAGTAAAATGAAATCCCAGGGACACAATATCACATCATATGAGGAGAGATGGTAACAAAAATCTGAAAACTGAAAGGGTTAAAGTTTGTGTTGGGTTGATATAGTGTCCTAGGTTGCTAGGTGTTCCTTATTAGCACTGGATGGAAATGTTGTGACTTTTTAGTACAATTAGTATTTTTTAAATAATTTTTGGTTTGATCAGTGATTTTGATGTTTTGTTCTGAGTTAAGATGAGAAAAATTTCTGAAATCTCAAAAATTCTCAGAGGATGGGAAAACTGATTCCTACCTTGCTCTGTTCTTCTATCAAGGCACTAAGTTTGAAAAGCAGATGTTAACTATGAGATTTTTATGTGGCAGATCCATAGCTAGGTAAAAATGGTCATAGATTCACTGAATTCAATAAAGCTACAAGAGTCTACATTAACTGAAGATCTGGCCCAGGTATAGCTGCATTTTCTGAGTGCTCACACAGCATTGCTTAAATTCCTAATATCTAGTCCTAGTGTGAACAAGGTTCTAAGTAAAATAAGGAAAGGGCAGGGATCATCTTTGTTCAAAAGAAACCTCCAGGAATGTGGATGCGACATCTTCTGGAGCATCTCAGTGGGGCTTTGGATTGTGTCTGGCTAAATGTTAATCCAGTTCTTAATTCAATCGTGCCCTAATCCTAATTATGGCCTTTGGAATCTATTGAAATAATAATGGTGATAACTTGTATAAACCCCTCCTCCAAAGAGTAACTCAGGCCTCATCCCGGGGGATTGCTACTTGGAGTGGCTTCTCCCCTCCCCTTGCATGGGTTGTGTCATGGGTTCTTTTTTGTAACATCTGATGCCTCCACCCCAGGTAATTTCTCACTGTACCTAAGACAAAAGTAATGCTACCCGGTGGGAAAAAGAATAATGTTACCACTATTGGCAAAGAGTATAAAATGCAGTACACAAGAAACAATAAAATTAATCAACAAAACCTCAGCAAAGATATGTCACACCCCAAAAGGGGCGGGGGGGGAATCTACTGGGAACAGGAGAACAGAACCTGGAAAGGAAAGGGTTAGGTTAACTAATAAGCACTAAACATCAACAACAAAATTCTCACCTCCCAGCTCTCACAACTCTTTCCAACCCTCAGCTCCCTCCATAGTATTTTCTCAGACAGATGGCACACTAATGATGAGTATCTGTACATTGGCCATGTTGAAGAATGGACCCATTACTATGTCTTTGGCCCTGGGTGGAGCAGGGTCCTTTCTTGGCTTCCTGATCTGGAGCCCCATGGATGTCTCAGCTAGTTCTCAGTAGCTGGTGCTGGGTTGGATCTCTGCCACTCTTGGATGCTGGTCTTTGCAGAGCTGGAACAGTCTTACCTATGCACTAGAACCCAAAGACTTCCTTTGCATGGGGGCAGGAGACTTCCTTAACTGTTTTGCTTCCTTCTCAGATCCCAACTCAAAAACTCAAACCTTTAACTAAACATTGTCTATTTGTCATGCAGTTGCCTTCCATTAAGTGGGCTGGAAAATGGTGTCAGAGAGCTCTAGTAGTCATTATTACTGTACTCCATAGTATTGTCCCCCTAGAGACTGAGTCCAGAGTTTCAGGAGCTTACGATCTCCAAATGGGGGTTACTCTTGATTCAGTTCATACTATACTTTGAGAAAAATAACTGATTGTTTTCTTTCAACCACTAAGGTCACCATACTTATATGGAGGATAAAACTACAAGAGTAGTAAAAAAACATGTTAGGTCAAAAAGAGATATTGCAAAGTGTGTGTAGTCAATAGGATAAACAGCAAGAGTAAAGACTACTCACATGAGTAAATGCATGTACGATTGGATCCTTACATTCTGAGCCTCACCTGGAAAGGGTTTGTAAATTCATTTGCCTTTGTAAATTCGAACAAGAAAAAGAAGTCACATTTCACTAAAACTTCACAGGCAGAAATCTACTGTATGCTAGGAATAATAATGGAGCATATCATTTTTTCAAAGAACAAAAAACAAAACAAAAAAACCCAAACAAACCCTAGTAACTAAAATGATATTAGGAAACTTCAGAAAAGTTGCCATTCTGAGAATAGCTTTAAAGGTTTTGGGGCTATTGGTTTTTTCCCTTTAAATAAAACGTGCTTTGTGGGTCAACGTGTACCTACAATAGGACAAAAAACGAGAGGATTTCCAGATAGGTGTAGTTAAGGCAGAGTAATAATATGATATGTCTTTTAATCTAAAATATATTTTCTATAACCTGGAGTCTACTTCATTACCTTCTTCAGCCGGTATGAGTGGACCTTCCCTCTTTATCAATATCAAAGAACTACAGAATCCACACTATAAGAAGAGATCCTTAGAACCATATTCTGTTAGTGTTTCACACATAGCTCTCCAGCTGAAGAATGGAACTAAATTGAAGACTGTGAGTATTGTAACTCCAGGAATGACTACTGCAAATTCTCTTTGTCTAGGGATGAAGCCCAATGCCTTGAAAGCCATAAATTGATACAGAATACAGCAGCCTGTCTGCTCAGTAACACAAATTGCCAGAAATACACTGCCCTGCTGCTTTACTTTCTGAGCTGGCTCTATATGGAGCACAGAATCCAGTTCAAGGTCTCTGTTCTGAATTCTAAAGCCCTGCATGGGACTGCCCTAGCTACTTGAAAGTCTAGTTTTCTCTCCACCACCATAGCCTCACTCAAGTCTTACTCCACTGGAACAATGCAACTGTCCACCAATAGGGGGAGACCTGTGACTACATGAAACAGAACAGATCACCAAGTTAGCATGAAAAGAAGGATAGGGTCATTACAGTCAAGAAGGGAACAGGGGAGTGAGAAGAGGGACAGGTCTATCAGAAACATGGAGAGGGTGAGGAGTGAGCGAGGGCCACAAGGGACTATAATTGGGTCAGAAAGGATGTTGAGAATTAGGCTGGGCATGTTGTGTTAGTGGCAAAAAACACAGGTATATGAAAGGGAGCTTTATGCTTGGGTTGAAGGCCTCACATTAACAATTTGTACGTCTGAATAGTGTTATGTCCTTGGTTTGGCCTTTAATGGATGAATATGGATTTGATATAAAACTCATTGAAGTCAATGGAAAGATTTATGCTGACTGCAATAGGACCCTTACTCTGGATTTCCTGTGACTTTCGGTGGGTTTTCTGAGGGAATTACAGGATTATTTTGGTTTTTAGTAGCTGAAAGAAGCTATAATATGACTGTCTACCATAGCATTGAAAATATTTATAATATAAGAAAGCATAATCCAGAAACGTAAATACTGGTATATCCCATACTCAGGAATAAAACTTAGCAATGGCCTCAATAAATCAATAAATGGCCATAACTGAAATATCATCAAGTACATATAAGGTGTTTGTGAATGAAAGATCACATTCTCTTGTACATAATAAGAGAGAGTTGAACAGTAGGATATCTGAACGCAACAGTAAATCAAGAAACAGGAAAGTTTTACCATAGAAAGAAAATCACTACAAAGTGGAATTTATATTGCAGTTTCTTTCACAAGCAGAAATCCTAGCTACCCAGCTGAGGAAAAGATTGAAAATAAAATGAAATGTAATAGAGATTTTTTGCCCTGAAAAGTATTGAAGACAAGAAAATGGAAACTATATATGTCTCTCTCTTTCTTACTGGTGTATTTGGTGTGTACAGATAAAGAGAGAGAGAGAGAGAGAGACAGTAAAAGAGAACAAGGTAGTGTATAATAATGTAAAGACTTTACTGGCATAAATTTGGGAAAGCAGGGCTGGTTTAAGGCAGGTGCACTGTAAACTCATGCCTACGGCCCCTAGCTCCTGTAGCCATGTGATTACATCAGACTCTCAACTTGTATTTTTTTAAAAAAGGTAAATTCTAGCCCTAGTAGGTAGGGAAAAAAACTTGAAAATGTGACCCAATGCAGTGATGTCTGTCAATAGGACTGAAGTTGGAGAATGACACCATGTGTATCGGTTGGTATGTTAACTCCAAGACTCAATTCTTTGGCATTCCCATCAATACCCCTTCAGCTGATTTTTGTGTGTGGTAGGAGGAGAAAAGTTCAGTAGGCCAGGCCTACTCACTCATGGAGACATATGATGGCTTCTGGGGTAAATTACTTGGTGGCAATCCTGCTTCTCTGAAGTAAATAGAGAAGACAT
>ML675618.1:49034919-49067871 GCA_007922155.1 Mesoclemmys tuberculata | reverse complement strand
TGCTGCCCTGATCTTTCTGAGGGGAGGGAGGCTCCTCTGCAACTCCTGGGAAGGAAAAAGAATCCCTGTCCCCCTCCCACATGTTTGGGGAGGACCACACGACATACTCTGTTCTATCCTATTATTTTCTTATACTGTTTAGTTTCTTATACTCATCATGGAATCCAAAAGCCAGATTTTGAGAGGCAATTAGGTGCCTAATAACATAGCTAGGCACCTAGTGAATTGATAAAATCAAGAGGAGATAGATGCTTTTGAAGATCCCAGTGTGTGCCTATCTGCATTTTTAGTGTTCTAAATATTCGAGCTGGGTGGGAAACAGTTTTCCTGTCCAATGAGAATTTTTGAGATTTTGACATTTGTTCCTGTCCCAAATTGGGTTAAAAAGTCAAAATCTTGAAAAAAAAATGTCAAAATGATAATCTGAAAAAAAAATGTTTACATTGGTTAATCCAAGTGTATCATTTTGATAGTTTCAAAACATTTCAATGTCCATTTTAAAAAAATTAACCTTTTTTGTTGAGTATATGGAAACTAAGCTTTCAAAACAAAAAGTTGTTTCAAAAATTGGAAAATGAAACTTTTCATTTCAAAAGTTTAAAAATAGAAGACTGACAATTTTAAAACATTTTTTTCTCTGAAAAAAATGTGAATCAGGAGATTCATTGAAACAGATCCTTTCCTGTAAACAATTTAGGTTTTGATTAATTGGCATTTTCTAATGAAAAACTATTTACCTATTGATTTCCTGACCAGCTATATTAAATCTCTCTCTCATCCTCTACCCAGGGGAGCCTGGGAGTCGGAGATCAAGAGCGGGAGGCTTGTACTGTGGAGTGTATTCCAACTTTGATAATTATTCTTGTGTGGTGAATCTGTAAGTGGGCTACAGATATAAACCTGCAGGTCATCCCTAAAAGATACCAATACAGTTTTAGGCACTAATTCAACAAAGATCTTAAGTGTGTGCTTACATACGTCACTATTTGGAAAAGTATTTAAGCATGCTCTTTTATTTAAGACCATATTTAAGTCTCATTTTCAATAAAACATAAGTCCTTGCTTAAGAGCTTTGCTGAATCAGGATGTCAAAGCTTTGCTACAACTCCAAACTTGCTTGTTTGCTATGCAATTTTTATTGAAAAATTATTTTATAATTTTTGGACAGTTAAAAAATTCTTCTTACCACATTTTGAGATAATATTTATTGCAAAGCTAAGTTGTCTTGCTAAAATACACCAACTATACATGCCATGGGGAGAAACACATGACAAAAATACACAGGTCAGTATACGTTCGATACCCGTTGAGAGACTGGACAGTAAATTTGTAAGCAACTGGAAAATAACAAGGATTTGTCAAGAAAATTATGCCAAACCAAACTAATTTTCTTTTACAGGATTACTGGCCTTGTAGCTATGGGGAAAGTTGTAGGTGTGATATATCATCAAGGCCTTTGACACAGCCCCACATGACATTCTCATAAACAAACTGGGGAAATGTGGTCTAGATGAAATTATTGTAATGTGGTTACACAAATGGTTGAAAGACCATAGTAAAAAATTAGTTATCAATGATATACTGTCAAACTGGGGGTGGGATGTATCTAGTGGGGTCCTTCAGGGATCTGTCCTGGTCTGGTACTATTTAATATTTTCTTTAATGTCTTGGATAATGGAGTGGAAAGTATGCTTATAAAATTTCTGGATGACACCAAGCTGGATGGGGTTTTAAGCACTTTGGAGGACAAGATTAAAATTTAAAATGACATGACGAATTGGAGAATTGGTCTGAAATCAACAAGATGAAACTGAATGAAGACAAGTGCAAAGTACTACACTTAGGAAGAATAAATCAAATGCACAACTACAAAAAGGGGAATAACTGGTTGGTGACAGTACTGCTAAAAAAGAACTGTGAGTTCTAGTGTATCACAAATTGAATACTGAATATGAGTCAATGATGTGATTCAGGTCTTCAAAGGCTAATATTATTCTGGAATATATTATCAGGAGTATAATATATAAAATCAGGAGTATAATATATAAAATAAATAATTGTTCTGCTCTATTTGGCACTGGTGAGACCTCATCTGGAGTTCTGCATCTAGTTCTGGACAGCACACTTTAAGAAATATATGGATAAATTGGATAGAAAAAATAATAAAAATAATAAAAAAACTATAAAAGGTTTAGAAAAATTGACCTGAAGGAAAAGATTAAAAACACTTAGTATGTTTAATCCTGAGAAAAGAAGACTGAGCAGGGGACCTGATAAGTCTGTGAAGGGTTGCTATAAGGAGGACGGTGATCAATTGTTCTCCAGGTCCACTGATGGAAGGAAAGAAGTAATGGAATCTTAATCTGCAGCAAGGGAGATTTAAGTTTGGTATTAGGGAAAACTTTCTAACTATCAGGATAATTAAATACTGGAATAGCTTTCCAGAGGAGATTTTCGAATCCCTGTCATTGGAAATTTTTAAGAACAGTTGCACAAACACCTGTCAGGGATGGTCTGGGTTTATTTGGTCCTTCCTCAGTGCAGGAAGCTGGACTAGATGACTTCTCAAGTTCCTTTCAAACTTTACATTTCTATGATTCTATGATTTGAGGTTTCTGAATATATCTGTAAGAGACTTTCTCTATATAATAATGCTGTGACTTGTGGTTTTGTGTATGAAAAATAAAATAATCTTTAGTTATTTTTGGAAGGTTTTATGGCTCCCGCTGAGCTCTGTACAGTGAAAATCATGGTAACCTGGCTTTACAGCTTATAACTATTAATTTCAATAAAAAGATAAAAACATTCTAAAACATGTCCAAAATGGAGGGGTGGGGTGGGGATTTGGTAACATATGTAACTAATACAGAATATGGGATGGTGTCGGGAAAATATTCTCATAACACTGAACTGTGGTAGCCTACATAATTCACCACAGCTACCATTCATAAAAAGCTACCATAACTACCATTCATCAAAAGTTGATGCAGTCCGGTAACACATGCCCTTTCAGGAGTAAGGTTGGGTGCTGGGGTGAATTTGAAAGATAAGTTGGGAGGCTCCCCTTTTCAAAGGTGTAAAGCATCTGTTTCTCATCCTTCAGGACAAGATACCAGATTTCAAAGCTGTGACAACTTTATATGTAGAAAAGGTCAAAAGGTTATATGGTCATCTTGGTCATATTGATCCTCGGGTCCACTTTGGGTAAGATTTTGTAGCAGGAAATTGGAACATCTAATTCCCTACGTACTTAAACACATAATCACACTCAAACACCAGCCTAAACTCTAGTCTGTGTGAGATCAAGATATAGCTCTTCTTCAGGTTCTTTAGCTCTGTGTAAGCTCAAAAGCTTGTCTCTTTCAGCCACCGAAGTTCATCCAATAAAACATATTATCTCACCTGCCTTATTTCTCTAATATCCTGGGACAAACATGGCTACAATAATGCTGCAAACCACAATTAATGTGGTCTTTTAAGAGAAGTAATTATTTTTTGCAGGAGGAATATAGTTTCTAAAGTGCTTTGCAATCCTTCTAGATAAAGGCATTTATTTAACCGTAAATTACTGGTATTATGATAGTGAGAGGAAGTGTCTTATAGTTTCACTCTAGCATTTTAAATACTTTATGACATACATGTGGTGAGGCTGACTTGATAGTCTCACTGTATGTTGGGCTGATCTCTAAACATCTCAAGCTAAGGAGTTTTGCTTATTGTATCAGCACAGAAGCTATGTAAATACGGTACTTATATGTTCTTGTGTATATTGTGTTTTGATTCCAGTCAAAAGGAAACCCGCAGACCTCAGTTTTTGTAGGGAGCCAATATTAGATAAGATAGTATTTCAAAAGGTGTAAGAAGGCTTTTACAACATCAGGAAATTACTGTGGGTCTATAGTGTCCCTGAGCAGCTTCTTTAGCATCTCTTCTGAGTCCCTCCCTGAGGTAAAAATACCTGCCAGTCCCTTGTGAGAGTCATAAGGGGTTATTAAGCTTGCTATGAGTTACCTTGAGCTCAAATGTCAGTGGCTAGTATATAACTATGTTAGGATAACTTACAGCAAGCTTGCAGCAATTTACGGCTTCTGTGTAAAGGGATGATGCAGAATCTTATTATGTAAATTTTTAAAGCCATATTTCACAGGACATTTTTTCCTTCTCTCCTGACCAGTAAACTGAGCTAAGGAAAACAGCATGCCCCTTCCTGACATCATTGGACATGATGATAATACTAAACACGACAGTGATTTTAATGTGGTATTTTTAATTACTACAGAGAAGAAAAGTATTAAACCCAAGAAATGGAATTTAGTGGGAAAAAGAACAATTGAATGTGAAGGGCACAGAAAACTTTGCTACATGTCAGCTCCTTGGTTCTTTTATCATTTCATTTTTGTTCTTCTCCTGTGCTTGATTATTTAAGAGTTTTCTGCTTGCCATAACCCATCTCTAATCTTTAATTGATTCTTCCAGTTGTCTCTTACTGCTGTGGGCATTCTAATCAATTAAGGATCTTCACTGAACTGTGGCCTCCCTGTTTTTCCCTCCTCCATCTTCCTTCCATAAAGTCTGTTGTGCATGATTGCCTGCATGCTTGTGTTTATATATGTATATGCTTGTTTGTTTTTTGAACTTGAATCAGGTCCTTTCATTTTCTTTATCTTCAGATTGCTTATGTCAGTCTGAATTTCTGCAAGATCCTGCACTCTGTTTGGTTTGCTTTAATTCACAGCTAATCGAAAAGCTCCTTGCACAGAACCCAAAGGTATTAATAGTATTTCGGTAGTGTTTATCAGGTCATTTCATGATATTATTATATCAATATATTTATAATGATTCAGTGTCATAAACAATGTTATCATAAAGCAGCAAGCGACTAAATAATTCATTAAAATTTCATGAACTCTTTCAGTTTATTTAATTTCTTCCCAGCATCTGAAATTCAACTGGATAGCTATACTTCACAGGTTTTCTGCTGATAGACTACTGTTTCTCTTTGTCATCTATATATTCGTGAAACTATCTCTTACTATAATCTCTGTCACTGTACCTCAGAGCTGTAAAATTCCAATTGTCAGTGCTCTTACTATTTGATTATTGTTGTTCTTGGCATCCAGGGGTTTGAGTATCTGAAACTTGGCAGCCAGCTTCCAAAACACCCTTCACTCCTAGTCTGCATATTTGAAAAATGTTTCACTTTTAAAATTATGAACCATGACATACTGTTCATATTAAAATGGCCCCATGCCATTTTTCTCAGTGAAGGGAGAGAGAGAGGCTAGACAAGGGATTAAGGAAAGAAATTGTTCAGCTATCATTCAGTACCACTCTATGTCTTTATAAAAATGTTAGCAATAAAAACGTTAATGTTTTGTTCATTTGTTTAATATGACGCTCTTTAGGGGAAAATATCTGTTGTTGTTATTAATGATAATTGCATTATTATTCTTTTATTGCTGTCCTGTACATTCCAGTTATACATATTGCAGGTTAAGAACCAGTTAGTCCCTTATTGCTTGGCAGATGCAGGAGGACTACTTCCTCTGAGTGCCCTCAGGAGCATACAATACCCCAAGAAAATGGGAAGAAAGCAATGTGCACTTCAGGCCAGGCACATACAGGAAGTATATTGTGCTGTCCTAAGGCACGGTGCAGGCTGCACTCTCCCCCTGAACCATGGGAAGCTCCAGAAAAGCTTCTTGAGGGACAATCCTTCCTAACAGTACTACAATGGCGGTGCTTGCATGTCCAAATTTAATAGTGAGACAAGCTGGGTGAGATAATGTCTTTTATTAGACCAATTTCTGTTAGTGAGAGAGAGAGAAGCTTTTGAGCTCTTCTTCCCAGATCTGAAGAAGACCTCGGTGTAAGCTTGAAAGCGTCTCTCTCTCACCAACAGAAGTTGGTCTGATGAAAGATATTACCTCACCCATGTTGTCTCTCTAATATGCGGGGCCCAACACAGCTACAACAGCACTGCATACAATGAATTTAATAAAGGTAATATTAACAACAGGAGATAATCAGCTCAGTTGGAATTATTGGATCAGAGACTATTAGTCAAAGTTGAATACAGTACAATACAGAATTTAAAGCATACTTTATCAATCCCTTTTTTAAATGGTGACGCAATTGCAGCTTGTCCACTTCCAATTTAACTCCCCCAAACCCTTCCCTTTTATAAGGTGTAGGATAAAAACAATTATTTTGTAGGGAAGAGAAACTAATATCCCACAGTTGATTCCACTATGTGTTCTGTTTCTGATATCTCCATTTACCTAATTACTTATGGAATGTCGTTTATGTATTTCAATTTACATGATTGATAAGATGAAGGAATTACTAATCCATTCATTATTACTAAGAACATTTTAATTAATTCCGAATTAGTTAAAAGCATCTTTCAATGGGGTCATTATTTCATAAATCACAGAAAACATCTGCAATAACAAATATCCCTTATCAATTATAGAACATCTTTGGATTATGAATACCCTTCATCTATCACACCGTCTTGTTCTTCAAAACATACATCTGTGGTTACAAGCATCCTTTGTTAGTCACTAGGAGCATGTGGACACAATTCTCCACAGGTTAGCAGGGTCAATAAGATTATACATTTTCTATTATTTGGTCACCCTCTATGGCCTAGCCTAAGTCCAAAGAACTTTTCAGTTTGCTAGATACAAAGCATCAGATTTCTAGATTGAAAACAATTTGATTTATACACAAACAGGATTTTGTTAATCTCTCTGTCTATATAGATATATATTTAAAAATTAGAGGGGATTTATTATTTATTAACAGCTGCGTCACCTCTTGTATGGGCTTATATTTTAATCACAAAGGTCCTGATTCAGCTAGATGCCTAACTGGATGTATGTGAGCAATGCCATTGACTTAATTGGGACTATTCATGTTAGTAGAAGTAAGCGTGTGCATAAGGACCTTAATGAATATGGGCCAGAAGCTGTTCCTATGCTCCTCTCTCCATCATTTTGCTTCCTTACTAATTATTAGACCAAGATCATCCTGGTATAGGTTAGCTCATTAGATTTAGTGATGTCCCTGGGTTTGGGTCTGATCAGAGTTCAGGCTGTCTCTTCACCAGAACTGTAATACTGTTTGATGCCATTCGTTTTCCTGCCCCTAACACCTCCATGAAAACTCTTCAAAAGTATTGTAATGAAATTCCTGTGGTTAAGGTATTTTTTGGGGATGTCATTAAAATCTGTTCCCCAGAGATCTAAGCAACTCTTAGTGAAGGAAGAAAATTTATCTGTTCTCTCATTTTCTTTCTTTCTTTTATAATTCCGAAGTCGGTCAGCAATAATTCTTCTTTTCCTCTGTGAGTTTTTTCCTCCTCTTCTGCTCTTTGATAAAGTTACAGAGACTCATGGGATCCAAGAAAAGCCTTAAATTATTTGACTGAAAAATGTGCTGTACTTTTTTACTTCAGTTCCCAAGCAAAAGTATTTGTTTTATCTTAAAGAAAGATTCAGCCATATTTACTGGGGTTGGTTGGTTGTCCATTAAATTATGGACAACCAATTATATAAATTGTGTTTTATAAATTGAATGGTAATCAAATTAATCAAGTAACAATAAATGATATATTCATTTAGAATTTGATAGTTACATGATGTTTATACACCAGTTGTCTCCTTCAGATTATATTAGCTGTACATTTAAAACTTCCTTGTAATGATCCCATTGTATTGGTAAATGGCTTTGGCTACCAATGATGTAAGGGGTCATATGCCAACCATGGAATAAATATATGGGAAAAGGGCTGTCCAAGCCATTCTCCCTTCCCTCTCCACTACAGGGAGTGGTGGTGGTGAAGGAGCTTCTATGGAAGCTGCAATCGCTCTACTTAAGGCAAATTTTCCAGTGAGTGTCTAAAGCAGTACTAGGGAAACTTGGTATCATCAGGGTAGTCCAAAGCTGCCCTAACTCAGCCCAGAATCTGGTGCAACATTTTTAATTTGTCGGTACCTGCCTTGCCCTTTAAATGATTCCAGATGCATTAGAAAACGGCAGACATTTACATGTGAAGCTCATGCACGCACCATTACAAATAGGGCTTAATTGGGATCCCTTGCTTATTTTGAATCAGACCCACAAGGACGCTTGAAACAAAATGAAACTTTGAATAACCTCCCAACAGCGAAAACTTTCTAGTAAGTGACATGATGATTACATATAAATGTATTTTTATAAACTAGGTTGAGAATATATATGTCTCTTCTGTACCTTGGGCTATGTGCTGTAAAACAAGAGATAAGAGAGGTAAAGGGTAATATCCTGATTATGTTAATTAGTGAATAATTCCACTGAAACTCAATATACACATATCCATGCATATACTCACTGAAGTGGCTTAAATGTTGAATTGGCCACCTTGTTACCCATGGCAAACCCATTGGATTGCAATAGAGATTTCAGTATATTTTGCCATGACTACTGCAGCAAAACAACTCTTAGCCTTAGTGGTCCCACATTATTTTACTTTGTTTTGACAAGCTAAGCTTCCCTTCTACTTTTCTTCTCCTATGGGAAGATATCAGACTCCATAAAACTTGGCCACAGGTCAAAAGCCAACACTGGATAAAAGACCTTCTTATTTTACCAGTCTCCCCTTTAAATGACATTGACCTTAATAATTACCTACCTCTGATTTTAATTCAGTGTGGTACATTCTAATTAAAGATCTGATCCTGGACTGTTGACTCTGATTAGAATGGAAGCCTCAGCCCAGCCGTTGTGGCATTGTGCAAGTGCATAAGAACTTGAAAGTGACTAAGAGCAAAAGGAAAACCAGCAATTTTCATTATCCAAAGTGAAATACTAATTGTGAAAAGTAAATTACATTTTTAAAAGCTTTATTTTATTGAAACCATGTAAGAATCTGGTTGAACAACCATAATCAAAGAGTAATTATGAATGATTCACTGTCAAATGGGGGGAGGTATCTAATGGGGTGCCACAAAGGTCTGTCTTGGGTCCAGTACTAGTCTATATTTTCATTAATGACTTTGATAATAGAGTGGTGAGTATGCTTATAAAATTTGTGGATGACATGGACCTAGGAGGGATGCAAGGATAGGATCGGAGTATGGAGGATAGAATAGGATTTAAAATGACGTCAGAGAATTGGTCTGAAACCAACAAGATGAAATGCAAAGTACCATATTTAGGAAGAAAAATTCAAATGCACAACAACAAAATGGGAAATAACTGGTTAGGGGGTAGTACTGTGAAAATGATCTGGGGTTATAGTGGATCACAAATTGAATATGAGTGATGCAGTTGTGAAAATGGCTAATGTCATTCTGAAGAATATTACCAGAAGTGTTGTATTTATGACATGGAAGATGATTGTCTACTGGGCACTGGGGAGGCCTCAGCTGGAGTTCTGTGTCCAGTTCTGGTTGCCACACTTTAAGAAAGATATGGACAAATTGAAGAGAATCTAGAGGACAGCAACAAAAATTGAACAATGTTTAGAAAATCTGACCAATGAGGAAAGGTTAAAAAAATTGGGCATGTTTAGTCTTGAGAAAAGAAGACTGGGGGGGATGACCTGATAACAATCTTCAAATATATTAAAGGCCATTATTCATAGATTCATTGATTCCAAGGCAAGAAGGGACCAGTGTTATCATATAGTCTCTCCTCCTGTATAACACAGGCCATAGAACTTCCCCAAAATAATTCCTGGAAAAAATCTTTTATAAAAATACCCAATCTTGATTTTAAAAATTGCCAGTGATTGAGAATCCATCACAACCCTTGGTAGGTTGTTCCAATGGCTAACTACCCTCAATGATAAAAAAAAATTACACCTTATTTCCAGTCCAAATTTGTCTATCTTCAACTTCCAGCCACTGGATTATGTTATACCTTTTTGTATTAGACTGAAGAGCCAATTATCAAATATACATTCCCCTGGTAGATACATAAACTGTAATCAAGTCACCCCTCAGTCTTCTGTTTTTTAAGCTAAATAGATTGAACTCCTTGAATCTACTATTATAGGCATGTTTTCCAAACCTCTTCCTTGAACCCTTTCCAATTTATCAACATCACTCCGGAATTGTGGACAAAACTGGACACAGTATTCCATGCCCATGTCAAATACAGAGGTAAGGCTAGGTCTATACTGATGGTGGCAAATTCACCACCATCAGATCAATTTCTCTGGATCGACTGAGGGGTCAGTAAAGATCCGCTCAGTTGATCCAGAAATCAACCTATGAAAACCACCTCCAAAAGTGGCATGCAGAACTGACGCAGTGGAGTTGACGTGAGTTACACAAGTATTTTATGTCGCTTGTGTATCTCCCGTTGACTGCCACCAAATCTCAGAGGTAAGTATAGACCAGCCCTAAAATAACCTCTCTACTCCTACTTGAGATTCCCCAGTTATGCATCCAAGCATTGCATTAGGCCTTTTGGCCAGAGCATCACACTGAGAGCTCATGTTCGTCTGTTTATCCACCTTATTTTAAATAAATAGACCTTATTGTTCCCCTTTAAATATAAATGTATATATATATTTATATTTCTGCTTAGAGGGGAGCTATAAGGTTATTACACACACACACACACACACACACACACACACACACACATAAAGATGATAGTTCTCCTTTAAATACAAATGAATATATAAGCATATTCACAGACTTTATCTTAATTTAGGTCTAATTTAACAAAAGAATATTCTTACAGATATTGAAGTGGGAGAAATCACAATTTTATTCATGCAGTTTCTCACCTATGTACTGTTTGTCTCAGGACAGTGATTGTCATGGCAATTATTCTTCAGGTCAAGTGCAAATTGGAAACAATCTCTTTTTGGTATAAAGGAACACTGCTTAGTTTAGCTGGGTTCTAAATTTGTAATCCTCAAATCTTTTTTAATCTGAAGATGATATACTAATACTTTCCCTTCCTCTGAACTTTAGTTCACTATTTTCTTTCTGAACAGTTTCTTTACAAAACAGTCAGTTGGATATCCTGTGTGTTGAACTGCGTGATCGTTACATGTTAAGGAACAAATCTTTGTCATACTGAAGCCCATGGATGTTATTGAGACCAGGATTTGGCTTGACTGCATAGATTTCTCTGAACTACAATCTTCACAATTGTTTTTACTGTATATATCTCTTGCAACTGCAACAGTTTTCTCGTCTCATTTATTATAAATCTAACTGGTTAAAAAATGTAGCAACAGCAATATGCAGACCAATAAATCTGTTTCATGGTAAGGTATGGAGAACAGTTTTCAGGGAATGTATCCTATTTATTTATTTCTTATAAGGTGGAACTTCAGCAACCATTGCAATTTCCAATTTGACTGATACCTTTGCATTACATCCTGGGAAAATTGCCTCACTTCCCTATATGATTTGTCAGACTGCAGGCAGTTGGCTTTCTCAGTTTATATAAATACACAGGTTAGCTTTCAAGTCTAGTTAGTTATTTGCAGTCACCAAGTGAGGAATTGGTGTTGCTATATAAAAAGTGCCTCAGCTGTAAATATGTAGGAAAAGAAATAGCATTGCTGCAGTCTGCAGAAACCTACTGACATGAAGTACATGGATATAGAGAATGTGGGACATACATACAGAAAGTAAAGAAATCACTTCATGCATTTCAAAAACTGCTTTCTGAATGCATAGAATCATAGCATTTAAGAGCATAAGGGACCACCAAATCATCTAGTCTGACCTCCTGTATATCACAGGCCACCAACACTAACCAGCATCAACACACTAAACCCAACAACTGAAGTTAGACCAAAGTAGTACAGACCTCAGGAGTCTAGATTATTAAGTGCCACAGGAAGAGACTAGGAGGGACCGAGATGCACCAGAGCATGATGTCCCTGCAGTGGCAGGGAAATGATTAAATGATATATATCCAGATAACTCTGGCAAATGATACGCGTCCACATGCTGCAAAGGAAGGCAAAACCACCCCCACCTCCAAGGTTACTACCAATCTGATCTGGGGTATCAGATTCTTTTCTAACCCTATATCAGTTAGACTCTGAACATCTAAGCAAGAACTGCCGAGCCAGGAACCTGAGACAGAAGATGTTTGGTGCCACATCAGAGCCCTGGCCCACCCTGTCTTACGTCCCATCTCCAGCTGTGGCCACCATTGATGCTTCAGAGGAAGGAGATAAATCCCAATTCTCTTCCCCTCAGAATGCACTAGGGGAAGAGGGGAAATCACTGTAGGTGACTGGCTAAAACCCTGAAGCATAAGCTTTTAAGCTTAAGACATAAACTGGAAGTGAGGCCCAGAGCTGCTGAGTCCTGCCTTCTACCATCAGAAGCACTCACACAGGTGTCCAGCTTTCTCTTAAAGCTACTTAAATTGTTTGCCCCCACAACTCCTGTTGGGAAGCAGTTCCAGAACCTCATCTGTTTGATGGTTCTTCAAATTTTCAGCCTGAACATGTTCATGATCCATTTATATCCATTTTTTCTTGTACCAACTTGTCCTTTAGCTCAAATAACTCTTCTCCCATCCTTGTATTTAGCCCTCTATTCTATTTTTAGAGATAATCATGTCTCCTTTGAGCCTTCTTTTTTCTAGCCTAAACAAGCCAAGCTCTTCCAGTCACCTCTCATAAAAGAGGTCATTCATTTTCCTGACCATCCTAGTGGTGCTCCTCTGCACCTGTTTCTGTTTAAGTTCATGTTGAACTTGTTTCTTCAACATGAGTGACCAGAACTGTACACAGTATTCCAAATGAGGTCATATCACTGCCTTGTACAGTGGAATTAATACTCTCTTTCTTTCTCCCACACACACATGCTGGAAGTGCCTTGCCTGATACATCCTAAGATTGCATTTGCATTTTTCATAGCCACAGCACATTGCTGATTCACAGTCATCCTGTGATTGACACACACACCCAGGTCTCTTTTGTCTTCTGTTGCTTCCAGCTGAAGAGTCCCTAACTGCACTTTGTATTGTTCAGTTTCATCCCATTTCTATCACTCCTGTCTTCAAGATCATCCAGACCTTTCTGTACAATATTCTGATCCTGCTCTGTATAGACAATATCTTCCAACTTTGTATCATCAACAAATTTCATTAGCACACTCCTACTCTCTTTGACAAGGCCATTAATAAAAATATTGGATCAGACTGGTCTCAAGACTGATCATTGAGGAACTCTTCTGCAGTATCCTCTCCAAAAGTCCTCTCCAGTATACTCCCTTCAGCCTCATAATTCATTTTTCAGCATAACCCATTGCCTTCTCCTCTTTAGCCAGTTCCTTACACACCTGATAGTTTTGTACTGATCCCTATCTTCCCTAATATAACTAATAGTTTCCTATGTCATATCATTCAAATGCTTTACTGATGGCCACGTGTATTGGGTCTACTGCACTTCCTTTATCTAAAAAATCAGTTGTTTTCTGATAGAAGGAAATCAGGTTAGTCTGGCATGATCTAACTTTGTTAAACCCATGTTCCATTACCTTCCTTTTACAATTTACAACTGTGAATTTAATTATTCTTTCCTTCACAACTTGTTCTAAAGCCTTGCCTACTATTGCGGTCAAACTAGCATGCCTGTAAGTGCCTGGGTAATTTTTATTCCTTTTCTTAAATAGAGGTATGATGCTAGCTATTCTCCAGTCATATGGTACTACCCCCAAAAAGATTTATTAAAAATTCTTGTAACTGCACTAGCAATCTCATATACCAGTTATTTCAATATTTTGAGTATTTAATATTCTGGGGTGGACATTATCCATTCCCACAACCCCAATTTGGGCACATTAAGATCATTAAGGTTTCTTCCATTTCAGATGTGGTAATTTTCAACCATTTCTACACATTCATTTCCATCAGCCACACTGCCTTCATGCACATGTTCCATATTGTCATCATTACTGAAAACCAAGACAAAGTATTTAATTAGTTTTTATCCCATGCTTAGATTATCTTTAATTTCTCTCCCATGCACACAGCATAGTGACCCAACCTCATCCTTCTTTATTCTCTTTTTGTTTATATAGCTAAAAACTCTTGTTCTTTTAATTAACTCTTTTAATTTTCATGGCAAGAGCTAACTCAGCTTGACTTTTAGCAGTTTTCACATTATTCCTACATTTTCCATCCTCCATGATTTACTTGGCTGATCAACCCCTTTTTCCATTGCCTATAGGCACTCTGTTTCCTCCTAATAAACTTTTTCAGATGATTATTCATCAAGCTGGGTCTGGAACCTTTCCCTACAAGTTTTTCCCGTTGCTTGGGATGCAAATTTCAGATACTTTTTTATAGTTGATTTGAAGAAATTCCAAGCCTTCTCCACATTTGAGTCTTTGAATTCTTTAGTGCGTTGACTTCCTTAACTAATTCCCTTAATTTCCCAAAGTCTATCCTTTTGAAATAATAAAAAAATTATAGTTGATGACCTGGTTTTGATTATCCTTCCATTTAATTTAAACTGAATCAACTGTGATCATTAAATCCAAGGTTATTTCCTTCAACCAGCTCTTCTAAGATGACCTCAATATGTACCAAAACAAAATCTAAAATTGCATCGTATCTTTTTTGATTTAGGGATGATTTGATTAAGAAAATTGTCATTAATAACATCCAGAAATAAGTGGGCCCTCCCAGTATTAGCAGCATTTATTCTCTAGTCTATATCTGGGAATTGAAAGTCTCCTGCCATGACACAATTTCCAAAAAGCATTAAAATTATTAAAGAGATCTCTATCCATGTCTGAGTCTGATCCTGGGGGGCCTATAGCAGATCCTTAACACTTTCTCAGTAGAACCTCTTTTAGAAAACTTCCCCAAAATGATTTTGACCCAAACAAATCCTGTTTTGTCCATACCATCACTTCTGATTTCTTTACAGTTTACTGCTTCACTGATGTACAATACTACCCCACCACCATTACCTTTATTCCTTTCTCTCTTAAACAAAACATTAACCATATCTCAACAAAACCCATAAGTGGAAGGAATTTAAGTATTATCCACACTGCAGAAACTGAGATAAAGATTTTAAGGGCAAAATTTTCAAAAGTGTATCTTAATTTGGGGTGCCACTCTTTTTGGAAGACAATAAGTGTGGCCATTTGGGTAACCAAAAATGGAAGTCTCCATAGATATAGGATTCTTTTGAAACTTGTAGACCTTAATGACTTGCTGAAGGCCAAAGATCATCAGATGCAGAGACACATATAGCACTCCAATTTCCTGCTCTGTGTTTTGTGCATCATCCATCAGACAACACCTGATGGTGTATAAAAAGTGCTGTTTATTGTCTTCCTTTTTCCTATTTGTTTGTCTTTTGATGGTGAAATCCTTGAGGCAAGGACTGTCCCCTCTCAAATATTTGGAAAGTGTACATTGTGGATGCTACTGCAAACAATAATTAAGAATAATAACACACCATGGTGTAGAGGATTCTGGGCCAGAGTCACAAAGGGACTTAGGTGTCTAAACCCCAGTGTTAGGCACCACTATGATCCACAAAAATCTGTGTGGCTGACACCTAAACCTGTAGGTGCCTGAATTCACTTGGTGCTTAAGTTTTTGCTGTAAAAGTTCCCTTGGTGCCTAATTTTCTGCCTCTGAGTATGTGGACTGCTGCCTCACTCTAGACATCTGGATGCCTATCTCATGCCTAAAGCTCTGCGTGGTCCTCAAAGGAGGGGAAGATAGATGTTCCCCACCTATTTTTCCCTTGGGTCCTGTTCCAGTGGGTGTGCTCAAAGCTGCCTAACTCCACACAAAATAGCTGGGAAAGGGGAAGAAGGAAGATACCTCCCTTATAAATGTTAGCCCACTGGTTAGTGTACTTATCCAGAATTTGGGACACCCCATGTCAATTTCCGCTTCTGCCTGATGAGGAGAAAGATTTCAATAGGGGTCTCCAACCTCGAAGGTGAGTCACCTAATCACTGGGTTATTCTAATAGGAGTCTTTCTCCATCTCTCCTAAAGTGGAACAGCTTCCATATTAATTGGGCCAGAGAAAGAATAAGAATGTTTCTATAATCCAGTCTGTTTCTTCCAATAAATGTGTTGGCTTCATTAAAGCATCGGTTCAAAATCACATTATTCATTAGAAGATGTTTTTGTTTTAAAATGAGGTGTCCACTCCCATTTTAAACAAAACACCCATTATATTTCCATATGCTGGTGAACACCCAAGTAGAGGAGATAAAAAAATGAGTATCTATGAGCTGCGTAATGTTTTGTACAGGAAAGGAAAAGGAAATATCTTACATTTTACTTGTGCACCGTCCATTAAGCTGTCCAAATTATTATAAAGGAATTAAGCTTCAATTTTACTAATACAATTATTGCTATTATTGGTATAATAATAAGGTATTAATTTCAATGGCTTATTTCAAGTACAGTGTATTCCTATGTACAAATTCTCTGCCATCATATATGGATCATGAGCATTCATTCTCTTCGTTGTGTTATCTTGTCTATATTTTCTCCATATACTTTCTTGTGCTGCCTGTAACATTTGATATGTTTTTGCAGCATTGACAACTTTTGTTTACTTCCAAATTTTGCATACAGTGCTTAGAGTTGCACTCTTAACAGCAACAATCATATCAGTTTCTTCTGCAGGATATTTCATATTCAAATTCATCATAGCTAATGTTTGTAGGGAAAAAATGGCATGTCTCATTGGTACATGAGCTAGGTATGGATGTCACTTATTGTAATAGGGTTTCTAACGAATGACAGGTCAAAGCCTTGCCTTTCAAAGTACTTATGCAGAGTGTCAATCAGCCAGTTGAAATGTACAGTCTTCTAGGCATACCTTTAAGGGATGTTCCTAACTTTTCATCAAAAATTCCTTCTGTCCTTATCTCATCTAGTGGAACTTCTCACTAATGATCAGAATTTGAAATGAAAAAAAATATGACAGATTTGAAAGGAAGACTCAAACAATTTTTACATTTTTTAATTTAGCACTTTATAAATGTACATTGTAGTTCGACTCTTTGCCTCCACTTTTTTGATAAGCAGAGTTCCCCTTATTTCTGTTCTTTGTCCTTTGCTTTCTGAGGCCTGCTGCCTTAAAGAAGTTTTTCAATGGCACGTGCGTTAGCCTTTCAAAAATAAAATAAAACATGTCTTTAAAGACCTCAACAAAAATTGCAATTAAGGGAGAGTCATGGCTACAAATATGGTATTCAGCACTGCATTTGAGAGACTAATTTGCAGTGAATAATTTATTTCATTAGCTTAGTTATTTTAGTATTCTATTCCATTTATCAAAATATCCACAAATAGATCACAATTTCTTCTAAAATAGTTTTTATACCTTTTCAAATGTTATTTTCTCTATGGACTTACCACATATATTTGAAATGTGAGATATTCTGTTGAACTATGATTGATCAGATAAATGATGAGATGTTGCCTTTATTGAGCAAGTTTAAATTTTGTTTTCTTTGAGTATTTGATCATCTTTGAAATTCTGTTTTGCCAGTAAAACACATTTCCTTGAATACTTCATTGGAAAGTAGCCCAGAAGAGAAAGAAATGTGGTTATTTTGAATTGACTAGCAGTTTTATACAAATATTTGCAGAACAATTTAACTTTATTCACCTAACTATTCTCTGTACCCCTGAAGCTAGTGTAATAGATACTGCAGAGGCAGCCTTTAAATGTTCAGTCAGAGACTCTTGGGCCCCAAAAGAAATGTCTGTAGTTTAGATAATGAAAGAAGGGTTATTCAAAAGAGAGAAAGCTCCAAGGAAAGTAAGAGTAACATAATGTGGACACACATCTCCTTTCTGTGAGCCCCTAGTAACCTAGCAACTTATTTGCTTTGCTATTTCTTTAGCAACATAAAAAGAGAAGCTTCATAAGAAAATCTTGGCTCTGGCTTACATTTACCTGGTGATTTGGCAGCAGTCGACGGGAGTTACACAAGTTACACAGAGTAGCTTGCGTAACTTTCATTGACAACTGTGCTTCCCTTCTGCATGGCGTCTTCACTGCACTGAGCTGACGGGAACTGTGTTCCCATCGATGCAGTGCTACACCACTTGAGGGGGTGGTTTACCGATGTCGAGTTCTGGAACAGTTGAGTGGATCTTCACTGACTGCTCAATTGATCCAGATAAGTCGATCTGATGGTAACGACTTCGCTGCAATCAGTATAGACATACCCTTGGACATAGAACAAAAAGATTGTCCTCAACTGGTATGTCTGTTTCTCTAGTGCGTAGTTCAATGAGGTCATAGTCCATGACTAGAACTCCTGTACAAATAATAAATAATAATAATATTTTTCACAAGTTCTCAGTACTGTCCTATCTTTACACTCATTGAGAGCTCTATTAATTACATTTGCAGTAGAACTAGACTAGAGCTGAGTGCTTTTGTAAATCCCCCTACTATATGTTACAATGCCTGAGGGTCTCATAATGCCTCAGGGAAAACATTCAAGTTTTTATTAGCTTCAACTAGAGTAGGATTGAGACCAAAATGTATCTCTAACCTTCTCTACAAGAAGAAGAAGAAAGAGTCAGAAGAAAGGCAACATGAGTTCTGGAGAAGAATTTGAACCTTGTATAAATAAATATGTATAAATAAACATCGAGAAGCTTGCTTATAAATCATATATATTTATTCATTTGCCCTTGCAAAAAGCCATATTTCTGGCCTAGAATTTTGAATTAACTATTTATTCGGTAAGAGGCAATAGGATGATAATCTTACAGTCTGATCTGACCTTATTGCATCCCATCAAATATTGAAAGTGAAAATATCCAGTTGTTAATAAAATAGCCTCAGTCTACATGGTAAAAAGCAAGTCTCTGCCACAGTCACACAATTAACTTACATACTGTCAGTACTGAAGTTAGGGCATTTTTGTAATCATTACAGTGTGTAGGGATGATCCTAAAAACACTGAGGAAGGTGAGCAAGTTACTCAGGGAAGTAGTCCAATTGAAGTCCATGGAACTACTCCCTTAAATAAAATAACATACACAGGCATTTGCAGAATGTGGCTCATCTATTTTAATGGTTACAAAACAGGCCTAACTTCAGTACTGAAAGCAGGTAACTTAATTATGTAAACCAAGAAGAGACTGACCCTGCATTGAAGGTTTTAATAATACACTAATTGCCTGATAAGAAAATCAAATCAGACATTAGTGGTAAATCTTCATCTCAGCATACAGGGAGTTACATGCAGAAACCTTGTTACCAGCAACAGAAATTGCATGTAATTCCTCATGTGGTATGATGAAAATTCCGGTTTGTTTGTTTTTTACTTTACTTTGTATTTCCTTCATGAAGTGTTAACTTCTGAATTTCTCTAAATCTCTTTTCTATTGTTCCATAAAATGAATCCCCACTGTTCTAATGTATTCTTCAATGACAGCTGGCAAAATGGTTGCCAGTAGCAACCCCAGGTAATTTAACAGTACTATTACCAATCTTATAACAATATTAACCACATGCTTTTAAAAATCTTGAATCAGGCATCAAAATATCACAAGATTGGCTTAAAAAGCATGAGGTATTAAAATAATAAATTTTGCATTTATTTTATTTTCCTTCTGGTGTTTGAGTCTTTAGGGGTCATATTTACAAAATGTTCATCTCTAACGTAAAGACTAGAATTTTACTTTTTTTTAAAAAAAAAAGGGAAGCTGAGAGTCTCTTGTAATCATATGACTCCAGGAGCAGCATCTTGTGATAAAATCACTGAAGTGACAGCAAGTTCTTATAGGTAGTTATCAATGGGATAACTTGCCAATGGGACTACTTGCCTTACTACTAACATAATATCTAAGTGAAGATTTCAATATCTATTCCAGAAAGACTTCTTAAGTTTGAATTGTGGATAAGGACAGAGGCCCTCCATGTCCCTTCCCCTTCCCTTTCTTAATAATGGGCAAAAAAAAAAAAAAAGATTCTGAGTTTTGGATTATGTTCTTTTGGAATTTTAAAAACAACTCTTCAAAAAGGATAAAATCACACACAGATTTAATGGTTATGTTAAGGTTTAAAATATTTTATTGTTAGAAAGAACAAACTATTTTTGTGTCTTTTAGAAAAAATATGGCCATTTACAGTGTTTTCTACTACAATCACTCAATTTACCAGTATACTCAGTTCAATAAACAAAACATGTAATTATTATACAACAAAACAAACATTTATAAGTGCTCTTTCCCAATAAAAGATGTTGAAATTATACCCTTTTTTGATTATCACAGGATTAGTACATTTTGTTTACAAGTATTATCTTCATTTAGTTCCAGAATTTGAAAAAAAAATAGTAAATTGTCTCCCTGTTGCTGGATTTTATTTAACTAATTCAGATTATGTCAGAAATGGTCATTGCAATACTTAACTGTAAATATTAATATCTCTTCCTGATTAATTTCACTTGATAACTCCCTTGCTTTCTTCAAACAATCAAATTCTCAGTCAGTCAGTGTCCATCCAAAATAATCAGGACTGACTTTCACCAGTTTCCGCTAGCCTGAAAACATAATGTGAAGCGAGATTCTTTTCCAGAAGTATTAGCAATCAGGACTTTTAGTTCTTTCACTTCTCTTTGCTGCAATCTGTTGCAAGGTCTGGAGCTTAAAGTAATTTCAAAGCAGCGTAGGAGTGGTGTCTTACCACTTAAACAATTATTTTGATTTGCAAAATCCTCTGATGAGTCTTTAGATGGGAATTATGGACTAGCTGGCAAGTAGAGTCTGAAATTTGTGTTGTGGGTGCACAAGATAAAAGATCAGAACTATACTTGTCATGGCTGGTTCCCCCCAGCCTCAGAATCCAAAATTCTGTCTCTCATCTATCTCTGAGTGGCTGTTGACAGTATTATTCAAATTTTTTCTCAAAGCAACTCTAGGATGTCAAAGCAGCCTCACCCCACAGGGTCCTAGGACTCCAGCCCAAGCCTGGAAGTTTACATGGCAATGAATCATCCCCGTAACCCAAGTTGTGCAAGCAGCTGGCATGGGCTAGCCGTAGGTTTTTAATTGAAGTGTAGACATACCCTAAGTGTCATGATGAAGTGATTCTTCTTCACTAGTCTGGATAGCTCTTGTCAATTTCAGCAGTGAAATTCCCAAGAGACTTCCAGGCAGGGAAGCAGAATAATTGTATGTTGGCTCTCCTAAAATGGAATTTTTCTTAAAATCAAATCCAGCAAAATATTTTGCATTTTTTGTTGTTTTCTCCCAGTTTGGGATGAATGGTTGCAAAATTTTTTGAGAGAAGGGATTTCCATTTTTCCAGCCAGTTCTAGATGAAAACATGTAATTAATAAAACTAGTCAGATTACTAAATAAAGCATACCACTGATTGTGGTGCTCTGGCTCCATCTACTCTGAATTCCTCCCCGTTTAAAGGGTTTTGTCTTCCTGGAGACTCTAGAAAGGAACACCCCTCTAATTCCGGGCACATGGATACTATAATTGTGCCTGGCCTTTCCATGGGAGACATTCCTTTCTTGCTCCCACCTCCATGCATCTGCACGGAATCTGAGGACAATATGGCCTTAATTCCCTTTCTTTTTTTCTCTCTCTTTTACTACTTCCACATCCATATTCACTCATTTGAGTGCATTATTAAAGATGAGTACCACTTGTTCTGGCTTTTTCTGAATTTATTTAAGCTGATTTCAACATGAAACATTCAGAATTGAGAAGCCTAGAGCTTTCTATGTCCATGTGAGTGTCCTCTGAGATGCCCAGCATTGACAGTGACAATTCAGATACTGAAGAATCAGAAGGGAGTAGGATTATTTTGACATTTCACTCAATGTAGGGCATTATTTCTTAATTAGACTGGTTCTTCTATTTCATAAGCAAATAAAGAGTTGCTCATACATCATTATAATTTAGCAATCAGAAACCAAGGGGACTTCAAGTATTAAAATGTAGTGTACCATACCATGTGATCGAGATATCTATTATTTGTCATGTTTTGCTGTAACGGGGCCTTGGTCCCAGTTCAGTATGGAACAATGGAATCTTGGGAAGTGAATTTCTTAGAAGACCCCTGTGAATTGTAGGTTGGGCAGCAATACTCGCTGGGGAAAGAGGCAGTGAAAGCTCTGACAGAGCTTGGGGGAAAAAGCCAGCCTGTGTTAGAAAGCCCGGAAGTAAGCTTGGGAAAAGTAATGATCTATCTATTGAAAAGAGGACACTTTGGATCTCACCATAAGTAAGAATTACCAGAAGTACATGTGGTATCTTTACTACCTACAGGGAGCAGCCAGGGGGCATGGTGGGAAGACACCTGGGGAACAGGTCTAAAGACAAGCTGTAGAAGTGGTTGAAGGAAGTGAGCCTGGGCAATGAAGCACAATTTGTAGAACAACTATCATCAAATGGAGATGAGGTAAGAAATCTATTGCACTCTGCCTGTTGCATCTGTTTTGAGAAAAAAATCAAGTAATATTTATACTTCTGCAGCATATTAACTATGAGCTGAAGTTCCTATGTAATAATGGAAGATGGCTTTTGGCTGGGGAGTTCTCTGGGAGGGGCACATGGCTTTGGGATCTACTTCTCTCCTTGATTAATCAAAGCAGGATTTGTTAAATTGCAGTGGATGTTTCAGGGTTCATCTTTTCTCACACATATTTGCCTGGGTTGAGTTTTGGAGATTTGTGCTGTTTGTGAAAGTTGTTAATATCTTCTGATATGTTTATTTTTAGTGAGAAAAGTTGACTATTGTGTATACTATGCCATGATGGCCCAATCTCAAAATAACCATCTCTTTGTGTTTTGATAAATCAAATTACTGAATATATAAGTATCTTGAATTTCCTCCTCAACCCCCCAAACCCACCAAAAAAAGCTAAATTTTGCCCTCAGCTATGGAACTCCTTGCATATAAGCAGCAGAGTCTTTTAAAGTATCAGGGTGTATTCTAAAATAATTTCACTAAATTGCGAATTTATAAAGTAATTTCCAAAATGAATGAAATCCTATTCTTTATGTTGTTTTTGCTTATCTGATCTTAGCTAGTTTTCAGGCAATTCTGTATAGTTGCTCATGTTAGGAAAGCACAACATGCCTATTACTTAAACAAAAAACTGGTATCTGATTGCATGTTTTTACTATATGTCCAAAATTGTAAGGAACAGAGGAGAATGGACTTCGTCAAAATGTTCCATGTAACTTGCAAACAAATGACATAGCTAAAAAACAAAACAACCCTCCTCTCCCCCCACCACCACAAAAAATAAAAAACAAAAAAACCCCAACAACTACAAAGCTGCAGAATGAAGACAACTAAGAATATACTAGGCACATGAGAATAAACATACAGTAACTCTAAGCCCTGATGAACTTGTTATGGTAGAATATTTGCATTTTTCCTTGAAGTGCTGACTTGCCAAACAATTAACTCATCTGATATCAAACTAATTTCACATTCTACTCAGTGTACAACCAAGATATTACTGGCCAGATATACTGTGTACAGCAATAATTAAACACCCCCATCATTACTTTCAACGGTTTTTACTAGTGAGAATGAGAAGCATTATTGTTACTTATATCAACTGGAGATACACGGAATATTTCTAATCTGGTTTGATTTGAACTACAGATGTTGAATAAGCATAGGTAAAATGATCACTAGTGCCTGTGTCTTATTTTTGTTGACAAGCATTGTTCGTCACCTGAATAAATTATGTGCAAGGTGTCTGAAGGCTCCCTTTTGCAGATCTTAAAGCTATTGTATATTTTTGTGGTAAGAGAAGTCAAAGAGAAAAAGACAGAATGCATCAGATATAACATATTTATAATGTCAAATTTAAAACCAAACTTTGATTCTGTGTGAAGGGGAGTGTGGGTACTCAAAGCTTTACAAGGGGGGTGGCTACTTTATGGTGTCTGCATATTAAGAAAACTTTTTTTGAGATGCAGCTGCAATGGCCAGCCCACCAAAGTGTGTGTTCTCATTGGGCATGACCTTTAGCCCATTGATTTCATCGGGCTTTGGACTGGGCACATGCTGAGCAAGTGTTGAAGTGGATGAACTATTTATAATGAAAAAATATTTTGTATCTGTTTGTGAAGTCTCAATAACCCAATGAGGATTTTCTGAATGTTTTCACTAGTCACAGTACTACAGATTACCCTTTTACTGAGTGCTATGGTTGTTTTCTTGTCATGATGGGCAACTTTCAACTCAGTGCAGTTGCTGCTGCCCTTCTGTCCCACTTAATTCCTGCATAGATGTTGTACAGAGGGGCCTGCTGGTTCAGTGGCTGGAAAGGGGTGCGTGATTGCTCCTTGTGTGATTTGGAAAAAGTCTCTATGCCTGCTAGACTCAGGATGCTACACTGAGGACAGGCTCAATGTGAGCCAAGGCAAGGATTTCTGATCTATTTTTTCATGGACTCAGTGGCCTGAATATTTCACACAACTTATATGAAGAAGTTATTTCTATTATTCTTGTTTATCAGCTAAAATAGCAGGCTATGTGGGAACCCTGCCCTGGCCTTGGGTTGAAGAGTGGATTTCACCCCTGCCCAAATTACGGTAGAAGTAGGTTTCACCCTACATTACATAGTGCTGCTTCTATTTCCAGTTTGGATGGCTGAACCTTTCTGAGCAGAAGAATAGCGCTAAGTAGCATTTGTAGGTTTAGTGGTGCTGCCACAACAGTCATAGATATAGAGGCCAGTAGCTGTTATTAAATCAGCTCAGATTACTTTCCACTCTGTCATGTCATCACGTCTTTCAAATACTTTTCTAATTTCTTTTTAAAGCTATTTATGCAGGTTTGGTTGGTTTGATAGTTGGTATTACATATGCAGTACTAATTGCACTGCTTTTATTCATTCATTTGTAAAGACTTTCAGAGTTAAATGTTACCTTAGCAATTGTTTCATGCCCCTTAGTCCTTATATTTGACAACGCTCAAAGTCCTGGACTGTCTCTTCTTTTATTCTCTTCAGAACTTTGTAGAAGTTAATGAGGTCAAAACTTTGCTTTCCTTCTTTAGAATACATATATTGTTCAAGTCTGTTTGTAAAGTTCCTTACTCTTGATATCTGGTTATATACATTTTTCTTTTAACACTAGCCTCCGTTCAGCCCTTAATTCATTGTTCCAAACTTTCGTTTGATGAAACATTCATTTCTTGTTTTTCCATTTTTTTTCTCAACACAGACCTATTTACAAACAAAGGGTCTGATCCTTCAGGTTTTACTTAAGTATTTAGTCCTTACTATAGTAATAGCAAGCTATGTAGGCGAATTACATTTAAACAAAATAAAAATATATATTACTAGTGAATTTCAAAAACAGACTTGATAACCCATGGTTTAGGATATTGGATAATTCTATGGAAAACAAGTATTAGATTGGAGAAGTTTTTTTACAAAATTTAATTATTATTATTATTATTAATGTTTGCAATTATTTTGTACTAATCATGTCTATTAGTAACTTTTCAGTAATGTAGTAGTATATGGGTGAACTCTTGATAGGCATTTGGGGCCTGAGCCACATATGTAAAGGGACTATAGAAAACACAGTTAATTTTAGAGGGTGTTCTGTATGTGGAATTCTTGTAGGACTGGGCCCTTAATGTATTTGAGAAAACTTTGGCTACACACTAGTTGACTTGTTTCAAAACCAATATTGATTTTGTTTACAAAGTGAATTTTTTTTTTAAAGCTGCAGCACTTCATCATGGACATGCTTCACAGATATTACTATTTGTTTCACAGAGAAACTTCAGTCCACTACTTGGATGCCTGTGTGGTATATCAATTACTGCCCTGGCCGGCACACATTTTGCATAGGAAATATATGGGAATGGATATACAGTTTATAATTTAGAAAACAGGACTGTACATGTGCCCTTAGTGAAAGGTGGACTACATCTTATTCACAGAACACAGAACAACACCTCACAGTTAAGAATGACCAGAAAAGAAAGGCAGCAGGCAAACTTTGTATATGCCCTCCAGGTTATGAACACTGAAACTAAAGAAGACCATGGAAGTGGCTAGCTACAAATCCTACTGTTATAGACTTGGAACCCTGAGCTGGCATCTGGATCTTTCAGCTGTCAGCCTCACTCTTTGCAGCATCACTCTTTGAATAGCTTTAAAGGTTGATTCATCTGTAGAAACAAAGGAAAATGAAAGCCAAGGGTTCTATATACAATACTCCTCTGCCAACTACCTGACGACCCAGTGCCAAATGCATTTTGAGTAGTTCAGTCACAATCATGTCACTATGGTCTAATGTTTTAAAAATACATTAGTGCCAGATGAAGCATGTACTATTCTATCTGCTGTATTATACCTATATTAAGGATTGCATTCTCAAAACACACTCTATTTGAAGTAATTGTCAAGGATACCATTTATATCTATGACTAGTAAAATTTATGATCAATCATGCCAGTTCTCATAATAGATGTCAAAGAAGGCAGCAAAGATTCATGTTGAAAGATCAATAATGGAGCTGAAGATGGACTTCCAACAGCTGTGAATTTGAAAGAGAAAACACTTTTATAGACTTTGGGGCTGAATCCTACTATGTTCCTTAAGCAGCCAGAAGTCCCATTGAGATGAAGGATGGACTTGTGGCTAACACACTGTATTAGCACTCAGAGTATTTGGATACAATTCTCAGCCCTGCCACTGTCTTTTTGTATGACGTTGGGTTAAAACCTTTATACCTCAATTCCCCATCTGAACCGAGGTTATCGATACTTCCATTGGGTGTATTACCTATTTAGATTGTAGTAAGCTTTTTAAACAAGGACTGTCTCTTATGATATATGTGTAGAGTGTATAGAACAAAATGGTTCCAATCTTGACTGGGGTATCTAGCTGCCACCTCTATTTAAATAATAATGATCTTCAAATGGGGGTATCTTGAACGAAGAACCAGGACAAAGACCTCAGCTTTTAGGTGTGTATTCTCCTGTTCATAAGGGAATGTTTTATAAAATATTGCAAAGAAGCATTGGCTCCTGACGAAGGGAGAAAAAGAAAAGAAAAACTGTTTGAATTTAAAAAAGTATTTTGAGGTTTATCTGACTAGCTCCAATAGTGTCAATCAAACTAAAATATGACAAGTGTTGGCTCTTTGCATTTGGAAATCACTCATAAACCAGCTGTAAATACGTTCAGAATTTGTAAGTATTCACAAAATAGTTTGACCTAATAGTTTCAAACTACCAGCTGTTAGTGAACTGTGCACAAATTTAATTTATTCATTAGAGCTGGTAAAAAAAATACAATAAAAATAATTGCTAAAAATTATTTTAAAGACGAAAACTGACATCTTTATAAAATTAACATTTTAATGGATTTTTTTTGGAAGGGTGGGGGAGAGACAGGGGTTGAACTTTTTTGAAGTTTTGATAAAACAAAATGAAAAATCTTTTCAATTTTTTAGTTGTTGTCCTCCCTTCTTTCCTTTTTTTCCTCCCTCATCCCCCTTTTCAGGGCCCTAATGGAAAAAGGGAAGGGATTAAAATGCAGGAAAACCAAAAAAGGGATGTTCCAGAGGGGCAGCCATGTTAGTCTGTATACAAAAAAAACCCTGCAAAAAAACGAGAGTCCTGTAGCACTTTAAAGACTAACACATTTAATTTCTGCAGGCAAAAGCTTTCATGGGCTGTAACCCACTTCATCAGATGTGAGGAATAGAAATCAGATAGGAAGTATATATATACAGTCAAAAGGAAGGAACAACAACAATGGGGAGGGTGGGTAATAGCAAAGTCCATTCAAAAGTCCATCCATTTAGAATAGCTGAGGCCTATTCACAACCATTGATTACAAGGTGAGAATGTGTGAATAGTGACGACTACCTCTTGTAATGAGATAACCATTCCAAGTCCCTATTCAGACCCAATTTGATTGTGTCAAATTTGCATATGAGTTCTAGCTCTGCAGTTTCCCTTTGAAGTTTGTTTTTGAAGGTTTGTGGTAGAAGTATTGCAACTTTAAAGTCAGCTACAGAGTGTCCTGTGAGATTGAAGTGTTCTCCAACTGGTTTATGGATGTTATCATTTTTTATGTCTGGTTTGTGTCCATTTATTCATCTGCGTAGTGACAGATTGGTTTGGCCAATTTACATGGCAGTGGGGCATTGCTGGCCTACGATAGCATAAATTACATTAGCAGATATGCAGGTGAATGAGCCCTGATGGTGTGAGTGATATGGTTAGGAGCTATGATGGTGTCAGTATAGTTAATGTGCGGGCAGAGCTGGCCAAGAGGTTTGTTGCAGGGATAGGTTCCTGGGTTAGTGTTCTTGTTGTATGGTGTACGGTTGCTGGTGAGTATTTGCTTCAGGGTGGTGGGCTGTCTGTAAGCAAGGATAGATCTGCCTCCCATGGCTTGCGAAAATGAGGGGTCAGCGCTAGGATAGGTTGTAGATCCTTAATGATGTGTTGGAGAGGTTTTAGGAGGGGGCTGTAGGTGATGGCCAGTGGTGTTCTGTTGTTTTCTTTGTTGGGTCTGTCCTGTAGTACGTGACTTTTGGGTACTCTGTCAATTTGTTTCTTCACCACTCCAGGTGGGTATTGTAGTTTTAAGAATGTTTTATGGAGATTCTGTAGGTGTTTGTCTCTGTCTGAGGAATTGGAGCAAATCTGGCTGTATCTTAAGGCTTGGCTGTAGACAGTAGATTGTGTAGTGTGTCTAGGGTGGAATCTGGAGGCATGAAGATATATATTGCAGTCAGTTGGTTTTTGGCATAGGGTGGTATTAATGTGATCATCCTTTATTTGTATTGTAGTGTCCAGCAAGTGGATTTCTTGTGTGACCTGGTCCAGACTGAAGTTGATGGTGGGGTGGAAATTATTGAAATCCCGGTGGAGTTCTTCGAGGGACTCTTTCCCATGGGTCCAAATGATGAAATGTCATCAATGAAGCATAGGTAAAGGAGAGTGCTTGGGGATGGGTTTTGAGGAAGAAGAATACTAGGTCAGCCATAAAAATGTTGGCATACTGTGGGGCCATGTGGGTGCTCATAGCTGTGCCACTGACTTGAAGGTATAGAGTGGCTCCAAATCTGAAGTATTTGTGGGTCAGGACAAAGTCACAAAGTTACCAGGTGTGCCATATCATCCTCAGGGAAAGTGTTCCTGATGGCTTATAGGCCATCTTTGTGTGGAATGTTGGTGTAGAGAGCTTCTACATCCATAGTGGCTAGGATGGTGTTTTCTGGGAGATCACTGATGGATTGTAGTTTTCTCAGGATGTCAGTGCTATCACAAAGATAGCTAGGAGTGCTGGTGGCATAGGGCCTGAGGAGAGAGTCCACATAGCCTGACAGTCCTGCTGTGAGAGTGCCAGTGCAACATACTTACATTTTTGGACTAGCTCTGTTATTTATTGTTTCTTAATATCTTTTTGTGATTGGTCACACACATAATGTTTTTTTCTACTCCCTGATTGGATGTTTGGCATTTCTGAACAGAAGAATAGTGAGTTATGAATATTCAGGAACAAATAAATAATGCAAATCTGCTATGAAATGGCACAGCATATGGGATTTAATGAATTCTCAGCAGTTTTCTGACTCTTCACAAATATTAAAACCTTATTAATAGCAGTAAGTCTCATTTGAGCTTTTTAATTACTTATATATTAGAGCCATATTCTAATACTTCTGATCACATTAAGTAGTGCTTTTTTCTGTGAGTGTTCCCACTGAATTCAATGAGATTACTCTCCAAGTAGGTTTCTGTTTGGTGTAATCAAGTGCTTTGGAATTTCAAATTCAATGAGAACTATTATATCCCAGTTTAAGGATGCTGTCCTCCACCCTTGTATATAGTACTGCACAATGTATTAGGTTAATACTGGGGATTAAAGCACTTGTCCTCCTTTGAATCTTTGGGTATCAGCTGCTATTGGTCTGAGGAAAAATGAAAACTAATGGCTGATCTGGTTTGCCAATTTCAATGTTCCTAGTTGAAAAAAACAACAACACAGCACACTACCAGCACTCTTTATTCCACTTGCTTTAGAATAGTTTAGGATTTTCATTGTAAAACTGCATTTGTCATGCACCAAAGCTACAAATCACTCATAGTTTGAATCTTACTGTTCTTTAAAAAGAACGTCTGGGAAAGGAAATGGAGTCACAGTCATAGTCAGAGAAAATAGAAGCATAGGAAAATGTACTTGATACACTCCAAAGGGCCTTTAAAATGGTTAATAACAGCCTGATATTAAAAAGACAGCTTCTTTGTTCATGCAACTGTTTACATAATTAATAATAATGATGCGAGTGATGACAGTACAGCATCTCTTTTACAAAATTTCAACTTTTGATATAAAGATAAAACTTAATATTGTTTTACATTTTCTGGTCCCTGAGATTCTTTGGCACTGCTATTGTTAGTTCTTATATTCTTCTAAATATGCATGAAATTCATTTGTGCCATTCTAAATCTTCATATTCCCACCTCAGAAGAACTGCCAGAGCTGAGCTTATCATCAACATTTACACAGAATAGCTGGATGCCTCTTAAATGTAGAATCTCAGACGTAATGAAAGTATGTGAAATGGAGATTTCTTCCAAAGTGATTCCATATGCATTGTAACTGGCCAGCTTCCTCTGTCTTGCATCATCGCTTAGACAAAAATGAAGTAGTTCAGTCATGTTATGAAAAGGACATAATGCCTGTAAAATTTATGCCTCTCTTCACACCACTGGAAAATACTCTAGGGTATGCCAGAGAACAAACTTCCCCAGCTTAGGAGGGACACAGTGCATTGGATGCAGGTCATTAATTTAGCACTTTCTGAGCTATCCACTGTAATGCAGCAGGCAGCATTAACTATTACAGGTATTCATTATTAATACTTATTGCCCCACTTTTCCTGTTACGATACTGATACTGTACCCGTAAAGCAACTCAAACTCAAGAGTTTCCATATAGACAAACCCCACCCCAAATCTCTTCCAAAGAAAATACTACCGTATTCTGCAGTCAGGAATTGATACACCGCAGTAACACTATTGTCATCAGGGCATTTGGGGCTGTAATACTGTAACATATTTCTTTCAAATAATTGTTGATCCCATCTGGAAAAAACCTCAGTCAGCTCATCTGAAAACAGTGTGTTCAGGAAAAAGTCATCTAATGGTTTGAGCCGAGGACAAAAGCAGGTTCTGATTCCGACTCCATCTGTACCTTAGGTAAATCACATAGGCCAAAGCTTACAAACTTGAGAGTCTAAATGTATATCTACATTTAGGCTTTCACATCATTGTCCTCTTCTTATCTCATAACACCTGAATTAAATATTTTTTCTGCTTTTAATTAGTAGTACGAGTACTGTGTAGCCAACCAAGTTGTGAGAAAGGGAGCTGGATTACATTCTTATTTGTACATCAACAATCTTGTTCACTAAATTCCATTTGTAGAATCTATATTACTGGTGGTGATGTGTGACACTGAAAAAAAGCACAAACGAGCTTTCAGAAATCAAGGTGTTACAGCTGGCAGTTATAATATTTTATAATATAATATAATAATGTAATAAAAAAGATATAATATCATCTATACTTGTAGATTGTCTGACATTGAGTCACTGAAAAACAATAAATATGGATCCCTGGGAAGAGTTTTTGACTATTTTATTTTATATATATTATATATATATAAATACTAAAACCATAGATAAAAGTGCTCAGTTATGGTGAAGAAATTACGAAAAAAACATAGATAGAATTTTCAATTTTCAGTTTCCCTTTCAGAAACCCAGAAAAATCTAATTTAATGAACAAAACAATCATTAAGAGTAGGTGGTGTGTGTCTGAGAGAGACAACAACAACATCCCATATTGATTGTGTAAATATGACATCCTGTGATAACAGTAATATGGAAAGATGCCCAGTATGGAGGTGCAAAACATATGGTGCAAAATACCAATACATTAACAACTTCAGTCAGAAATCTATGAGACATAAATTTTACAGGAGAGTGATCATGATATAAATGAAAAGATGAATAAAAAGCTGATACTATTTCATCTTCGGGGTGAGAAAATGTTCTCTAATGTTTAGAGATCATCATTCAATTATTCTTTTTATCTATACATGTTTGAAGTCATCAACCACTTAATTATGAAGTGTATCATTCACTTTGAAATTTACTTCATCTGCCTAAAGCCTGAGTAATCATCTTTGTGTTTGAAATATGTGTGTGCGTGTTCTGGGACGTGAAATCCACTCCCCAGTCTGGAGCCATTGTATAGGGCTGAAGCATAGGCTGCTTCTCTCCAGTCTGTAGGCTGAAGTCAGTACTAATTATATGAGTAATGATCTGAATGTACATAAGAGGAGCAGGATCAGACCCATTTTAATATAATAAAGTACTCCTTTTACTAGTAATGAAAAGAGTGGTCAAATTATTTATTATGAAAACATTATCTCAAGAACGTCACTTTATTTCTTCTTGCTCACGGATAATTTGTGAACTCATCCTGACTTCTGCACTTGCTTTTTGTTCTTCATGTGTATTCTCCAAAACCTTTGGGTGAATGATTTTCACCCCAGAGATGTTGGCAAGGTGTTCACTTTGACTGTTCATTATTCATGATGTGTGACTGTGACTAAGTTGCCTCAGTTCCTTGATTGGGAGACTGAAACTTATTGTATAGGAAGTTAAGTAATGATTAACAGTGAAATGTGAACAACCTCATCTACAGATATGTGTGGAACCAGTGAACATAAAGGGCCACAAACATGGCTGAAATTATCTGCTTTTCAGAATATAAATAACAGTTTGCAAATGTTAGTTTTGCTGTGTTCAACCCATTCCAATAATGGTTGTAATCCTGTACATTCTTACTACAGTAACATATTTTGTTCTAGGAAATATATTTTCTTTCTTTCTTTCTTTCTTTCTTTCTTTCTTTCTTTCTTTCTTT
>ML675618.1:48989317-49034909 GCA_007922155.1 Mesoclemmys tuberculata | reverse complement strand
TTTCTTTCTTTCTTTCTTTCTTTCTTTCTTTCTTTCTTTCTTTCTTTCTTTCTTTCTTTCTTAAAATCTCAGTATATGCATCTAAAAAGGGATATCTTGGAGAAGATAATTCATAGGGGCCCCAGGAAAAAAATTTACATTCACCAATATCCTAAAAAATGTCCTTTTGACCAATTAATTAGAAGTAAAACCACTCATGGGTTTTTTGCTTCATGTGCAATTTTTTACTTTGACTTTACAGTTGGCCAAGGTGGACAATATGACATTGAATGACAACTTATATCAGAACAGTAAGCATGCTTCTGAGCCTTCGCATATCTGCCCCAAAAATGTTGAGCTCTGCAGAGGCAAAAAGAGCATTTGTGAGAATGCTGGTGTAATTCTTCCTCTTCCTACAAAGACAACATGTACACTTTATGGATTATATGAGCTATGGAATAACCAAGACTCTTGTCTTGAGTACAAGACGTACCAAGGGCAAAACTATTACATTTGTCTTTCTCTCGCTTAGCAAAACACAGACACAGGTCGTGAGAAGTACTCTGTTTATTCTCTACAGCAACCTAGTGTCATTCATATATCAGATATATCAGAGCATTTCTTCTGGACAGGGTCTGACTACCTGCTAGCTATGCTGACACAGGCCTACACAAGGTGATTTTTCTTTTTACAATTTGTTATTTGTCAAAGGAAAAAGTCACTATATAGTTCTCTTCAGATTGAAAACCACTAACACTGCCAGTGTTGAGACTGGTTTCTATGTAACCTAGACATATAATTGTATTATTTGCATTCACCTTACTGGTGGACACAAACCTCGCTAACCTGGATAGTCACAACACAACACAAGTAGTCCTTAAGACAAATGCAAAGGTGTGAAAATAGCACAATTGTAGCCAAGTTGGGAGACAGAGTTACAAGTAGGTCACAACATTTTTCCACCAAAATGATTTTTTCAATGGAAAATTGGGATTTTTCACAAAGCATCTCTTTTCAGCAGAAAACTTCAGCTTCCCATAGTCCCCTACCCCAGAATTTTCAATTTTCATCTGAAAATTGAAAATATTCATGCAAATATAGAAAATGCCTATTTGGAAATACTGCTGCATTGTCTCATGGGACCTGTAGTTTGGGTGCCACACATCCCCATTGTGCTTTATAGGCCGGGTTCCCCAGCCGAAGTAAATCTGTGATACACCACTATCACTGCACCATTGTGGCTCAGAAAGGGGGGAGACAATGGGAGATGTAGCTGAGCTAGAGAGCCCATCCCATAGAGAAGAATGGAGTAATGAGGTGCCTGAACTATGCCGTGAATCACCAAGATGACATTTCCAAATACAATTTTTCATTTTCTTTCTTTTTCCATAAAAAATTCAGACAACCACAAAGGATGAATAACGCATTTTCCAAACAGGTTTGGTTACAATAATATTCAGAAATGCCCTTAGCTATGTTTTTTAACCATAGTATAAATTGGATGGTTCATTGGATATGTTCATTTTCCAGGAGATTTCATTTTTAGTTCAGATGTTCTATTCAATATCTTCATAAATGATTTGGATAATGGAGAGTCCACTTATAAAGTTTGCAGATTGCTGGTCAGGATTGGAAGCACTTTGAAGGACAGGATTAAAACTGGAAAAAAAAAATCTTAATCATTGGTTTTCAACCCGAGGTCCATGGGCTGCTTGCAGCCGAATCAGCACACAGCTGCAGCCCATGTGACATCTTCAGGGCCATACGGGTAGCATTGGATGCAGCCCACAATGGTAAATAGGTTGAGAACTACTGAACTTGAAAAACTGAAAAATTGGTCTGAATTAAATAGGAAGAAATTCAATAAGGACAAAAATGCAAAGTACTACACGTAGGAAGGAATAATCACTTGTACAAATACAAAAAAGGAAATGACTGCCTAGAAAGGAGTACTGAAGAAAAGAATCTGTGGATCATTGTGTATCACAAACTAAAAATGGGTCAACAGTGTACTAGTGCTGCAAAAAAAAAACCCAAACATCATTCTGGAATGTATTAGCAGGGGTGCTGTAAACAAGACACAAAAAATAATTCTTTCGGTCTATTCAGCACTGAGAAGGCCTCAGCTGGAGTACTGTGTCCAGTTCTGGACACCACATATTGCAAAAGAGGTGAACAAATTGGAGAAAGTCCAGAGGAGATCAATAAAAATGACTAAGGGTGTAGAAAACATGACCTATGAGAAAAGACTGAAAATAATTGTTGTTTAGATTGCAGAAGAGAAGATGGGGGAGGGGAAAGGGACATAAAGGTCTTCAATTACATAAAAGATTGTTAGAAAGGGAGGGGGAAAATGTTTTCTTTAACCAATGAGGATAGGACAAGAAGTATTTGGTCTAAATTACAATAAAGGAGATTTAGGTTCAACATTAGGAAAACTTCCTAACTGTAAGGATAGTTAAGCACTGGAACAAATTATGTTGGGAGGTTGTGGAATCTCTATCACTGGAGGTTTTAAGAACAGGTTAGACAAACAGCTGTCAGGGATGATCTAGAAAATACTTCATCCTGTCTCAGTGCTCAGAACTGGACCAGATGACCTGTCAAGGTACCTTCCAGGCCTACAGTTCTGATTTTATGGCTCTTTTTCACTCCTTGTTTTTTGTAAAAAAAGTTAAAAAATTCCTCCAGCAAGGCCATCACACCAATTCTGCCTTTCTAACTATATTTGTGTACCATGACTATATTATCTGAGAAATTTGAAATTTTGTCCTTGATCTGATCCTGCCTTGAACTCAGTAGAGAGACCTTTGTGACGCTAATGACTTCACTGGGGTTCTGCAAAGGCGCAAGAATCTGATTACGTGGAACTCACTGCAAGACCAAGTTATTGAAAATCCACTTCATTATATAGTAGTGTTGGGCTCTATAACTTACTCATGGTTGTCATGTGCATTATGAGGAAGTTTAAGGAAAAGCCCTAATTTAAATTGTGGGGATTAGTTCTCACTTTCATTCCCCACCTCACAAATCCCACTATGGTAGACTATAAGGCCAGAAGAGACCTTTGTGATAATTTAATCTGACCTCCAGCAAAGCACAGGCCATAAGCCTTCATGAATTAACTCCTGTTTGAACTAGTGCATTTCTATTAGAAAAGCATCCAATCTTGATTTAAAAATTTCTTCTCATGGAGAATCCACCATAGCCCTAGGTAAATGGTTCCAATGGTTAGTTACATTCACTGTTAAAAATGTACGCCATCTTTCCAGTCTGTGTTCTCTAGCTTCAACTTCCAGTCATTAGCTCTTGTTATCTCTGTGTCTGTCAGATTGAAAAGGCTTCTATTATCAATTTTCTGGTTTCCGTGTAGGTTTTCATAGACTGTGAACAACTCACACCTTAACCTGATTGGCAAAATAAACAGACTGAACTCCTTGAGTCTTAAACTATAAGGCATATTTTCCAATCCTTTAATATTTCTTGTGGTTCCTCTCTAAACCCTCTCAAATTTTTCAACATGCTTCTTGAACTATGGACACCAGAATAGGTCACAATATTCCAGTAGCAATTGCACTAGTGCCAAATACGGAGTAAATATAACCTCCTACTAAATTTTGCACTATTTATACATCCAAGGATTGCATTAGTCCTTTTGGACATAGTGTTGCATTGTGATATCATGTTCCACTGACCCCCAAGACTTTTCCAGAGTAACCACTTCCCAGGATAGAGTCCCCTATCCTCTAAATATGGTCTACATTCTTTGTTCCTAGATGTATACATTTACATATGCCTGTTTTAAAACACACATATTGTTAGTGCCCAGTTTGTCAAGAGATCCAGATCACTCTCTACCAGTGACATGTCCTCTTAATTATTTACCATTCCTCCAAAAAGTGTGTCATCTGCAAGTTTTATCAGTGATGATTTTATGTCTTATTTCTTGATTGTGGCATTTGGAGCATCCAATAAATATTTTGAAACACTTCCCAATTATCATTTACATTTCTATGTTTAATTTTTTTCTTCCAACTGGTCTGGCTCATTAGTGTTTTCATCACTGGCCCTTTAAAAAAACTACGTATACACGTTACTGGTTTGGACATTTATTCCGCTTGCATTTATGGACTTACTGACAGATGTCCTATCAAGGAAATATCAGGAAACATGGTGCATAGACCATAATCTTTGAAACCGTTTTTTTAAATGAATATGGGAGTCAGGCGGTTGTGGAGGTAGAGAAGCGTATTAACTGAAAGTTCAAGGCCCTGAGTAAATGCAGTATCAGGATCTGTATACCCTCTCTCTCTCTCTCTCTCTCTCTCTCTCTTTCTCTCTCTCTCTATATATATATATATAACATTTTTCAAAAGGAAAAGATTTGCAGTAGATTCAGATGATTCCTTTGGTGTAATAATTAACTAAGAGACAACAGATCTGATCCCGTATTCCTTTTTGCACCCACTGATTGCAAATGGAATTGACAATGCAATTTTTAGATGCACAAGGAAAGCATGGCTTGGCCCTTCAGGTAATTTGCTAAATTGAAAATAAGTTGTTAGTGAAGCATTGAACAAGTGGAGAACTATGCCCAGAGAAATGGTACACTTTGGGATTACTTAGAATGTATACAAATGATCTTTACACTGTTTTCTAGGCTTGATTATCTGGAGGCAAATGCTCACTGCTTTAGCATTCTTTTCAAATTCATCTCCAGGGTTAACCATCCATGTTTAATTATTGTCGATAATGAGATTTGTAAACTTTTAAAAATCCCCTAACTAGAACTCTATGAATAGGTTTGCGCATAAAATAGATTGGGAGAAATTTGCTTTTGTTTTTTATTTAAAGGGTGAGAGAATTGACTGACTCTTTCTTTCTCAAATGTGATGTTGTTTTGAACTGGTTTCACTGGGCAGAAATCAACCAAAGAAGCACAAAGAATGTACTCAGTTTCCTACAGTATCTGAGAGCACCAATTTCTGTTGTCTTACTCTTGGCCAGATCTCTCCCTTCTGTAGGTTTTCCCATGGTAGGAGTTCTTGCAGTGAAGAAGTTGAATTTCTGCAGAAGGAGAAAGCTCCCAATCCTACAGGCACTTGGGGCCCCAGATAACCCAACCAAGATTTTATCAGTTCAGCTCCAATAGACTTGCCTTGTTGAGGCTTTCCATGTTAGTATGATGCTGGAGCATCCCTAGAGGAGGGTTCCATGGCACAGAAAAGGCACTACATGCATCTTATGCTGCATTAACATTTTGGTGGTGCAAAATATTTCCCCAGTATATCTGTTTTTTATCTGCCTATGTAATCCCAGTTAATTTGTCTGATATCAGAAATATTCACAGCATGACTGGATCCAGATAAGCCAGTACTAGGTGCCAGAACTACCCCTCAACATCCATGACTTCATATACTAAACAAATACTATCAGTCATATTCACTACATGCAATGAAACTTACACGGAGTAGACAATAGCAAAACTTTGCAAACATGCACTGCTCTTCCTCTTCATCTGTTATATTGCTTTGTGTCCCCAAATTAAATAAGGCACATATTTCAAGTACTTGGGCTGAGCTGTACTGTGATCAAGTGCTTGGCTGGAGTGGGGCCTAAAAGCACCATTTAACACTGTGGGTCTGATCCAAAGCCCATAGAAGTCAGTGGAAACACTAAACATTGAATTAAGGGGGTTCAGGTCAGCCTCTAAATGAGGATTAATTTTATTTTTTTAATTATTATGCCTATGAAGGCAGTTTAAGGGAATAATAAAGGTTTAAAGAAAAATTATTACAGGAAGGAAGGAAAAGAGGAGTAAAGAAAAGGCAGACGAATCCACTTCAGAGATGAGGAAAATATTTAATTCTTCTATCAACAAAGACCTCTTAGTTTCTTCTGTAAAAGAAAAATGCATAGGTAGTAAATCTATAGCAACGATACACTACTCCTCTCATTCCTGAGAAAGGCAGTCCATAACTTGACTTTTTTTGAGTCGATTCCCACAATGAAGCACAGAGAAATTAGCTTTATTTTTGTCACATCATTTATCACAGAAACAGATTTTTTTTTTAAAAAAAATATTGTACATTGCCCTAAACATACATCTACTAATTTTAAGTTGTCATTCCAGTTCCAGTATGGTTACTTTTGGTTCAATGAACTAGCTCTCTCTCTCTCAGGTTCTCTGACTTAATTAGTTGTCACTATACCAAAGACACAAAATAAATGTGTTACTTTGTGCAGTTGCCTCAGTAGCCATCTTGCTGTATGTACAATAAAGTGCCAACTGTTAGTTTGTTGTAGTGTTTGGTTTACTTTAGTCATGATTTTTTTTCTTTATTTAGAGAGTAGAGGAAGATACTGCACCGTTACTCAGTTTTATTCTTAACTTCTTTAAACAGGACCCTTTGTCAAAATAGTAGCAAATCTCAATTACCAATGTCTGATGCTTAAGCCCAAGTTGTTAGATGTGATACCAATTGTGTAATGTGACAAGACAGGCAAGTCTACCTTTTTCTTGCTTTGTAAAAGATCTTGTTTTATCCCTAACATCCCATGGCTATTGTCATTGCAAACTACAACCATGTTCTCACTGAAAACAAAAATAATATTTTGACTCTAAGAAGATCTTACACTATCATGCCAAGGAACCCTATTATCTGTCTCCTTGAGAACGTTCTTGGTCAGGAAGGCAGTCATCCTATCATTGAAAATACTACTTGTATCTATCCGGAGCCTAATGTTTGAAGCTATAATACTGTGTCACAGTAATACTTTAGAGCAAATTGATTTTGTGATGTATTTTGTCTTCCAGCAGCAATACATTCTGGAAACTTAAAGTTTCTAGTAGATTTCTAAATGTTGTTGCATGGAAAAATGTTTGACAAAGGTAAAATACTTCCTACAGGCTTATCAACACCAACAAACTAGAATTTGATTAAAGAACTAATACACACAACTAATTTTGTTAACAATCTTTGTAAAGAGTGTGGAATTGGATTTTTCAGTGATGAAAATACTCATACCAAATTCTGCCCTTAGTTTTCAGTGGGGCTCTCTGTGTGAAATTGAGGGGAGAAGCTGGCTTCTGTTTCTTTAAATGAAGGCAGATATACAGTGCTCACTATTTGAAAGAGCAATAATTTAATAGAGTGTTATCTCCCATATCAATATTTTTGTATATTCTGAATGGGAAATAACTGCACTAGTGTGGCAACTGTTAGTAAATATTAACTTTTTACCAGTGTTACACCTATGTAATTTCCATTGATCCTGATTAAAGTTATGCATACGTACCATGAGGTGAATTGATCTTCGACTGGCTGACCTTTTGTGTGTCTCCTAGACCTCATAATTGCTTTGCAATGTAGACATACCCACACTTAGGGTATGTCTACACTGCATTGTAAATCTAGGTCTGTGGGACCTGCACTCATGGACTTGATGTTTCAAAGCCCATGCTTGAGCATCCACACTGTATTGTAAGCCTGCACTGTAAACCTGATTTGGACCTCGGTCTCACAATTATGCTAAAGCATCCATACTGCACTGCGCAGACCTTCTGACTTGGGTCTTCAGCTTGAGTTCTGCCCACACTGCAAAAGGACAGGTGATGAACTTGAGTTACAGTGTGACTCAGGCATGGACTCACTTCTCTCTCCCACCCTCCGGGGTGGGTCCTAGACCCTGGGTCCTCATTACTTGCTGATTTAAGAAAGATTAACATGTGGCCGAGTGTATGAAGGGTTGGACTCAAACCTGAGTGAGGCTGGATTTACAATTCAGTGTAGACATACCCTAGACAGTGAATTCTGTATTATTGAAAAGTGTAGTTATTGTTTAACTCTCCCAACAATAAATTTAGAACTGTAACTTTGGCTAGCAAAGCTTAATTTCATAGGGAGAGATATACTGGAATTACTACGGAAAAAGGGGCCTGAATTTGGTGGAAGAGAAATTAGAATCAGTGCTAGGATTTTGATTCAGTGGGAACATGAATTCAGTTACCCATTCTGATGTATCAAGTTTTGTAGCTGTTCTTTGTGGTGCCATGTAGCTTTAAATCTCAAAAGGCAGGGCTATTTATTGAGACAGACAGCCATATAAGCAGACAGTGTTCAGCCTGTAAGAAGAAATAGTCTGTGCTTGATGCTCTTCCTTTCTTTCTTGCAGTGACATTTTACTTTTTGTTCATTCTTTGTCTTGTTTCTTTATTTTTTTTCATTCTTTTGTTTTTTCTCTTTTCTTAATGCCCTAGCTCTTGCAGTCATGTGATTAAACCTGAGCTTCTCATCTACTCTTTAAAAAAAGTAAGTTTCTAGCCCTTGGAGTTGCAGATCAAAACTTGGAAATGTGACTAGAGTGCAACCTACGAGACTCAGCAATCAGAAGGCAAATAAAAAGAATCCCCAAATATTTTTAAGCACTTTATGAACTTTTGGGAGTCTGGCTCATAATTGTGCTTGGTGTTAGCAACTCTTCTTATTGGAAAGTGTAACATTCTGCACAGGGAAAAGGCATTAATGCTGTCCAGCATGCAGAGTTACCTGTAGAAAAGGAATATTCCTTGTAAAAGTATTTGTGTGATCATGTGCAACCTATATTAAATATCAAAAGCCACCAAAGAGAATAATAATGATGAAAATAGAATAGAGCTAGGGATAGATGAGATGGGGGATATGTATTAATTTGTTTAGCTTTAGGGGGCTCTAATCCATGCTCATTGAAGTGATGGATTCTCTTTGACTTTGATGGGTATTAGATCCATCCCTCATCAACTATTTTAAGAACACAGATCAAAATATGAAGACAAATTGCAGCAGCTACTTCCACCATATACAACAATAACTAGGGGAGGGGTTGCAGTTTGCAAGTTCCACACATGTGCGAGGACAGCTTTGGAAGGCACACAGTCACTGCCTTCTCCTTGCATGGGAATGCCTGCAGCCATCTTCCCCTACTTCCGGCACACAGGCTGGCGATTCCCAGCATTTCCAAAATACTGAAAAAAAAAAAATTGGGGGGTTAACCATTTCAGTGAATGGAAAAGTTGGAAAAATTCTGAGTTGAGTCAAGCGAAACATTCCTAGTCCTCAAAAATATTTTGCCCAGATCTCCTTAATTCTTTTCTTTCTGTGATTTCCACATCTCCCCAGACCCTTTCACCTTTTCACTCTATTGCTGCTACCAGCTCTTCTTTCTTTCTTTTGTACCTCTTCTCCGCTGATACACACACACGAACTCCAGTTCCTCCTTTGTCTATTTCTCTCCTCCAGAGGCAGCTGCTCATCTTGGTTCTATTTCTTTCCATTCCTCGCTCCACTCCTTCCTTCCTTGCCTCTCTTCCTTTCAAAGCTCATCTTTATCATTGTCTCCTCTTCACAGTCTCCTGCTCACCTAGAATGTGCCACCTCCCCAACCTCTTCATCTCCCAGCCCTTGGTGGAACTCCTTTCACATCGCTTCTCCAGCTGCACTCTGTCCCTTGCACAGCCTTCCCCTTTCTCACACTCCTGGCTGTCTCGGACACTCCTGGAATCTGAAATAGCAGGCTGGTCAAGAGGCGCTGCTTTTTATTTGCAGTTAACTAGAAGAATGTGATATTTTCCCCTGTCACTGGATTGCATCCAGAAATGGCAGCTAGAACAAAATATAGCAGTCTGCTGGCTTAGAATTGGTAGCAATAATGCCTGTGCCCCATGTGCTGCATGTCTTATTTGCTTTCATAAGGCTCAATTTTAAAGTCCTTTCAGCTTTTGGTTTGGGCTTCCTTAAAGACTTCCTTTCCCCTTCTTCCTCCCAGCAACCAGCAACCGAGATCCACAAAGTTATTTCAATCCTGATTTTTATACTCTGGGTGATTTAGGACAGGGCATTTTGAGGCTATGTCTACACTGCAGCACTAATTCGAATGAGCTTAATTCGACTTTCAGCAGCCAATTTATAGAAATCGCAGCAGAGTGTACACACTATGCTGATTGAACTGGTCTCTTGTGTTCATATTGGCCAGCCTTAATTCGAATTAGAAAGCAGTGCAATGTGAGTAGCTATCCCACAGTGCAACTAGCCACAGAGACTGTTGAGAGAAGTGTCATCATCCCATGATGCAACACTGCTTCCCCCTTCCTTCCCCCCCACAACAGGAAAAGTATTTTCAAACCGTTTTTTTACAGCGATGCCACTGAGGCTGCCCTGCTACAAGCCAGTGAGCAGAACAATTCCTGATTGCTGCAGGCTGTAACGAATCATCTGCAGTCCATGATTCAAGTATGCAGAGCCATCAGTAGCCTTCTGCTACAAAGGACAGTGACTTTTGGAAATGTGCAGGACATAGTGGAGGGGTTTGCCATGATGGGGTTCCCAAACTGCGGTAGGGGGACAGATGCATTGCTGGGACGCACATCCCTATCTTAGTTCCTGGCCACCTAGCAACCGAGTGCATAAACCTCAATGGGCACTTTTCCATGGTCCTGCAGGGGCTTGTGGATCACAGGGGACATTTCACCGACATCTATGTGGGGTGGTCTGGGAAGGCGCATGATGCATGCATATTTCATAATTTGGGGCTGTTCTCTAATATGCAGGTGGGTACTTTTTTCACAGACCAAAAAATTCAGCTTGGGGGTATGGAAATGCCCCTAGTGATCCTGGGGGATCCTGCTTACCCCTTGCTCCCTTGGCTAATGAAGCCATACACCGGCACCTTGACAGCGACAAGGAGTGTTTTAATAACAGGTTAAGCAGTTGCAGAATGGATGTAGAATGTGCCTTTGGGCATTTAAAAGGTAGATGGAGGAGTCTCCTGCCTAGGCTGGATATGACTGAGAAGAACCTCCCTTTTGTGATATCTGGGTACTGTGCTCTTCATAATGTGTGTGAAGTGAAGGGTGAGAGGTTCCCCCAGGGTTGGGCTGTGGAGGCAGAAAGACTGACCTCCAATTATGAGCAGCCAGGTGCCAGGAATATGCCGCAAGCTAACCGCGGACTGGTTAGCATTAGGGAAGCTTTGAAAAACAGGTTTTGCTATGAGATGCAGGACTGATTTCTGTTCCTGTTTCTTCTATGCCTTTGATTACCCCCAAAACTCACCCCCCTTCGATATATGTGCTCAACCAATCCCTCCTGGAAAACATATGATTGCATAAAGAAATGTTTTGTACTATGAGATGCAGGACTGATTTCTGTTCCTGTTTGTTGTGTGCCTTTGATACCCCCCCCAACTCACCGCCTTTCTATATATGTGCCCCACAGATCCATCCTGGATAACATAAGATTAAATAAAGAAACATTTTGGAATGATGCAAAACTTTATTTCTTAACATTCAAGTCATGGGGTAAGGCGGGGGGAGGTCATTCCGTGTCTAAAAGGGTCTGCGTGTCCGCCGTTGCTTTCTGTTCACCGCCGCCGGGGTACTGCAATCATGCTCTACTCTTTCTTGGCTACTCTCCCTGTCCATGGCCATGTTCTGTGTCAAGGTTAGCCGCTGCACTCTTCGCCAGCCTCCACGGCTGCTTAGGGCTTCATGAGCTCTGCAAACATGCCATCTTTCCTTTTTTTTCCTTTTCTTCCTAATCAGTGAGAGTCTGTCTGCAGCATTTCTTAAGGGTCGGTCCACTGCCGGTGCGACTACAGAAAAAACAACAACAACAACTAGTTTGCCACAGTTAGCATACTGAAGATAATGATACAAATGTATCTCTGTAGAGAATGATCTAATGAAACAATGTAGCTGGAAGAAGCATACTGAACCAAATGAAACTAATGTAACTGTATGGAGAATGATCTCAAGATACAATGTTGAAAAAGACTTCCTGTCTCTGCTTATAAATATTAAACCTTATAGAAATCCAAGCGGGTGGGGGGGAGGGTGGGGAAGGCTCCTCTTTTACATTGAGATCAGTGCAGAGCCATTTTGGGCAGCTTAGCAGCATTGGGAGCAGGGGAAATCTATGCTATGCTTAAAACAAAGATTTTCTGCACACAAGCCAGCCCTCCCCAGAACAGTTTTTCCTAAGGATAGCTAACTACATACATAATATTTCCCTTAAGATATCAAATGATATCTTAACCGTTCCTTGGTTAAACACACAGCGCAGTCACCCAAACACTTGAAATCTAGTTACAGCCCCGCACACCCAATGTAAAAGGACATAAATGATAAGAAGGAAAAATACTCACTGGATGTGCCTTCTTGTGTGCTGCTGGACTGCTCGGAGGGTCAGGAATAAGTCCTGACTTTCTGGGATATCTTCCCTTAAATGTCCAGATTCCTTCTGTAGGCTCTGAGCTGAGCCAGAACTGACTCCTCACCCCACAGCCCAATGAGGTCCAAGACCTCTGGTCTACTCCATGCTGAAGCACGTTTGGGCTTTGCAGTAGCCATGCTGAGAACAATGGGAAAGCTCTCTCCATGCTGGCAGCAAACACAGGAAATGAATGAAGATTCAAATCTTCCCGGGGCTGCTCTGGGGGAGCGTACTTTAAAATGGGGCATCCTGGGATACGTTCCAGAGGCCAATTAATTCAAATTAAGTCCTATTGCATCTACACTGACACTAATTTGAATTAACAAATTCGAATTAACAAATTCGAATTAGGTGCTACACCACTTGCAGAGGTGGTTTTATTAATTTGATTTTACAGGCAGCTTAATTTGAATTAACAGTGTGCCAGTGTAGACGCAGGAGTAATTAGTTCAAATTAAGTCACTTTAATATGGTTTAAGTCCCCAGTGTAGACCAGGCCTTAGTGGTGTGTCCACAACTCTGGAACACAGTCTCTTCCTTGGTCCATCAGAAGGTGAATTTCCATGCAAAATACAAGGTGCTTTTGTATAATTTGGCTTTTGCTTTATTAGGAATTTGGTGTCACGGGCCATGGAGCCAGAGTGGAGGGATACCTGAACCATAGTCTGACCACTTTTGGCCCACCACAGCCAAGCTCAGGGCAAGCAATCTGTCAGCACCGGAGTCTGAACGGGGAAAGGGCATTGCAGGGGAAAACCCTTGCCTGCACACTGTGGCAAGAACCAATGAGCCGGAGTGGGGAGCCAGGCCAGAAGTGATTGCAGAGTGAATGTGGGGCAGGCTCGCTCTCCAAACCACCCCCACCTTGAGGCTTCCCACCCCTCAGGGGCAGGATCTCAATCTCCACCTCACTTTAAATGGTGCTCCATAGTCCCTGTTTGGATTGAAGACACTCTGGGTCCAAGCTTCCTCTCAAGTATGTCAGTGTAAATCAGGAGTGACTCCACTGTAGGCAATGGAATTACACCAGTGTAAAAGTGTCAAGAGACTCAGCCTTCCTGTAGCTAAATGGCTGTATATGGGGTTCTTAAAGAGGTATTTTTTGTGGAGTGTGTTACTTGATTTGGATATTGTCTGTTTTGCTGCCAGCTGACAGCATTCTGTTTTTAATTATTTCATGCTAATTACATTTTTAAAGATCTAAGTGTGCCCAGATGCTTGACCAAAGAACACATGCTTTCTAAATAATTAAATAAAATGTGCACATCATAACTGGGTTACCCACTTTTTTGCTAATTTTTTATGTTTTGTAATGTCATGTACAATAGATCTCTCTATATGATAATATATTTTAATAGTTTACGTGACACAATGAATGCATGATTCCTTTAGAGAGTTTCCATTTATACTTTGTGGCAAACTGCCAACTTCCGCCTGGTGGGTCTTGCACTGTACCTTCTCTTCCTGGGCCAGGCACCCCCAGCTACCCAATCTCCCCTGGCTATAGAGGAGCTTTATCTCCTGGCCTGGGAGGGAACCTTCTCCTCCAGCTGCTCCAAACCTTCTGGCAGCTTTGCCTCCATTTGTTCCCTCCCACTCCTTTAGGGAAGGCAGGGTTTAAATAGACCTGGCCTGGCCCTTCATTGGGGCTAGGTGCCTCTAATTGCCCTGCTGTGTTTTCTCTTCTGTCTGCAGGGCAGAAGGTTTTTAACCCTTTAGGGCCCTCTGGCCTAACTTTATCACACATCTCCCCATCCCCGCTCAACCCTAGGGGGTTGGGCTACTTGGGACACATAATGGCATACCTATAACAGGCTGTCCATTTGCCTCTCCTGCCATGTCTTCCACTGTTTCCCCATGCAAGGAGACAGGACTTGGGCAGACTCAGTGGACATGGGGGGAGGGAACCCATAGAGGCCTCCCTGCCAATCTCCAGGTCTCTACCCATCAGGAAGTCTTCCCTGGGGAGTAGGGACCCAAGCCCTGGGAATTCTCTACCTATGAGCATGGGGTCAGGGAGTTATGGGACGACACCCACTGTTAGCTTCACAGTTCTTCCCTGAATCCCAACCTGGACTGGAGTGGTCGGATGCCAATTTACCACTCCATGTACACAGGTTATTTGCGTGTGTTTGGCCTGGGACAGCTGGTCCTGGACCACTAGCTTCCCTGAGACCCTGAGCACTCCCTGAGTCTACTAGGGCCAGGGTCCTGATACCACTTCTACTGGCCTTGTATGTTTTTTTTGGGGGGGGTCTCCACCACCCCCATTGGGTAGACCAGGCTACAGGGACCAGCACACTCCCCTATCCCACATTGCATGGGCTTGTCCCTGTTGGGGCACTGGGCTGCTATATGCCCCAGTTCCCCACATACATAACACCTGTATCTGGGTCACGACAGCCCCCCATCCCTTTGGCTGCTGACTTCAGGCCAGAACCCCCTCCCCTCGGATCCCCAATTCCCTTGGTGTGCTCAGGCCACTCTACAGCCCCCCTTCTCCCCAACATGGGGTTGTCCTCTGTCTCGGGAGTCCGGGCCCTTGGGCAGGGGAACAGCCTCTTGTTCCAACGCCCTTCTTCCCTGGCAGTCAGTGAAAATCCCCTGGCTGCAAACCCTCTCTCAATGAGAGTGACCACATCATCGTATGAGGTGGGGTCATTCCGGCTAACTCCTCCCCGCAGGTTGGGCAGCAGCCCCCTCCCAAACCGGTCCAGGACGAGGGTCTCCATGACTCGGTCCATGCTGTGGATCTCTGGGCACAGACATTTCCGCACCAGGTGGACCAGGTCAAAAAGCTAGGACCTTGGTGCCTGGCCTTCCCGGTACCTCCATTCGTAGAACCTCCAACTCTGTGTGGCGGTCATCACCCACAACCTGGTGGGAACCTCTGTCTTCAGCTGGGTGTAGTCCGCAGCAGCTTCTGCTGCCAAATCATAATAGGCCTTCCGGGCCTCCCCCCATAGGAATGGGGCAAGGAGACTGGCCCACTGCTCTCGGGGCCAGGCTTCCTGCTGGGCCATCCTCTCAAAGGCCAGCAGGTATGGATCCACATCATCTGCCTGCATCATCTTCTGCAGGTAGTTGCCTGCCCATATAGGCTGCACCCTCTCTTGGCATCCATCTCACTCCAGCAGGACCCTCAGCTGGCCCACCACATCCTGCAATAAGTCGCAGTCCTGGTCAGCCTGGTTCACCAGCAGGTGGTTGGTTTCCTGCTGCAACCTCGCGGCCTCCTGCTGGGCAGCTGCATGGACCCTGGTAGCTTCCTGTTGGGCAGCCATGGCTTGCACCAGGGCTTTCACCAGCTCCTCCATCTTGGGAGTGGTGGTTTAGAACTTCCCAGGTTCAAGTCCACTGTGCAAAATCCCACTTCTGACACCAACTGTGGCAGACTGCCGACTTCCCACTGGTGGGTCTCACACTTTACCTTCTCTTACTGGGACAGGGCACCCCCAGCTACCCCGTCTCCCCTGGCTTTAGAGGAGCTTTTTTTCCTGGCCTGGGAGGGAACCTTCTCCTCCAGCTGCTCAAAACCTTCTGGCAGCTTTGCCTGCATTTGTTCCCTCCCCCTACTTTAGAGAAGGCAGGGTTTAAATATACCTGGCCTTGCCCTTCATTGGGGTCAGGTGCCTCTAATTGCCCTGCTGTGCTTTCTCTTCTGCCTCCAGGGCAGAGAGTTTTTAACCCTTTAGGGCCCTCTGATCTGTCTTTATCACAAGTGATATTGAATTTCTTACCTGAACAGGACTCCAATTCAGTCCTGTACACTTGCTTTCTCTTCTTTGATGGTAGGAGAATTGTCTATCTCAATTGTTCTTTACATTCTCCCATCACTATTAAATAATAATAGTCATTGATCATTCTATCACTAGATTTAAATTACTCCATTTGGGAAAATAATATTTTATAGAAAGAGCCCATGTGAAAAGCTGATCAGTCAGCCCCTTTCAGTTAAATATTTAAAATTTAAAACCCAATTGAGGTGACAACAAGAACCAGCTTGCTGTCAGGTTTGATTATATGGATCCCTCAAATAAGGAGCGACAAGGGTTGCTTTGCATACAACTTTGTATTACTTGCAACAATCTATAAATCAACAATTACAATTTAAAAATCACCATTAATTCTTATCTAATACAACAACTTAACTACTTAAAACACAATCACAATTACAACGGTATGATTATACTTATAAAGCTAGCTTACACTATGGAGTTATACAATTATACTTACACTGCAATAGTGAGGTTTGTCAGCAGCAAAGCAACACTCCAATATTACTAGTTCAATTCCCAGGTTTGCGCCTGAGTGCAATATACTGTCACACTCAGGTTTCACAGCCACACGCTCTATACTCAGGTTTGAGCGGCAAACTGGGGAGAGATGGGTAGGTAGATCAGGCCTCCACGTAGAGCTATTCTGGTGCTCTTCCTTAAGATACGGGACTTCTCTGTTTACTTCCTGTTTATGATCCCCTTATATTCCTTCCTCACAGCCATATGCCCACTTTTAACCAATTATGAAGTTTCTAAGAGTGATGAGGTGATCGGGGGCTGCACCCCGAAACAGCCAAACGTGATCTTATCTTTCCTGATTGTCCAGCTATGTGTTAGACAGACTTCAGGCCTTCTCCTAGGGCAGTTGAGCTCTTTCTGTGGATTTACTGTAGCTGTTGTCTGCTGATGACAAAGAATCACTCATTGAAATACATGTCTGAATATTACTTTAAATGGAGTTTGCTGAGTTTCAAGTCACAGAGGGCCCATACAGGTTTATCAAAGCCTACAGGCCACATACTAATTGCATTTTGATTGTTTCCAGTACTTAACACCTGCTGGGATTCTCCTGGTGCTTATGACAGGGATTCCTGACAAGATAAGGCTGGATGTTGCTACAAAGCAGTTAACATTTTACATCCAGGCCCAATGAGTTTGTATTTCTATTAATTTAAAATGGAGTTGGGTCACTTTAATTATAAAAATGAAACAATGTTACAACACCAATGTATAAATATTTGAGACAATTCTATATTTTAAAAGGTAGCATTCATTATATATATTTTTAGACACCTGTAATAAAATGTCTCCTGTATTCTGTAAGCTAAATTATAACTATAGGTGCTTACCTGAATAAAAGGTGGTGTGTAAGTGCACCATCCCTGAACTAGCCTAGTGAAGTACTATGACTCAGACATTTTTCTGAGTCACAATTCCTGGCTTTCTTCCTCTTTGCTCTTGGAGTAAGGATAGTAATTTTGTTGCTGTCAATATCTGTAGAAAATTACAGCACCTCCACATTACCCCAGCTATTCTGGCCAGCAAGTTGATGGGATGAGAGTTTCATCTGCTCTGGGGAAGTTATAAAATGGTGTATGGCCCCATCTATTCCATCCTGAAAGAAGGAATCTTGGGTTTAAAATCCATCGTGGTTAACAGGGAACGTGAAAGAAGCAATAAAAAATTAAAAAATGGAAAAGCTGATAGCAATGAGTACAAATCAACAGTTAGGAAATATAGACATTTGATAAGGGCAGCTAAAGGTATCAGTTAAAAATCTAGGTCCAGTAGAGTTTAGGGTAATAATAAAGAATTTTTTAAATATATCAAGAATAAGAACAATTTGTGTCATGATATCGATACAAAACTAGAAAAAGATGGTAAAATCATCAATTGTGATGCAGAAAAAGCAGGTGTATTCAATAAACTGTTCTGTTCTGTATTCATAAAGAAGCATGATGATGTATTCATGTCTTACAGTGATAATAAAGTACTTTCCATCCATCAGTAAATAGGAAGTATGCTAAAAAGCAACTATTAAACTTAAATAGTTTTAAATCTGAAGGACTATAAAGCTTATACCCAAGAGTGTTAAAAGACTGGCTAAGTAGCTCCCTCAACCATTAATGTTGATTTTTAACAAATCTTGGAATACTGGGAAAGTTCCAGAGGACTGAAAAAAGCTAAGATAATGCTGATATTTCAAATGTTAAATGAGATGACTAGAGAAACTGTAGGTTGGTTAACCTGACCTCAATCCTAGAAGAAATTATGGAAAGGCTGATATGGGATGCAGTCAGTAAAGAATTAAATAGTAGTAGTGTAATTAATACCAGTCAACATGATTTTATGAAAAATAGATGTTTTCAGACAACCTTGATATCTTTTTTGATGAGATGACATGCTTGTCTGATAAAAGTAAACAAATGACCTAATATATTTAAGACTCTATAAGTCATTTGACTTAGTCCCACATGACATTTTCCTCTGAAATCCCAACGGTCTTCCTTCTGAGCAATATTCATGGTGCATCCTGGGAATCACATCACTGAGAGTACATCATGGGAGATGAAGTCCAGACAAGGAGCCTGGCCCATAGGGAAGAAAAGGGGTCCAGGTAACTAAGCTATAGTCCCCAGGATCTGATATGGCATGATAGGGAGATGAAGTTTATTATTGAACTGACTTGTAATAAAACTTATCGGGTCACTTCAGCAAACCAAAACATTTCAATTTAGGGATGCCTTAAAGATTATTTGGAAATATTGGTTGGTGAAAAATTATTATGTTACTTTTGTTGTTACTAATTTGGGACAAACACAAATGCTGAAATATGAGAACTTCCCACTCGACAGTGGGAAATAACAATTTTGCGTATCTCCCATCGACTGCCGCAGAATTGCAAAGGTAAGTGTAGACCGGGCCTAAGACTATTTTTTTCTCAGTGCCTTCAGTTGCTCTTCTAACCAAGATAACAGAATTCGTATTGGCTAAAACGATAATAATCTGCAGAAGTACGTAGCACTTTTGTCTAAAGTCTATTGTATTGTGGAGAGAATTTGCAAGAACTCTAGAGACCAGCTTAACTTTTCCCACTATGGGTAAACTTCAAATTTGCACAAATTACTTCAAATTTTACACACACACACATAGATAGATAGATAGATAGATAGATAGACATAGTGTGTGTGTGTATGTGTGTGTGTAATTAAATTAAAAATATACCACACTGGTGTCAGTATATGAACAAAAGCTAGAGAAAAAGCTACCAAGAACTACCAAGAAAAAAACCAAATACATTGAAAAAATGAGAGGGAGAGAAAATTACATGTACACAAATAAACAAACAGAAGCACAAATTCACTTGTGGACATATTTCTATTCAGGCACTTTTTAAACAAAACCTTTCTCCCTCCTTTACCTATTCAGTGTACAAAAAATTTGGCCTGCTCTGCATTCTGAAATTGGTCACAGGCAAAAATTATTCTCATCACAAACTGGTCAAGTCAAGGTGATTTGGGAATAAATCCTGAATAATGAAAAAAGTGATTTAAAAATCATCTGCACAGATCCCTAAGTGTCTCCTAGGAAGTGAAAACAAGTTACCAAACAAAAGCAGTAAAGGAAAATAAGACAAACCATAGAGATAAAAGCTAAGCTAAATCATAGTTTATTGTGCTGTAGCAGAAAAAAATCCTTTGCTGTCTTTTTGCAGTGGATCCTTTTCCACTTTCAGCTTTCTAAGGGGCTCAGAGTAACAGTTGCACACCAGCTAAGGATTTTGGTTGCTGTAAAATAAATAAGAAAAAAACCTTCTAAAAATTGTTGGGGGAGGAGGGGCGGGGGATAGGTTTCCTATTCTACTAAGTAGTCTGTACTGTAAAGAGTATTACAAGCTGCTTCAGGGAAGAGAAAATATGTCTTCTCCAGATAACAAATGATATATTATTTTATAACGCTTAAGTGTGCAAGGCGCTTCACAACAAGCTAATACTTGGGGCAGATACTCACCTGGTGTAGTGTTGTTCCATTTGAGAAGAGGGCCCAGGTTCTCTCCCTGAAGAGCTTAAAAACTACGTAGATGCATGACACAACAAATGGGGAACTGAATCAGAGAGGAGGAAAGACATGGGAAACATTAATAGCGAGGCTAAGGCACAGCATGAAGAGCAAAGGAGTCTTTTAAAAACAAAATAGATGACTTAGAAAATTAATTTCTTGTAGACACTGCAGCAAAAATGTGAATGAGGAGATACCAGTGATCTGATCCACCACGCACTGAGAATAAGATGCATAGAAGCTGCATGAAAGAAAACGAGAAGATATTTTTGAGAGAATGTGTTGAATCTGGTATCCTTGGCAGAGCAGACAAGAACAGAAAAGTAAGCAGGAGAAGAATTGCATTGGGTGATGTAGGTAAAGACGAAAAGCTTGAACTTGAGACACTGGTGGAGGGAAAGCCCATGGGAAAATTCAAAGAGGGGCAACATTCCCAGACGACCAGATTAGGAAAGTGATGTGAGTTCCCACGGACTTAAAGGGGGGTAATATGGATGTCAAAAAAGCCAAAGACGAGTAGGGTAAGAGCCTAGATGAAAAATTTAGCAGTATGGACAAAGAAAAAAATAGCTCTTCAAAACGTTATGTAGGAAGGGATAGCAGGATTTGGGCAAAACCTGGACAAGGAGGGCAACAGAGGTGTTGAAGATGAAATCCAGGTTAAGGGCCTGAGTGACAAGGATGGACAGTCGTATGACAAAGAATAAAGGAATTTGACAGTGTTTGGGAGGAGAGATCAGGATTAGTTAATGGTGAGACATCCTTTCGGAGGTGTTCGGCAGATAGGCTTAAATGCAGATTGAATGGAAGAAGACAGAGCAGGCATAGAAAGATAGATTTATTAGTCATCCACTCCTCTCTCATTCTAATCTTTCCAAGCAACTTATAGGCGGCTTCGTCCTCTAAGTCATTATCTCTTCTGCACTTAGGGAAGACAGACTCCAAAGTTATTTAGCTTCAATCATGCAAGCTCTTTAAAGAAGTGATCATTTGGGGGTTTTATACAGGAATGAGTACAATCCTGGTGATAAACAAATAAATAATAACAGCATTTTGACATGCTGAAAACAACTGAAATCAAGGAAGCTTACTATATCTGGTAAAGAATATTAGCTTCTCTCTTGGCCCTTTTTTGCTCACTTTAATCAAAACAATCACACAGTCAGACAAATATAACTTTACAAGCAGATCTGTCCTTTGGTTCCTACACTTTTTTTTAATTGCTGCAGTTATACACCCTTCAGACTGCGATCCTGTAAGTGAAGCAGATTTGGTTCTGTCTTGTATTTTCGTCAGACAACCCAAAATAAAACCCAAGGTCTCCACTACCTCATGCCGCCTTATGCACTTGTGACTAGGATGCATAAACTGTTACCAAATCAGAATGATAGTATGATGGCCACCATCTTGGTCCCCACCCAGAGGATTGACCCCCAGGTACCTTGAGCTAAAAGAATGAGTCTCTATAACTTGAGGTGAAGAGCCAGGCTTTCTGTGGTAGAACTATAGGAAATTCTTATTCTGAATGGATTGGGCACACATGTGCATTGGTTGGGTTACTGTATCACTCTGCATAGATGTGAGTGTCTACATTAGGTGCAAGCCTCTGGAAAATCAGGCCTGTAATGTATTCTCCAGAAGTATTTTCCAGGAAGTATTGTTGCTTACTCATGAGGGCTGGTTTACACTGGGAACTTACGATGACATAGCTACATCTTTCTGGAGTGTGGATTTTTCAAACCTATTAGGGTTGCATCTATACCAACATAACGTCCAGAGCAGGGGGTGCGAGGTCAATGAGTAGACAGTGGTAGATTAATCTAACTACCATCTCTTGGGGAGGTGGATTACATATGCTGATGGGAGAACCCCTCCCTTCAACACTGGTAGTGTCTACACTGAAGTGCTACAGCAGCGCAGCTGCAGCTATAGTGTTTTAAGTGTAGACATACCTTAAGTGTTAGTGGCTTCATTAGGCATGTATCTGAGTCAGTGCTAAGTAATGTCACACTGAGTTGCTGTGGTGAGATATAAAACCAAGGAACTCCCGTTGTGATAGTGTTCCTACTTAAATCCAATCTGTTGTTTCAATGGGACTCAGGTCATTTTCAATTTCAATAATAAGGTATCCACTGTTTGGTTTATTGAAAAGGGAACATTTATCCAATTGCTAATGAGGTGGGAGAGGAAATGTTGAAGATTCTTAAAATATTTCTGTCAAAAAAGTCACATTCTCATATAAAGACCCTACCCACCCACTCACCTATACATTCAAATAACATAACTGCTACACATCCCATTTGCAGGACAGATTCCTAGCTTTTCAGTACAGCTCAAATAGAACTGTGACAGGTGGCCATGTAATTCCAAACCGCAGTGGTGGTTTTGAGACCTGACATTACAGACTTCACTTTTTTTTTCAGGTTTTCCTTTGACACAGATGGTGCTTTATTTTTCCCCTTCAAATCTTTACCTCTGGAAACTATTTTTATTTATTTTCTACAAGTGCACCTTCAGGCAATATCAACAGGGGGTCAAATTCTTTATTTTATGCTGTCAAAATTGATACACTATGAGTTATTCACATTGCTTTCTGATGTGCCAGTCAACTGTTTCATGTTTGTGGCAGTGTGAGGAGCTAACACAAACCCAGAAAAAGAGCTTGTTGACTGGCAACATCAGAGTGGGAGTTAGTAAGGGGAGAAAAAGGACCTTTTTGCTGTTGATAGTGTCCTACTGAAAGTGGATGAACCAAGAACTGTGTAATAACATGTGTTTGGCTACTTAGCCGTAGCAGTGGATTTCAAACGAAAGCTTAGTCAGCCTATGGTGAGGATCTTTTTAGAACTTCTGTATCATTTCTCATCTACTGCAGTTCTCAGGAAAAAAATAAAATGAAAGAACATAAATCAGTTCCCTGGATTTTTAAATTTGATTCCCACAAGAATTCTTAAACTTGCCTAGAAGATAAGTAAACTGTCAGGCTATTTGAAAGATGTTAGGATGTTAGGCCTTTTTTTTTTTTTCCTTTCCCCAGTAAAAGTAGATAATTTGTTAAAGCTTTCGGAGCTATCAATTTAGGATGATGTTTGTTTTACTCAATTTTTTTTCCTAAGGAATTTAGCTCAAACCTGAAAACAAGTGGAAGTGTAAAAGCAAATATTAGATAATAAACAGGTGAGGGGATAGCTGCCAAATTGCTCCATGGCTGCTCATGCAGCAAAGCAACTTATCAAGTCTTCATACAGTGCAGAGGCCTGCAGAAACATTTCTGAAACTGTTACAGCAAAGTCTTATAATCAAAATAAATGTGTTCAACTTTTTTGTTAGCAAGGAAGGGAAAAAAATAAAAGCTTGGTTTAGTAGAAGAGTGTGCTGAAAAGACGTTGAAGAAATCTCCTCAAACTGTCTGTCTGCAGAGAAATGTAGCCTTCCTAAATCCTACCTCCAGGTTGACGTTGACAGGAAAATCTGTGGAAAAATTAGCATTTTATCTGGGGAGCTGCAACAGTTCAGTACAACATAATAGTTTTCTATATGAATTTATAGACACCAGCCATCAGAGAAAGATAATGTGATACAGGTCCCAGAAGCTCAGTTATTCAGAATGTCTGAGGTGTGAGAGAACTACAAGCAAGACAAATACAGATTTTTCCTTTAAGTGACTTATACTGTCAAGATTTTCTTTCTTATGCCTAGAGTTGAACCGAGTAGCGTCTATTTGGGTTCCAGTCTAACAAACTATTCCCACATGGCTGCCTGGAATCCCATTGACTTCAGTGACGCTAACATCATAGGTCCAATGTTCTGCTCGGACAGGGCCATTTTCAGGATTGGAGCCTTCCTGAGGTGTGGGGAAAATCAAAAAATGATGGTGGCTTGCAGACTGAAGAGCTTTCAGTCCAGTGTTGGCGGCTATACTGAATAAGCAACATGATTTCTTTGACACACTTGCAACCCAAATTAATTACTGAAGCAACCAGATCAGTTACTTTTCTACAGAACAGCACAAGCTGTACTGCAAACAATCCCCAGGGAGGAAACTAAAACTTTATCTTAAGCTCCTGGAGTTCTGTGTATTTAATAATAATAATAAAAAGTTACTCCTCTGGCTTTTTTGTGTATGATAACATTTAATTTTATTTTACAAAGCATTGTTTCAACAAAATGTACCCCAAGACACTTTCCAGAAGTGTATGATGCAATTAAATCATTCCAACCCCCTCATTGCACTAATCAGTTCACCTTTCTGGGAAATTTCCAAACATAGGAGCTTTATTTGAGAAGAGAGCTCAGGTTGCAAAGGCCCAGATCCACAAATGTACCTGATTTCAGTGGGAGTTAGATACCTCAGTGCCTTTGAGGATCTGATTCTAAGACCATAATCAGTTAAGCTGCTCCATACAAACAGACCTCTGCACCCATGCATAATCCCAGTGAAATTAGCATGCAGGGGAACCCAGGAAGAGCAGCTTCCTGGATCAGGGCATAAATGACAACAGTGTGTCATGTTTTGCAAAAAAGTCATGCACTTTGGCAATTATTTGGGAAATCATCTCTATTCAGGAAAGCACTGAGGCACATGTTAAAGACTCACAGAAATCAATAGGATTCAAGCACTTGCTTAAGATCTTTCTTGAATCAGGGCCTGTATGGTTTCCTTAACTATTTGTGGCTTTAAATCTTACGCACATAATAATCAACATAAGGACATTATTATCAGCTACAGAGAACTGCATATTTCCTAGTTGCACAACCATCTTAACTCTCATCCGAAATAAATGCTATTCCTTTATCAAGAATTCCTAAATATCTGAATAACTCAGAATGGAGAAGTAGGATGATGAAGGGTGTAAATTTCAAGGACTGAGAAGAACTATTCAGGGTGGCACAATGTCGTATATCTAATGGCAATGGGACGATATGGAAGATTTAGGTTAAATATTAAAAAAAAGCCCAAGACCATCCTGGTGTTACAAAGTGGTGAAATCCTGTCATTTGGGGGCATTTAATACTAGATTGAAGACAGCATTTGTAAAATACTGTAGGGAGAATGCCTGAACTGCCCCTGGCAGGAACTAAGTGAATCAACATGTCTTTCACCTCTAATTTCTTTTTCTTTTCTTAGAATGAGGAGCCTTTCTTTAATTAAATGTCCTGCAAATATATTTGAGATTTTAAAATATTTTCCCTTCCCAAATTAGAATTAAAAATCTAATTCTCAAAGTTTTACACAAGCAAAAGACAAAGATTAGGGTCAGTCAGAATATTTCAATTTTTTTTTCAATTTTGACCATTTTTTACTTTTTACTTTTAAAAAAATTTCTAAAATTAGCTTAAATTTCAACACAAAGAAGTTGTTTTGAACTACAAAATCAGAATTTATCATTTAAAAATATTGAAAGATTTCATTTTAAAAATTTTGAAACTCTTTAAAATTGTTCTGAGTTGAGAAATTTATCAAAGCCAACCCTTTCCTGTGAAAAGACTGTTTAAATGAAATTTCCAACAAAAAACATTTCATTAAAATATTCCCATTTATTTCTAGTAATCAGTACCAATGAGAAAGAAAAAGTTATCCCTTTTTTGCCTGCGCAAAAATTTTGCCTGGCATATCCAATATTCAGGATGTGCCAAGTTGTTTCTGTTAAGAGGAGAAATTCATGATAGAGTCAGGTATTTTTTTATGCAACCCAGTTTGTTTACAGAGAATATATCCAAAGTCTTTTTTCTCTGAGCACAGTAGAAATTGAACAACAAAAGGCGCACAATTGTTCACAATTCCAAGTCTCTTTCCAGCCAGTCCTTTCCCAAAAAGCTCTCTTGGCTTTCTCTCAGAGCGACACTACAAAATCCTTCACCTGTTTACTCCTGACTTTCAGTTTGCTTTTCTAGTGGCTTTCCTGCTGGCTTTGTGTTTGACCCACCCACTCACACAGAGCTGCAACAAAATCAATCCCTAGCTGCTGTGTTTGCATTAAGTATAGTCTCTGGGCACTGGCTCTATTCTCACAGACATTGCTAAAGAAAGAGGTATTTAACTTTTCCCTCATTTTGACTGAATAGAATATCCATCAGCTTCATCAAGGTTTAACCCAACCTCCACTAAAACTGAAACATGTTTTCTGTATTGCAATGTATATTGGAACTTTAGTAACATTATTATTTTTTGACATCTTGAACACAAATGAATCAGAGGCAAAGATTAAATTCTAAATGTTATGCATCATAACATTTGTTTTGACATAATGAATATTGTTCTGTGGATTATTTCCTGTGATATTTGTGATTTGCTTTTTTTTCCCCTAAGGATTTTGTTCTGCGGTAACTGCACACACACACATTTCTCATGGAGGCCATATAACATTCTAGATAGGTTAACTTACCAGCATACTACCTGAGCACTTCATTGACATGAATTAATTTCCTCACAACACCCGAGTGATATAGGGAAACGTTATTATTCCAATTTTACAGATGTAGAACTGAAGAACAGAGAGACTAATTCACTTACTCAGAGTGAGGTAGTCAATTGCTTCCTGTGTTCCCAGATTTCCCGAGTTTCAGTTTTGTGCTGTAACCAAAATATCATCCTTCCTGGAAGGCTTGCCTGTGCAATGACTCCAAGGTCAGAGTTGTGGTCTCTACGGATATGTCTGGGAACATACCTCCCGGACAGGTAGATAGAAACAAGGTTGATTTGTTTGAGCGATGTGCTAAAAATAGCAATATGGATGTCCAACATCGGCAGCTGCATTAGCCACCCAAGCTCACAACCAGCAGGTCAGGCTGCCTAGTACTCACAGGGCTACCCTATGTAGCCACGTATGCCACAACATCACCACTGCTGTTTTTAGCACACTAGCTCGAACAAACATAGCACATGCATGTCTACCCTGACTGGGAGGCAGACTTCTAGCTCCCATTGTAGACATAACCTACATTGCCTATAAATCGTTATACACAAAATTGCTCAGAAGCCATACAAGCTCAGTGAGATCCAGAAGCAGACTGTCATCCAGTGAGAAAAACACTCAAAGGTTTTCTTTGAAGCAAAATTTGATTACCTTGTTCATCATAAATCAGAGCCCTTTATTGAAACAAAGGTATGTGATAACATGGGTCTTGAGTGAATTAACCCTTGTCACCACTCTGTTCGCATCTTGTTGTAATTGGAGGTGTGCAAGGTAAGTCATCTAGTTAATGGAAGTTTGATAACCTAGAGTAACAATCTTTGACATTAGAGATCCAATAAAATCTTTTATGTGTCAATTGGCTCACAAACGTGTGCCTGGGCAGATGGTGTTGGTTTTACAAGACAAGCATACTTTGCCTGGAGAATTTCAGAGAAAGATGGGCATTATTTTCAAACTCTAGTAAAGGAGAAAGGTGCATTTCATTGACAGCCCCAGAGAGTATTTCTCTGTTACTGCTTGCTTGACAGATGCCAGGAACAAATTGATGTCTAAAGAAAGGCAAGCGACAAGGAAACCGTACGTTAAAATTCATTAACTTTAGATAGGAAAACTCTGCTGGGAGCAACTCTAGAGCATATTTTTGACATATAGTGAATGTTTAACATTCTGAATATACGTGCTTTTTTAATGCATTGGGACTGCATTTACATATTTGGTGTAAAGCTGAATGAAAATGAAAACAATGTTAAGGTAAACACATGAGGAAATGCAGCAATAAATGAATCAGGAAGAACATGAAGCAAAATACAAAATAAATGTGTTAATTTTCCTGGTCCTAGAGCCATGGGAAAAACTGGAGATGTGGCGTTTGTGTCTGGATTCAGTTTACTCAAAATTGAGGGACTGTGGATGTTCAGATTTAGTTTGTCTCTTTACAGAAAATTGAGATTTAATTGACGAGTCTAGCAAAAGACTTAAGCACATGCTCACCTTTATTCACATGAACAATCTCCTTGCTGTAATGTGGCCTAAATTCAAACTTCCACAAAGTACTAGGGAATTGAGTCAATTCAGATCAAGTGTTCCTGCAATGGAATTGATGCAAACTGTAACTCTTGAGTTGACGCAAACACTCACAAATGTTATCATGTAAAATATCTAAAATGCGTCACGTGTGTCATATCGGCATGTGACCCATATATGAATATCAATAAACAATAATGTTCTCCATGTTCCTCCCTCTCTGCTCTCTCTTGTCTCTCAAGACGCATGGGGCTGTGCACAAGCAATTAAAACAGTCTCGGTTAGAAAACAGATAAAGCAGATAAGCATTCATTTTTAAAATCAAAACAAACTTTGTTTGAGTATAAAAACACTGTTAAAGTGGGAAAAGAGAGGATGAGATCATTGTCGAAGGAACATGAACTCCGGCAATCATAGGTGACATCTACCAAGTTAAGCTCTGGCTCTTTCTGCGGACCTTTGCACCTGTGCTGAGTCCCCCTGAAGTTAATGGGACTTTGAAAAGAGTGCAGGGTCCTCTGATGCATATCCAAATACAAGATCAGGGCCTGAAGGTACAATATAGGTAGGCAGTTAGATCCTTCACCATTAAAAATGTCAAGACTCTAGATGGTCCAGATAGTAAATGTTGGCTCTGAACATATACCATAACCTCTGGGGAAGTTTGGAGCTGGATTCAGATCCAAACTGGTATCAGTCACTGTCTCCACAATGAACTGGATCCAGACTTTCAAATGGTTTGAATCTGAATGAAAATGCAAACTTCATGGCTTGGGGGCCATATTTATTTTTTTTAAAAAGAGAGAACAGTGTGAGAAATTAACTAAGGTCATTGGCCATCTTGGAAATCTACTAAGGCCAATGGCCTACGGAATATAACAAGTAGGCCCAAAAGTCTTTATATGAAATAAGGCTTCGCTGTATAGTAACAGCTTGCTGTGTTTAAAAGAGGAACTACACAAGAACAGGAAAGTAAGAATGTTTGTGTCTATGTCCAGAAGCAAGCTTATAGTTATGTAAAAACTTTTGTCCGGTAGTTCATTATTAGGACATTAGGATATTGGGACAGTATCCAGTAATTTGCATAACCCATTAGGACATCTTTGTGAAATCTGTTAGGACACCTTCTGATAACTGTCAACTGCTTTTGCTGTAAACAACTAATCGCAGTTTGTATCCAGTTGGTTATTGTAAGATCACCAATCAAAAGATGGAATAACAAGTATCGCAGCCAATTGTTAACTCAATTGAAGTGTAACCAATGATTGCTTGGCAAAGTGTAATCCTGTTTGCTATATAATCCTATACACAATGCAGAGTGGGGGGCGCAGTCTTAAACTGTGTTCCCAGGTATATACCTGTGAATAAAGGTCTTCTCCTTGACTCAACTGAACAGACTGAGACTGATTTCTTCAACAGGAGGCAGTTTAAAGTTGGTGTTGAGAATGTAGGATAGTTGAAACAGTTTCTTAAAGTAATGAGTATGTGAGCCAGTGAACTTTGCACCAGGGAAGGGATGCAAGCCCTATCAAGTAGAGCTATTCACAGGATGACAATTTTGTTATACAGTAATTTTCATGGTTTGGAAATTTGTTTTCTTTCTGCATTGTAACAAAAATTTTTGAACGTTCTTGCAAAAATGGAAATTTCAGATCAACATCTGAGCTTTTTGATTTGGGAAGATGGGTGTGGAATCTTGCAGTTGGGGCATTGACCTGGGCTGTGGGAGACATAGTTTCCAAAGCTGTTCTGCCTGATTCATCCCTGATCTTGGATGAAAAACTGCTCTGAGCATTTTGCTCACTCTTTGACCTTCCCAATGAAAACTTCACTGAAACATCTGTAATTCTTCTGCCAGGTTTTGTCCGCAGCAATTGGGCTGGATTCAGTATCTAGGGTTTCTGCTTGAACTGGCTTGAGCCCCCACCTAGAAATCTGGGAAAACGAAGCACTATCTATGGGTACCTCTAAGATGCAATCCTTCCCTTCTCACAAGCATTCAGAGTATGTCTACACTGCCGACTCCATGGCGATTGATGCAGTGGGATCAATTGAGCGGGTCGTGGAGACCGACTCAATCAATTCCAGATGGGCTCTCTGGTCGATGCTGGTAATCCACCTCTCTAAAAGGAGTAAAACTGAATCGATAGGAGGGTATCTCCTGTCGATGAATTCTTCTGGAAAGTTTCAGCTATAATAGTTCAGTCAAGAATGAGATTAGGGGAAAATGTGGTGGTTCTTATTTGTTTGTTTTTGCCAATGTTAAAAATTAAAAAAAAAAAAAAGAAGAAGACGAATGAAGGTATTGAAGCCCAGGGAGAGAGGAGGCTAGAACCTGAGAGGGGGTAGAAGTTGCTGGGGTGGGTTAGGAGCTGGGGATGGGGGATAATAGAAGTGAGGGGAGAAAGAGGAACAAGGGTAGGGGATGCTGAATGGGGACAGAAGAAAGCATAGGAGATGGGGAGGGGAGGATAGGAGCAGTGTGGATGTTCAGGTGTCTGATGAGGGAACAAGCAGGAAATGGGGGAATAGGAATGAAGGAACAGAAGTAGGAGGGGGAAGAAAGCAGAAAGGGTCAGAGAGACTAAAGGAAATGGGCAGAAGGGCCTGCCACTAGAGAACACTCCACTCTAGAATCTGTAACTAAACCCATTCCTCCCAACATTCTTTTGCTCTGAGCAAATAGCTTGAAACTGACTGAGGAAGTTGCATCTCTATCCTGCTTTAGTGACAGGTCCACATAGCAGATAAAAGCCCTCTACTTCAATTAGTTATTCCATTAGGTCAAGTGACAGAGGACTATGCTCTGGATCTAAATATCCCTCCTGATGGTATATGTAGGTGATCAATAATTTTGTTCTTTCAGTTTGTAAGTTTTTTTTAAACACTTATTAAACTAAATTAAAACCACACATTTACAGCAAAAGAACACAAAGTCAAATACTGAAAGATTAGGAGATGCCTGGATTAAGGTTGCTTGTGCATTTTTAATTCACTGCCCAAGTGCATATGCATTATGATACAGTCTTTAATTACACGATAACATACTATTTTTCCCACTGAATCTCTGCCTTATATAGTCCACATGGGTAGTGCTCAATGAATGAATCAGGGTTTGTACTGAATGAGGCTGTCGTCTGTAGTTCTCCTACCTCATTTGTTGCAGAAGCTGAAAGGGTGTAGAGAAGGAGGCAGGGGGATTGCAAAAAGAGAAAGGATGGTCTCATAGTTAAAACAGTCATATGCTGCCCTGGAAACATGAACTTGCCACTTTCCCTGCCACTGAACAGAGTTTCTGCATAATGCTAGGCAAATTAAATGAATCAATATTTTCATAGATGTCTGCTGTGGGTTCTTCAATTTCTTTAGACAGCAGAAGTGCTGAACACTCTGAACTGCCGGTGAATCAATGGAAGCAGTGCTTTGAACATACTAATTGTGTTAAAATACCAAGTACTTTGTGAAATTAGGTCTTCGGTGTCTCAGTTTAGGCAACCAAAATAGTGGACGCTTCTACCCTTAAGCTCTCTAAGCCTCAATTCCCCATCTATGAAATGGAAATACTGCCCCCTTTCCCCTACACACACACACACACACACTTCACAGGGCTATTGAGCAGATAAATTAATGATTGTAAAGAAGTAAGATAAGACAATGACAGCACCACGGAAAAGTGTATTTCTGCATTAAGTGCAAGAGTATTTATGATGAACAGTGAGTAATGCATGGGGTCACACATTAAATGATGAGAATAAAAAAACATATTGAATAGTTATCCATTTAGTGAACCCTGTCTATCTATGCATTGAATGAGGCAGGGGGCTTGTGGAAAAAATAGTATGTGATCATGTAATTAAAGAATGGATCACAATGCATACCTATAAAGGGTCCAAATTAAGGTTGCACAGGCAACTACTTTCCTAACTTTGGAGTGCTTGACTCAGCAACTTTAATATTCTTTTAACATAGGATTGGGACATAATTTAATTTGTGTCTTGTTTAGATGCAAATACATCTGATAGTAATTTTATGATGAAAAATTCAAAATATTAAACAATTATGGTGAAGGGAATATTTGCAATAAATTCTGCTTTTTGAAATCTGGGATGCAAAATGGTAGTAGCCCTAAGTGGACTGGATGTGGAAAATATAAATAGAGAGTGGTATGTCTGTGCTGTGCACATATATACTTAGTCTATATATTTATGTTAAATTTGGGAAGGCTTCCTTTAGACAGGTAGAACTTAATTGTTTTATTAGAGATGTGTGGATACTAAATTATTGAAATATTCATGCATAATTCAGATAATTGCTTTTAGTAGATACCCAGTCTAATAAATGTCTGGCAGAAATGCGGATTGACTAATTTTTTTTCTTGTGCGGGATTTTTTCTTTTTAAATTCATGAAATATTGTGTTGATTTGCATAATGGAATAACTGTCACAGCAGGTTACAGGTGACTACTTAGAACTTCATGCTACCTAATGCAAAATGACCCATTCCTTCCTTCAGCTTGCAGGCTGCAGCTAATGGAATTCAAGCCTAGAAACATCAGGCAATTATAAAGATATGGAAAACCATTGGAAATACTTTTCAGTCACGACTTAATATGTATTTTTCATTGTAGAGAGGCAAATGCCAGGGTTCGTTTTATTCAAGATCCCCAACATAAGAAGTCTATCAAGAGTCACCATTTAATTCTATACAAATGCTTATAATGCCATCATCATCATGGTATCTGAGCTCATTAAATGCCATGACTAACATTGGTCATATGTTGGTCAATCTCTCTTTCATTCTCTTGCCAGGGGGAGAACTGTGAGGGTGGTGTAGTGTTAAAGTTTTGGTATGGTTTTGTTTTAGGTATACACACTGTGCGTTTATGTTAGAGAACACAAGCTCAAATAAGTGCACTATGAATTTGGAATAGAGTATGCTGAGGTCTGTGGTGGCCCTTACTTCTTGTGATAGTTTGTTGACTAGTCTTGGACCAACTCCTGTGACAGATCAGCTTCCTGCACAAATGAGTTGTATGCTTGCGGTAAAAAGTTCCATTGTGGCCAAGGAGCAGAATTGTCAGCCTCAGCTTTCATCTTAGAGCTTAAGGTGATCTTTTAGGGCTATAGTTACACTCGCAGCTGGCTCATGTCAGCTGATTTGGAATCGTGGGGCTCAGGCTAGGAGGCTGTTTAACTGTGGTGTAGATGTTTGGGCTCAGGCTAGTCATAGATGCTAGGCTCCAGCTTGAGTCTGAACACCTACACTGCAATGAAACAACCCCATAGCCCAAGCCTCTTGATCCTGAGTCAGCAGACACAGGCAGGTGTTTAGTTGCCGTGCAGACATACCGGTAGATATTTTGGGCCCAGGCTAGCAAGCACTTTGAAGATAACACCCAAGACTTTCAATCTGACTTGATTTTTTATGGGAAGCCAATGTAGAGAGCAGAGGCCCTCCAATGTGTTCATGGTAACCTGGGTTGCAAAGATGTGCTGTATTATCTGAAGTTACCTAAAGACCAATGTCTTGATACCCGGATATATTGCATTGCTGTAGTCCAAATGGGGTGTGACAAAGGCATGTATGAACGAGTACTGGTCATCATCCACCAGAACAGAACAGAGATGATGGTAAACCAACAGGAGATGGTAAAAATTTTTACTTACAGATGCTGGTTTGGGGATAGTTAGAATCAGAAAGGGCATCTAGGAATACCCTCCCCCTACCAAGCTACAAACTGAATAGACTAGGGGTGGCCAAACTTACTGATTCTCTGAGCCACATACAACAATCTTCTGAGGTTTGAGAGCCGAGGCATGCCTGCCAGGTGGGGCTCGGGGATTCTGCGCCATGGGGCATGCCTGCCGAAGCCCCGAGCCCCAGCAGGTGCTTCCCACAGAATAGAAGGCCTGAGACCCCCTTCCTTGCAGGGCTGAAGCCCCAGAAGGCATGTCCCATGGGGTAGAAGCCCTGAACTGCAGCAGGTGCCTTTCAAGGGACAGAAACCCCTAATTCCACCACTCCACCGCAGTGCTGAAGCCCTGAGCCCTGGCAGGCACACCCCATGGGGCAGATGCCATGAGCCCCAGCAGGTACCTCCCTGCTGGGCAGAATCGTCTAGCCCTACCACCCAACTTCAGGGCAGAAGCCCCAAACTCTCTGCCACAGTCTGGCAGGTGGAGAATGGGGCAGTGGCACAAGGGGTTCTGCGAGTCACAGTTTAACTGTAAAAGAGCCACATGTGGCTCCCGAGCCACAGTTTGGCCACCCCTGGAATAGACCAATTGTAGGTAGGAGTCTTTGTAGCAAGGCGCTGTGGCCTTCCTTGAAGCCTGGGCCCAAGAAAGGGTCGCGATGCCCTTGCTGGGCAGAACAAGGCCCTACAGGTATTACCCCCCCACCCCCGGAAGCAGAGCGGTGGAGCCCAGACAGGAAGGGGAACTATAAAAGGCAAGCCTAGCTGCACAGTAAGGGGGAAGCTACAGTGGGAGGCAGACATGTCTTCCCAGAGGCTGCAGCTTAGGCCTAGGCCTAACCCTGGCCCAGAGCCTATTTGGAGCCACCGCCACACTGAGCAGAGCTTCCAAAACCTGGCCTGGATTAATGGGCCTGAGTGACTGGAGAGGGCTGCAGAACCCTAGTGATTGGGTAGGGCCACTGAGCCCTGGTAGCTGGGAAGAGTCACCTGAGACTACTGGGTGGGAAAAGCCCCCTGAGGCTGGCCCTGACCTGGATGAGCTGCCCAATGTCAGGGACCTGCTGGAGCTGCCTGATCTGGGTGTAGTGGAGGAACCGCTGGGATCCTGTGACCTGGAGGAGCTGCCCTCCGCTGATGACCCAGAGGAGATTCCAGACCAGCCGCTGGTCAACGGTGAGGGACTTCCACTCACTGTCTACCCCAGAGACCCAGAAGGATACAGCTACCTGCAGGTACTCAGGGACAGGGTGGGAGGAAGTAGCCCAGGGACAGCCAACTAGCAAGTGGCTGAGTCAGGGGCTAAACCCTGTCAGTGTGTTGTGGCTGGATCAAAAATTGGACTCAGTACTTCAGATGTGGTCTCACCAGTGCTGAACAGAGGGGAATAATATCCTACTAACGCAGCCCAATATGCCATTAGCCTTCTTGGCAACAAGGGTACACTGTTGACTAAGATTCAGCTTCTTGTCCACTGTAACCTCCAATTCCTTTTCTTCAGAACAGCTGCTTAGCCAGATGGTCCCCCCATCTGTAGCAATGCATTGGATTCTTCCGTCCTAAGTGCATAACTTTGCACTTGTCCTTGTTGAACCTCATCAGATTTCTTTTGGCTCAATCCTCCAATTTATCTAGGTTACTCTATACCCAATCCCTACCCTCTATTGTATCTACCATGCCCCCAGCTTAGTGTCATCCATGAACTTGCTGAGGGTGCAATCCACCTTATCATCCAGATCATCAATGAAGGTGTTGAACAAAACCTTCCCCAGGACTGATCCCTGGGGCACTTCGCTTGATACTTGCTGTCAACTAGACACTGAGCCATTGATCACTAGCTGTTGAAGCTGATGATCTAGCCAGCTTTCTATCCACTTTCTAGTCCATTCTTCCAATCCATACTTCTTTAACTTGCTGGAAATGATACTGTGGGAGACTGTATCAAAAGCTTTGCTAACGTCAAGGTATATTATGTCCATCACTTTCACCACATCCACAGAACCAGATCTGAATAGTACATTAGATTTTGGATTTTGATATTTCCAGGAAGCTCATAGAAGGTAAACTAACTTGTAGAGATTCCATCTCCAGAAAGAAGGAATGCAAAAAAATTTTAAAAAAACGATCCACCCTTTCCTTTTTTTTGGTATTGCTGTGGGGTGATAAACACTTACATGACACAAAATTCTGTGTATTCGTAAGGCATCAATACAAAATATTTATTTTAAAAAATGAAATTATGTTTGTATTTAATGAAATAGCGGGAAGGTAAGATCTGTCAGGAAATGTGCGGTGACAACATTTCTTGAAGTAACATATTAAATAATAATGTCAAACATCTGAAAGAGTGAGCAGACCTTCCATGCATAGTTTTCTAGTTATAGCAAATTAAAAAGAGCTTGGAATACTGCCAGTCGAGTGACTATGGGGAATAAAGGACCCATAAATAAGCAACAGTTGTAGTTACAATATTTGCTGAAACCAACATGCATTAAATAACAATGAAACAGCCATCTCAAAATGCTGGCAGACAACAGAGAACAGCTGAGCTGAAGATCTGTAAAAAGGGACCTTAGCCAACATGTTGGCTAAGAATAGAAAGCTCCAATGGAGCTTTCAAATGTCTCCAGGCATACATTTGTTAAACAAAAGCAAGGGAGCAAAAGAGTTAATTCTTGGGCCTTATGAATGGCAATAACTTCACAGGTAAAATTATAGCCTCAAGAGATTATTTAAGAAGAAATCTGAAGGTGCAATTAATTGTATAGGTGCATTAATCAACATGGAAAAGAGGTGGGCACTGTCAGATCACTCAAAGGACTAAATTACAGTATGGTTGAAGATGTCCTACCAAGAAGCTTATATGAAATTATTCCAAAAATTTATGGCAGACGTTAGAGTCTCTGTTAAAGCCAAATGACCATATTATCCTTTATACTAAAGAACACTAACCTAATGCCTGATGACCAAACTTATTGAGATCTTCTGCTTATTAAAGAAAATTCATTAAAAAGCATGTCATTGAAAGGTTTCCACACGAGATCTAGCAAAGGAATCGCTGAACAGCTCAATTTATGTTTGTTCTTTTGTTTATTTTTGTCCTTCATGGATTCTAGTAAAGTATTAAACTCTGTACCTTTGGGCACTGGGATGAGTTCTGCTCTCATTAACACATTTACAGCAATGTAAATCCACTGTAAATCTATTAAAGTCAGTGGCGTTACTCTGGATTTACAACAATGGAATTCAGGTCAGAGTAGTTCTTACGGTTATATGCACAATATATATTTCTAATAAATTATATATATTCTTACTTTTGAAAACTCAAGCTATTTTCATTTTACAAGTGCAAAAGGCCTTTTAAACAAGTAAATTATGTGTTTTGTTTTGAATACTTTGTCCAATTTAAAATTAACCAACACCCTATGGTATTTTTATACTTGTACAATTTAAACACTCTATGTCAGTTTTATCTAACAGATTAAAAATAAGAAAGCTATTAAGTGGAGATGATGGACTCATGTGGTTAAGTAAACTATTCTATCTTAATATATATGGAAGTCACTCATTCAGTGAAGTCCTGATTTACTCCGTCAATAGCTTTACAGGGCCATCAAATCTGCAGTTAAGAGGAGGTCCCAGATGACTGGAAAAAGGCAACTATAGTGCCCATCTTCAAGAAAAGGAAGAAAGAGGATCCAGGGAACTATAGGCTGGTCAGCTTCACCTCAGTCCTTGGAAAAATCATGGTACAGGTCCTCAAGGAATCCATTTTAAGGCACTTAAAAGAAAGGAAGGTGATCAGGAGCAGTCAACATGTATTCACCAAAGGAAAGTCATGCCTGACCTACCTGAGGTTGATTCTGTGGATGAGGGGAAAGCGGTGGACATGATATACCTTGACTTTAGCAAAGCTTTTGATATGGTCTCCCATAGTACTCTTATCAGCAAGTTAAAAAAGTATGGGTTGGATGAATGGACTACAAAATGGATAGAGAATTGGCTAGAGAAAGGGCTTAACGATTAGTGATCAATGGCCCAATGTCTAGCTGGCAGCAGTCACAAGTGGAGTGCCCCAGGGGTCAGTCCTGGGGCCGTTTTTGTTCAACATCTTCGTTAATGATCTGGAAGAGGGGGTAGATTGCACCCTCTGCAAGTTTGCAGATGACACTAAGCTAGGGGGAATGGTAGATACCCTGGAAGGGATAGATAGGATACAGAAGGACCTAAACAAATTGGAGGATTGGGCCTGATGAATCTGATGAGGTTCAGCAAGGACAAGTGCAGAGTCCTGCACTTAGGAAGGAAGAATCCCATGCACAACTACAGACTGGGGACCGACGAGCTAGGCAGCAGTTCTGCAGAAAAGGACCTGGGGGTTACAGTGGATAAGAAGCTGGATATGAGTCAGCAGTGTGCCCTGGTTGCCAAGAAGGCTAATGGCATAGTGGGCTGCATTAGTAAGAGCATTGCCAGCAGATTGCAGGAAGTGATTATTCCCCTCTATTCGGCATTGGTGAGGCCGCATTTGGAGTATTGTGTCCAGTTTTGGACCCGCCGCTACAAAAAGGATGTGGACAAGTTGGAGAGAGTCCAGCGTGAGGGCAACAAAAATTATTAGGGGGCTGGAGCACAAGACTTATGAGGAAAAGCTGAAAGAACTAGGCCTGTTTAGTCTGCAGAAGAGAAGAATGAGGGGGGATTTGATAGCAGCCTTTAACTACCTGAAAGGGGGTTCCAGGGAGGATGGAGCTAGGCTGTTCTCAGTGGTGGCAAATGACAGAACAAGGAGCAACGGTATCAAGCTGCAGTGGGGGAAGTCTAGGTTGGACATTAGGAAAAAAATTTTCACTAGGAGGGTGGTGAAGCATTGGAATGGGTTACCTAGGGAGGTGGCATCTCCATCTTTAGAAGTTTTTAAGCTGAGGCTTGACAAAACCCTCGCAGGGATGATATAGCTGAGGATAGTTCTGCTTTGAGCAGGGGGTTGGACTAGATGATCTCCTGAGGTCCCTTCCAACTCTAATATTCTATGGTTCTGCGATTCTAGGAGGATCCTCAGTTGACAAGGAGGCCACATTGCAAATGCCACTGATGTAGTTAAAACTGAAATCAAACCAAGAATCTACCGTTATTAGGTCTCCAATAACTATATAGATACTTATATGGCTCCCATCACTATAGTATCTGAATAACTGTAAGTTACCATAACAGTTTGCAGATGGAAAACTCATGTACCCACAGAGAAATGGCTAGATTCTGCTACTCTTCACAATGTTGGGACCCTCTGTAGAGCTAGGTAATACTGAAATGTGACAGAATCTGGCCCTAAGTGATTTACCCAAAGCTAAACAGGATGTCCATGACAGTGTGTGAATCCATAATTCCTGTGTCTCACCCAATAGCTTAAACCCAAGAGTATCCTTCAGATGTTACGATAGTCAGATAACCCATTGCAACTGTCTCCATGTAATAATGTGATGAACAAATTTTCTGTTGTGGGCTTCAAAATCATTTGCCTCAGGTGGGTTTCCACAATCCTAAAACCACCTCTAGTTTAATAACCCACATTACTGTCAGAATAACAGCATGCTGCCAATGTTTTATGCCTTTCCTGGGAGTGATGTCACAGAAAATGGCATTTTAATATTTTGGGAATACTATGAAGGAAGCCTGAGGGAAGAGTCAAATAAGTCTTAACCTCGGAGCAGAGGAGATATGTCAAATGTTGGAAAGAAGCACATTTATTTACAGCAAATCAACAATTTTTCAAAATGGGATTTGTATTGAAAAGGTTGACAGATCCTTAACTGTAGTAACATGAATGGCTCTACTGTAATGTGTTTGTTCACCTTTTTCTTTGTCAGTATTGACTAAATATTGCTTTTTTCTTCACTTCAGAATGAAGGTGGTACCTGAAAAGGAAAGGTGTGATTATATTAAATGCAACCAATATTCTAGTATAGTATTGACCTTATAGAAATCAGTTTCAGGTGGAATTACTAACATTTCTAGGATCTTACTGTCAGTGTGGCCTAAGTTACTTTTGAGAGTATTATCCCTTAACTAAACTGACTTGGTCCATTTTTAACTCTATGTTAAATGTTTTATAAATATATATACAATTATATTTACTGAGAAATAATTTTAGATATCTTGCTTTCCAGACACTATTTTAATGTCATAAAGCAAACGCATGAAAAAGTTTCCATGGTTGGATCCCTGCTAGAAATTCAGCTGTCTCTGAAATCCTTGGTTCTCACATTCACAACCTTCTGAAGGTTATGACCGACCTCCTCCTCCTTTGTTCTTCTTGGTGGTAGTAAAAGCTGGATGCACGCCCAATGAGGGAACATAGTGTAAATAGCTTTGCTGCAGACTGCTACTGGCTCATTCAAACATCAGATGGCTAGAATATGTTATTATCAACAAGCTGTTTCCTGGCCAATCAATTAGAAACCCTGATTGAGCACAAGGCAATTTATAGTAGGCTAGCCAAGCGATTTGGATGGAGAAAACATATGTCAATTGTCTTTTTAGTTGATGCTTAAAGAGGCAAATCCTGTTCCCTCCACCTCGAGGTTTAAAGGATCCCTCTAAAATGGAACTCAGGCAATTCTGTTGCAGTGGGAATATACCCACAGATTGTGCATGGGTGCACCTGGTTTGTGTAATGTGGCGCTCAGATCCTTGGGGACCCACTTTGTACTATTACACATAGGTGATCCGAGACAGTGTAGGAGCAGAGCTGAAGGATGAGGGGATCCTTAGACGATACTAGTGCTTGTGCAATGGCTTCATGGTGTAGGAAGTAGAGACAAACAGGAAACATTTTTAGTTACTGTGAACAATTTCAACAAAAATAAAATTTGGGGTTTTTGCTAAATCTTTTCTTCCAACGTATTTGGGTTCTCATCAGAAATCTCCACCGCTCCCTCTAGTTTTCTGCAATAGAAAACAGAAAAAACTTTGGTCCACGCCACATATTTTATGATTAAATTTTCTGTTTGGCTGAAATTAAAAACTTTTTTTCTCTGAAAAAATTATCTTTGAACAAAAGATTTCAACTAGCTATAATGGGATGGAGGATTCTTCCCCCCTCCCCATTTCCCTCTACTTTCTACTATAGAGTTCCCTAGTGCTGAAATTAGTTAGTTGAGCTGGATGCCAGGAAGAGACTTTAGAGAAGTAAAACAACACACTAATAATAATGACAAGAAGAATTAGGCCAGCTTGCTTTGGAAAAAAAATCTGTAACTGCATTAGTTGCAAGTAGTTGGATAGCTTTTCCAAAGGAGGCTTTGGCAATTAAAAGAAGGAATGGACCTTGTAGTGTGGTGTAGCCATGCACCACGGTCATTTTATGCCATGTTTTTTGGTTTTTAATGACTCTTTTGGCAACACTGACAGTCATTTCAGCTTCTCTTTCACTAAGAAGCAGTCAGGTGCCATCCAGGCAGATGTTTCCATTTGGAAAGCAACAGGGAAAACTATACAAATATCTTTAAAATCTTGTTAAAAATTCCAGTAAAAAACTCCTGAAGAAGAGCTTGGTGTATTCTTAAAAGCTTGTCTCTCTGACCAACAGAAGAAATAAAACACATTACCTCACCCACCTCTCTGCTTTAATACCCTGGGACCATCACGGCTACAAAATCAGAATTGGTCATTTGAAGAATGTCATTTGAAAGTGTCCAGTATTCTAATAATATATTGAAGAGCTATGTGACAGAGCATTTTATGGGTATAAAATAGGTCTCTGTCTCTATCTTGGGGTCCAAAAGCCAGTAACTTGCGAGAGTTGCTGAAGAGACTGACTGTTAGAGGAGATGGGAAAAGATAATTGAGATGTGCACAGTATCAACTATCTGTATTCACAAAATATTTGACTGAAAGTGTTTGGAATGCTTGGTAATATTCTACAGTTCTCTTAGGGCCAAACAATCATTCACACTGAGTTGTGTCTTGCTCTGCAAGTAATTCTATTGCCAGTACTAGTCAATATGAATAAGAGAAGAAGAATCTGATCTGTAATGATTACAAACACCTCAACAAGAGTTTATAAATTCTGAAGGGAAAAAGGTTGCCTTCTGTGGAACTTCTGAGCTCTGAACGAGTACAAAAGATTTTAGTAGAATATATGTTTTTAGATTGAAAACTGTATATGGAGAAAGTTTTCTACAATAACAACTTTCTCCATTTATATGGAACAAGCAGACTTGCAACTTTCAGCAAGCACATGGAAGCTTTATTATTTTATTGCCAACCAATGACCTCTGGCCAACTCAACTCCTTTAAAACTTAAATATAATACACCAGTCGTTCAGCTGGTGTAGTTCAGCTTAGTTCCATTGACTTCAACTGAATTACATTAATTAAACCAAGTAGGATCGGGCCCAATATTTCAAGTATTAAAAACCCAGGCACGCGAAGTGCTATTAAAAACAAAACAAAACAGGAACAAGACCAATTTCAGTCATGTCTGAATTATGCATCACCAAAGCATAAATATTAAAATGGTTTTCCCGTGAGTAAAATAATATTTTTAAGCCTTACTCAGTTCAAAACGCAGCTGATGGAATTTTCCTGAAATTCATCTCTCAGCTGCGGTTGTGCACAGACATTTCTAGCCTCAAAGGACACTCTCAGAAAGGTTTAAATGTAGAGCTTGCTAAAATGTTTTTGAAATTTTGTTTTAATTAATTAATTGGAAAAACACTTTTAGCATTTTTTAACCAGCTTTAATTATGATCATGAGCTGATACCTGCTACATAAATCTAGAGCACCAGTGGAAGTGCTGATGCCCCTTATGTGCCTAGCCCTCAGACTTAGGCATCTATGTCCCATGTTTAGGCACACTGTGTTCTGCAAAACCCCCGCTTGGCTGCTGCCTAATCCTAAACTCACTTGGCACCTAAGATTTGTTCATTAAAATTCCCTAGGCGTTTGTATTCTGCTTCTAGGCATGTACACTGCTGCATCACCCTAGGCATCCAAATGCCTATCTCCTGCCTAAGCCCCAGGGTGATCCAGGAACTGGGGGAAGATAAGGGTTTGCCCACCTAACTCGTGTGTGGAGCCCAATCCAGTAAGCATGCTCTGAGACTGCCTCACTCCACATACAACAGCCAAGAGGATGTGGGAGGTTGATGACTTCTCCTCTAACTTTTAGCTGAGTGGTTAGGGTACTCAGCTAGGATGTGGGAGACACCTCACTTCAAGTCTTCTTTTTGTGGAGAAGAAATTTGAACAGAGATCTGCTACCTCTCAGGTGAGTGCCTTAAACACTGGCCTATAGAGTGATTCTCACTCTTTTGCTGAGTGATTAATACTTCATTATTCAATTATTTAACTAAAGTGGAACAGCTTCAGTAGGACACACTGAGGGAGCTGCACATCAGACTGTATTGGAGAGCACGCACTTGTGAGGTGGCAGATCTCTCTTCTAATCCTTTCTCCTCAGTAAGCACAGGTGGGACTTGAGCCAGTGGTTTCCCACATCCCTAGGGAGTACCCTAACCATTGGGCTAAAGATTATAAAGGAGGCTTTCCCCAACCTATTATGTGAGGAGTCACGTGGCCTCTGAGTCTGGCCACTGGATCGGGCCTTGAACATGAGTTAGACAGATGAATGCCTCACTCTTCCCCTGTTTTGTGGCTCACCAGCAGAGCTAGGCACCTATCTTCATGAGAGGGGCTGGGCTTAGGAAACACGTGCTCTGATAGGCATCTCCCGTCTCCCATTGGCTAGCTCAGACAGCTCCACCTCTAGCATGCTGGCTTTTGTGGATCACTTTCTAAGGTGATTCTCTCTCTCTCTGAAACCTTTAAATTGTGGGGTCCCAGTGATTAGTGTAAAAATAAGGACTAAAATCAAACTAAATTCTTCAAGGTTCAAGCGTCCAGGGCAGTTACAAATAATTCAATTTAGTGGCGGACATTGAATGAGCCAAGTGATAAAAGTAAAAACTTTATTTAATATAAAATATTTAGCTAAGCAAACAGGCATTACAATGAGTTGACAGTTGACAATGTTGACACTCACATTCTCAGATGAAATGATGCATCCAGTGGTGATCCATCTTTAAATAATACTAACAAGTATAATCCTGTCTCTTGAGGGTGGATGGGCGTGCCTAATCTTAAATTAGCTTGCTCCTCTGTTTAAAATACAATACAAGCTCCTTAATTAACTAACATTACAGCCATCTTTTACCGTATCTTTCTTCCACAACCATCATTGGCTATTTTATGTTAAACACCATCTTAATTAGCATCTGGGTAAATACCATACAAATAACTCTCAATATAGATTGCATTTTCCAAAACATTAACATTTTATCTTAAACACTTGTAAAAATTATTTAGGACCAAAATATTATTTACAACAAGACCAAGGGGTATATCCTCACTTATCTCTAACTTGCCTCTGAATACCCTCACTGCACTTTCCTCATATGTTACTAAGCTTGCCTCTTAGCAAGCCTATTTTTAGGAAATAGATTTTAGGACCTACTTACATTTCTATATCAACATAATCAAGCAACATCCCTGTAGGCTACATCCCTGGGCTTTGTATAGGGAACTTAGGCTTCCAACTCAAACTTTGTGCATCACAATGCTGTTCCTATGATTTTCTAGGTGATTAATCCCTGTAACCTAGTGGGAAGATCAAGCAAAAGGCATTGGATCATGTACTGTTAGCATTTCTAACCAAGTAATCAAGGCAAATTCATCTTCTATAACACAGGCTGTTGAACATGAGCTGAGTGAACAAAGCTACCCTGCCATTGGATAACAGGGGTTGTGAAGTATCCTCAGGGAGGCCAGTGGTCAGACAGAATGGAACAGATTGGGACCTGTATTCATTTTTCAGCTCAGTGTTTGAATAGTGACTGAAACAAGCCATGTTGGACCTTTAACACCCGCTACATGTCCAGATTTTGCACATGAGCCCATCTCTACTATGGCTCAGTCTAAGGACTTTTGTAAACTATAGAGCCTTGGCTAGCATAACTATGTTGGCTTGGACATACCAATGCTCTAGCACAGATCCAGTATAAAAGGGAAAGGCACAAAAGAGGTCTTTTTACAGGCACTCCTCAAAGGAGTTAGTTAAGGTAAAAGAAGTACTCTTCTGTCAGCATAACTGTGTCTACACAGGAGGTTTTGCCAGTGTAGCTGCATTGTCTAGGGGGTGTGATTATTTTTCCATGCTCCTAGCCAACATAGCTATGCCAGAAAAAGCTTTGTAGTGTTGATCAGATCTGTCTGACGCACCCTGCAACAGCTGTCTGTTTGCTAACGCTTATCACCACCACCAAAGTCAAGGTCAAAAGCTGAACAGAAACAGAGCCTTTAGGAATGCCTATGTCACGCGGGCTGCATTAGGAGGGGGGGCATTTGTGTTGTTTGACATTAATATGTCAAAAGCATAGTAATTCATGTAAGACATACCATGTCAGATACTGTTAGAAAGGTTAGGATATGCTGAATAAGATGATAATATTTGTGTTCATGTGTAATATGTGTAAGGAAAGTTATGGAGATCTTTGATATCCCTGTATTTCAAACTGTGCTGTAGAAGACACACCCCAGACAGAGAGGCCGCAGGACAATAGCCTGCTTAATGGCCCATCAAGACCTTTACAGAAGCCAGAGGCCCGGGAAGAAACTAAAGGCATACCTGAAGAGTTACCAGGATTGGCCCATGTGACTATGGACTTCATTTTGGTTCCAGTAAAGTTCCACAAGCCACATGGCCAGTAACAGAGGGTATATAAGATCAAACCACAGAAACCATTTTGTCTTCGTCTTCGTCTTTGCCTTGTGTCCTTGTTCCTGTCCAGCTGCGGACACACCTCTGGATTAACACACTTTGCAACTGAACT
>ML675618.1:48941085-48989307 GCA_007922155.1 Mesoclemmys tuberculata | reverse complement strand
GACCCTGGCATTATCAGTGGGCTACCCTGGGCACGGACGGGTTACAGCCTACACTGCAGCTGGGAGCAAGCCCAGGTAGACAGTCTTGTATTAGCTTGGCTCGAGCTAGTGCACTAAAAATAGCAGCCTGGGCATTGGAGTGGTGAGTTAGGCTCCCAAAGCCACCTGACTGCGTGAGTCAGTGCACGGGTGGCTAGTCCAAATCTCTGCCAGGGCCACGATGCTCAGGCCACTATTTGTAATGAGCTAGCTCAAGTCAAGCTTGCATGACTCTGTCTACCTCAGCGGGGAGGCTCACTGCCAGATGCAGTGTATACGTACTCCTAGAATCTGGTAAAAGTGCAGGGCAGAATCCACCAGGAAATTTCCATTGACAGCCACCACGCAGATGTAATTTACCTTGTTCACCACTTAGATACCAATTAATGCTGTAGAGAGCCTTTCAAGCGGAAATCAGTGGGCCTTTTGCCATTGACCTCTGCAGTAGTACAATTAGGCCCTAGTTAGTAAATGTGGTAATGAAAACCAAACAAACAAACAAAAAAACCTCCACCAAAGCCAAGAGAAATCTAAACATGAGTTTTGTTTGAGAGCTTTCCCCAGTGCCACCATGTCCCTTTTAACAACCCATTGAAGCAGTATGCGTGTGTGTGTATATGTATGTGTTGCTGTCTGCCGGCATGTGCTTGTGGGAGCAGCAGCCCAAACACTGGTTGGAGGAAGAAAATAATTTAGCTTGTGCTTGGTACGTGCATTCTGAGCCTTTGAGATTTTGGAACAAGCAGCATCCAAAGGACAAACAATGTAAGGGTGTGCCTTTTAAGGTGGTGTGCCGTTTAAGGTGGTGCGCATTTTACCGGCTTTGGTTTTTGGAATCATTTCATACAAATAGAATGAATAATTTAGTGGGTGTCTCAGTATGTGCATCTTGCACCACTGAGTTTTTGGAACACTTTCATACAGGAAAAATATAGCGGGTGCTTGCCTTCCTGTTCTGTGATTTTACTTTTTCCTTATTTCAATTATTTTTTCAGCAAAATCTCTTCCTATTTGAGAATCAAATTGAGTTCTATTCTGCGCGTGTTTGTTTATGTATTTAGTTTAGTCCTAGAAATTAAAATGGGAAATGGGGGAAGAATGGAACAAACACCATGTACTATTTCTCATAATCTTAAGATACCCAAATATCAACCTAAATCCTTTTTTCTCTTTTACCTCTTACATGAAGACTCACTGGCACACTGACTGCTTTATTCCACTCTGGAACAGCACAAAACAGTCTGAGGGTATTGAGCAGTTAAGTTGGGTTTACAACTGTTTTGTTTAGCCAGAGCAGGGGTAAGCAGTTGCAGTAAGATTCCAGTTTTCCCTTCTCACCTCTCCTCCAAATTTTCCCTTCTCTTGCATTCCTCTGTGTACACATCCCAGTCTCCCTCTTTCTCATGTCATCCAAGTGCACACTCCCCCACACTAGTTTCCCCCTCCCTACTGGAGTAGATCTGGTGCAGTCAGTGCTTTTGCAAAAGAGATCTTTAAGATTAATGAGCTCTTTCAGCTGTTCATTTTCATAAAGAAATATTTCTGTCAGAGGATGCTGAATAAAATACTCTCCATCAGGAAAACTCATGAAAAACTGCAATCTCAGTGAGTGTGCACCGAACAATCCTTAGAGAACATGATCATCCTTGTGCTGTCAGGATAAGAGACAAAGACTTTCCAATCTCATTCAGAACAATGGAAAACTCCCTTTCTCAAAATGGCCAACTTCATGTTCTTCTGAATTCAGTCCGAATGAGAACTCTGGACGATGGACATTTTGAAAGTAGGCAGTACTTCAAGGAACACGCTATAGCAGAATATTATTCATCAGGCCCTGCTGAAGAAGAAACTCTCAGATACGAAGAGTAATGGGAAAAACTGGCCATTGATCCTAAAACAATTCTTCAGATGTCACCATTCCATGGTATATCCATGAGTTTTAATTATAGGGAATGTCTGAATCTATATTAGTCTGTTATTAAAATCATTTGAAATTAAAAAACAGAGGTCTGATAGTGATTGCTAAAATTCTTAAATGAACTGTTTTAAAATTAATTTTACCTCAAACTAATTAAAGGACTTCTTTGTAAATTGTTAACAGCAACAAAAACTCCAAACTAAAAAATCAGTAAGTGTGGGACTAACGTGTACTCTTCATATACAGCAAAGCTGTTGAATCCCTGCTTTGAATGAAGAGCACAATTCATCCTTAACTATGGAACCGTGAGTAGTGCTTCCAGAATGACAAGATGACTTTGTTAATGGCGCTGCCACCACTATCTCAAATTCCCTGAGTGCTGTTGTGTTAATTTAGATAGAATACATTGGGGTGAAGGTGTAAACCTAAACCAGTCACTGTATAATATTAAACAGTTTTAAACAAAGTTCAGGTTTTGGTATACAGAGACCTCAACCTGCTCAACCTCAACCATGGCAAATACACCATTAAATGTCACTTTAATCTTTTATTAAAGATACCAAAAAGGAAGGAAAAAAGAGCATTTGAAATGTAAAATATTAAGTAAGGCTTTTAATATAACAACATCTCTTGTTCCCTTTGCCTTTACCTGGAGAGACATTTTAGAAGAAACCCTCTCCCCATATTTGATAGTCTTTTAGATGCTATTAAAGATGGTAATAATTGTTCTCCTTGGGGGAAGCAGTTAGTTGAGATGGTCACGAACTATTTTGTTGGTGTTGCTGTTAAAGTCTCATCTCTTTCCTGAGAAGACAAAACAAGACAAAAACACACACCATTGGGGAAAGAAAAGAGCAGCAAAAATGGAAAATGCGCTTTTGGCCCAGGTGTTCACTTTCATTTGCAGCTGCACTTCTGGAAAAACCAAGCCACAGCACATAGTCTTATCAGTCACTCTGTGAGCTGGCAAACTCATATGAGCATCAGGCTGTTTAGAGCTTTGAATTTAGCTTCCTCTTTCTGCTCACAGGGTTATGGCAGTGTTGCAAAATATACAGGCTTGGTGAGCTAAGCCCTACTCTAATTAGATAGAAGGAAAAAGGAGCAGGATAGGCAAGAGAAGAAATAGGATGTGGAAGGAAAAGGACACATGGAGGGAGGGCAGTGGAAGAAGAGATGCCAAGTCTCGCATTCTGGATGTTGTTCAGGATTCAGGTGGAGCTGGTGATGTCATCTGGGTCCCTCCCTGTGTTATGGTATGGTCAGGACATCTCTCAGGATTAGAAAAAAGAAGGTCCAAAATCTCAGGAGACGATTCTTGTGACCCGTCCGTGCCCAGGGTAGCTACCTGAAAATGCCAGGGTCAGGGCAGGCTGTAAAAGGAGAGCAGATTCTCCCAGCACTGGTGAGTGACACTGAAGTCAGACTTCCCAACCAGCCACAAACAGTGCTTCTGATTCCCCACACTGGTTATCAAGAAGCCACTGTGCAAATACACACAGCCTCCTTTACTGCATTTCAGTCTCTGGCTCCCAAACTGCCTCTAGGTCCAGTAAAGAGACCAGTTATTTAAACTCTATGCTCTTTACTCCAAAGATTCCCATTGATCCCAAAAGATCAGTCACAGTAACAGATCACTATAAGTTTGGATCTTACCCAAAATACCACGCTGCCAGGCAATCCTTTAGTAACTAAAACTAAAGGTTTATTACAAAAGGAAAACAAACAATAAGAGAAACATTAAAGGTTAAAGCAACCAGATACATACAAATGATTTGAAAGTCCATGTACATCAGGTTTCTAGAACAATTGTGGAGTTGCAGGCTTGTATAGTCCCTCTGGTATACATCCAGTAACTGGATGGGCCTAAGTCCTTCAGTTCAGTTGCAAAGTGTGTTGATCCAGAGGTGTGTCCACAGCTGGACAGGAACAAAGACAAAATGGTTTCTCTGGTTTGATCTTATATACACTCTGTCACTGGCCATGCAGCTTGTGGAACTTTACAGGAACTAAAATGGAGTCCAGAGTCACATGGGACAATCCTGGTAACTCTTAAGGTATGCCTTTAGTTCCTTCCTGGGTTTTTTGCTTCTGTAAAGGTCTTGATGAGCCATTAAAAAGGCTATTGTCCTGCCACCACTCTGTCTGGGGTTTGTCTTATACAGCATAGTTTGAAATACAGAGATGTCAAAGATGCCTATAACTTCCCTCACATATATAACACATGAACACAAACATTATCATTTTACTCAGCACATTATAGCCTTTCTAGCAGTACCTGACATGGCATGTCTCACATGGATTACTATGATTTTGACATATTGATGTCAAATAACACAAATCCCCCTCCCACCAATCCAGCCAGTGTGACACCCCCAATATGAGACTGATGTAGAAGAGAGTAATCGGAGCTCCTGAGTACACCTCAAGGGCCCCTCCCTCAGTCTAGTCAGCATGACAATTATGGTGGCAGGTATTATTGTGAAACTTGCTTCAGTAGCCATTTTTTCTTCCCAAAGTCTCCTTCCTTAAGGATCCAAAAAGGGAGGGATCGGTGGAATAATCCACCCCTCATTATTTTGTCCTCCATTTAAGCCTAATAGTTGACATATGAATTTTGGTTTATTCATTTTCAGCCCTTAAGTTATTTTGTTTCCCAGGCATGATTCTTGAGTTATATCAATAAGCATCTTAGCTTGGGTCACTTCGGTCTTTCTGTCTCTTTGCCTAAATGGAAAGTCCAATCGATGCGGGATGTACACCAGTATATTTGGTTTTATGCCAGCTGCTTTGAAAGCAATGCCATATTGGGCAATAGTTGCTCTCTGGAATATGGTTTTCAGCACAGTTATGGAAGGGGCTAGTTTGCAAATACTCCTACTAGATGGTAGAGTTTAAAGTGGTACAAGATTTCAGCCCTCATGATTCTGCAAAGATCATCTCACTTCAAAAATCAGCCTTCAATTTACTGTAGAAAACCTTCTGAATCCCGTCCCGGAAGGTTCCACGGATAAATAGAGAGATAATTCTGAGGAATGTGTGCTAGTGGATACTTAAAGAGAAAACGATTCCAGCAGGTAGGGCCCATAGCTGATGGAGTCCATTTGGGAAAGGTGTCAATGATAAGAGTAGAGACTTGTTGATGTTCAACTGGAGAAAGCTATTGGATGGGAAGATCTAGTAGAGAGGGCGAGTGGCTGTTATAATTCCACTGGGAAGGTTAAGAGGTTCCACTGTAACAGACATGTGACTGTTGAGGTTAAGAAGCTATTCAGTCATCTGGGAAACGTGTGATATAGTTGAGATTATTGCATGGGAGGAAATAATCTAGCGAAGTTATGAGACAACATAATGGATTCAAAGGTAATATGTGTTTATCACTCCATTGATGGGATTAAACTGTTTTCATTCACAGTGGTAGAATGGTTCATTCCATTACTGTCATCACAGCTGGTTACAGTGGCAAATGCTAATCCAGTTTTCACAGAGGTAACAAGATTAATTACTTCTGGACTCATAAAACATCTTAAAAATACCATAAATTGTGAGACAGTCAATGTCTTGCTGCCCAATATGAATTATATCTTCTAAAGTGAGTTTAATATTTATTGTTCAGTAAGTTAAGATAAGGTTTATAAGGGATGTTTTCTAAGAATTCAATTAGCCTGTCTTGTGAGCTAGCTCCATTTGCATCATAATGAAATGTTCTTTCAAAAATGTGTTGAAGGAAAACATGTTAATGAGTTTTTTATGTACAACACGTGATTTTCACAGGGCACGATGATGACAGTGGCTATATGCCTGCTTCTTATAAGAGCTCATTGAAATGTTTTCATCTAAAAGCTGGAAAAAACAGCTTTATGAAAAACATTTAAACAATTTTGATTAAATGTGCACATCATTCACTATTTCAGAAATTTTGAATAAAGGAAAAAATTGGTGATGTAGGGTTTTTTGGTTTGTTTCCCCCTTTTCTCTTTTTCCCCCTTTTTCAATCCATATCCAGAAAGGAAATTAGAAAGGGGAAAGAAGGAGAGAGGAAGGATTTTTTTTTAAATACCAGCTGAAAACATAAACTGGAATCAAATTACTTTTTGTACAGAATAAAAGTGAAAAATATTATTTGAATGAAAAATGAAACGTTGATTATTTTCTTTATTTTCAAATGAAAATTGTTTCCTTTGAAATTTTTCATAGAGAACAATGGTCATTTTTCAGTTCTACTTCTTAAGCCACCTGACTCTTCTGGCTGCACTGACTGTATTATGGGTACCAAAATTGGAGCACAACAGCTGCCAGTATGCTGCTTTTCATTTTTCTGTTCCATTGTGCTTGACTCAATGCCCCCCTTCCCTCTCCCTCCAGCCACTGCAAGAAATAAACTACACCAGAAATGGGCTGCCACATTTACCTCTCCCCAGCGTAAGCCATACTTTAATTTCTGCTCTGTTCCATGAGCAGCACAGCTACACTTTGTCCTTCACTAAATTTGGATGGCAAGCTGCCAATCCACTCTGTAGCAGAGCAGGGCAAATATAGCTAACAAACCTACCATAAATATTTATTTGAAAAAAAAAAACCCAGTTAATTTGCTTTCACAATGTTTGCAACTCCCCTTTTAATTCATTTTTCACAAGTATTTGTGTTCATGGAAAATGAAGGTCTCAGAGAAACTTATGGGCATCTGATTTTAGAGATATATTAGTGCCAAAAATGTTTGTGTTCATTTTGAAATCACTTAGATTTTCCTTCTCCTATTTGAAGAGCTTCACTCACCCAATCAGGAAGCAGAAACAACACAGTGTGACTGAATGAAGGAATTACACAATACCAATATTGAATTGTGAATATTGAATGTTCACATGAATGTCTGCGTCATGAACAAGCCATGAGCGGAAAGATTTGCACAATAGATTCATCTAATAATTGCAAAGGAAAATACGAATTTGTTAGGATTAGGTATTCTCTTTTAGGTAAAACCTGTACTATTTTAATTCAAGCTATGTCCTCCCAGAAGACTAAATAATGACTCAATCAATTTAACAATGATTCATTTAGACCAGCCATCCTGCGTCTGGTGAGCTCTGCTTTCCCTAAGCAAACAGATAAGGTTGAATAAGAGTCAGGATTTGCCAACTGATTATTTATTATTATTATTTTACTATAGTATTTTATTTATTATTATCATATATTTATGTTGCAGTACTATCTTTGGATCCAATTGTTCTGGGTACTTTACTAACATGGAGTAGGATGCTCCCTGGGCTGAGAAGCTTACAAGCTGTAAGAAGATGAAGAAAGCAGTGTGATTGAATTAAACCCTAAGTCTATGGTGAAAGAGTGAGTTCCAGTGTAGTACTTTTCTTCCTCTGCTAAAACTGAGTGAACGTCTTAAAAGCATGGCTGCTGTTGGGAACACAACAGCTCAGACATCTGTGTATGAATAATTGCAGCATGTGTGTTGCAGCTCAGCCATCTGCCAGGCAAGCTACCTGCAACTTGTTTGACTTTGGTTCAGAGCATAATAGGGAAGACTGCTGTCTTCTGTGCTCTCTCATTGTTCTTCTTATTTTATCTTATATCTTTGTGTACATGTTATCTGTTATATTATGGCAATAACACTGAATGTGACAAAACAATAATCAGCACATTCAAGATGCCTGAAATTCACTCCTTCCTTAACTGAGCCAAAGGGCTACACCTAAAAATTAGATTGACCTAGCTACTTTGCTCAGGACAATGAAAAATTTCATGCCCTTTGCAACATATTTCAGTCAACTCGACCCCCCACTGTAGATTCACCTCGGCTGATGGAAGAATTCTTCTGTCAACCTAATTACTGCCTCTCTGAGAGGCAGATTACCTAAAGTGATGGAAAAATGCCTTCTGTCAGTGTAGTAAGAACGGCCATACGAGGTCAGACAAATATCCTGTCTTCCGACAGTAGCCAATGCCAGGTGCTTCAGAGGGATTGAACAGAAGAGGCAATCATCAAGTGATCCCTCCCTCTGTTGTCTACTCCCAGCTTTTGGCAGTCAGAAGCTAGGGAAACCCAGAGCATGGTGCTGCATGATAGTAGGAAGCATCTACAATATCGTGGCACAACTGCAGCACTATAGCTATGCCGCTGTGGCCTCTCCAATGTTGAGATGGCCTAAGTAACTAGATTTTGTTGGGGGGGGGGTTTTTTGGGGGGGAGGGGCCAATAATTGGGGCCAAGGCAAGGTGGATGCCAGATCTAGCCTGGAATATAACAGGCTTAGCTCCCCCATGCTCTTTTTCTTAGAGTTCCAAGCCACTGGATAGACAGAAACCTGGATCCAGTGCACCTTTCTTCATCTCACCCAATAACAGCCAGCTCATCACCCTCAACACAGTTATGCTTCAGGGCACCTATTAGAGGTGGTGTAAGGGTTTTATGCTCTAAGGTGAATTTCAGAATTCTCAGAAGGGTGTTGCTCTCGCTATATATGTTAATTAAAAATGATAAGATTCTCAGATACTACGATGATGAGGTTCACAGAAGTACCTAGATAGAAGGAAAAAAATCCTATTTCTGTGGCTAGTGAAAGCAAGACAACACAAGGATGATACATCCCCCCCTTATTTTCCCTTAAAAAGGACAATTTAAAACTAGATTTAAAATAATTTCTCACAGGATTAGGGTATATAATTTTGATAAATGCTCATGAGTGATCACTGGCTTAATCTAGAATTAGATAGAAAAACTGTAAGTCCCATTTTGATAGTGCTACAAGGTAAAGTAATTGTATAAGTGAGAGTCTTGCAAAAAAAGATACGATTCTGGCTTCCCTGGCCTGCCCGATTCAGCAATGGCTCCGAACAGAATGCTCACAGCTCTTCACAATTAGTATACAAATGACGTTGCAGAGGGGTAATTTTTTAGGGAGCTGAACCCAGAAGGCTAACCTGAATCAATTACCCTGGTACACAGTGAACATCAACAATCTTCTGGACTTTGTGTGGCTCACAACTGCATGTGATTCTGGCTTGATTGGCGCCACCCTCCAATGCTAAAGTCACATAATGAACTTTGCATCTCTCTGAAGTCTGTAGGTCCTGGAGGACAGGAATTTTGCTCCAATAATTGGACTCCTTTCTGTACCTCATAGATCAGAGTCTCTCCTACTCCACTCCACTCGGATGATGCAAAGGGATCAGAAACTGCCTGTAACTTCCTAGGGGAATAAGGGAAGATCTGACACAGGTTCTTATGCCACCCCCACAATGCCATTTAAGTAGGCTTTTGGAGGTGAGGAGGGGTGTGGTTAGACTGGTCTGTGCTCTGGCTATGCCCAGCTGTTGAAGGGTCCTTGGGAGCTGATACCAGCTTTTCAAGATTAAAGCAAATTCGTAGCCTACACTTACTAGGATGGGGGAGGATCAGGGTGCTGTAACATTCTGGTTTCTAGTCCATCCTCATCCAAGTCACTTGTTATGCCCAATGGAAACCGAGGACAGCCATGAATCCAGGCCATTATTATAAAAGCTTCCTAATTAATCAAATTTTTTCTATCCTAATGAGAGGAAGGATATATATTGCATGACTATTTCATAATGGGTTTTTAACAGATTAGCCACTTAAATATTATTTTAGATCCATTATAATTTCTTTGAACAATTTAGACGTAGCTACATTCAATGTATACTGTAATTCTTAATGCACATCCACAGCATCAGAAACATGTTATTTAAAACCGTAGAACTGTAGAAGCATAGGAGCTCTAGTTGTGGACCAGCACTTCACTGTGCTTGGTGGTAGTGAATTGCTTACTTACCTTTCCAAAGCACTGAGATCCAAGAATGAAAAGCTGTCTAAAAGTTCAATGCATCATCATCATTATTTATAGTAAGAACAAGAAAGTATAAACATCCTTTCATCAAGTTACTAAGTGTTCCAGCTGTCTTCAATTACCAATGTAATAACTCTCTATTTGATTCCTGTGGACACTCCTGTCTCTTTAAAATCCATTTCAAGGTTGAAAAAAAGATAACTTAGTTAAATATGAATGAATGCAGAGGACAGTATATAGGTGAAATGGATAAGCAAGTTAATATAAAGTGACAGTGTGACTAGGGCATAATGCATATACGTAATTTTTCCAATATTCCATAATACTTATTTTTCCAAACAGCATTTTTTATCAAAATCTAGTGTTCTCAACCTTGATCAGTTTATTTCAATGAAATAATATTAGTAATTAGGAAATTCAGAAGGTAAAATGAAACACAGTTCGCTAAATTCTGCCCTTAGAATTACTTACATGGTGTCTAAGGGCAGAATTCAATAGAAGACTCTCCATTGTGCTTCTAAGGCAATACTTGGCTCTGTCACAATTCCCAAAGATCCAGGGAAGAAGGCAATGTGTAAAACCCTGGGACTCAATACTAGGTTGTGAGTAGGTGTCTTTTCGAGCCACCTGTAACACAAAGTCCATGTGTTGGCTAGAATCAAAAGTCACCACCTTTCTGAAGTTAAGAAAGGAATTAACAATAAGATAAAGTTCAGCTCAACCTATCCCCTCTTCAGGCTTTATCTAAACTAAGATTTAAAGGAGTATTGTTAGATCATGTTAGCTATCTTGATTTAGCTCTATCAAACTCACGTCTTTTAAAATCCTTGTCAAGACAAGGCAAGTACGACGCTTGTTAGATCACGCTAACTAACATGGTCTAACTCTCATTTAGACAAAGCTTTAGGCTTGACTGCTGCTAGAGTTCCAATCTCAAAATTCCTCAGCCCTACCACCCTAGATATTCTCCTAATATTCTCTATTTCTACTATCTCTGTATCCTGGTGAGGTAATGTTTTTGTCTGGCTGAGTTAATAGAATACTCTTAACTCTTTCTAGAATCATTAACTGCCAACAGTGTTTCACTCACATTTCCAATTTGTCAGATCTGATTTCTTTTTAGGACAATGTATAGAATTCATTGATTACAAAACTGGGCAGAAAATGCATATAACCCACTTATTACACCTTTGGTGAGGTCCTGGCCCCATTGAAATCAATGGGAATTTTGACATTGACTTGAAAGGGGGTGTGTGTCAGGATTTCACCCCTAGAGGAGGATTCTAGGAATTCTCTGTGTTAATTAACTTTCTCTTCATCCACAGTATTAAATATTGAGATGTCCAGCATCAAAGAATTAAACAAAATACTACTGCATGGGTATTTTAGTTTAAGTTTAAGAAATCTTAAAGGAAGAGCTGATATCTCTCAAAATTTAAAATCAGTGAGAAGTAGAAGAAAAATCTACGACTAACTTACAATTTTACTGAGCTTAGATGGAACAAAGAAAGTTTCTTTAGTTTAATTAACATTTTGAAGAAAAATTTAAGATACCATTGGGACAAAAGATACACCAATGAGATTTTGCCTGGAATGGGTACTGTACATCTGAACATCTATACTCTCAGTCAGTCATATAACACTGTACATGTGAACAGAGCAATCAGAGCATATCAATAAAAAACAGTTAAAAATGATGTTTTTACAGTTAGATTAAAAGTTTGGAAAAGGCTTCGCACCAGCTCCTTAAAGGAATAAAATTCTACAAATAAGGGGCAAGTAAGCAGAAGAATTTGCCTCAAATGAGATCATGCTAACTTAAAAGAGTCCATCGGTCCTTACAGCTGTAGAGAACTTTACTGACAACTACAATAACCAAACACATATGAAGTTTTTGTCCGTTTTTAGCCCGAGCTTCCTCAAAAGGAGATTGCCCTTACATCACAGTTAAATTAGATGGGCCAGCTTTTGGTCCCTAAACCAGCTGGAGATTTAGGAACACCTGGAGCATAGGATTGTGTCCCTGACTATCTTGGCTAAGAATCATTAATGGATCTATCCTCCATGAACTTATCTAATTCTTTTTTGAATCTAGTTATACTTTTTGGCTTTCACAACATCCCCTGGCAATGAGTTCCACAGGTTGACTGTCCCTTTTGTGAAGAAGTACTTCCTTTTGTTTGTTTTAAACCTGCTGCCTGTTAATTTCATTAAGTGGCCCCTAGTTCTTGTGTTATGTGAAGAGGTAAATAACACATTTTCTCCTTATCATTCATGATTGTATAACTGTCAGATTCCCCTTAGTATGCTTAAAAGCCTTTGGTAAGGGCCTTGTCAAAGGCTTTCTGAAAGTCCAAGTATGTTATATCAACCAGATCACCCATGTCTACATGTTTGTTTAAAGAATTCTAATAGATTGGTGAGGCATGATTTTCCTTTACAAAAGCCATGTTGATTCTCCCCCAACATACCGTGTTTGCCAATGTGTTTGATAATTTTGTTCTTAATTGCTTCAATGTGGCTTAAGCATATGCAGAGAGCTAACCATGTAGTTAACTGCCTTCCAGAACAGGGTTGCTTTCCTGAATTGGGGCCTAAAAGAGAGCTGGATTTCAGAGTTTCTAAACACCCCCTAAAGTAACCATATGTATAGCTGATTCTATGTCTATATATCCCATGGTTGTAAGAGTCTTATTCCATGATATTTCAGTGGGTAATACCAGTTTTCTCTCAAAGACCCCTGTGAGGTACGGAAGGGTTCTTAGGGCTCCCCCCACCCTGTTCCTTTGTTCTTTGTGTAAAAGTAGGCCCAAAAGCTCAAAAGCAGACCCAGAATGCCATCTCAGGCAGGATACACAGGACTCAATACTTATAGAAACCTAAATTATATACTTATATCCTAACAAGGATTATGATCCCTATTTTACAGATGGGGAACTGAGTCACAAAGGGACTGATTTGTGCTGTGTCACACAGGAAGTCTCCGGCAGAATAGGCAATTGGAACAACCAAGGGGGAAAGCAGCCAAATGGGCCCAGGCAGACCCATATAAGAAGGGCTACCAGCTAGAGGGAGGGGGCCGTCACCCTCAGGAGCTCAGGAGAGGACTGGCTATCCTGCAGGATGAAGCAGGCCAACACACTGGATAAAGCAGTGTCTGACTCCAGGGAAGGAGCAGCCATGGTCACTAAAGCAAGGGCAGGAGTGGATTGCAAGGGGAGGAGCAGCCGCTGGGCCCTGGAATAAGAGCCGGACAAGATGGAAGGGCTGATTCCAGCCTGGGAGCAGATGGGGCCCTGAATTAAGGGCCTGACTCTGAACTGCTGTGGCCACTGATATACGTGGCTAAGGACTATTGAATTCTTCACCCACCCACACCAGAATGGGGAGGTGCAGATACTGAGACACGGCCGGACGGCTGTGCCACGAAGTGGGCGCTGGGACTGCAGGGAGCTGTGGGTCTGTGAGCAGAGAATGGATGGGCAATCCAACACCAGAGAGGCCAGCAGGAGGTGCTGCGGTGGTGAGCTGGGACCTGTTACAAACACACTGATAGGAATGTGGTAGCAGATGTAGTGAGTTCATACCTTAGCTCTTTTTGCTTGGTTTAACATGATTTTCTGCAAGACTTGGTTCATAGGACAAGCACAAACTTGAAAAAAGGGCTAGCTTAAGACAGCAGCAATAAAAATAGGGCCTGATCCTTATTTCTATGGAAGCCACTTTACATCGCTCTGAGAGTGAGGCCCTAAAGTGGTTGTAACCATGAGGCACTATGAGGTCTCAAAAGATGCCAGTTAACAGATGCCATCTGACAGTGTCGTTTAGACTTTGTCATTTAGAATTTTTAATTTTTTTTCCATTTCCTGTCCAGACCTAACAAAATCCAAATTCCCAATAAAGACTGTACAAAGTTTAGACAATCTGACTCACCCCATTGCTTTGCACATGGTGTAGTCACTTATACCTGTGCAAAGGGAATGCCAAGTGCATATTAAATGCTCCTATATGGACTTCTCAACTTTTTTTTAACATAAAAAAGACTTTTAAACTGAAACCAAAGCTTTTGATGAAAGTTTTCATTTTGGGTGAAATTTTTTTTTTCAAAACAAAAAGAATTGGAGTGTTGGGCTTTCAAAAATATCTCTGGCTTTTTATCTTTCCTTTCTTCATTTCTTCTTTCAAGTGACAAAATATTTTTTGGTTTTCATTTAGTTGAAATACCTTTTAAATTTTTTTTTCAAAACTAACACATTAAATTATAATAAAACCTTTGCTATTTTACCAGTTCTAGAATTAAACATTTTTCATCCTCTGAACTATTTGATCCCCTAAGTCATTGCAAGTGTCTTCACTGCTATTGGTATCCAAGCAAGCAAGACTGGAGGAAAAATAGGCACAAAGGTGAAGAGACTTTCCCAGGGTTACAGAGCTGGGCAAAAAACCCTTGGTTTCTTGGGTGTCAGTGCAGACATCTGTCCATGGGACAGTGCTGCCTCTCTAAGCATAAAATGTGTGCTAGGATCCATGCCATGACTTCTCTTTAATAGCTTGCTTCATCACAGTTTCAACATTCTCGTTAGAGTGTATATGGCTGAATTTTCAGAAATGTATGTACATCTACAATATACATTTGAGTGCCTAATTTGCAACATGATACTTAGACATATAACTGGCCAGTTAAACACCAGGTGCCATTTCTGCATCTAAATAGCAGATACGCATGCAATTCTAGTAAATTAGATGTAACATTGTACATGTGTAGTTTAGAAAAACAAGCCCACTGTATTTCGAGTAGTGTATGGAAAAAATCAGAACTTATAATTCATTTTATCTGATGAGCATAGTTCTCTGTTGTCGATTCTAGTTCTGTTTGTCATCAGACAAAGACACAGAAGACAGCCATTAGAGATCTGCATTCTTCTACCCCTAAGAGGGCCTTTTTAAATAGGCAAATTGATTTTTGCCACCAGCCGGAGTCATGCATACAAACTACTAAAGTACTTCTGATTCACTATATTCAGTTCCCCATGGTGCTTGGTAAGGTGAGTTGTTTGCCTGAATTATTTAGGAAGAGAACTGGAATAAAACTGTCTTTAACCCCTGCCTCAAGAACAGTGGAGCTGAAAGACACTCAAATAAATGTTTGCATTCCCTAGGGAAAGCTTCCTGTACATAAATTTCTGATTTACACAGAACTGATATGATCAAACGGTTTGTGACATACTGTGCACAGAACTTTTTAAAAAAGTCTTGAAGCTGCTACTGCAGAGAGAAAAGGGGAATTGAGCAAGGAAGAACTAGTAAGATTGTCTGATGTTTCAGATCAAGCAAAACAAGAAACATGGATTTAAGGTGCCTAACTTTAGGCACCCACATTTGAAAAAAATGGTCATATATTTTTTAAAGCAGCAGGCACAACTATGATCCCTATGTTAGATAAGAAAACAATAAATAGGCCTGATTTCCTCTGTCTGTGTCAGTGGGAGGAGAATTATGCCCCAATAGCCCTAAGTAAATAGCATTAAACCAAGCTTATCTCCCAAATTGAGTGCTGCTCCCTAAAGTCCAAGATACTTCTCAACTTGGAGACTGAAACCGTGGATGGCTCAACCTCCCAATTGAGAAATCCTTGATTTTAGCAGGCTACATGCAATTTGGAGATAAACTTTGATTAATGTCGTTTGCGTTAGAGTTATTTTTCAATCGCTTCATAGGGCTGTGGGTTGCTTAACAAATCACAGGCTGCTTAAAATTAAACACCTAAATCCACGTTAGGCATCTCAATAAAAGACCTCGTGATGCTGGCAGACCTAGTGCCAGCTCATGTTGAGGCCACAGGCTTCCCTGAACACCTACAAATGCACAACTGGAAAAACCAGTCTTGCTTACCTGTATATTAGCATACTCAAAATAGATATAAGGTGTTAAGATAAGAATGTGGTTAGTATTTAGTCTTTCTAAAATACTGGTAGGATGCTTCATACATTGATCTCATTTATAATAGCCATTGGTACAAAACGTTATTGAGTGTTTACAGTGTAAACCTCTGTAATTGTGTAACTCACCAAACAGGAACTAAAGTACTAATTAAGGTAAAGTGCTTGTCCTGCATATAAGATGGCCCATTGAAGGCAAATGAGATATTGTGTAGCATCAAAGAGCAAAGGCCCTGTTGACTGCATTCCTAACTCTCTCCAGGAAGGAGAGACCTATGCATGAACTCATCTCATCAGTTTTGCACTCTGGAGTGGAGGGGATAAAAATCCCTGACAAAGATAAACTGGATCTCTTTCATGCTATCTGAACTCTGAGGGGTAAAGATTCAGAGACACAATCAGAGAGATCCCCATGCTATTTGGCATAGGTTAGCCCTGAAAGGAATTTTTAAATTGACAGATTACTACAACTCTGTCACGCTTTGAGTCACAGACTGAAACTCATTTGTGGGTGTGTGTAATATATAAAAACCTTTAGTTAGTTTATTACAGGATTGGCTACCAGCATTGTATTTGGTGTGAGATCTAAGGTACAAATAAATATGGGGTAAGTGACTGGTCTCTTGAGACTCTGAGAAACCTGAATATTTTGTGATTTTTGGGTTTAAGTGATCATTTAACACATAGTCCAGCTTTTCTGAGTGGCAAGATAGAGTGACATGCCCAAGGAGACTTTCTGTGGCTCCCTGGTAAGACTGTAACAGTGGTCCAGGAGTTCACATTTGTTACAGGGCTGGTGAAATCTAATTATGGAACATACAGCCAGTTTGGAGTGTATGCCCTGCTTTTTGACAGTCTGTGCTGACGTTGACACTGAGCTGTGAGCCATTCCAGACTGAGGACAATTGGCATAGCCTTGGCAGGATTTGCATGCCACATATCAATTCGGCTTGTAGATCATAACCCCAGTGCTCTTAATTTAAATTTGATATTGGGAGTTTTTAAGGGTTAAAGATTAGTCACAATGAGTGAATTACAGTCATATAAGGGTCTTGACACAAAAGACCTTGAAAAGATAAGTAAAGATAGGGAGATCTCCCATACAAAGAGAGCCTCAGGTCAGGAACTGATCAGGTGTCCAAGGGGCCTGCTGTCCCAGACATCGTGAGGAACAGGCAGCCCAGAAAGTATGTGAGCACAAAAAAATGATGGCAGAGCTGCAGATCAGTGAGACTGAGGCTGAGGAAAGAGCTCATCAGAGTCTCATGGAACATATAGCTGCAGTCAAAGCCAATGCTAAAATTGAGGGAAAAGCCTAACGACACATGGAATAGCTAAAAGAGGAACAGAGAGCTCAAAAATTGCAGTTCTAAGTACTTGAGCAGGAAATGCAGCAGATCTAGTCTGTGAGAGTACAGCCTCCTCCACATAGCACCAGGTAGTGGGAAAAAGCCAGCCCAATGTACCCAAGAGTCTGACTATTTAGAGGATTTCCTGTCCATCCTTAAGAGACTGTGTGGGATCCACAAGATCCCAGAGCTTAAGGGGATGCCAAGCCTCTTGACCAGATTAACTGGGAAGGCAAGACATATTTTTAATGAAATGGAGGAGAATGATGCTAAAGTGTGTAAGAAATGTTAAGTAAAATGTATTGAAAAGGTTTAAGATTATCCCTGAGGCCCTATTGAGTGAAGTAGAGAAATCTTAAAATGTTTCACAATATCACTCATGTTGAACATGTGCATAAAATGTGTAATTTTATGAAAAAATGGATATTAGGGTCGGGGCTGAAGATAACTATGAAAAACTGTTTGATTTGATGACACAGGAGCAGTGGTCGGGGTGGCCAAAGATGAGGTAAAGGAAGCTATCTGTGACAAAAACCAAAACCTTCCACAGTTCTGGAAGTTGCAGAAAGTGCTGATGAATATGTGGTGTCAAGGGATCCTGTGGGGGAGGGGGCAGTGCAAATCTCAAGGGAAGGGAAATCCCCTAGTCCTTCCAGTTTAAGAGGCAGGAAGGATCTGGGAAGAAACCTAACCCATACTTCCCCAAATTCCAAAGGAGCTCATATTTTAAAATCTCTTTCCCTAAGGGAAGGCAGATAGTCTGCCATCACTGTGGGGTTCCTGGCCATATAAAACCAAATTGCCCAAAACTTAAGGTCGTCCCGTGATCTGCAGCCACAACCCCCAATGTTAGTGCCACTTGTTGACCCAAGAGCAGCAGTAGAGGAGGAGGAAGACCCAGTTAACTATATTAGGACTGAGTCTTGGGAAAGTAGATTGTAATAGATAGATTGCAATGGATGGAGAGACACATCATCCCAAGTCACCTTGGTTACGGAAAGTTTGGTGAGCGAGGAGGACAAACTCCTTGGTAAAAATTTAAATATATTGGCTTTGGTTGAGTCCTCTATGACTGTGCCCTGGGGAAGATTCACCCTGAGTGGGAGGATTTTAAGGGTGTGGTCATTGTAGTATCAGGAATTTGCTGAATCCATATCAAGGAGAAAGAAAATGCAGAGCAGATGCCTGATGGGTGGACCCAGGCACATCCAGGAGCATCACTGACACACATTCCTACACCAGTTTTGAATTGTGTGCGTGATGCTGGCAGATCAAGTGCCAGCTCATGCCAAGGCCTCAGTCCTCACTGAACACTTACAAATGCATAACTGGAAACCGGTCTTGCTTACCTGCATGTTAGCATTATCAAAATACATATTAAATGTTCAGTTGCTAAGAATGTGTTTAGTCTTTATAAAAGTCTGTGTAAGATGCTGCATATATTGATCTCACTCATAATAGCCCATGGTACAAAATGTTATAGAGTGTTTGCATTGTAAACCTCTCTACTTGTATAATTCCCCAAGCAGGAACTGAAGCATTAATTAAGGTAAAGTGCTTGTCCTACATTCAAGATGGCCCACTGAAGGTAAAGGCGATATTGTGTATCATCAAAGGTCAGAGGCCCTGTTCCCTGCATTCCTCTCTATTTCCAGTAAGGAGAGCCCTATACATGAACTCCTCCCATCAGTTTTGGAGTGGAGGGGATTATTATTACTATTTGGTGTACGCAGTCTGGTGAAGGCAAGTCACAGCATTCTTATCAACCATGTTCAAGGCACAAAGACCTCCAGGAAGTTGAGTCATTTTTCAGTCCTCAACAAAATGTGTCATGGTTTGTGGCTGCCCACATCTACATAGTGGACTGTCTCTAAAATGCCACTGAAATTCCACTGCAGCACAAATTCCACGTCCGGTTCAAAACCAGCTCATAAGGCTCCATTACTTTCATGGTAAATCAAAATGGGTTTACACTGAGTAGGGTCCAACAAGATAATTATTTATCACTTTCTCTGTGGACCATGAAGCTCGGCACGTCCTCTACTGTAAATCCCTCACCCTCTAATCTTACCAACAACAGGCGCCATGAGGGCAGATACAATGTGGTAGATTAAACAAGTCTTTAATAACAGTAGATGTGGCATTATCATGGAGTTTCATCACAAGCTTTTTACACTTTCCTCTCTGCGAACACTGAGTGGAGACTGATTGCAGAGAACTGGTAATCACGGTAAAGGAGTAGATTTAAGTGTGCCTGAAATAATACACTTGGCTGAATTTAGTTGTATGTCAATCACTTTTGTGTGAGATGAGTGAGCCCATACTCGAGCACAGTAATCTGCCACTGAGCAACAGAGTGACAAGGCTGAAGTGTATAACGAGTAGGCATTGGCTCCCTGTGTTGTTCTGGTAAGTTTTCCAAGCAGACTGTTGCAAGTTTTGACCTTAATCACAGTCTTTGTGAGATGGTCATGATTTGTGAGAGTTCTATCCAAGGTGATGCTTAGCTAGACAGAGTACGAATCATGCTTTTTTGCTGACTATTGAGAACTGTATTCAGCTCTCTGCCAGCTTGTGCATGATGTAAGTGGCAGACACTTGATAGTCTTACTTCCACTTGGTATCAGGTGCACTGATGACAATAATCAGACATAGCTATTATATATGCATTCAGAATACTTGCAACTACATTAAAGGAGTGTGACTGCATGCTGAGGCATAGGTCATCTGCATAAAGAAGGGGATAAAAGTCCTTGACAAGAAGAAAGTTGATCTTTTTCATGCTGTCTGAACTCTGAGGGGCAAAGATTCCTAAACATAATCAATGAGATCCCTATGTTACTTAGCATGGGTTTGCCCTGAAAGAAATTTTTAAATTAACAGATTACTACACCAGTCATCTTTTCAGTCAGACTGAAACACATCTGTATGTGTTGCTTTAACCTGTAAATAACTCATTTTTTTCCTAGTTAATAAACCTTTAATTAGTTTATTACAGGATTGGCTACCAATGTTGCTTTGGTGTGAGATTTAAGGTACAAAGTGATCTGGGATAAGTGACTTGTCTCTTGAGACTGGGAGTAACCTGTATATTTTGTGATCTTTTGTGTGAGTGACCATTTATCACATAGTCTAGCCTGCCTGGGTAGCAAGGTAGACTGGAGTGCCCAAGGATGTGACATCATAATGAGACCCTAGATACCTCTACAATAGCCTGACTATCTCAGTAAACCAACTAAGTCTTATTATCAGACTCACAGATGATTATGATTTCTTGTGGAAGAGTTAAAATGGTTTTTGTATAGGGAAATCATGCCTCACCAATCTACTAGAATTCTTTGAGCGGGTCAACAAGCAAGTAGGAGAGGGTGATACAGTGGATACAGTGTAGTTTGATTTTTCAGAAAACCTTTGACATGGTCCCTCACCAAAGGTTTTTAAGCAAAGTAAGAGAGAAGATCCTCTCCTGCATCAGTAACCAGTTAAAAGATATGAAGCAAAAGATAGGAATAAATGGTCAGTTTTCACAATGGAGAGAGGTAAATAGTGGTTTCACCCAGGAGTCTGGACTGGGACCAGTACTGTCCAACATATTCATAAATGAACTGGGAAAAGGGGTAAACAGTGAGGTGGCAAAATGTGCCAGTGCTACAAAACTACTCAAGATCGTCAAGTCCAAAGCAGACTGCAAAGAGCTGCAAAGGGATCTCCCAAAACTGTGTGACTGGGCAACAAAATGGCAGATGAAATTCAATGTAGATAAATGCAAAGTAATGCACATTGGAAAACATAATGCCAACTATACATATAAAATGATGGGATCTAAATTAGATTTTACCACTCAGTAAAGAGATCTTGGTCTCATTTTGGATAGTTCTCTAAAATTGTCTATTCAATAAGAGAATATTGGGAATCATTAGGAAAGGGCTAGATAATAAAACAGAAAATATATTGCCTCTTTATAAATGCATGGTATGCCCACATCTTGAATATTGTGTGCAGATCTGGTCACCCCATCTCAAAAAAGATATATTGATATTGCAAAAGATACAAAAAAAGGGCAACTAAAATGATTAGGAGTACGGAAAAGCTTCTATATGAGGAAAGATTAATAAGACTGGGACCTTTCAGTTCAGAAAAGAGATGACTAAGGGGCAATATGATAGAGGCATATAAATCGTGACTGGTATGGAAAAAGTAAATAAGGAAGTGTTATTTACTCCTTCTCATAACAAAAAACTAGGGGTCACCAAATGAAATTAATAGGCATCAGATTTTAAACAAACAAAACGAAGGATTTCGTCATACGGTGCACGGTCAACACCTTGCTTTGGGTGTTTCGAAGGCCTAGACTATAATAGTGTTCAGAAAAAGAACTAGATAAGTTCATAGAGGATAGCTATTAGCCAGGATAGACTGGGATTCCTGTTTGACAGAGTCTGGAAATGGCTGATGGGATGAATGACTTGATGATTACCTTTTCTATTCATTCCCTCTGAAGGACCTTGCATTGGCCGCTGTAAGAAGACAGGATACTGGGTCAGATCAATGGCCCATCTAGCCCAGTATGGCCATTCTTATGTCTGTTTTGGTGGAGGTGGCCTACTCGAGAGGAGTTGCCAGGGTTTTAGCAGTGGATTCCCTTTAATCTTTGGAAACTTCCTCAGAATGGACTATATCTGTACACTCTTGGAAGGACACGGACACAGCCCTCCATTCAAAGGATTGACACTCACACAGTAATATGTTCAAAACCAAAACTTTTTATTTTGAAATGGTATTTCTTAACACAATATATTTAAAAGCAACATAAATCCTCTTTCACAAGTTATATATCAAAAGTACCAAATTTCCTTGGTACATATACACATTGCAGCATAGAAATATACAATATTAAAGTATACAGTTACACTAAGCAGTTATGTTCTATATGCGCTGGCCAGTCAGATATAGGATGCTGACAGCAAGTACTTAAACATTAATACCTACACACAAAATGACATACCTATACGGACCTTCAACTTTATTATCTCATGCACACTCAGTCATATCGTTCTATTTGCTTATATAGGACTCATCATGCTTACTTTCTCCACAGTCTCTCTATTCGTTCCCTCCCATGGTCCTTCTACTTTGTCAAATATGGCTGCAGTTGCAGTGATTTCTTTTCAGCTGGCCCTCTTATGCTGCTGACTTTTCTTGTGATCTCAGCTCTGCTTCATTTCTTTCTGATTCCTGCTTTCTCAATGACTTCCACTCACCCCAGCACCTTTCACTTGCACTGCCTCAAACCTCTCAGCTCCCTGACTTATATATAGATTTTGACCTTTTCTGATTGGCTGCTATTCCAGTCCTAGCTATTAGTACACCTATCCCATCAATCAGTTTGAAGCTTTTCTGTTTGGTTGCTTTTATGGACCAATCACAGATGCTAAGCTGATGCCAGACCTGTTTGATAACCTGTGCTTATAACTGAATGACCTCTTGTTTCAGGTGTTTGGAGTGACTTTTTTTTTTACCCCAGTCTTCTGGTTGCTATTGATCAAATTATTTTAAGACCACCATTTAGATTTTCTCAGGTATAATTCCCTATGGCTGCCATTTTGGATTTCTAGTTGTAACCACTTAAAACTATCTTACTTATTAAAACTCTTCAAACTGTAGCTAAATTATATTTTAACATACACCCTAACATTATGATTCACTGTCACTACTCTCATTGCCCTAATTAGAACAAATTAAATCCTCTATCTTTCCCCTGCTTCAACTATATGACAAGGTGCTGTCCTTGTTGCTGCATTATTTACAGCTAAAAAGTCTCTTATATCAAGGCGATTGTCTGACTCCATAGAAAGATTGTTACAGAGATCCAGGAGTTCAAAGTCATGACCCTAGAGGAGAACGTTCCAAACCATTACAGTACTTGTAATGTATTCCTTTGCCCAAGTTAACACTACCCTTATATATACAGTGAAGGGAAATATGATTTGCATATCTAAAAATCCTTTGGAAATTCAAGATTTAAAGTTATGAGATTTATCCAGTTACTGTTTTCTTTCAGTCCATCTGAATAACCTAGAAAACTGGATCCTTCTGTTTTATCCTTTTTTAAAAAAACTTCATATTTATTTTCTTCCAAAAGCCTGCAGCATCTTGACTATTTATAAGTAAAAGAGAGTAAAAACAAAATCATGCCCCAATGAAAAAAAAATCTAAAGCACCACAACATGAACAATAGTAACTTAGGGGCTTATACTGACTTACAAAACATTTACCCTTAGATTTAAGTAAACATGTGGGAATATGTCAAAGGATGACTGACTGGTGAAAAACACTGAAATAGGAATGTGAAAAAGGGAAATAAATCTACGAAGATGGGGAAAGGAACAAGGCAGAAACTTACAATAGTGAGTTGTTCAGAAACATAAAGGGTGAGGGTTGACTGGAGGAGACCTGGTCAGTGGAAGGTAGAGTAGGAGAGGTCTTGAAGAAAAGAGTTGTTTGTGAGAAATGAAGAGCAAGAAGGAGAGGAGAATGGGAAGAAACAGCTATGGAAAGGCTAGAGAATAATTGCTAAAGAAGAGAGAAAAACTGGAGAAAGATAAATCACCCATCCCCAACAGGAGAGCAGACATGAGTGAGTTGTTCTGAATGAAGTGAGAGTATCCTGATCTTTCACTCCAAATTTGTACCAAACTTTTGAAGAAAGTAGGACAAGGTTTGTTAGTTTTGATAAGAAAGCATTGTTCAGCGCTATGCATTTCCTGTTTGCACTCACATCAGGAATCAAAGGAGTCAAATACTTTAAGGACAGTCCTTCTTATGGTTTTTCAATCACAACTAGAAGCAGGGAATATTAGAAATATCATGAGGAGATAGTTGACTGGTGAGAAGAACAACAAAAGAAGTGAAAAAGCTTTGCTTTCTGATGCCTGTTCAGTGACCTAGTTGAAAAGAGGTCTTTGTTGAGTTTCTAGTAGACAAGTATCTAAATTACAAAAACACTTCCACAATTGACACTTGTAATAGCCTCAGTATAGGGACAAAGGAATGAATTAAACTCTTGCCCCTAGAACAGGTCCTTCCAAGTCTAAGATTTTTATGCACATTGATGAGACAGTTGGGGAAGCTTGCATTGCATATCTTCTTAGACAAATTTTTGCTAGACTGTATTTCAGTCTTTAGGCTGTCTGTTTGTAAACAGATGGAGTGCCTTGTCAAGGATGTTTGGGCCCAGTTTGCAAACTCAAATCCCCACCATAACAAACAAACAAAAGATATAATCTTCACTAAATACTTTTACAAAAGGACCTTCCTAGCCTTCTCTGAAGCTAATTAATTACCTCATCCCAGTCCATCCATCTTACTGCCACTTTCTCTACAGAAATAACTGTCAGTTTACTTAACCTTTTCTGCCCCATGAACGTTCTTAGATAGAACTTGATTACTTTTAGCTTGCTGAAACTCCTTTCATTAGCAGACCTGGTTACAGGAAGACAGCAAAAATATGCAGTGGTGTTGGGAAAACTTGCATGTAAAGACTTTCTGTGAATGAATCTAAGGAGATCAATGGGCACTTTCATTTCCAAGTCATCATGAATGTTTTGATTGTAAAAACTGGCAAAGAGCTCAGTTTCATTCTCAAAACTCTGACTTTAAATCCTCAGGTTAGTTGCTTGCTAAATTCCGAGTGTTCCTCTTTAGGCCTGCTGAGATTTTTAAGTTTCTTGCTTTTAAGACTTTTAAGTTTCTTTAAGTTAACCGATAAAACCTTTCTCCGACTCCATCATACTTAAAAATCCTATCATCCAACTATATTAATATTTTGTCTAAGGCAGGATTGAAAAACTTGCATTCAAAAACTTTCAGGATTTAATGACCTTTCTTCCTTTGCAAGTTTGCTTGGCATTACTTTCCCCCTTCATGTCACTTCTTTTTGAAGTGCGTGAATATACATAATGTTTCAGCCTGTGAAGCAGCAGCTTCCTTACATACAATGATCTTAGAAGATTGTTATTCTGATTAAGTGTCTCAAATGCTACCAAGGTAACCACAAGCCATTTGAATGTCAGGATCTGGACTCTGCAATTTTTTGCTCACAACGTTAATTTTTGATAGTATACCACATCTCGGCCAAACCAAAAAACACAAAAGCTCTGAAATATTTGTTTGCAAGCTATCATCTTCCACCTTATGTTCTGGCATAATACTGTATGAAGACTTTGATTTCATCCAAAGTCCTACAAACATGCCCAGACTGATTTCATAGAAGACAGATTGCCTCTACCCTTATTGACCGCTTGTTGTGCTTTGGCATATGCTGATGTGCTTTTTCAAACACATACCAAAGACTGGTCAAAGTGGATATCAAGGTATGCAATCTTTGAGTAATTCTAAAAAATAGAACAATTTGGGGAACAACCATTGCAGCAGCTTCTCCAACAAGATTAAGTGAGTGATCCAGCACTTGGTGTGAAAGATGGAAGCAGATTTACCTACTTAATTTGATTTTGAGCACCTTTTTGTCATGACTGGGATGACAGCAGTGATACCTAGTAGTCAGAGCAAGAGTTGGGAGACAGGTTGAGTCAGGTACCAGAAGGTCAGACTCCAAGATGGGCCCGAAGACAAACCAAGAATCAGGAACCAAGTGGTAGGCAGGGTCAGATTACTGGTAGGTCAGAGTTTGAGACAGGACGGAGGATGAACCAAGACTGAGATATCAGGAGCCATGCAGCATCAGATTACCAGGAAATCAGGGTCATTTACCAGGTTACAGACAGCAATTGAATGACGCAGTCGAGGACAAACCAGGATCGGAAGCTGGAGTCTAGAGTTCATCACAAGTAAGGTCTGGACCAGAAACAGGCAGTTAGTTGCTCAGAGAGCTCCATTTCTTGGCTTCCTGGTTTTAGAACTTGTTTTGGCCAATCAGGGGGCTATGAGGGGCTGACACTCAGGTCCCGCTGGGTTGTACTTCCTGCTAAGTCCAGCCTCACTAAGTCCTGTCATGGGCACTCAGCCTAAGTTTCCCGTAACAGTGCAGAGGTATCAATAGCCCAGAACTGCCATGATACAATGTTCCAACAATGTGGGATCCTACACTTCATATGCTGCAGCCATATTAGCTCTGCTGTCATAGTACTGTCACCTGCAATGAGCCATAACTAAACTGGCATTTGTTTCAGCTTCTTTAAAATAACCCACCTCTCACGGTGTGGATAAACATTACATCTACAAAGTTCTCAACAATCTGCACACCATCGTTTGAAACCTCAATCAACCTTAACGTCCGTGACATTTGTTCTATTTGGGAGAGGTCTGGAGTGGAATCAAACACAATATAAAAGTATTTAGCTTGCTGCTATTAAAATTTAATAGAGAAAAGGCTGAATTAGACAGGTAGCAAGACACGCAGGTTCTTTTACAAGGATTCTGAGACCGATGGGAAAGAACACCCCAGGTTGAATCAATGAATAGTTTTATTGACAATAACACAAACAAACAAGACAATTAACAATACTTCTTACAATCAACCAATTTGACAATTAACACTTACACTTATTCATTACTATTTGTGGAAGCTTCTCTATTGATTATCCTTATCCTCGACAGATGGGCACTGGGGCAAGTCCTTTAACTTATACACAACTTATGCTTGATCCTGAAACCTAAACAAACCTAACTATTTCCCCTTCATTTCCTGTTAACCTTTATTCCTTATAAGCAGTCTAGCAATTTGCCTAGGGGAGATGTAATCCACAGATCTCAATTAAATCCCCTTGATTACCTGAGTCTACAGACTCCTGAATTATCCGAATGCTATACTCACGGCCAGACTCTGCCTCAGCCTCTGGTCTGGATCCTTCCTTCAAAACTGTCATCCTCGACAGGTGCTTGATGGGATCTGGAACTCGCAAGCATTTTAGGGTTGGTGTCCTCCCAATAGACTCAAGAGTAGACACCTGCCTCTTGAGCTGGGCTGCAGTCTACTGAACTCCTGTCTGCTCTGAGTACATATTTACTTTTCTGTGCACTCTGTGGTAGAAAAAATTTATGTGGTTTAGCTATCCTGCAGAAGACTGCCTAAGCGCATCCGGTGTTCTGTTGCTTCTCCCCGGCAGTTGACCTGTGGGTGAGCTTATCCACTAAGCATATTTCTGCGGTTGAGCATATTTCTATTCTATTCTTGCTCAACCGTTTTAGCTCACTCATTGTTCTATTTAAGTTGCCTATGCAATTTGGTCAATTCTTTATATTTTGCTAGGCTTTGCATAGTTTCAGGCCTAGTCCTTATAGCCAATTCCCCTATTTTCACGTTTAGTTTTTCTTACCTTCTTGAAAATTGTCTATTATACTTTTCTTGTGATCCTACTGATAAATTCATTTTGAATTTGGTTAGATAAGTACATCATCTTTGCAGTACTGGCCTTATTCTTTTCCACATTATCTTGCAAAATGCTATCATATCTTGCAAACAATTCCAGTAAAAAAAAAAAAGACCATTGTGAGGACTGTCTTATTTCTTCTCCAAAGCTCTCAAAGCTAAGCATTTCTAACTTAAGTACAGCAAAATATTCAAGTAATGATGCAAATACCACATGTCCTGCATCTGACAGCAGGTTTGTATACCTTTGCAAAATGAGTGACTCTTTTCCAATCAATCTGCAATTCAGTGAGTATTTCCTCCATATGCTCCTTCAGTCATATGTGTTGGCCTAGTCACTTGATAAAGTGGAAAAAGTTTGTGAACAGTTTCACAGTTCACAAATGAAGATGAGGCATTTGGTTGGAAAAGCAAGCAAGTAAAACAGAACAAGTAGGCAAGAGTAGAGCCGTACATCAGCCAAGACCACTGGTGTAAGTTGACATTGCAGTTTTGAAAAAAACACTTATTTTAATACTTGCCTTCTTGTGCATTTGCTAGGCAGAAAGCCTTGTTTTATATTAACCAGTCTGTTTTCTAACAAAACCCAGATAACCAACTCTGTCTCTTGTGGCCAAGTAGTTGGAGCTTTATGCAGGCATCAGACACCGACTGTTAGGATAACTCACAGGAACAGCCCAGCATGCCTACATAGAGTCCTAGAATTTGCCACTGTATTACATGCTAATAAAGATTCTGAGTGTCTTGCAGTTCTCCCACACTTTCTACATTGTTCATGTAACAAAATAAAATTACCTGCTGTCATTTACACTGGTATAAATCCAGGGTAATCTTCTTAAAGTCAATGGAATTAGTCTATATTTACAGTGGTATAACTAAGGGCACAAATAACCCAGTAGTATTTGGATTACTCTGTCTTTACCCTGGGGTAAATGAGAACAGAACTTGGCTCAATACACTGTTTATGTATACTGTATTTAAGTTAATATACAGTATCACAAAGCACTGCAGAGAGACAACCCTAAAATAAATTCCAGTGATTTTGTGAAACAGCTTGTGAACATTTTCTATTAGGCCTTAAGAAATAAGGCAGGATTGATCCCTTTATCACCGTTGGTTGACGTATTTAATTATAGTATTTTTCATGGTTACTGTGGCTTTTCGCCACATATTATTTAATCTAGAGAACTGCATCTTCCTCTGCTTCAATAGTGACAGATTACTGAGTTTTAGTAACTAGCGAGGAAGCCGGATTTCAGGTCTTTCCTGAAAAGTTGGCATGATCACAGAATGAAGGGCTCTGTATATGAATAAAGTCCTTAAATACATTGATATTGTTATCAAAAACTTAAACTCTGCAATATGGAAGTATGCCATTAAATGACATGTCTTCCAGAATTTTTAGGAGAATACAGAATATTGTTTACAGTCTTAATCTAGTAAAGCTTCTGGTTTTACACCGAACAAGCAGTAACAGAAGGTGCAAAAGGGTATGGAAAAAAGAAGCAGGTTTCTGGGGGAAGGTTTGACTTGTTGAGCAGAGTTGCTATTAAAAACTGCAGTTACAGCATTCAATAAGTGCACAAAGCAATACAATATGTAACAATATTTCAGACTTCAGATTATTATCTCAGCTAGTACATGGGCTCTGTTCTGCATGTTCTCAATTTGTCCTTGTCTACATCCGTGCAACTCCACTGAGGTCTGTAACTACACCAATGTAACAGAGGCAAGATTTGAACCTATGGTTACAGCAGGAAAACTAATGAACTGAAGAGGTGCTTTGAAATCCAAAGTATAATTTGCTGGGTTAGAAATGGACTAGTATAATTTATTATAACTCCATTTATATTAGCTGTACTGGCATATATTGTCCAAATATAATAATAGTACTACTATTTATATAATAATGCTTTTCAGCAGAAGCTCTTAAAATACTTTGCCAAGGATCAAAATCCATTTTTACAGGTGGGGAAACAGAGGCACATAGGGCTAGATTCATAAAAGAGTGTAGGTGCATAACAGCTACTTTAGGCACCTAAATCCCAGTGTCAGGCCTCACCGGGATTTGCAAAACCACCTCTCAGCTGCTGCTGAACCCTGTAGCTGCCTAAACTTTCAAAGTAAAAGTTAGCTCAGCCGCATTGTTTCTTCCTGTGCACTTGGGCAACTGCAGCCCCATTCTAGGCTTTTGGATGCCTAAGCCCCAGTGTGATTTCCTCCACCTACTCACCCGTGGAGCCTGATCAGGTAAATGTGCTAGGGGCTGACCTACTGGATCAGATCCCTTATGTGAACTCACACAAAACTGCTCAGGAGTGGGACAACAACCTCCTTCACAACTTTTAGCTCAAGAATTAGAGTATTCGTATTAGAGACATCCCCCCCTCCCTCTATTCAAACCCTCTTCACTGAGAGGGAGAATGTATTTCAGCAGGGAGCTGCCAACTCCTAGGAGAGTGCCCAAAACAGAGGGTTATGAGATATCCTGATGTGGAGCTTCCTCCATCACTTCTGGTGAAGCTGTTGCACTGTGGCTAAATAATGAAAGAGCCATTGGGTCGGAAAGAGCAAGTACAAGCATGAGTTTGACTACAGCCTGGGGGTGAGAGCACTCATGTGGGACATAGAGGACCCAGGATCCAGTCGCCCTGCTCCAATGACTTTTTAAATAGTATATCCACGGTAGAAAAGTTTCAACAGGAGAGACTGGGTAAGCCGTGTGCCAGAAAATCCCATAACCCATCAGCTAGATCATTTACATGAGAGGTGAAAGATCCCTTCTCTTCTTCTGGTGTAGATGGAGACCAGCGGTCCATCTAGCCCAGTATCCTGCTTTCCAACAGTGGCCAGCGTCAAATGCTTCAGAAGGAATGAACAGAACAGGGCAATTTATTGAGTCATTCATCCAGTTCCAGCTTCTGACAGTACAGCTTCTAGGGAACATTGCAGGGAACTAGCCTAATCACTGGGTTAAAAGTTATGAGGGAGGACTACGCCTCCTCTTCACAAAAATAACAGAGGTGCCTAACTTCAAGGGAGGATTTGTAGCTGAGAATCCTAAGGAGAAAGAGATGCTGAACTCCTTGTAAGGGATGAAGATTAGGACACAGCCCTCACTTTGGCATTACCCATTGGCTTGCTTAGGTGAGGTGCCCTCTAGTATACTCGCTTTTGTGAATCCCGTTCTGAGACACTTGTCTCCTTCCATTCATTGTACAGGAAGTGTGAGCACCTACCTCAAACTTTGTGAATCCCAGTGGTTTTATAGGCACATATAATTTAGGTGTGGGGATGGTCAGCAATGCCACATCTATTCTTCTCTGTGAATCTAGTGCATAACATTTACAGCCAACGTTTTCAAACTTAGGTACCTAAAGTTAGGAACCTAAGTCCGTACTTAGGCACATTTAGCCTAAGTGATTTGCCCAGGATCATAGAGTGAGTTAATGGTGGAGGCAGGAATATCCGTAGACTGTCTAGCCCATGATTCATTATTTTGTATTACACTAGCACCTCAGTCTCCCAACCAAGTTCAGGGCACTGTAGTGCTAAGAATGCACTTAATAAAGGCCTGTCCCCACCCAAAAGTGCTTAAAATCCAAGTAGCCAAGACAAACAGTAAGTGAGAGAAAGGAAGTAGTATTATTCCCATTTCACAGATGGGAACTGAGGAACATAGATTAAGGTCTCTCAGGTAGGCTGTGACTAAGAAAGGAATTGAACCCTGTTTTTTTCAACCCCAGTCCAGTACTGTAGACTATCTTGCCATTCTGTTACCATTTCTTTAATTTCTCCCTTGCTATTGGAATTCCTCTCTTTCAACTCTATACCACAATTTTTACACACACACACACATGCTTCCCCTCCCCCAAATATCCACATATAACTGGTCACATATATTTTGCCTCTTTCACAATCCTAGGGGAACCTAGGTATCATTCTTGCTGCTCCCTTCTCCCTTGCTGACAATATGAACTGCATTACTTTTAAAGTACTGTTGAATGGACAAGCTTGGGGTTGCTGCCACTATAGAAAATACTTCCCAAAAGGTTAACACCAACTTTTTATCAAAGAAAACAGCAATGAAAGATTTGAACGGTTGTTTCTTGAATTACAGCTTTTTGAGGTACTTGGCAGAATCACCTAATCCTTCTAATACTGTTCTATTTTAGCTTTTATATAAGCATCTGCTCATACAAAGTCTGCATCAAACTCCAATCCAAGAACTATTAGAACTGCTTGTAAGACTGATTGACTGAGCTGCTGAGCCCAGAGTACGAAAATTCAAGAAATAAGCAGCATAAATACCACTTGAGTCAAGCAAGAATCAGCACTTGGTTACCCATATGCTTTGCTATTCCAGATCTTTCAGACTATACTTTTCTACTACCAGGTTGTTTCTAATATGTAGGAATAAAATGGTGTCAAGAAATGTAGCTAGATTGGTGTAATTTTTTTTAAGTGCTAGGCACATTGATTGAGGCCATCTTAGGAAAATACTATAATGGTAGTTGTGCCACCTGACTTTGAAATCAATTAGACTTGACTTCTTGTCTCATGTGACACATTTAATGGAACAGATTGATCTGTTTTGTGCATGGTAAGCACTTACAATTAAGATTTGATTTTGTTATGTTACCAGTAGTGAAAGTAGAGTGTGAGAGAAAGAGAGCTAGCACTCTTCTATAAAGAATTAAAATAAGGCCATCATTTCTTTTTTTAAAAATTGCAGTCGTGATATAAAATGGTCTGCAACAAACTGTTTTTACCAGTTACCAGATACTTCAAAAATAGAGGGATAGGTGAATAGCCAAGGCAATTAAGAAGAGGTGCAGGTCAAGAGGTGATAGCCCAAGCTGTTTTTCTCCTAGCTTAAGGGTCTAACTCTACTACAACCTGAATCAAGAATTGTAGTAAGTTAATGATTTCCCAGAATTCACTGATGCATAGTTGGACAGTTGTAGATTCACAATTATGGTTGACACATGGTGGAGAAAAATGTGCCATGTGGACACAACTCTGTTTATCATTAGGAGGTTGGATGAGAGTGCCACTAAAGGATTACAAAAACCACAGATGCACTGGTACTGTTGGCACAGTTTATTAACTGGCAAACGCTCAGCCTATTCTCATGTTGGAAAAAAAAATCTGTTTAGTAAAAGGGCTTTGATGTTTTAGTAGTTTGTCATTGTTTTAAGTAACAAGACTTTAAGTCCTCCCAACTCACATAGCTTCCAAGTCACTGAGTATAACGTAAGTATGCTGGGTAAATTACATGGCAAACCTTGTTTTAATTTGTTTCCTGTGTTTTAATGTAGGGTTTGTCTTTCTGTTTTTCAGAAGTCATGGGACAGCAGGGGACAGAGGGACCCATCTTGTAAAGATGTCTTAGTTTAATCTACATATTATAAATAAAACAAACAGATCCAACTCTTTGGAGAGACTAAATAACTGCTGGTGACTCATAATTCAGGTTTTGAATATTGAATCTTACAGTTTGAAAACAATTATATTCCAAATACAGCATATACTCTCCAATAAAACCATTCATTAGGAACCCATGAAGCAGAAAAAGTAAAACTGGCACAAATGATTAATTTTAAAATACAACTAGACATCTTGCTTTCTCACCTGAAACAGAACAAAACAACACATAATTGAAACATGAGTTGAAATTGCAGAATAAGTAACCAGTTAACCTAACTGAATATAGGTTGCTCAAATTAAAAAAGGTGGCTTTAACATTTACTTTAGTACTTAAAAAACACAACTAATAAACACCTGAAATTGTCTTCCTACAAGTCAAGTACCACCCACTTTTATGTTGGATCATAGACATGTTATCAAGACCTCTTACTTCCCTAAAGTTAATTTTGAAGAAACAAGCAGTTTAAGCACAGATCTGATCTATGAAAAATCTTTTTCTTTAAACGAATAATAGCATTGTTTAAAGTCATACATGAAAATGTAAAACATCATAGCAGTACTAATTTATGACAGGTAAGAGAAGGAAGAACTAGTTTCTGGAAACTTAGGCTCTGATGCTGCAAGACACTCTTCAGAGACATACCCAACCATTTTTGCAGACAAGTTTTGAGTGGAGTTCTGCAGAGCTGCAAGAGTCCACTCACCCTTATGTATGGAGGATCAGAGCCTTAGGCAAGACAGTGCAGAATGAGATGAGCTCTACTGGCTCAGAGTCTGATCCAGAGCTGATTAAAGTAAAGGGAAAGATTTCCACACATTTCCACACACTTCAGTGAGGTTTGGATCAGAAACCAAATCAAGAGATTACAAGGACTATCAATCCTTATCAATTCAGGGCATAGGTTGATTGCATATGGGGATTAGTAAATATTTATGTCCTGTTATACCTCATTGCAAAATTGTATGGACACGTGTTAGACTTTCCTAAAAGTTTTACAATAACACAACGACAAATGCACCAAAAATGTCAATATGGTCATGATTGCTTGGTATGCTGATTGGGGGGAAAGACCACCTGTTCGTTTGCTCTGTATTGTAAATACAAATGGTAGACTCACCCCCTACATTTGCTTTTACTTTCTCCTGTATATTAATAATAGCATTAAACTATCACTGTGCATATATTTAACAGAATATTTTTAAACAACAATCTTTAGGACAAATTCAGTTGTGGATAAGCATTGAAGTCAAGTGAAATTGAGCCAGAATAAAATGATGAAAACTTTCACAGTAAATCTTTTTTTTTCCTTCTGCAACACTAATAAATACCATTATATGTATGGAAGCAAAATGTATTGTAAATTATAAGGTTTTTTATCTATCTATCCAGGGTTATAGACCATGATCGGCACTATGGTAGCAAAACACATGGTTTTCTTTTTATAAAAGAGACAAAAAGGAAATTCATCTTGAAGATCAGGCAATTATCTATAAAGGAGGTGCTTCCAAAGTGATTGGGTTGAGAATACTGCTTGAGCTCTGTGGTTTCTATAAGGAAACCCGTGAGGGCCAGATCTCACTTCCAGTGAAGATAATGGGATTTCCCATTATTTCAATGGGAGCTGGATTAGCCCTTAAATAATCATCAACTTCACAATGTCATATAGCTTCTAAGCTCAGAATGAATAAATAGTACTTAGTAGTACTACAGCCTGTGTATTTTTAATTGAACACAAGTTTCAAATTTAAATGTCAAATGACATCATTTAACAATAGACTAACGAGCAATGGTTTTGCTCCAAGAGCTAGATTCACAAAGGAATTTAGGCACATTAACTCTCAGTATCACACCACCTACCTTTTGAATGCCTAGGAAAATCATTATGATTCACAAAGAGTGAGGTAGGCACCTAGGGTTCCTATACAGTGACTGGAGGGTGATAGGTACCTTAGACTATGATTCACAATAGTCAGCAGGCTAGGCAACTCCTCATCCAATCTAGCTAATGGAGTGAAAAGGTGAGGGGTGGGTCCTAAACTCTAGGGAGTTTGGTGCCTAAATCCTGGATGAAGGGAGGAATCTTCTTCTACTTAGGATTCTCAGCTGCACACCCTCTCTTGGCATTAGGCACCTATGCAATTTCTGCTAGAAGGAGTGGATGGGATGAACTCCCTCCTAATTTTAGCTCAGTGATTAGGGTACTGAACTAGGATGTGGTTTTGGAGCATAGGGACTGGAATCTGAGTCTCCCACATGAATGCTCTAACCACCAGGCTATAGCATCATTATCATAGCTATGCTTTCTCTCTTTCTGGTTTTTCTGACTCTTTCAGTATTTACCCAGAGTGCAAGATCTTCAGCAGGAGAGGCTGAGAGAGTCCTGTATCAGACTAGTCCACTGGTCGGGGCCTTCATCTGAGATGGAGCAGATCACTGTTCAAATACCTTCTCTCTCTCAGCTGGAAATGGGACTTGAAGTTTCAGGGGGTCTCCTACATTCCAGATGAATATGGGCTAAAAGGTATGAGGGAAGTCCTCCTCCCCCCAGCCATTTTGTGTGAACTCACCAGTAGGGGACTGATCCAGTAGATGAGTTCTAAGCACACTTACCAGATCAGGCCCCATAAGTGAGTTAGCTGAAGGAACCAGTTTGTGCATTGCTCTGGGGCTTAGGTGTCTGGATGCCTAGAGTAGTGTTTCAGCGCTCATGCCTATGGGCAGAAACAGAGGGAGTTCTTACAGCAAAAATGTAGGCAGTGAGTGAGTTTAGACACCTGCAAGTCTTGGCAGTGACTGAGTGGGGATTTTATGAACCCCAGTGTGGCCTGATTCTGGGATTTAGGTGCATAAAAGGGCAGTTAGGACCCTTAATCCTTTTGTGAATCCAGCTCCAGAATGTTACCTTTCAAGTTAAAAACACACTTTGTATTATTTTGTGTAATTTATTTATTCTGGGACTTGTTATTAACAGCAAAACCTCAGTGTAGGGCAAAGAAGAAAACACAGTGACACTCACTTGTGTGCTTCACTGTAATCCTTCAATGACTGTATAATTGCTGTTTAGTTAATACCCTTAAATGCCAGTGATGAGTATGGTTTTATGTATAGCATATTGATAGTAATATCTGGGAAAGATATGCTGCCAAATGAGAGGCAACGCAAAAGAAACATTGCAATCCAAATTACACATAAAATAACAATTTTTCTCTCTGTGCAATCAAAAATTGTATACTGTGGTTATTTTCATCAACACACTTTGGTATTGTAGAATGAAAATAACAAGTTCATTTGATTCATAGCAGATGCTGGTGACATAAACCTACACACCTGTGGAGAGTAGGATGTAGTAATCCTACTGTGATTAAGGAGATGTATTCTTGCTGCTCCGCAATCAGAATGGATTGTTTACCTTTTCTATGCGATCTGTAATTAATCATCCAGGCGCGATCTGTTTGATATCAAATGGATTTAGCGACCCGCGTTGTTTAAGTAGCATGTAGGCTCATACAATACCTACTGTGTCTCACATTAAAAGGCACAACCACAGAGCACACTATGGTATTTATTTTCTTGCATAACCTGTTATCTATTTGGACCGAAAATGGCACTGTTGTGAATAGAAAGAGATAACCATGGAAAGTCTATCTGAAAAATAGATGCTTATGAATTACCATTCCTGTGCTGAATAAGTAATTTTCTTTTACACAATGCCTTTTATGTGTACTGCATTTCAAAGTCCTTTAAATAATAGTAAAAAATGTGTAACCAAAAAAAAGGAAAGGAGGTCAAATTCTGCTGTTTGTTGCACTGATACTGTGACAGAGTGGGCTATATCTGGGTCAAATTGTGAGTGAGCTTCATTTTATATAATAACCTTCAGTTTGGATTAGGACATCTATCCTGTGCTGCAAGCTGAATTCATGTCTAAACTTGCCCAAGGCAAGTTTATTATGCTGTATTCCAATCAGTTACTCTGCACAAGAAAGGTGCTTGACATCTCACTGTGAAGACACCAAGAAAATAATCTAACACCATTGACTGATTGTCTCTCAACTACAAACCCATGTCCATGGAACAATGGACTTTCTACACAGAAATCTCACTTACCCAGCCTGGACACATGGTAGAAAGGGACAAAAACTATATTTAAGAAGGGAGTGCTCCTCAGTAGACATGATCTGTCCACTATATACATGATGATGAGGCTGGAAAGAGAGGACAGAAATAACTCTGCTTACCATGAAGGGGAAAGGTCAGACATGGGGAGAGTGCATTTCAGGAATTCTGTTAATTTTTACAGATCTCTAACTCTTTATAGCTTTTTAAGAGTAAAGGAACTGTAGTTAAGATATTCTTTTGCTAAGTCTGTGTTCCTTGCTTTCTTCCCATGTTGCCTCCCAAGGAGTTTGACTAGAAGCCAGAGTGCCACAGCCATGTGGAATTCTGGGGGACTATGTTTAAGCAGCTGGAGGCATGGGAGATCTGATACATTGGTTTGAAGGTCTGGGTAGTAGACTGCAGAGTCCCATGTCCCAAGGAAGTGTTTAGTTAAGAGGTCTGAATCTGGAAATATGTCTTACAGTCCCAGAGTTAGGAACAGTGACTAGGCTAAACCCAAACAAAGTTGGTTTTAGAAATTTGTGGTATTAGCAGTTGGGTCCACTTACAGCACTTTCATGACTGTCCCAAAGGATTGTGCCAGGTTGTAAAAGATATAAATCCAGACTTTAGTGGGACTACATAAGTGTAAATGAGAGAAGTATTTGACAAACAGACATTAAGTAACAGTCATTTACTGAAAGGGGCTGGAAATAGCTGCTGCATGCCCATATGTTCTACCAACACTCCTTTGAAGCTTTCACCTTATTCTCCAGAATCTAATCTTTCTTTTCATTTGAAAAGAAAAGTCGGTCATTAGCTGTTAACATTGTGAAGAAAATCTAAAAAGTGTGAAACGAGTGTAACTGAAGCAAAGATGAATCTACAGAGAGCCTGGAACAAATACCCTGAGAGGTGTGACCTGTTGCATTCATCTTCTGAGATGTTAACAACATTGACCTTTAAATTATCATCACTGCTTGAAAGTTAAGTATTTTATTCTTCATAGAAGGAAGGAGAGGGAGTATCTCAGATTTACTGTGGATATCTCATTTTTGTTGCTAAAAATGGGTGGCTTTTTGGAGAAATTATCACTGATCATTTTTCCTCAAATGGGAAGGAGCCAAGGAGAAGAGGCCTAGCACAATGGAAGAGCACATGCAAGCCCCCTCAGAGATTACATTTTGAGTATCTGCATGATATACTGCAAGTATCATCTAATTTTTGGCAACTCATGAAGGGAGCTTATTTTGTGGGAAGAGCTAGCAAGACTAACAACTTTTTTTTCTACCAAGCTGACCCTGTCTATAACAAAAGATTAGGGTACAGTAACTGAGCTGCCCATGAGGAGAAGCTACAAAGATCAACATTAAAGTGTTGACATTCACTATTTGACAGTAATTAGAGAGAGAGTTCTTTTGCTGGTATTTGCAACTCCAAATGAAAATCTTCAATGTTTTACTGATAATCTCTATAAAATGTTTACCTAAGTGAAATGATAGACTTTAACTAGACTTGATATGGTGTAGCTGAAAATGGGCTCCTTATGGTGGTGTTGGTAGCAGAAGAGTAGAGATTGGAGCTTAAAAATGCATTATTTTCTGAAAAATGTTAATGTGAATAAAAATATAATCAACTGCTTCAGATTCCTCATGCTAAAGAGAGAACACTATTCTTCAGAAAGATTGTAATTTAAAGGAAGAGCCCCCATATTACATCTGAATAGATTATAACAATTATTACACTCATAATATATCCCACAGTATTTCAATTTTTTTGGGGGGGGGAGATAATTTTGTACTTCTTAGAATTATAGATGGAGAACATGTTTTACAACTGGCCCTGCAAAAGACAATAGTGAGTGGGATGGAATCAATGACCTAGTGGTTGGATGAGTCGCAGTTTAAAGACTTGGAATATTCTCCCTACCACCTCATCTGGACTGGGTAAGAAAGAGGGGCCAGCCTGATCTCTTCATTTCCTTTCCCCAAAGAGAGGGGGATTTTTCTTTTTCCCCACTGCATTGAAGGAAGAGTCCTGATTCTCATCTCAATGCAGTTCAGATGCTAGTTTTGTTTACATACTCCTAAGTCTTGAGTAGTACCTAGAATTCATGGTGTAGATCATACTATTCTCTGTCTGCCCGGCTTTGCAGGATAGATGAGCTGTTGCTGTTGCATGGGTGCACCAATCGGAATCCAAGAGGAGTCAGCAGCACTTCTGGTGCAGCAAGGCCCCCGTTACTTCACCCAGTGCATGGCACTACTATAAATACATAAGTCTTAAGCCGTTTCATATTTCTGTCGTGTATCCTCCACACCCTTTAAAAGGGGTCAGAGCAGCTACCATCTGCAGAAGCTGTGTTAGTGATGCTACATTGGAGATGGAGGAGGAAGAAGCAGGGAGGAGATATGCAGCCAGGGCTTCCATTGCATTCTAATTCTAAATTTAGTGGAAATCGCCAGTGTATGTGCAAAACCCTGTTTTGGTAATCAGTTGTAACTCAATTACCCAAATAACTTTTTATTTATATTTGAATCCAACCTGGAGATTAGTCTTCAGTGAGGACAAGCTACCAAGAAAATATCTTTTAAAATCAGCTTTTCCTAAATTATACTGAAGCAAAAACAGATCCTTTATGCAATTCCTTTCGAGCCAGTGAAGTAATACCAATGATGAACTAAAAACTGGGGTTTTTTACCATTGTCACACAAGGGAGCCTCTAACTAAGTGGATATTTCTCTTATGTCTTCACGATAAAGTACCTGTAGGGTGAGACCTAGCCTTAAACTTTATATCCAAAAGAAAGAATTCTGCAGAAAGTTACATGCATTTGAAAAGAGGTGTTTATAATGGAAGTGTGCACGTACCCCAGCTGTAATATTGGTCATGTGAAAATGGCATAAAACAGCAGAAGTACAATCTCTTTTCTGTGCTGTTGGACTATTTCTAGCTTGTCATGTACTGTAAGGTTACTAAGGTACCTGCAGGTGTTTGGAAATCAATTGTGCAGCAACTGAAATTTCATTTCCAGAATCAATGCTCTCCACCATCTCACTGTATGTGATAGTGGCACTCACCATTTAGGAGTTAGAGCAGATAAATGCTTGACAATTTATATACGTGCCTCCAAACAAACAAACAAACAAACAAACAAACAAACAAACTCTGAGTCCAAAAATATCCATTTGAGCCCCAAGTTAGATCCATTATCAATGTAAAACTTCCACTAAATAGGATTAGTTTCTCACTGTTTTCCTAGAACCATAGAAGTTAGAGATCATAAAGACCTATTAAATCAAACAGTCCATCTCCCCGCCACAGGATTGTTCCCTGTAGTATATTTTCTGGTGTTTTACCAGTGTAATTTTTTAATGTACAAAGTAAATGGGCTTCCCATTTCCCTCTTGGGATGCTTTCCACTACCTAATAGATTTCACTATATGGAAGACATTTATTGCTGATATTTTGTCTAAATATCCCTATATTTAAAACAATCATGACTCCTTCAATAATAGGGGTGGGAAAAGAAATGTTTTTGACAATACAATAGTAAAGTTTTACCATGACACTTCCTTTTCAAGTAAAGACAATATTTCAAATAACACAATAAATTTAAAACTTTGTGCAGTAAATGTTGATTTGTTAGTGTGAAGCACAGTAGTTATACCCTTTGTACCACCCCAAATGACTTCTATTCCTTCATGGTAGCTACAGCCTCCAGTTACAGTTACGTAACCTTTTTCCAAACTCTTCCCACCCAAATTTTTTTCTTAAACAATCTATACATTTTCAGAGGTTTTCCCCCCATTATATTTAATTTTGGGGAACATTCATGTTTTTACCTATTTTAAAAGGTATTTCTTCATGTATAACAGGCTTTACCCATTCCTTGATCATTACTTAGCCCCCTGCTAATTGTAGTTTCTGCTGAATTATAGGATTTTTCTGTGTTTTTCCATGTTATTATGTACAGTTTCCTACATTCACATAAAAAAAGTATTAACATACAAAAGGATTTCTATTCTATTGATAATTTTCCCTGGCTCAGATCTCCTCTCTGAAATGGATGAACAAGTTTTTTACTGGAAGCTTGGTAGAGCAGTTCATTTCTCATGCAGTAAGTGCAGCAACTACTTTTAATACTAGAACTCAGCCAAAATGGAATTAGAGGTGGTTCAGAGGTAGACTTTGATAGCTGAGTTAAAGTGGTAACTGGGCTGAAAGGTGAATTGAGGGGGGAAGGGAAAATAAATGAAAATACAAAAACTTTTTTTGTGCTTTGTTCTTGTTTAGAACTCAAACTTACTTCTATTCAAAAGAAAATCTATTTCTTCCTACAACTCTTTCCCAGAGGACCTTAGCAAGATCTCTGGAGAATAGCAGCAATGCTAACACATGTGGTTGAAATGTGACCCTTGAAATACCAGTAACATGGCAGCCTTTCATCTTGATCTTGCAAATGCTCATGCTCAATAATGCCCAGGGGAATAGTGTCATTGCACCTGCTGTGCCACAGTTAGTAGGTTCGCTCAGTAAATGAGCTTTCGCAGGGTGTGATGACAGCCTTTGTAGTGAATGGGCCCCAACAAAAGGTTATTTAGTTGAGATAGGTGTATAGTACACAGTCTTTGCACATTTGTTCTAATTTAAGAATGAATTCACTTCTGCATGCTTATGCCACATTAGAAGGGAAAAGGTTTACAATTTTCTTATGTCCTCTGCTCTTGCTTATCTGACATTTCTCCCAGCTTGCCACAACTCCCTAGCAAAACCAAGGCCCCACTGACTGGTTCAAGCCATCTTTTTCCAGATCAAAAGAATGAAATGTATCCAGTCAGGAAACAGGAATTATAGAGAATGTGGTGGGAACAATCACAGTTTAACCAAAATGGCTTACGTTTCAAATATCAAGTGTTCAGAATTGATATTTAAGCGTTCACAACTGAAGTATAGATTAAATCAAAACAAAAACCTTGACAAAACTGTATAGGGTAAATTCAAATAATAAATTAAAAGAAATCACAATCTGTTCACAGACATTGTAGAAAAAACAACAACAACAAACAAACCGGCTAAATTCATCATATACACTGAATTCTTTGTTCTTCTCTTAGATTTTGGATGTGTGTGCTGATAAGACCCCAGTGTCTCTAGGAACCCCCAGAGCCACATGATTTAAGGTTTTCAATGCTTATTTTGGAACAGAGTGTTGATGCAATAAGACAATAAAAAATTATGGCATGTGCCTAAAGGAAGGTCAATTTTACTCTAAAGTTACCGTAGCTCACTGTCACTCCAGAAACTTACGAAGATGGAGGCCTTCAGCAGCTAATAGAATAGAGAAGAGGCAATTTTAGTGTCTTGTGGGTCACCTCTCTTATAGTGATCTTCATTTGAACTCATAGATTTTCAGGTTCAAAATAAATAGCTTTTTATTGCAGGCTGAACAGTCATGCAGAAATATCAGCAGCTGTGGCTTATTTTTTCCCATCCATTTCAAGTCTATAAATTAGAAGAAAACAGAACTTTTGTACAATTAAAAATACTGGCAGACAATCATTTGGTTCCCTGCTTTCTAACTGAGCTTTTGTTTAGCCCAAACAAGCTCCCAATTTGCATTCATTTAACCCTCTAACCTACAAATAGTTATGAATGTAACTAACTTTGTATACAAGAGTACTGCCATTGAACCCAGCAGACTGATTCATGTGCATAAGCATTTACAGGATGAGTGCCGTATCCTTTCCTGGATATTTCTGACATAACCCTGGACCAGTGAAAACAGTGCTACTCAACATTTTTATATGTGGAGTTACTTCAGCTCTGTTGTTTTAAAAAACTACCACCCTCACTTTAGTTATATATATAAGTCCCAATTATGAGCAATATCAATTTAGCCAATCACAATTTTACAGGCATTAAAATATTAATCCAAGTAGGTGCAAACTATGGTCTATTTTATATGTAAAATCAAGAGCTTGATTCTCCAGGGAAACAAATCAATGCAAAGAATCAAAGTCCCCCCTTCCTCTAGCACAGAGTCCTAATAAGCTGTTCTACAACACACCTGGAGAAGTACAACCTGCTATTACATTCCACATTTGTAGCTGCAGGCAAGTGTCTTTAGTGAAAAAGGGAAACCAACCACCTAGGAGCTCTTTTTTAATCAAAGTTATTCCTCCTCCCTACCCTCTTCTATAGATGGTCTCAAACTTTTCCTGAATTGGCCAGTGCCCATATCGTTCTGTTGTGGAAGATGGGACGTGAAGGCAGAAGAAAGGAGAAAAAAAGTTAGTAGGCAGATTAGATCAGACAGAAAACAGGAAAACATGCATATCAGCAGAAACCAATAGGAAACACTTTTATCTGTCTATCTAAGGGTTTTCTGTTGCACTCAGCTCTGTAGGCTAGGAGGAACTTACCCTCCTTGCTGAAAGGAAGGTAGAAAGCAGGGGATTTGTGACCAGCTAGATTGTGGAATCTTATTTTCCAGCAACCTTACAAAATGCCCCTATACAACCCTAACTCATTCTTATCAAAATTATGCCTTGGTCGGAATCTTAAAAAGGACCTCCCTGAAAGAGACTTGGAACCCAAATACTCTCTTCAACTGACTTTTACATGAAAACTTTCTGACACGATGGTTCTGCTACACTGGTATTTATTTAGTTATTCTGAAATTGAAGTACAATTAGTGCTTAAGCATCAAAGAGGGAAATTTTCTTCTGATAGGTCTTCCTTTATTTTTGTTATCGCATAGTAACTTGCTGAATGTCTCATCTGTCACTTTAACTGAATCGCTAAATCCAAAAGAGAATTGTGGGTTAACAATATTCTCTTGCTTAATCACTCCAAATATTTCTGTTGCATTTTGATTTAGAATATACATGATGGTGTAGGTGAACAGTTAGCAGGGTGTATTTCTTGTTAATCTCCAATCTGTTCTAAAATGAAGCAGAAAAGGAGGTACTTTATACCTTTCACAGCCTAGAAGTGCTGCAGAATGTATTTTCATTATAATGTATTAGGAAGATAGTAACCAAGCTCAAAAGACAACATGACACCTACATGCAACATCATTTACGAATTCTTGGCAATTTATCAATATTATAAAGTGAATATAGGGAAAAGCATTAAGCATCCCATTTACATATCATTTGAAAATGACTGCAATCATAGTGGGAATAAGTCTGGCTTACTCTCTTAATGCAAAGTCTCAGTGTTCAAAGGTTATATCTGAAAGACTATGAAAGTCAGGCATTTGACAAGGGGGATTCTCTGTTCCTATGCTGGTGACTACAAACGTACACAATGCCATTATAATCCATACAGCTTTTCTTGCTGCTTGTAGAGTTGAAATATAATCACACAAGCCTTTGATCATGTTCAATTGTGTTGGCTATTAGGGTACCCTACCTAAGAAAACCTATTCTTCAAAGCTTTATTTAAACTAAAGACCAAAAAAAAGATAGCCCTGGAGCTATACCGGGTACCTAGACATTTCTTGTTTAGCTTTCAAATCTCAACTCTTTTCAGTTTTTAAATAAAAAATGAGAAAAAAATGGAAGTCGGCATCCAGAGGGGATATGCTTGGTGCCAAGGAAACATATTGATTTTGCCAAGTCCTTTTGAATGAGCCAGGTTATAATTAGAAGTGTTGAATTACTTTTGGGATGAGACCCTCTAAGCATGGGGTTACCTGCTGAAACTGAGTGGCTGGCCAGAATAGATTTTTTTTTTCTATGTGCGTGTGCGTTAAAAGCTTGTGCACAAAACCAAAGCCTGTTAGTTTCTGACACTTACCTTTCACATTTTATAGTGTTCACTGGGTAGAAAATGCTATCGTTAAAGTTATATTGAAACTTCAGTTATAATTTTCTGGTTTTGTACATTCTCATAATTTTCAACAATACTCTCTTTTGTCACTGAATATGTCCATATTTTCTATTTTATAAAGCTGGAGCAAAATCTATTCACCAAATTATAAGTAATGCAACAATAACAAATATATATTTCCTGTAAAAAGTACTTAATATTATTAATAGTTTTCCACACACATACCTAAAAATGGATGAATGTTACAAGATTACATTTTTCTGGACCTTGCTAAGAGCTAGTCTCCAGGGGACAGATCCTCAACTGCTGTAAATTATCATAGCTCTAACTGCCTCAACCTGAATGGAAAAGGAAAAAAAAAAAAAAAGACAAGTTGCCATAAATTATTTTTTTAAATGTTCTTGTAGATGTGAAGAATGAAATTTCGGTGATTGTGGAACACAATAATATAGCATAGGTCTCCATCCTTCAAAGTCTAACCACATGCTTAATTTTTTTGAATCTAGGTAATCTCTTGAAGTCAATGGAACTATTCCTATAAGTAAAGTTCTACATGTGTAGGTCTTTGGAAGATCACAGGAGAACAACTGGCAGTTATTAGGTGTTGTTTTGGTTCCCTGTGGACTTCAAATTTGTGACATCATAGAAGTACAGGGTGAAATTAACAAAGAATTTCCATATAATCAGCATCTTTTCCTCTTAAAGTAATAAGGAAAATGAAATACAATCCTAATTGTTGTTATTGAACATTAAGAAAACATATATATAGTCAAAACCCACGAAATGCCCCCCCCCCCAAAAGTTTTTAATAGCAACCTTAACTTGGTCACACTTCTTATGGGGGTGACTACATTTCAGAAATTAATTATACCATTATATATTGGACCCAATTCTGCATTGAGATTTGCATACATAACTCCAGCCGACTTCAGAGGGATTTGCATGGATTTGTGTATACGTCCAGAACTGGCTCTCCTGAAGGTGCCATCTGGGCAAGTTACTGTGAAAGCTTTAATTTTTGCATTTTCCAACTTTTAATTTAGTGTCCTCAGTTCTTCAAAAACTCACAGACCTGAAATCTTACACATCTGACTTGACCCATTGGTCTCAGCGGGACTACTAATGTGCATAAAGTTACTCTTGTGCATCCGTGTGTGCAAGATTACGGCTTCAAATGATAACTTGAATATTACATTAATGTAATATGAGTTTTAGTATTAAACACATAGGCCAGATTCTCAGCTGGTGCAAGTCAGCATAGCTCTATGGAAGTGACTTGAGCTCAGCTACCACCTGAAGACCTGGCACATATGGCCCTGACTAAGAAACATAAATCTAACTTTCCCCTCTAAAAATGTCAGGGTCAAAAGGCTGGATTTAAAGGATTAAATCCACAAGCAGCCATTATGTTTAGTCTGACCTCTTGCATAACAGACCACGGAATATGAATATCTTAGTTAGAACTCACTTTACCCTATCCCTTGGTGTTGCCATGTCATTTCCTAAAGCTAGGGGAGCCTCCTTCTTAAATCTATTTTGGACACAACTCACAAAATCATCTTTATCATGATACTTCTACCATTTCAGGTCTTGGCAATTGTTGCCCTGTCATAAAAAAAACAAAACCTTGAACACATTAATTTTCTAAAAGATAAATCTGAGCGCTAAATAGCTTGATTTGTGTTTAAAAAACCAAAACCAAAGTTGATCTTTTTATAGGATAGAATTACAAAATGAGTGCATGAAGGGAAACAGCAGATGCAATGGATATTGGTTTTTGGTAAAACATTAAAATCTCATCTAAAATCCCATTCTCCGATTAAGTGGTATGAGGCTTGGATATGACTACTAACCCATGGACTGAAAACTGGTTGAAGGGACCATAAATAGTACATACTTGATTGCAGGAGTGAGATTTAGCAGGGTACCTTGTATTAGGCCTGAACGCATTTAATATCTTTAGCAGTAGTTTAGAGGAAGAAGTAAACTGCAGGCTAATGACATTTACAGAGGATACTAAATTGGGAGGTGTTGTGAGTATTGGATGCAGTATAGCTATGGATATAGTATAGCACCTACTGAGAATCTGGCCATATGAGTTTACAGTGCAAGATAGTTTGATTTATTTGTTTGCTTTTTTTTGCTGCTTGTATAATTTTGGAATGCATGTACATCACAACAAAAGTCAGAGAGGTAAAAAGATTCTGTCTATATTTGGCCCTAGCACTGCTCATCTGGAGTACTACCTAATTGCGAGCATCATGTTATGAGAAAGATGCTGACAAAGTGAGGGGAATCCAGAGAAAAGCAACAATAAGTAATCAAAAGTAAAAGAAATTGATCTATAATAAAAAACTAATAGAGTTAATTATATTTAGTTTCCCTAAGGGAAAATGATTAACAACAAATATTTGAAGTAGAATCGGAATTCTGAATCCAAAAATCTTTGGGAACATCGCAATTTACAGCTGATTTCTGATTGGAACTCTGTTTCTTGATCTGTTTCTAATTTGAAGTAGAGATGAAGAAGAATGGAAAGGAATTATTTGAGAGACCGATGTGGAGGTTGGGGGGGAGTTGCAGACAAGCCTTTTTTTTTTTAAAAAAAAAGGTTATAAACATAGGAATAAACAATTGCAAACAAAAATATTAATATGAGGTGAATTAGAGGAAAAGTACAAATTGAATTATATGGATTCAAAAATTTAATCTTTGTTAGTTACACTTGTGAGCACAAACAAATTGCTTAGAAATGTAGCAAGTATAAATCTTATTTTTAATTTACATAAGCAAGCACTTTAGAAGATTGTCTAGACCAGATGTGCGAAGTTTAGTCTTCTCTAAGATTAAATCAAATGCAAATATAGGCCACTTTCACCACATTCTGTAAACATTAAAATTAAGATAGCAGCACGGGAAAAGATAAGATATTTATTTTGTTGAACTCCCTCATTTCAAGCCTTGCCTGAGTTGAGTGGTATCATGCAGTCATATGTCCTTCTTAAAGGGCTTTTAAATATAAAGAAGTAGAGTAACACACAAGTTTAAGTGAAGTACATTCTCTTGAGGATTCAATCACCAGCTGATTTAATGTTGCCCATTTAATCATATTATAAACTTCTTCAACAAGATGCTGTGTGTAATTGCCTTCTTAGCAGAGAAGGATGAAAAGCATACCTTGCAATTTTGCTTGTGTTAAACGGGATATTACAGTCCTACAAGCACCAAAAGTTTTGTCAGCATTTCCATTTTTAACTCCTATTTTCAGGAGAGAAAACCCTGGCCATAAAAAACACACTTTTGGATAAAATTTGCCATGTATAGTCTCATCAGGGGAGCAACTCCCCACTCCTTCTCCTTTTTATTTTAGTATATATATGGTGTCGGATCTTCATAGATTTCCTCCCT
>ML675618.1:48868822-48941075 GCA_007922155.1 Mesoclemmys tuberculata | reverse complement strand
CACTCCTCCTGGTCCTGATTTTTGACATTTGCTATCTGGTCACCCTAGATGCATAATGCATGAACATACAATATCTGCCACCAGTTAATAAACTGTAGAGAAATACAAAGTTCTGATTGAACCTATTTGATTCATTCTCTGTCAAAAGCTTTGGCCTGATTGAAGGCCAAAACATAAACCTCTCATCCTCCCTGTCGCCCGGTTTTATAATTCCTGCAAACTACATGAAAATCTGGCACTTTGTGACCTTTCATGACATTAGACTGATGGGGATGTAATAATTTCTCTGTTATTTTCCCTTGTCTCTTGTCTTAAATGGAAGCCAAAATTTTGTAATCTGTGTTCGATTTTATAATCTGTGTTCAAAAGGGCAATAATATCCAGTTCTGGATAATTTCCAAATCTCCCTTTGTGCCAAAAAAACAGAAAAAAAAAGCCATCATAAAAGGAAGATCCTAATGTGCTTTATTGTTGTCTTGTAATACAAATAAATTAACATCACTGAAAGCGCTTGAAAGCACAAGAGAAAAGAGATCAGTGAACTGCTGATAAAGTTCTGCTGTCAATCTGTCAGCTCCAGGGGAAGCCCCTTTTATACTGGCATATTAGCTTCATGAACCTCCATCTCCTGTACTGGTCTCACAAGCAAGTTCTGTTCCCCATCTGCTAAAGTTAGAAAACCTGCACTATTATTCAAAAACTACTGCTGCTGGAAAGAAGGAATCATTTATTCCTGAGAGAGCTCACTGTAGTATTCATGAACTATCCACAACATGCCAGCAAGGTCCCTACAGACCTTCCAGTACTAGGAACCCATAACCCCACATTTCCCACTATAGTCTCTTTTCTTTACATCCTGCAGATACATCAGAGGTGGTTGACCCACCTTTTCTATTAAAGTCCTTTGAAAATTTACCTTATTCCAACTTCTTCCTTTGATGCTGAACTTTTTCCTTTTATGAGCCTCATGTTCACATATTCCCCAGCTTGCAGTTGACTATTAAGCTCTCTCAGATGACTCTGAAATGCTAAATAATGCTTGTAATCAACTGTATACAGACACCCTGTAAGAGAACCAAGACAGGCCACCAGACTCCATTTCATCAATGCAGAAGCCCCCTGAATTGTTTCTTGGTCCACAAAGATGCCCTCAGTCTAATTGCAACTGTGTTATTGAGTAAACAAGTATTTAGTTTCCAATAATCCCATCCAAAATCACTGTCCCATACTCCCTAAGTTCAGCCCAGATCAAGCAGTAGTCAGAGAACTTTACAAGCTGAGCTACACAACCTCCAATTATTGAAGTAGCTTTCACATATACCCTGTCCAATAAACTACCCGATTGTCCTTTAAAAAAGTGTAAAAGCCTTCCATTCCCCCCCAAAAGGCATCACATATTGCTTTCAAGTAAGTTTCATCAGCTTTTGACCCTTTAGTTTGTTTCACTCTATCAGTCACTGCAGCTAAGTAATTAAAATCCCCTATTACAAAACAAAAACAAAATAAAAAACCCCAAATCACAGTTACCAAGCCAATAATAAGAAAAAAGCAACCTCAGGAGACCATGGCAGGAAATAAACATCTGAAGTCTGTCCTTGTTGTCAATATTCCTCAGATGCTCACTCACAACTGGTATCTGTTCTCCATTAGCAGTACAGGGGCTTGCTTTTTGGACTACACGTCTTAGTTGAATGGAGACTCTACCCCTCTTTATACATACAGGGAAAGGGGAGACCCCAGATGTGACCTCTTCCACTTTATGTTTCTGAGACAATCTGTCAGTGGTAGAGCTCCATTGTATTCCTTCATCTCCTTGGGACACCATGAAGAGTGTGACAGAGAACAAATCCTGCAAACTGTTTCTGAATGTGAGAGAATCCAGTTCTACTATGTCTGTACATTGGGTTTCCTCTGGCAGCAGCTCACCAACAGTAGACAGCTGCAAAGCAAGTTCATTTTTCTTTTGGACAATATGCACTCCTATTGCCTGTGTGTCACCTCAAATATTTCCCAATCCCCCCCAGAGTTCCCATGCCAGCTTCCCCACTCAAGGTTCCTTTGGCCCTGTGGGCACAAACCCCCAGGCACCAGAGGAATAAGGCTCGTAACATCAGTCAATAAACCAGCTGATAGCATCACAGGATCTACCAGTCTGTGCAAAGTAACTTTTGCATCAGACTCCAAAGAAACAGCTGATAACTGTTCCACTATTACATCCCGAGATCTTCCTGGAGGTCTAGAGCCTCCTCCAGCGCTGTTGCTGGAAGCCATCTTGTCAGGAAAAGGAAGTAAAAGCGCTCTCTCTCTCTTTCTGAAAACTTTTAGTTTTATTCTGATATGGAACAAAAACAAATTTTGGAATCTATATGTTTTGTGAAATAGAATTGTTGCTTTCCAAGCAGTCTTAATAATATTTCCTGAAGTTTTATTATCTTTTCTCCAGAAGCTTCATGGGACCAGATGCATGAGCAAAGTGAGTTCTCTTCAGCTCTTCTGCCCATTCTTCTTTAGTTTGCCCAGTTTCCACTCTTTCTCCTGTGTGAGCCCCAGTTTCCGTGAAGTCCAGAAGAAAAAGAAACTATGCTGTCCTGAGCCATGCATGGAGGGCCTCTGATGTTTGTGGATCTGTAGGGGGGCAGAAATCCAGGATTAAGTCTCCATACCTTCATGCCATCTCTACTGAGGACAATTCCCGTTGTCTTCATTTTGGCCCACAGAAAGTTTGCCTACCAACTGGAGAATAGGGTACATCCTCACCAACACAAAATTAGAGAAAGAGATTAGAATAGTTGATCATGATGGGTCATTTTGTACTTTCCTACAGAAACTATAAATGGAGGGTCAGAGAAGGACCAGGTAATTTCATGGCATTCACCTCACTGAGGTTCTCAGGCATGTGGAGTGAGAAACGTGTTTTCCAAGTGGCTTGCACAGTAGTTAGCACAATTAGGCCCTGATCCTGCCTGTATTTCTTTGGGAGCTCCCAGAATTCATATACTCGATAACGATGACGACATTAACCTGTAAGAAGATAGAGTTGGGGATTCAAGGAGAGTGCAGAGGAACTGACCTCCAAGCCTATAAAGAACTCTGCTTTCAACCCAATGGACTTTAGTGTCATCTTGCCTCAGTGGGTCACAGCTAAGGATACCAGATTCAGGAAAAACTGCTGAAAAATGGGGCAGACGTACCCCAAACTAGAGGTTATTCTGCCATATGATATACCAAATCAGTAACGAAAGTAAACTTCTGTCTCACCACACTGGCTAACAAGAAATCAGAAATGCAGGATCCTTAGGTTTCATGACCCAGACACTAGTCTTTATGATGAGTGGTTATTTAAAATCAATTTAATCAAATAAAGGCTTCTTCTAGTCCCAAGAGATCAGCCACACAGCCAGGTCAATACAGAACTCAGAATTTACCCACTAATCACGCTGTTGTCAATCCTTCAGTAACTAATATGTAAAGGTTTATTTATAACAGAAAATAAAGAGGAGAGAGTTAAAATTGTCAAAGAAATATTATACAATCATTGAAAAAAATTCTTATCAGGTTTGAAGCACTAAGAGTAAACTGCTAAGTTGAGAAAGTCTCTCTATAAATTACCCAAACAGCTTGGGGTCATCAGTCCTTGTTTAGAACTTCGTTGTGAGAAATCCAGTCCAGAAAAAATAAGCAGGCAATGAAGACAAACTGGAAATGTTTTCAGGGCCTTATATAACTTCTCCCACGTGGAGGTAATGCTTTCAGTTTCACTTTGTGGAAAATTACAAACACAAGATGGAGTCCAGGGTCACATGAGCAAGTCACATGCCCTTGCATGCTTTGTTGAATCATAGGAGCAGTCATTACCCATATTCTGACTAAAACATTCACAAGAAGGCTCACCAGGCAGGGATGAGCTTCTTCTATGTCCTATTGTGAGAGCTAAGTGTTCTCGATGAACCATCAACTTGAATAGCCCATTCACAATGGGCTGGCTAGACTGGATACAAACTACCTTGTGGGTATTACCAGGAGTGAGCAAACATTTGAAATACAGGTAAATAGTCGATATTCATAACTTCATATACAAAGACGATACATACATAGAAATAGGATAATATTTGATTGTAACTTTTCCATTGATAACTTATATGATATACTTTTATAAGGTTTGTTGCAATTATATAACAGTGGTAGCAACAATGACATGCATGGTCATATTTTAATCATACAGCATCACTGAGCATCCATTTGAAGGAACAGCCTATGTAGTACGTCCATATTTCCTTCCACAATGCCTAGGATAAGCTTTTGAAAATTTGGCCGAATAACTAGAATTTACCAAACTGTGCTTACATGCTTTAAATCAATTAAATGAAAATGAGATAGGATCTGAGCCCAAAACAGGGAAAGAAGTTAAAATTACTTAGACAAGTTAGATGTCTTCAAGTTGACAGGGCCTGATGAAATACATCCTAGTATACTCAAGGAGCTGACAGAGGAGATAGCTGAACCATTAGCGATTATCTTCAAAAACTCATGGAAGACAGGAGAGATTTCAGGGGACTGAAAGAGGGCAAATATAGTGCCAATCTATGAAAAGGGTAATAAAGACAACCCAGGGAAATACAAAAAGATACCCAGAAAGATAATGGAGAAAATAATCAAGCAAGCAATTTGCAAACACCTAGGTTATAATAAGTTGATAAGTAACAGTGAACACAGATTTGTCAAGAACAAAGCATGTCAAATCGACCTAATAGCTCTCTTTGACAAGATAAAAAAAGCCTTGTGGATAGGGATGAAGAGGTAGATGTGGTATATCTTGACTATAGTGAGGCTTTTGATACTGTCTCACATGACCTTCTCATAAACAAACTAGGTATACCTTAGATGAAGCTAATATAAGGTGGGGGCATAATTGGTTGGAAAACCATTCCCAGAGAATAGTCACCAGAATTTCACAGTCAAGATAGAGGGGCATGTGGAGTGGGGTCCTGCACGGATCCATTTTGGGTCTGGTTCTGTTCAATAACTTCATCAATTATTTATATAATGGCATAGGGAGTACACTTATAAAGTCTGTGGATGATATCAAGCTGGGAAGGGTTGCAAGTGCTTTGGAGGATAGGATTAAAATTCAAAATTATCTGGGAAAACAGGAGAAATGGTTTGAAGTAAATAGGAGGAAATTCAATAAAGACAAATGCAAAATACTCCATTTAGGAAGGAACAATCAATTGCACACATACATCATGGGAAATGACTGCCTAGGAACAAGTACACTATTGCAAAAAAAGCAAACATTATTCTGGGATGTATTAGAAGAAGTGTTGTAAGCGAGATATGAGAAGCAATTCTTCGACTCTATTTTGCACTGATAAGGCTGGAGTGTTGTGTCCAATTCTGGGTGTCACATTTCAGGAAAGATGTGGACAAATTAGAGAAAATCCAGATGAGTGCAACAAAAATGATCAAAAGTCTAAAAAATATGATCTATGAAGGACAATTGAAAAAATTGGACTTGTTTAGTCTGTAGAAAAGACTGAGGGGGAACATGAGAACAGTTTTCAAGTACATAAGAGGTTGTCACAAGGAGGAGGTTGAAAAATTGTTCTTGTTAATCTTTGGGGATGGGGCAAGAAGCAATGGTTTTACATTACAGCAAGGGAGGTTTATGTTAGATATCGGGAAAATCTTCCCAACTGTCAGATAGTTAAACTCTGGAGCAAATTATCTAGGAAGCTCATAGAATCTCCATCATTGGAGGTTTTTAAGAACAAGTTAGACAAACAATTGTCAGGAATGGTCTAGTTATTACGTAGTCCTGCCTTGAGTGACAGGGACTAGACTAGTCATCCTTCTGAGGTCTATGATTCTGTCTATGATTCTAGTCATCACGTCTATGATTCTGATTCATTATATTAAGAAACAACCAGTGCTGTGCCTGGAAGGGAGGAAAGAAAGATTCAGAATCTCATCTATTTCTTATGAAAACATAATATATAAAACATAAGAAATACATTATGGTATGGTATGGCCTCATTTTCCCCTCATTTTCTCTTGTATTTCTTTAAAGAGGTAAATGAGTAGGATAGTTTAGATGCTTTTTTTAAGGACTAACTTCTAAGTAGGCACTCAAATATGGAGGCATTATTGTAAGTAAGAACATATACTCAATAAAACCTGTTTTAACAGGGAAATCCATTATATATTACTGTTATATGGCAGAGATGTTCTGCATGGTCCATTGAACAGAGGATAGAACAGTGCCTTTCCCAGCCTCATTGTAGAAGATATATTTAATTATTGCTATTTTCTGATCAATATGTTCAGTCATGTGGGTAAAATTTTATCTGTTTGGATGAGCTGTTGAAATAGATGACTTAACAAGATTCATGCATGGTTCTTGGCCCTAATTTGATTTTTGTAGTGAGGTCTGCACCTGTTTTTGCAATTAGACCTGCATGGGAAGACTCCTGAGCATTTTTGAAGCCCCACTGACTCCTGTATGACTTCTTGCAGGTGGAAGGGTCCACCTCTATGGAGACCTACTGAACCTTTGGGCTCCCACTTTGTATATCTGATTGCATATGGACTCCTAGGATTAGTTCTATTGTGTGTCATATGGGATAAGTATGCTTGTCCCTTATTCTTCCCACATTTGCATAAAGCACATTCCATTGATCAACAGCTTGTATCCATTGTGGATATTGTGTGGTTGGATTCTGGGATATGGCATGATACAACATCTGCACTTTTGCTGTTAGCAATCTATCTAGATTGGTCTTATCACCATAGTATCTGAGCATCTCACACTTACTGATGGATTTCATCTTCACAACAGCCTTTTGAGGTAGAAAAGAATTATCACCATTTTACAGATAGGAACTGAGAGGATAAAGTGAGTGGTCTAGATCTCACAGGAACATGGATGAGCTGGGAATTGAAACCTGCTTTTTCTGAGTACAAATTCAACATTCTACCCACTAGACCATCCTTCCTCCAAAGCTGTAGCTTGTGAAACAATGTTTAAGAAAGTTACATTATGAAAGTAGCCTCAATAGCCGGTAAGCCAATGGGACATATGGACTATGGAAATTAACATGAGTTTTGGAGCTGAAAGCCTATGCAGATTTAGCACTGTGTGCCTGGCTTGAAATCAGAAAAGCAAAAACTTTTGAAATGAAAATGAAATCTCCAATGCACATATGTCCTTAAGGATCTCCAGTAATGGGTAGTTGATAAGTTAAGAATGAAGTCACATAGTTTCATACCTTGCAAACCAATAAAGAATACAACCCATTAGAAACCCCATGTCAAAATTCTGGGAAGTAGCCAAAACCACTTGCTTTGTATGCTGTGTATTATACCATCTGACAACATAAAAGTAGTTCCCCATTGAAAATCCATAAACTTAAAAAAAAATTAAAATAAAAAAGAGGTCTGTGGAAGTCTGTGAGGAGTGTGGCTGACAGCAGCATGCACTACTGGCAGAAATCCACAAGTCAAGGTGGCAACATGTAAATAATGCAGTGGATAAACACACAGGGCCACCTACAAACAGTGTGGGGAGTGTGGCCCAAGTCAGATTGTCCCTAGTCTCAGTGTCCAGCTCCTGCCGAGGCCTGGCTTCTGACCACTGGGACCCACCACAGCCCCCAGCCACCATGGTCCCCAAGGCCCCTGGAGTCAGCATTGGCCCCCAACCTCAAACACAGTCACCCAACTGTGGCCTGTCTCCCAGTCACAGCCCCTTCCCACCTATGGCCACACTCCCAGCCCCAGCTGCACGAGATCCCTGAGCATGTAAACTGTGATGGGAGTATGTGAATCCTCCCTGGGGCCCCCCAGTATGCAACCATCCCACCATAAACCTTTGAACTAAAAAAAGCACTGCAAGGATCTGCATAGCCATTTTGCCTACTGATGAATGTAATGGCAGAAAGGTAATTCGAGATTGTTGAGGCTGCCAGTTGATGGGTTGTCAACGACAACATATACCGCAGCACCTGCTCCTTTGCAACAGGCCCAATTGTTGACTGGCCTTCCCGAGTCTGAGATTGCATGAAATAATTAAAACTTCTTTCACAGCTCTGCCATATGTGCAGAGCAACTGATCTCTGCATCTCACCGACAACCATCCTACGTCAAGGTTCCATAGTGCAAGGTGCCAGCTTGAGAAATCTGTGATTTTGAAAAATAAGATAACGCATTTGCTATGCCGTTATGAACCCCAGAAAGGTGATGAAGTAATCTATATTTCCTGGAGCCTTCTTAGGGGCCAACTCTTGGGGCAAAACCCCACAAATTCGCCTCAAGTCATTCTTGTGGAATCATTATCTTAATAATATAGCCAAGTCCTTCCCCGACTTCAATTATTATGATGTTAAACATAACAGGGACCAGAACCCCCCATCCCCATTAAACCCCACCTACAATCTGTCCCATCAACTTTGCTGAGGTAGTCTCTCAGGAGCACTCTTAACACTGCCAGCTTAACTGGAAATAATACCCTTGCCTAAACCATTGCTTTCAGCTAGCCCTCTGCCCTCGCTTGTGTTCTGTTTCTTATGCCCCATACCTGCCAAGCCAAACCTGCATGTGGCATTCGCAGCAAGGCCAGGAGGGGAGCTGCTCGAGCCGGGCCTTCCACTGCGCCCCCTGCCAAAGCCCAGCGGTTGGCACCGGCTGAGGAAGCCGTGGCGGTGGATGTGGGCTGCACCATCTCCCTCCTGGACTCCCTTCTGGAGGAGCCCCTGGCTGGAGACCCCCCGCCCCTATGTCAGCTGAACCCCCCACCTGTGCTGGGGCTGCTGCTCCCTCGGCTACCGCTGAGGAGGACCTCATGGTGGCAGAAGGGGATTTCTCGTCCCTTATGGAGGAGATCGACGCCCTGGGTCTGACCCCAGCCAGCCAAGGGGAGGATATCTCCCCCCACATGGAGGGCCTAGCACACAGCAGCACCGAATCACCCCCCATCCTTCCCTACCAGACTGCTGTACCTGCCCCCTCTCCCGGGGCCCCTCTCAACTCCTCCGCCCAACCAGCTGACGGTGAAGATCCCATCACAGCCGCTGCGCCCCTTGCAGCACTGGCTGGGGCCACGGACCTTGAGTCGGGACCGCCGGGTGGCCCCTCCCCTGCTGTGGGCTGCCCCCCCGCCACCCTCGAGGGCACCAGCCCAGATGTCTCCTCTCAAGGGCCTGAAGATACCAGCACCGTACCACCTGAACCCACCCCTGTAGAGGACCTCGTTCCCCTCCCCACCCCTTTAGTCCCCGGCCCCGATCAGGAGACACTGCACTCCGTTGGCCCAGCTGCCGGGGCTGCGGAACGTGCTCCTGCTCCTTGTCACAATCCCTCCCCTGTCCCAGCTCCCACCCCCCTTCCCATATCCACCCCACCCCTGCCTCCCATTCCCAGCCCCAACCCTGCCCTTCCTCCCCCTGCTACCTGCACCCCTGCCACACCTGGAGTCATCCCTTTCCCCCTCGGGAGCTCCCAAGAGGCAGCTTTGCATTCACTGCTCCTGGCCCCCATGGGGCCACCGTCTTCCCTCCACTACCGCTCCTAGACCCAGCCCCAACAAGCTGCGGGGCTTCTGTGGGGGCCGAGCTGGAGGATGGACCCCCTGCAGTGCCACGAGAGGAGCTGCGTGCTTTCCTCCGGGATACGTGCGGCGCCCGGAACCGGGTGCAGCTTGCTCTGCAACGCTGGGGGGACTTTGACCAGATCCTCCGGCCACAAGTGCCACACTGAAGGAGGGAAAAGGGACCGGGTGACAGGGTGCCGCAGCATATCAGAGGACCCGCATCTTCCATAACGCCCTGATGGCCTATGGAGTCAGCCACGAGATGCTGCGGAGCCCGACGAGGACTGCTGGCACTCCTGCCCACGAGGATCTCCTCCAGCCCCCTTCATAATGCCTGTTACCTTCACCACCTTAAACACCAGGGTCTGCAGGATGGGTCTCCGCAGGAACCAGGTGCTCTCCTTCCTTCGGGAGGGAGGGTACTCTGTAGTGGTCCTGCAGGAGACCCATGCAGACCCAACCACCGAGGCCAGGTGAAGGCTGGAGTGGGGAGACGGGGTGCACTTCAGTCACCTCTCTGCTTGCGCGGGCGGGGTGGCCATCTGTTCTCCCCAGATCTGCAGTCTGAGGTACTGGGGGTTACCGAGGTCGTGCTGGGCCATCTGCTGCACCTTCGGGTCTGCGTAGAGGGGCTGGAACTGAATCTCATCAACATCTACGCCCCAATCGTGGGCCCGGAGCAGGTGCGGTTCTTCCAGGGGGCGTCCGCCTTCCTCGGCACCTTGGACCCTCGTGAATGCCTGGTCCTGGGCAGGGACTTCAATATCACCTTCGAGGAACGAGACCGCACAGTGGCCAAGCACTGCCAGGCCGCCGCAGATGTCCTCCGAGAGATCATAGACCATTAGTCCCTGGTGGATGTCTGGCGCGACAACCACTAGAACGATGCCGTCACCTTCACCTTCGTCCCAGTGGGAGAAAACCGGTCGAGCCACTCCCGGTTGGACTGCATCTACCTTTCTCACCACCACCTTTCACGGGCCCACTCCTCCAACGTACAGCTGCCCCCGTTCTTGGATCACCACCCGGTGACCGTGACGGCCACTCTCACTGCAGAGAGGCCAGTGCCAGCCTACTGGCACTTCAACAACAGCCTGTTGTAGGACGTGGGCTTCGTGGCGTCCTTCCGGGAGTTCTGGCTGGCTTGGCAGAAGTAGAGGCATGCCTTTCCCTCAGCGCAGCGCTGGTGGGAGGTAGGGAAGGTGCGCGTCGGGCTCTTCTGCCACGACTACACTCGGGGGGCCAGCCGGCGGTGGGACGCGGGGATGGAGCAGCTGGAGCGGGAGGTTCTAGTGCTGGAGAGGCACCTCGCCGCCAGCCCCGAGGATCCATCCCTCTGCGGGGGCGTGCTGGGAGAAGTGGGAGGAGCTCCGAGCCCTCGAAGTCCTTCAGGCTCGGGGAGCCTTTGTTTGATCCCGCATCCATCTCCTTTGGGAGATGGACCGCGGCTCCCGCTTCTTCTGTGCCTTGGAAAAAAGGAGGGGGGCTCGGAACCACATCACCTGCCTCCTGGTGGAGGATGGCACCCCCCTCACAGATCCGGCGGAGATGCGTGGAAGGCCAGGGCCTTCTATGCTAGCCTCTTTTCGCCGTATCCGACTGAAGCCGCCGCCTGCTGGGTACTCTGGGAGGAACTTCCCACAGTCGGCGTGGGCGACCGGGACCGGCTGGAGCTACCTCTCACTCTGGCTGAACTCTCGGGAGCCCTCTGCCTCATTCCCACCAATAAATCCATGGGCATAGATGAGCTGACCATGGAGTTCTACTGCTTGTTCTGGGGCATCTTCGGCCCAGACCTCGCCACTGTTTGGGCTGAGTCCGAGGCCAATGGAGAGCTCCCCCTCTCATGCAGGTGGGCCGTGCTCGCCTTGCTGCCCAAGAAGGGAGACCTCTGCGACCTTCGGAACTGGAGTCCCATCTCGTTCCTCAGCACGGACTACAAAATCATAGCCAAGGCCCTCTCGCTGTGACTGGGGTCCGTGCTGCGGGACATGGTCCACCCCAATCAGACCTACACCATCCTGGGCCATACCATTTTTGACAATCTCTATTTGGCCCGGGATCTCCTGGAGCCTGGGTGCAGAAATGGCCTGTCGTTTGCCCTCCTGTCCTTGGACCAGGAGAAGGCGTTCGACAGGATGGACCATGGGTATCTCCTGGGCACCCTGCGGACGTTCAGCTTCGGGCCCCATTTTGTGGGTTTTCTACAGGCTCTATACGCCTCCGTGGAGTGCCTGGTCAAGCTCAACTGGACCATGACTGAACCGATCCGTTTTGGGGGAGAGGTGCGCCAAGGCTGCCCGCTGTCTGGCCAGCTGTACACCCTGGCCATCGAGCCCTTCCTCTGTCTCCTCCGTCGGAGGCTGACGGGGCTGGTGCTCCGTGAGCCAGAGCTGAGGCTGATCCTGTCGAACCGTGCCCAGGAACCACCTGTACACACTAGTGCTCCACACCCTTCATTTCCTCGCCCTCATGTCCTGCCCAGACAACAAATGGAAGAACCTAATGATACCTGTGGAGGGCGAGGACCCCCAGTGGGCCAGCCTCTATTCCACCCTAACCCCGCGGATGGCCGGGGACATCAGTTGGTGGCTCCTTCATGGAGCCATGAGCACGGGCGTGTACCTGGTGCAGTTCACCCCTCGCCCTGACACCTGCCCCTTTTGCAGTGCAAGGGAGACCCTGGCGCACGCCTATCTGGAGTGTGCCAGGCTGCAGCCCCTATTCTGGCTCCTCCAGAGCCTTGTGTTGAGGTTCTTGCTACACTTTTCCCCCCACCTGTTCATTCATGCACACCCCATCCGAAGCCCCAGGAGGTTGCGGGACCTCCTCGTCAACCTCCTCCTAGCCCTGGCCAAAGTGGCCATCTACAACACCAGGGAGAGGAGGTTGGCTGTGGGAGAGCTTTGCGACTGTGGGGCCTATTCCCGTTCCTCCATCCATTCATGTATCTGGATGGAGTTCCTCTGGGCAGAGTCCGCTGGCTCCCTAGACACCTTCCGGGAGTGGTGGGCGCTGTCTGGGGCCCTCTGTTCGGTGTCCCCCTTTGGTTCCCTTTGTTTAAACCTGTGACCCCCACGCCCTTTCCTGTTTTTTATTTGTTGTCCCCTGGAATCAGTTGAGCCCCAGGTCCCTTGGCTCCCCCCTTAAATTGAGGGAGGGGCCTCAAGCGGTGGGTGAGCACAAGCCCACCCACCCCTCTCCTGGTCCTCAAATAGTCACACCCTTTTGGAGGACAGTTGGAAGGCCATCTGCTGCTGGGGTGCTGCTATCTCTTGGGGGTCTTGCAGGCCAGTGACCTTCCCCCATTTGGGAGCGGGTGAGTGAGTGGCCCCTCCACTGCTTTTGCTGCTCCCAGGACCAGCACCACCACCACCACCACCAGCTGCAGAGAAGCCCCCTATCCCATTTAGCCTGCTTCCTTCCTCCTCCTGTTGCTGTGAGTGCCTCATCCCTGCTGCTGCCCTGCATTTGAGCCCTTCCCCCCCTTACCTGCAGCAGCCCCTGATGACTGGTCCCCTCCCCTTCCCTGCAGTTTGTTAATTAGCTTGTTTACTTATCCCTGTGTTAGTTTGTTTGCCCTATCCTCCTTGCTTTGGTCTTCCTTCCAGGTCAGTTTTGTTTGCCCCGCCCCAGACCCTGTGTTTGTTGGTTTGTTCTCTGCCCTGCCTGGCCCTAGCAGTTTGCTGCTGAGGCTTTCCAGCCCTGCCTCAGCCCCAACTGCCCCCCTCCTCCCCTGATTGCTGCTGCTCCCCCCCTGATCTGGCCCCATGCTGTGGCCCCAGCAGCGCTCATGATCCCCCCCTTAATTGACCTCTCTGTCAGGCCAGCTGTATGCTCTGGCCATCGAGCCCTTCCTCTGTCTCCTCCATTGGAGGCTGACGGGGCTGTTGCTCCAGGAACCAGAGCTGAGGCTGGACCTGTCAGTGTACGCCGATGATGTGCTCCTTGCTGTCCAGGACCTAGGCAACCTGGTGTGGCTGAAGGCCTGCCTGGTCATCTACTTGGCGGCCTCCTCCTCCCGGGTCAACTGGGTCAAGAGCTGTGGCCTGATGGTAGGGGCCGGGTGGTGGACGAGGTCCCTCCCACCCACGCTTCAATCCATCCAGTGGAGCATGGGTCCACTGCTGTACCTGGGCATTTACCTTTCCGCCATCCATCTGTCCCCGGTGGAGAATTGGCAAGACTTGCAGGACTAGGTGTCTAGGTGACTGCGGAAGTGGACGGGAGTGCTCCGGTGCCTCTCCCTTCAAGGTTGGGCACTGGTGCTCAACCAGCTGGTCCTGTCCATTCTCTGGCATTGGATCAACACCCTGGTCCTGACCCTGAGCTTCCTGGCCTACCTCTAGAAGACAGTTCTGGAGTTCTTTTGGCCAGGACTGCACTGGGTCTCTGTAAGGATCCTGAGTCCTTCCCCCTGAAGGAAGGAGGGCAGGGCCTGTGCTGTATCCATAACCTTCCACCTCCAGGCCCTGCAGAGAGTCCTCTATGGTGCAGGTAGTCTGGCGTGGAGCCACTTTGAGCACGACTTCCTCTGCTGCCTCCGAGGGCTCTGATACGACCAGCAGCTCTTTTTTCTCCATCTGAGAGGTCTTCCACACAACCTCTCCGAGCTGCCAGTCTTCTACCAAGACCTCCTCCGGACCTGGAGGCTGGTCTCAGTCTCCAGGCCCCTTGCGGTCACCGAGGAGGAGGATCTTCTTATGGAGCACCTGCTACACAACCCCCAACTCTGTGTACAGGTGGCACAGACTCCCTCGGTACGACAGAGTTTGGTCCTGGCAGGAGTCACCAGGATCAGAGATCTCCTGGACTACTCCCGGGGGGGACTGGGTGGACTTCCAGTGCTGGCTCGGCGCATGGGGCTCTCCACCCATTGAACTCCCCGACGCATACTCCAGGAGGTGAGGGCAGCCTTGCCCCCCACTGCTTGGGGTTACCTCGAGCGGGTCTTGCGAGAGGGTGCTCCCCACCCCAACCCCTCAGCCTTGGCTCTCCAGTGCTCACCATCGGGCCCCAGCCCGTGAGTCCCCCCAGCCTCTTCCTCCCCACGCACCAAGCCAGCTGTGCGACTTGCAGCCGGTCCTTTTTGTACATGCTCGTGCTCCACACACTTCATTTTCTTGCATTCGTGTCCCACTCAGACACTAAATGGTGGGACCTAATGACACCTGTAGAGGGCGAGGACCCCCGGTGGGCCAGCCTCTATTCCACCCTCATCCTGCGGCCCACTGGGTACATCAGCTGGTGGCTCCTTCATGGAGCCGTGGGCATGGGCGTGTATCTAGTGCAGTTCACCCCTCGCCCTGACACCTGCCCCTTTTGCGGTACGAGGGAGACCCTGGCGTATGCCTACCTGGAGTGCACCAGGCAGCAGCATCTGTTCCAGCTCCTCCAGAACTTCCTGTTGCAGTTCTTGCTGCACTTTTCCCCTCACCTGTTTTTTCATGCACACCCCATCCGGTGCCCCACCAAGTTGCGGGACCTCCTCGTCAACCTCTCCTAGGCCTGGCCAAAGTGGCCATCTACAACACTAGGGAGAGGAGGTTGGCTGTGGGGGTGCTCTGTGATTGTGGGGCCTATTTTGGTTCCTCCGTTCATTCATGTATTTGGGCAGAGTTCCTCTGTGCAGCATCTGCTGGCTCCCTAGACACCTTCCGGGAGCAGTGGGCTCTGTCCTGTTTTCTCATTTGTTGTCCCCCATAATCTGTTGAGCCCCAGGTCTGGTGGCTCCTCCCTTAGGTTTAGGTTTACACCCACCCACCCTCTCCTGGTCCTCAAATAGGCACACTCTTTTAAAGCCGTCCGACCTGACTTTATCACACCCCACAGGGCTCTACGAATAGGCCACTATTTGTATGGGCACCAGATCACCATGGCATCATTGATTGCAACCACAGTGTATGATGTGATATTACCCACTAATCCCAGTTTGTGTTGCTGCCCTCCATCTAAATTGCTCATCATAACACCTGCACAGATAAGGAACGCAGCCTCCCAATTTCCCCACATTCTAGGGACCCTCGACTACTCAAGCATCTTTCTATTCTGTTTACTCAATTCCTGCTTATTGTCCACCAACGTCTCCCTGTGGTACTATATCCACATATTCACTACTTAGGATTTTATTTCCTCATAGTAATGAGAAGATGAACACCCGCAGGGTCAGCCACTCTGCCATAACTGAATTCAGGACTAACTGATGTGGTACCCTCATTGCCCTGTTCCCAGAACACCTAAACTATAAAGGTGGTGCATAAGTATGAAAGAGCTAGGACTCAAAGCATGTAGGACTTTATGGTTTAAAGACATGACACTTAATTGTACCTGGAAATATGGATAGCTAATGCAATCTACGGAACACTGGTGTAATGTTTGTGTTGTCTGTGAATTACAATGACTATCCAAGGAATTAATTATTATTTGCTTCTTGCAATAAAGTTTTGCTGATGAAGATCCTTTTTCTATTCTCTTTGGAATCTCATGGAAGATTGAGTACAATGTAAAGAAAATAAATTGTATGTAATGAAATTTATGAATTATTTCATCAGAATTCAACACATTTATGGCAATTTATTAGATTTGTTGGTGAGTGCATTTATGGATAAGCAAAGGAATACAGTATAATTCATTTGATAAGCCAAGTGCTCTATTTTTATGTGTTCAGTTAACTTTTCATTGGGTTTGCATTTTAAATTGTAAGAAAGCCCTCTTTTGCTTTTCTGTCTATTTTTTTGCTGGCTTACTGGTGGGTAAAGGCAGTGGGAAGAAATGTGTGTGTTTTGGAGACTGTGGGAGGTTAGTAGTCAAAGCTAGTGTTTATATTAGCATTAATGGGAATTACTAATATAAATCTCTGCACTTTGAGATAATATAAACCTAATAAGAGAGAGGAAATAATATTGCATGCTCTCTGAGCTCTGTACATATGCTCCCACAATATACCCACTCCCAAAGAAATTTTCTCTGACATAAATTATATTCTTGTAAATGAAATTAATGGAAAAGTTTTGAAATTTTTCAGTGCTTGAAAATGCTAAAACTCAGTTCTCTCTCTCCTTATATGCCTGTCACCAAAGTGTCTGGGAGCTCACACGCACACACACACACACACACACGAGCATCTGTCCCCCAAGAAATCACAGAATGTCAAGCATTTTCTTGAATAACTTATATTGAGGGCTGATTCTTAGCTTCACTGAAGGTCTCTTTCAACTATACTTGAAATGTAGAACAGTTGTAAAGTGGGGGGAGGCAGTGTGGCTTAGTGGACAGAGCACTGACATGGGATTCAAGAGATCTGGGTTCTCTGCCACTGACCTGCTGTGTTACTTTGGGCAAGCCACTTTCTGTGCCTCAGTTTCCCCATCTTTAAAATAGAAATAATACCAGCCTCCTTTGTAAAACTTGTTGAAATTTACTGATCAGTCTATAACAGCTAGGTATTATTAGTAGTATTAAACTTATGCTAATTTATGCCTACTTTACACTGCAACAGTGGTGAAAATTTAACTTAGTGTAACTGAGACTTGCAGTTTCTGACTTTAGGCATTTTTTTTTTACCTCTTCATGAAACAGACACATTGTCCCTTGTATTACAGAAGTCAAACACACAATTCAAACATATTTTCTATTGCTCCTCTTAAACCTAAATATAAAAGGTAGTACATGTTCTAAAAAAGGGAATCTAATACAATATGTAAGTTCTTTGAGGCTAGGAAAGTGTTTTTGTGTGCATTTGCCACACTTAGCATAAACAGTAATATACATGAAATGATGATGCAAAGTGTAGCAGCGTTTTACTGGTGGTAGCCATGTATTATTGCTCTGGAAAGACGGCTTATCATGAACTTGAAAATTTGTGTGCATCTAGTTTATTGAAACTTTCTATTTTACATTTTCAAGTGTGCATTTATGTAAAAAAAATTCAGTGTTTAGAGAAAGACATTGATGTTGCAAAGGAAACAAGAGATTTATTTACTCACTTTCTCATTTATTCACTACCCCTGACTTTTTCCCCTCCTTTCTTATTTCTCCATTGTCTGCTTGGAAAATAAACTCAAAATGTGACATGTGCAAAGAATAAATAAAATGTTGCCTCCAGAGTGCTCATCAAAGACAAACTCAAACTAAATATTCTAATGAAAGGTAAATTAACAATGGACTAAAACATAGTAACACATATGTAATGAACTAAAGAGAGCATAAATCAATAATTGCACTCAAGCACTGTAGAGATGATACTGTCCTAGAGTCTACCAGGAGACAATTTGCTGCAGTATTTTGTGAACACAACTATCTTGGGGAATCAGGCTGTAGAGGACATTTCAGTGGGAGGAAGAGAGCAATAGGAAAGAGCAGTATGATTCATGTTCAGCATCTCAAGTGGAGGGTAGAGTGCAAGGACTGAATAATGAAACAAAGAGGAGATATTCTGCATGCCAGGAAGGTTTCTGTTAGAGAGCTGTTAGAATTATTTAAAAAGGTTAGTCTATGAATAAACATGCTTCATCAAGGTCTCTTACACATGCAAAGAGAGATGCTAATGAATAATAAAAGAGTAATGGGGACTGGCGAAGAAATTAATGTTAATCTTATCCAAAGCAGATACAAATTAATATTGGAGCAACATTTTTGTAATCACTTCTCAAGGCAAAAATTCAATTAATGTGACTAAATCAATATTTCAAATCTCAGTCCCTTGAAAGTATACTTGTCTCTCTTCATATCAGCATGCTCTCCTCTGTGATCAGTCTGTGCTATTCAAGCCAATACTCAGGGAGATTTCTTAATGGTCTGTTTTCGAGAAATTTTGGTCCAGTTCTATAAACCATAATGCTGTATTTCAAGCTGCCTCTGGGTAGGTTTCAGTTAGAAAAAGCTAAGTTTAAATAGAGTAATTACTCTATAGAAAAGTGAGCCAGGCATAGTTTTGCCTTGAGCTTCAGCTTTTGATATTTTTCTCCATGACAAGCTAGTATTCTCAATTTGCAATGGACGCCATGTCAATATAGATGACATTACACCTTGGACAATATACTCTAACCAACATTTTATATTAGGATGAAAAACAGTGTGGAAAGAGAAAACAAACAACTTCATCTGAGCAAAAATTAAAATTGTCTCTTCAAAAGAAGAAACAGCTGTATCTGCCTTAGTTTTATTGCAAGACGGAGTACTTTATACACCTCTGATAGGTATCCTCCTACCCCAAGTATATCTAACCATGCAGTGAAAAGCTATATTTGCAAAGATCACAAGAATTATTATGCAACTCATACACTTCAAAAATAATACGAAATATCAGAAACTGGTTCCTACTTTCTATTATTTTGTCTTTCTTCTCTTCATTGGCAGTCACTAGAAAAGTTATTTTTATATATGTACAGTAAGTGATTTTTCTTGTATACTAGACAATATAAATGTTTATCATATTTTGTCTAAGGTATCAGAGAACTGGGAAAAGTTTATGAAACTAAATGGACTCCTCGAATAATAGTTTTGCAGCCTGGTGGACTGTGTTGTTTATGTTGTAACCTCATGACCGATTTATACAATAAGATGTGCTAATGCCACGATACTATGATAGATTGGAATTGAAGCATGGTCAACAAATAGCCTTTCTAAACCAAATCGTGGTCCATACAGAATTATCCTATTAAAAAAACTGTATGGACAATTTCCCTTTGTACTTTTAATAGATAGAATATCATTCCCATAATGAAAGAAACATGAAATGGTTTCCTTGCTGAATGAGCTCCCTAGAGATTCTGGGATTTGTCTCATTATATAAAGCTTTTCCATCACCATTGCACTACCTCTTCTCATCTTTGGTTCTCATCTGAGTGCAGAAATTTCTGTCAACAGCTTTAGCCTGGCTAAACCGGCATAACACTGAAAGGGGATATGCAGTAGATAAGATTATTTTTTTTCCATTTATGTAGAAAATTATACACACAGTGTTCCTACTTTAAAAAAGATTACTCTCTGATGTGGCCAGCATTCTGCACTCTCATTAAAAGATAGACTACAATTTTATTTCTCTAAATAAGTAAGTCTAGTTTAGGCTAAGAGATCAGTAATTTCAATGCTGCTACATTCACAAGGGGAAAAAAATGTCATTGCTTCTGTATTCTTATCAGAATCCTTAGGTAACTGACAACGCAATAATATTCAGAACAGCTCCCCATCCAGCAACCTACTACATTCCTCTATAATTTTAGATGCAAAAAGGAAGGGTAATATAATGAAGGAAACCATTTTAAATTAATACAATTCTGAAAAAAAATTGAGACAAGCAAGGAAATTCAGAGCCAAGGTCATAAACATGATCTTATTTCCCCCACTTTGTGCCACATACATTTGAGCAGTATATTTTTTATGGACCATGGACCAGATTCAGTGCAGAGTTTACTCCAACATAGTCTATAGAATGGAGCCTGACAGTGGAAAGTCCACCAGGTTGCAAAGGACCATAACCTCAGTTGTGCCAACAAAGATTGTAGGGCACCAACACAACTCATAAAGAGGGACATATTGGGCAGGTGAGTTTGTGAGACCTCATCTGGAATATTGTGTGCAGTTCTGGTCCCCCATGTTTAAGAAAGATGGATTCAAACTGGAACAGCTGCAGAGAAGGGCTACTAGGATGATCCGTGGAATGGAAAACCTGCCTTAAGAAAGGACACTCAAAGAGCTTGGCCTAACCAAAAGAAGGTTGAGGGGAGAGAGGATTGCTCTCTATAAATATATCAGAAAGATAAATATCAGGGAGGGAGAGGAATTATTTAAGTTCAGTGCCAATGTCGACACAAGAACAAATGGATATAAACTGGCCATCAGGAAGTTTAGACTTGAAATTAGACATAGGTTTCTAACCATCAGGGGAATAAAGTTCTGGAATAGCCTTCGAAGGGGAACAGTGGGGCAAGAAACTTAGCTGGCTTCAAAACTGAGCTTGATAATTTTATGGAGGGGATGGTATGATGGCACAGTCTAATTTAGCAATTAATTGATCTCTGACTACTAATGCTAAATATGCCTATGGCCTGTGATGGGACATTTGATGCGGTGGGTTCAGAGTTATTACAGAGAATTCTTTCTTCAATGTCTGGCTCATGAGCCTTGCCCACATGCCCAGGGTTTAGCTGATCATCATATTTGAGGTTGGGAAGGAATTTTTCCCCAGAGCAGATTGGCAGAGGACCTGGGGGGTTTTCACCTTCCTCCTGTAGCATGGGATATGGGTCAGTTGCTGGTGGATTCTCCGTACTTTGAAGTCTTTTTAAACCATGATTTGAGGACTTCAGTAACTCAGTCATAAGTTAGGGGTCTATTAAAGGATCAGGTGGGTGAGGTTCTGTGACCTGCATTGTGCAGGAGGTCAGACTAGATGATCATATTCGTCTCTTCTGACCTTAAAGTCTATGAGTCTATGTAAAGGAAGCAGCGGTATTACCAAGGTTGATATGTTTCTCTTTCTGGGTTCTTATGTCACATCAATCACCTTGCTATTTGAGAAAGGAGAAGAAAAAGTACATTTCCTCTGCAGCCTTTGCTAGTGGGGTTCTCCACCACAGAAGAAACCTCAAGCTTAGGTGACAGCTACACTGCCTGCCTCTCTGGGTAAATTTACATGTAACTGCATTAGTGCTAGTGAATCTGGACCTAAAATGATGAGATGTCAAGTGTCTCTGTTTTTGTTAGAGCCACATTAAAGGGCCTGATTTTCAGAGAATGCATTCAGAATCACTAGTCATTTTTGGAAAATGTATGCACTGGCCTGTATGTGCTGCAATATTTGTTCATTATGGTGTGATTCATCTGACTAGCTCTGGTAAGCAGACAGATTCCAGGCCTCACTTACCCCGAAAGGCCACTTTTCAGCTTCAGCTATTTATTGTGCACCTACAAAACTAATTCCACAAAATGGATGGTTAAACAGAGCACACACATTTTTGTGAGCATAAATGCTTTTAGGCAGCATATTGGTTGTAGTGGCTGACAACCTGACTCATCGTACTAAGAAAAATATAACTACACTCCCGATTAAAGGGATAGTGGGACACACTGAAACATATTAGCTGAAGAAAGCATAGCATCACTTGAAAATAACAGAACACTTTCTGGGAAATTGTACAATCTTCCTAAGGTACTTTTATAGTCCCCAGTAATATAATTTATCCCTATCTATAATGTATTTATCCTCACAACACCCCTGTGAAGTAGGAAAGGGTTATTATCCCTATTATTCAGATAGGGAATACAGGCATGGAGAGACTGGATAATTTGCCCAAAGTCACAGAGGAAGTCTGTGGCAGAGTAGAGAATGGAATTCAAGTCTTCAAAATCCTAGATTAGCATCCTAACTACTGGACCAACCTCTGGTCCCCGTAATATAATGGTGGGTGGAGCCTGGAATGGACTGTGCCACTCCTTGCTGTCCTGTATTTGTCGTGCCAGCTAGCCAAACAACACTGTCGACTGGAAAGGGGTTGGTGGAACTTGCTTGGCATTTTCATTTCCCCATCAAATGGCCACAGACAGAGAGTGGCCATAGAATGTCGCTTCGGGGATATTTGTACCACAGCTTGGAGCAAGTCTCCCAGCCTGGGTAGACGTCTATGGAAATGACATATTCAGAGTAGAGTTCTCTGCTACACTGCATAACTAATTCGTTCTGGTTATTACACACAAATCAAGCCCCTGAAGATTGCTTCGTGGATTCACTTCTCATTGTAAGTAACCATTAGACCACTAAGTTAAAGACAAACTCTGAAAAGATGCTAAAAAAAAGTAAACTTCTGCAAATGCCTAACTCACAAAAATTTAACATTTCAAAGAAAATCACTGCTTTTTCATGGTATTATTAAAATATAATTTGAGATGTGTTAGGGTCTGATCCTGTTGTGAAAATCAATGGGAGTTTTGCGATTGGTTTCAGTGATTTCAAGATTGCTAATTAGAACCTGAGTAACATTTTCCTAAGTGCCAGATTTTCTAAAGATATAGATAGAAGCCTATAGAAATTTTCAAAAGCCTCTTAGCTGGTTAGGACTCAATGGGAATTAGGTGTCTAATGCTTATTGCATTAGGTGGCCAGGCACTTATTGCATCTTTAAAAAGAACAAAGTGCTTACCTTATTTTTTAAAGCACTTTTGAAAATTGTACCCCTCATCTAGAACTAGACAAGTTCATGGAGGATAGGTCCATCAATGGCTATTAGCCAGGATAGGCAGGGATGCAAAACCATGCACTGCAGTGTTCCTAGCCTCTGTTTGCCAGAAGCTGGGATTGGGTGACGGGATGGATCACTTGATGATTTTCTCTTCTGTTCATTCCCTTTGAAACACCTGGCTTTGGCCACTGTTGGAAGACAAGTTCTTTTAATAAGATTTTATACAAACACTGTACAACATAGTAGGTATCATGTAGTACGATGTCTAATGATGAGTTTGCTAGTACGATGCCGGTTAATCCTCCGATTGTGAATAGGAAGATGAAGCCAAGAGCTCATAGTATGGGGGCGTCTCATTTGACTATTCCTCCGTGAAGTGTGGCAAGTCAGCTGAATACTTTGACACCTGTTGGGATGGCGATGATTATGGTTGCAGATGTAAAGTAGGCTCGGGTGTCTACATCCATCCCGACAGTAAATATATGGTGTGCTCAGACAATGAATCCTAGGAATCCAATTGATATTATAGCTCAGACTATTCCTATGTAGCCAAATGGTTCTTTTTTCCCGGTGTAATAGGCAACTACGTGTGAAATTATTCCAAATCCTGGTAGGATAAGGATATAGACTTCAGGGTGTCCGAAAAATCAGAATAGGTGTTGGTAAAGGATTGGGTCTCCGCCCCCGGATGGGTCAAAGAAGGTTGTATTTAGGTTTCGATCTGTTAGAAGCATAGTGATTCTGGCTGCAAGCACTGGGAGGGATAGGAGAAGTAATACGGCTGTAATAAGTACGGATCACACGAATAAGGGGGTTTGGTATTGTGATATAGATGGGGTTTTTATGTTGATTGCTGTGGTAATAAAGTTAATAGCCCCCAAGATTGATGATGCTCCGGCTAGGTGAAGGGAAAAAATAGTTAAGTCTACAGAGGCACCGGCATGTGCTATGTTTCCAGCTAGGGGCAGATAGACGGTCCATCCTGTTCCAGCTCCGGCCTCTACTCCTGATGAGGCTAAGAGTAGGAGTAGTGATGGTGGGAGAAGTCAAAAGCTCATGTTATTTATTCGAGGGAATGCTATGTCTGGTGCTCCAATTATTATTGGGACCAATCAGTTTCCAAATCCGCCGATTATTACTGGCATGACCATAAAGAAAATTATGATGAAGTCATGGGCGGTGACGATAACGTTGTATACCTGGTCGTCTCCTATGAGCGGGCCAGGTTGGCTTAGCTCTGTTCGAATTAGTAGGCTGAGAGCTGTTCCGATCATTCCTGCTCAGGCTCCGAAGATTAGGTAAAGGGTGCCAATGTCTTTGTGATTAGTAGAGAACAATCAGCGGTTTAAAGTCATGGGTAAGGTAGCTGAGTGTTTAGCGTTAGGCTGTAGACCTATTGTACGGAGGTTTAATTCCTCTTCTTATCAGAGCTCCGTGGTGAAGTTCATGTTAGATTGCAAATCTGAAGATATACTTTAATTGGTATCGGTGCTTTATGGTTGTGGCCATGGTAGATAAAAGCCTGTTGGATTTAGGTGTTTAGCTGTTAACTAAAATGTTTATGGGATCAAAGCCCATTTATCTAGGAAGGTCTTAGCTTAATTAAAGTGTTTGAGTTGCATTCAATTGATATAGGATAGAGTCTTATAGGCCTTAGAGCAGAAGCTAAGAGGTCTCATCTCTTGTTTGAGGCTTTGAAGGCCTCCGGTTTTGTGTTTATCCTAAGTTTCTTTTAGATGAGGGATAGTATGGTGGGTAGGAGGGGGAGGAGTATCATTGATAATGAGGAGGTTAGAGCTAAGTGTGGTTTTACGTTATATATTTTGTGCCGTCATTGTTGAGCGTAATTGAATGAGTTTGGGGCTAGGGTGATTGTTGTGTAATAGGAGATTCGTAAATAAAAGAATAGGCTTAGAAGTGAGGCCAGAGCTATCAGTGTGGCAATGAGGGAGAGGAAAGATGTCATTGAAGTAGACCAAGACAAATCTGCATATGTCTTTCAAAGTAGTGAAATTCACCTTATGTTATATAAATTGAATGTATATAATTCCAGTACAAAATACTCAGAGTACTTTATTTTAAACATACCTCAAGCAAAACCATAAAACTGGACTAAACTTGAAATTGAAAAACAAGACTTGAATTTAAATTGAAAACTTCTTTTTTAAAAAAGAGTTTGGCTGAATTGACAGTTCTGATGTCTGGTAGCAGTGAATCAAGGAATGCAAAGGCCAAAATCTTAGTTGTGAATGGCTTTAGGCTAAACTGAGAGTCAGCTAATATCCCCTGATCACAAAACCTTAGTGCATGAAAGAGAGAGTACAGAATCGAATAATGGAAAATGGAGGAAGAGCCAAAGCCACAAACCTCTTTAAAAAGTAATAGCATGGAGTGGAGGAGACAGATTGGGAAAGATCAAGGAGAAAGTTGACATGAAGGAAATCAAAGCAGTGGAAACTGATAACACACTTAAGGATATTTTTGCCTAAAAGGAGGAGGGAGCTAGGGGAACTATAAGGAAAGCAGGTACATATACAAAGAATACATGTTGGCTGATAGAAAGGAATAATTAAAGAGGAAGAAGATAGATGAAGTCAGGGACAGGAGAGATGGTGTATTAAGGGGTTATTAAAAGGCAGGTCTTTGATTTAGATTCATGAGATAATTCAACTATAACCTCTCTGAGCCTTTATAAAAATAGTACAGTACTCTACAGTCGTCCCCTCAAACACTCCAGCTACTGGAAGCTGTAATATTTTGGGCTATGACTGTAGAATACTGTAGTGCTTTCTTTTTAAAGTGGTGGAAAAAAATAGTTCAGGTGTGTTTGTCATTTCTTGTATGCTTCCCTGTCTTGACTAAAGCCAGTGAACAACACTGATGTGGTAGTGTGTCTTTTTAAAATATTATGTCATTTTTCATAACTTGGAGAGCTGCCTGGCCCCAGATCACTTCAGCCAGGCTTTTATAGTTTTAAGTCAACAATTGACTTTGTGTCAACAGACATCTAGATTTATGTTTTGATTTTATTTTGTCGAGTCGAGGCTATCCACACGAACTGTAGGTTTAATTTGCCATGGACCTAGTAAAGAAACCTGCCAAAAGGAATCTTTACATAAAGCATGAACATGGTTAGGATGCAAACCACCTTACAGGGTGGGCTAAGAAATTGAGGGATTTATTGAATATTGGATATATTGAAGCCAATTTTTCCAAAGGTTCTGAAGTGAAGTACATGGGGTTTCAGAATCTTTGAAAATCAGGCCCCTTTTATTTAACTGCCTGAATATGGATTTAACACATGATCTTGGTTATTATAATGTGAAGCATTCAATGTATTTAGTTCTGATTAAGCAGCTGAATCTTAGAGAGAAAAGAACACATGCACACTACCAGAAGTGTATCTGGAGGACAGGGGACACACTAAATTATAGGAGGTGTTCAGTTTAGTCCACTTCTGCAAAATGTGATGGAATGACCATGTTAATTATCAGTCTGCACATTTATGCGGCCATAGAAAGATCATGAAAACAAATGTACTCTGACCATTCACTAATCTGTTCCTTTGTTCAGTATATACTACCCAGTATATTTGACTTCCTACATTTATCTGTTTGAGAAATATGGTTCCCATTTCTTTGATTTTTGTGTGTTTTGTAACCACCCTACTGGGAGTCGTTAAAGGGTAGTATGTTGCCAGGTAAAGTATGAAAGAGTTTTAAGCTGTATAAGTAACAGGAATATACATGGGCATGATGCCTTTTAAGGCTAAAATTGCTCTATCCTCATCCAAATGCAATAAAGAAATTGATCTGTTTTATCCACAAGTGATGTAGTAAATGGTTTTTATACGATGGTATCTAACTTCTCACACTGTAAAATAATTGGGAAGGAACTATATTTAAACACTGGATTTTGGATTTGATCAGTGTAAAAAGAGAATTGCGGTGCCTTGGATATTGCTTGAGGTCAAGAATAATTTAAAAGTACCTTATAGATTGGTTACTATAATACACTATATTAATATGTATACATAAACTCATATACCCAGTTACATTCTTTAAGGCAACATTAGGGTCTCAGGAGTCGACTGGGCATTGGTCCCAATGCATCTCCACTGAGACGTGGCAAGGTGCTATGGAGCCCTGCATAGGTAAAAGGTATTGATGGATTAATCACAAAGAGAATATCTATTCAAAATAGATAGGATTTCCGTAAGTCCTTTTTCCACCTTCAATATGCCATTATGAAAAATAGACCAGCATTGATTCTATGTCTAAGCAGTTAATCTACTAATTTGATCAGACCATTTAGATGGAGGCTAAGCAGAGCTTTTTTTCCTATGATACCTCATTTTATTCTTCAGGGAAGAACACAACAAACTTTTAAACTAAATCAGTTTCCTGTGTCTCAGTTTCTTTAGGCATATTAAGGGCTTCTCTAAGGTAGCAACTTTTTAAAAAGACTTCTTAAAGGTGATTTAAAAGAAAAATAGCATAGGTGGAGATTCAGCATAAGCAATATTGTAAGTAAAATATAAATAGTTCTTATTAATTGTGCTTAAAAATATCCTAAACTAACTCATGAAAGAAGAATTCATTGGTTCTAGCCAAAAAAAATTGTTTATTGCAATATACAAAGGAATGCAAGTTTAGGCAGCATACAAACTGTACCCCCAAATATAAACCAAGTGGACAGGATGAGTAACAGTAAAAAATCACTTACACCTGTTGCACAGAGACAATGTATAGCAAAAGTATGAAGTGTTCAGTTATAAAATCATGTCCCTTCATTATTGGTTTTAGGAATTAGACTTAAGGAAGAAAAGAGATGATTTCTATTATGACTGCTATAAAAGATAATAAGACAGACTATGGGTTGTGATTAAACTGTACAGAGTGAAAGTTAAGGGGAGATGTTCAAAGATTACTTAAAGTTCATTGTTTCACCCCCCTGATCCAGGGGATGCTCTGTGCTGGTCAGTCCTGCTGTACTGTGCTAGAAGAGCCATCAGACTTCTGTCTTTCTCCAGACACAACAATTATAAAGGCCTGGATACAGCCAAGGACTGGTTTAGTGCATGTGAATCCTGGCTAAATCCCCTTTTCCTGTGGCCACACCCGCTAAACCAGCAGGGGGGAATGTGAATGGAGTGAGTTCAGATATTGTTTTTATTCCAGTAGAGAATTGCTCTTATGCTAGCATGATCCTCCCTGGACTGGTTAAATCCACTTTAGAGTGAAATGATGCTAGCATTGTGGTACAAAGTGGCTGCGCAGCACTAGGGGATATGCAGGGAGATGCAAGATTTACATCACCTTCTACTCAAGAAGAGATTAGTGAGTCTCCAATTAGTGAATTAATGGTTCTTTTACTGTAAGGAGTTGACCAAGGAAATTCTTGATGATACCTCTCTTTGGGATATGAAATCATTTCCTGAAAGATATATCCTCTGGCTACTCCACAGTAAGTGAACTAGATCAAGAATGGTGGAATGCATGAGTCACTAGCTGAAATTTAATTTTTATATTAAGGCTATGAGGAATACGGTGTAAAGGTCCAGGGGAGCAGATGGGTAAAGGGTACGTGCTTGAAGTCATCTGTTACTGAGTTTTGAACTCACATTTTAGTTTTATTCCTTTAAGAAATGTAATAACTCAGGGACCTTCCCTCTTCCTGGAATCTATATACAGTTTAATTGATTTATGCAGAAGCCAAAGATGGAACTGTTTAAGAGGTCTCTGAGAGAATCTGTATCAAGACAGGTAAATTTGGGGGAAGGGATTTGGAAGGCTGTGCCCTTCCCTCTAACACCTCAGTTTTGGGGTTCAATGGAGAAGGGACTCTCCCCTTTCTGCAAGAAGTCAATATCTGTCTGAAAGGCTAGATACTGCTGACAGCACAGCTCCTGACAGAGCTGTACCATCATTGGCTGGAGGTGGTGGTGGTGATGGTGAGCTCTGCCTCCCACAGCAGTCACAAAGGAGCTGTGCTGCTGCTCTCAGAGCAGCCACAAAGGGGAACCGAAGGGCTGTAATACTTTGATCTCATTTTAGTTGTTGGGCTTAGTGTGTGGGTGTTGGATGGTGTTTGCAGTCTGTGATATACAGGACAGAATAGACATCTGTGGGTCCTTTCTAGCTTTGTGCTCTATGAAGTGGTGCAGCACCCCTTGGCACTACACCCTATGCAACAATTTAGAAGCCGTGCAGGGGCTAATGCTGCAGAGAGCAGACCCTCACACTCTGATTCTGCAGCCTGATAAACCTCTGTCCCAGCTCTCTGTCCTGAAATCTTCAGAGCTCTATCCTTACAGATCTCAAGAAAAGGAGTGTCTGTGCAGGGCAAGCGAAGGGTGAGGTTTCCATGGAAGCAGCACTTTTAATCACACCACTCATGGAAATGGGGAGATCTGAATCCAGGGGACTCTCCCACACATAGATCATTATTGGATCATCTGTCCTGGGTCACCAGGAAGGAAAACACAGTCAATAATTTAGTATACCTAGTCTTTCATCAGCACTGAATCATTGCTTCTGAGTGTGGGGTTCTTTTTTAAATTTATTTATTTTTGGATGCCTCAGAAAAGAGATTTTTTTTATAAGGATGCATGTATTTTGATTTGGAGAGCAGCATGGATTTATTTTTTGATGTTTAATTATTTCCATAATGCTGTACGCTGGCTATAAGTAGTCCCCTACCTCCTGTGCTGAACCAAGGGTTATTGAGATCATTAAAGTGACAAATGCTCAGCAAACACATTATTATTTTGTTGTCAGGAACTAGACAGAAAAAGGAAAGCTGTGTTATTTATCTTTGTGAAGCCTCACTTTGGCTGCTGAAATTTTCGAGGCTATGTTGGTAAAATGCCTTTACAGATCTAATGGGGAAAGTGGCATGGTATGCCCATTATTGGTATTGTTTTGGGTCTATCTTGCTCATTACCTTCCAGTCTTAAGGTCAATATCTCACCCATCCTTACACTACACTAAGGCTGGGTAGTCAGGCTTATTATGGGGGAAAAGATCATGGGGAATGGGTGGGAGTAATCCTTGTGAAATATTTGAACTGCTTGGTAGAAAGTTCCACTCTCTAGCTCATTGCTTGTGGATCTGTATGTTAACAGAACCATTTGTTGTAATTCACACTTTTCTCGCGTGCCTTCATCTGTTTCCGCCCAAACTTGGCTGTGCTGGTGAATAGAGAGACGCTATAATGCTGTGCTGTGCTGAGGCCCTCCTCATGGCATATACTGTGGTTCTTCAGGGGTACATGTATCCCTGGGCATACATAGAGGTCTTTCAGGGGTACATAAACTCATCTAGATATTTGCCTAGTTTTACAACAGGCTACATAAAAAGCACTAGTGAAGTCAGTACAAACAAAATTTCATACAGACAATGACTTGTTTATACTGCTTTATATTCTACGCAATGAAATTTAAGTACGATATTTACATTCCAATCTATTTATTTTATAATTATATGGTAAAAATGAGAAAGTAAGGCATTTTTCAGTAATAGCGTGCTGTGTATTTTTGTAAGCAAGTAGTTTTTAAGTGAGATGAAACTTGGGGTGTGCAAGACAAATCAGACTCCTGAAAGGGGTGCAGATGTCTGTAAATGTTGAGAGCCATTCGCCTACCCACATCCTGCTCCCTTCAACTACTCCAGTGAAACAATGGACATATTCTGTTACATCTGGGAACTTCTGTGAACCATTTCATTGAATTTATATGTGGCTAGACTTACTAAAGACATTACCCTCCAATCTCTTCTTGACTACTGATGCAAAATGTCTACACTTGTATTCTGAAATGAGACATTCTTAGTCTGCACAACTTATTTTCTGGCATTCCTATCAGCTAAGCACATTATTAATTATTCTTAGGCATATCCTAAGTACAAATGTAAATAACGTTTTAAATTTAAATAGTACTTTACAGAGATTAAAACAGACAAGGCCCCTGTCTCTAAGAGTTTACAGTTTCTGCAGACAGATCTGAAGATAGGGGACAAAGAAAATGGGTGGGGTAAGATCCAGTGAATGCTACGTAAAAGGATCATAGACATTCATTCTAATGTTTTACACTGAGAAGCAGCAGAGAAAGAGGGAGGAGTAGATAGTGAGTCCATCAGTGGTGAAAAGCAAGCTGGTTATGAGGACAGATTTGAAAGGAGAATGAGCACTCATGGCATACTGGAAAAGATGTTTCATGATGAGTTAACTCCTTTGAGGTCAAATAAGGCTTAGGTTTAAGGTTGAGTTGTGATACTAAGCCACAGCCTGCATTAGGGTTCAGTACATGGGTTCATGAACCCAGCAGAAAATTCCAGCATGCATTGAGTCTTGTGTGGCATAATGCCTCCTGGAATGCAGAGGGAGTGTTGCCATTGAACTTCATTTCATAGAAGATTAGGGTTGGAAGGGACCTCAGGCTCAAAGCAGGACTAACCTCAGCTAAATCATCCCAGCCAGGGTTTTGTCAAGCTGCAGCTTAAAAACCACTAAAGATGGAGATTTCACCACCTCCCTAGGTAACCCATTCCAGTGCTTCACCACCCTTCTAGAGACAAAGCATTTCCTAATATCCAACCTAGACTTCCCCTCCATTGCAACTTGAGACCATTGTTCCTTGTTCTGTCATCTTGTTCTGTCCTTGTTCTGTTCTGTCCTTGTTCTGTCACCACTGAGAACAGCCTAGCTCCATCCTCCCTGGAAACCCCTTTCAGGTATCATAGAATCATAGAATATTAGAGTTGGAAGGGACCTCAGGAGGTCATCTAGTCCAACCCCCTGCTCAAAGCAGGACTATCCTCAGCTAAATAGGTAGCTAAAGGCTGCTATCAAATCCCCCCCATTCTTCTGTTCTGCTGACTAAACAAGCCTAGATCCTTCAGCCTGTCTTCATAAGTCATGTGTTCCAGCCCGTTAATCATTTGTGTTGTCCTCCTCTGGACTCTTTCCAATTTGTCCACATCCTGTCTGTATTGGGGGTCCAAAACTGGACACAATAGAGGGAAGTGTGTTCCCACCCTTCTCCCATTCCTCATTCTGGGCTGGAATCCCTGTCCTTTCCCTGACTCTTGCTGCCCTCTTGCACATTCTGGACCTAAAGGAGCCCTTAATATAAGAAATTTTGAACAAACACCAAGTTTATAGGGGATATCAGGACTTACTTTCTTTGAATTTCTTATTTCAGAGACGATCTAACTCGATAAAAAATTACTTTGTCAATTATTTCAGAGGAAGTTATTTCCTCTGAGGAGTATAAAACTACCTCTTTTTCCTTTACTTATACATTGTATTGGTGTCTAATGCTGCCACTTTGATGTGTGCAGCTGCTGGTATCCCAGCTCTAATAGAATATGGTTCCTTTAATTTTCTAATGCTTTATATTTATTGGCATGATATACCATAGGAGAGAAGAAGATAGTGCAGAAATCCAACATTGGTGGGGAAAAAAGATGGAAAGCAAACATAGTATTCAGTGTGTCACATTTTGTTTGTCATACTGCAACAACAGTTTTAGAAGTCAGGCATATGAGCAGGGGATTACTTGAAAATAGCATGCAGTTTAAAGCTTGAGTGGCAGGAATTTATGACCCACACATTCTTTACTTGTAGTAGGTACAGTATTGGGAAACTGTATAAATGTGTCACCACATATATTGGCCTGTTTACGTATCTGCATTATTCTCTAGCAAACCAAGTTAAGCATAGTTAAATGACACAAGGACTATGCAAAATGTTTAACTCGATGTCAAAAGAAATGCACAAAATCTTACTTAGTTTGAGTTTGACTGAATTTCATGAATCGTTATTGGTACATGAGAACTTACTTTGTAATTGTGAAATGTCTGTTGATCTTGTTTTGCTATATCTGATTTAGTCAAAATTGTGAGGCTTCTGTTTGTCAGAATGTTTTCACTTCAAACTGTGTTCATTGGGAAAAGTCACCTGGGACAGGTTGTGGTATTTTCCAGTATGCTGCAAGTTTCACGTTTTATTCTGGTGACCCAACGGATCCCGTGTGAGATGATCATACTATGCTTGATCATAGGAAATATAGGTTCATTTTAACCCCAACTTTTCAAAGATCAAAGTGTCCAAAGCCCTGGGTACGAGTCTAACCCAGAAAATTCATGAACTCATTTCAGACTAAATTGAAAGCATTCACGGAACTCTAATTACTGATTGCGTCTCACATGCTGACAAACAATTCACCAAGATCCTGAAGCTTAAAAGTAAACAACTTAAAATAGTACCATCACTATGCTTCTGTGTCAAGCACTGCTCTTTCGGATCAGTACTGCACAGGAATGCGGGCCATTTGCCTGTAGCTCTTAATGCAGAAGTAAACCACACAGGTGAATACAGGGTATTCTACACAATGCACTGTGTTGCCATGGGCTTTCTCATCCTTTACTCACTGCTATGCATGTAAATCCAAAACCTTGACCCAGTGCCCAACCTGAGTAGTTAGGCTAGGAGCTGATGCCTGAGGGGGAGTAAGAACAGAAATCTTTGTCACAGAAGAGCCAGATGTGCAAGGATGTCATTTGAGATTGGTCCTGAAAGCAGAGGATAGATCATGAAAGCAGATGGTAAGAAAATGACAATGGGCCAAATTTTGCGCTACGTTATAGCATATAGATGGAACTGAATTTATGTCAGTGCAGAGAGAGAGGAACATGTCCTTTTCTGTAGCAGATTCATGCTTTTTAATTAAAAAAGGAAGTGTTATTCATGAAAAAGAGTTTAGTCTCTGGACTGGTGAGTAAAATTTACAACATTTTAATATCATGCAATTCTGGAGTGAATCTTTAAAAAGGAGAATTGCACATCTTACCAACTGCCACTCTCCATTATAGTCAATAAAACAGGACACTGGCAATGCATCAGAATAGTTGCTGACACACAGAGAAAATTCCAGATCCTTGAATATTCAATCAACTGATCATGGCAAGGAAATCCATATGGAAAACATGGACAGGTGTGGGAAATTATTTGGAATATCTGGGGTTGTGGGATAAATTAATTGAGAACTCTAGCTCATGTATCTGATTAGAAGTTGATGGAATAGTTTTTTCTAATATATATTTAGTAAATACATTTCATAAATGTGGCTGGAAATTTTACTTGAACAGCTGATGGAAGCAGCATAGGTTAAGAACCAGAGTATGGCTGTAAGCACAGCCCAATGTAAGAAGCAGTGTGTAGTCGTGTCACTACAAGTGGAATCCAGGGAAGCAATTAGTCCTCAGAGAGAAATCAGGACGAGAAGCATAAATCCTTTCATGATTCTTCCTCCTTCCCCCTGGGGGAACAGAGTCTGCTAATGTACCTGACCAATAGCAGATCACTTACTGTCGTCAGTGTGCAAGCAGGCAAGGCAAAGCCTTCTCCATTCTTCACCCTACCCACCTGCAAAGTGCAGCAGGGGAAATAACAGCCCCCCCCATACACTGTTCTCAAAGACAAAAGTGTCAAACTGATAATTTAAATTGAAATGGGGATAACAATTCTTCCTAAAACCTCTTAATGTCTTTAAGGTGCTCAGATACCGTAATGATGAGTACCATAAAAAAGGCTGTATATCTAAATAAATTCCAGGGGACTTGAGAAAGTTAGACATTAGACATGACACTTGCTGTTGAAAGTCACTGTAGATAAAGGAAATGTAATGCACATTGGAATGTACAATCTGAGCTACTTATATACATTGATAGATTCTCAATTAACTGTCACCACTTAGGAAAAAGACCTAAGTGTCATTGTGAAAACATCTGCTCACTGCACAATGGCAGCCTACAAGACATAAGGCTATGTTAAGATGAAGAGAAAAAATAGCATAATACTGATATGAATCCCATGAATGTGGTGTCCATCTCTGGTCACACCATCCTAAAAAGGATATAGCAAAATAGAAACAGTCCAGAGAAGGGAAATGAAAATTCATATATATATGGAAAGACTTCCGTTGCAAGAGAGATCAAAAAGATGAAGTCAATTTAGTTTAGAGAAGAGATTAATAAAAGGTGGAATGATAGAGGTGTATATAATAATGAACAGTACAGTGAATGTCAACCAAGTGTTTCTGCTCACCCTTTCACATAATTCAAGCACAAGGGAGCGCGCACTAAAATTAATACCATAAGAATAATTACTGGAAGTTATTTAAATTTTCCTAATGCTTTCAGTATGCTTCATCTTGCATGCTGTCATTATTTTTCTCTTATATACCTACATTTTGTCCTACTGATTGTTATAATCATCTCTCCCTAGCTTAAATGAGAATCCTTCTTAACATAAATTAACCTCTTTCTTTCTCTCAATCTCTCTCGCTCTCTCTCTTTCGCTCTCTCAAGCCAATGAACATCGTCAAGGAAAAATTTAAACTTTGCATTGTGCAAGAAGCAAATATTCATAGCTTCATTTTTTTTATTTTTGAAGGAAATCAAAAGCTAATGTCATCATAATCCTAAATAGATGAAGCAATAGTGAAGAAAACTGCAAAGCAAATATGAAATTTAATAATGGCCCTCCAACAGCTTGCCTTTCAAATTGTTAGGAATTCATTAAACAATGGTTGAGCAGAACTGACAATTAAATTACTCTCATATGAAGTATCTAGCCATATTATGAATATTGCATACTACGCAGTGCACATTTCTAAAGGGATGGAGTCAACAAATTGCATTTCACAGAATTAACATGGGGCTTGAATTTGGTCTCCAGATATATCCTGCTTTGTTTCCCAGAAAAAATAACAACGGTAAATGAAATGCTGATGCATAAACAGAGTTAATGCAGAAAATTTTAAGAAAAATGTAGCATCTTGATAACTTTAGACACAAGGTTTGTATCTGTTGTTTTGTAGACATTTCTATATGTATTTTTCCCGTAAATAAATAAAGAATAAGAGAAGGTCCAGTAAGAGGTCTGTGGCAGCATTCAGGGGGTTGGAGAGGAGGAAATCAGTGGGAATAAAAAGCAATAAAAGCAACCAAGTGGAATGTACAGTGCTGTATGTCATGGGGGTGGGGAATGAACTGCAAACGGACTGAAAAATTAATCTCATACATCCATTCATTTTGATTGTCATGTTTTGTTAATTTAAAACTTTCTTTATGATTAATTCTAATATGTTGGTTTAAAGGCTGGGAAAAGAAAATCACTGTTTTGGTGGATATTGAGAAGCAGACTGGTTATAAGTTTAAGAATCCAGTAAGTCAGGGAAGCTTCTAGCTAAATATTAAGCGACATGTCCTGAATAGGTTTAAAAAGAGTTTAGGGTGCCCTTAGAAAAGTTCAGATGCCAAAGATGGAATATTAAAGAACCTTTCTGTAATTCTTATTGTGTCTTATTTTAAGATTTAAAATACAACACATACTATGTATTTTTAAATACTGTAGCCGTGTAATCATGAGGGTAAATGATCTCTATCCTTTCATGGATCTTCAATGATTCACAGTATGTGAAATGAGTCTAGCTCCCAACAGACAGGCATACCCAATAAAAATATACTGCATATGTCTCTAATATGCTTTTGGTTTCCATTGTCCCCGGAGGCCAAGACTGAATGGGCATAGACAGCAAACTATGGTCTAACCTGTATAACTGGGCTTTTCATGTCATGGTTTTTACATCTTTGGTAGAATAGGATGGGAAACTGAAGTATATTTTTATTTTTAAACCTTTATTGGCCTCCTTTAACAAGATACCTGACACCCTACATCAGTAAAAGCAACCAATTCCTGATTGATTTTATTTTAATTGCTAGTCTTTATTGGTATTAAGATCAGTCACTTTAGGTTCCCAATATTTTTAAACAAAACTCATGGACCTTAAAGAAGCAGATGCCAAAAGTATAGGCCCTCCATTGTCCTAACTCCAGCCAAGGGAAGGTTAAATCCCACGACTTATAGTGACCCCAGAAGATATTAGATTTTCATAATGGGGCTTACAAAGAGAATCAATCTCTCAAAGAACAAGTTCTAGACAATTTACGACTTTATGGATCATAAGCAACTTCACTCAGAAGTCCACAAGTAGCCAGTGCAATCATGGAATGCTGGTATATTACAGTATCTGCTGATACAACTTGCCCTTTTGAAAAAATGAGCCATTGCAGGCTGCACCAGTTGTTGCCAGGTCACACAAGTTCCAAGGACACATCTTCAGTTGAACTGCCTGACCTCACCATTTCAGGTGAGATATCCTTGAATCAAGAGTCACCCATTCCTGCCTCCTCTCCTCCATCCACCTCTGCAGAAGATATAGCACTCTCACCTGTTCAAGCTCTGAGTCCTGAGCCCATTATTAGACTTGCACAAATAACACCTTCCAGTGCAAGAACATCAGAAGTCCGCCATAATCCATCTAAAGAGAAAAGGCCTCCTCAATAGATGAACGTTTAGCTAGGGCAAACCCATGTTTACGGGGTGGAATTATCCCTGGAGTTTAGCCTGGAAATGAGGCAGTCTACCCTCATTCCCGTGTTTAGTTATTGTTCTGTTAAATGGACATTTGCATTAAGGCAGGAGGAATATGTTATGTATTTTGTGTCCTGCCTAGCTTGCCATAGCTAACAGAGCTAGACTTCTGGGATAGCTCAGCCAATTCTGTCTGTTCTTAGAGTAGGAGAATAAACCCAGTCTCTTTGTGTTTACATCTGTCTGTGTTTCTATCTGCGGGTTTCTCTCTGAGTGCAAGTAGCTTCCAAATATCCAAATGTAACAATAATGTTCTGTTTTGGGGGGGTCTGGGTCTGGGAGCTTTAGTACAACTACTTTTGTACCTCATGGGAGGGCTGAGAGTGAGGTCACATCTTGGCTATGATCTGCTTATAGCCCTATGTTTGGTGAGGGGGTGGTTAACATCTCCCTTCGCCTCCCTCGGTTTCTGAGCCACTCACTTTGCCTTGGTCTGGTGTCTGTCTTGAAGAGAAGTCAGAGCTTTCCCTCATTTGTGTATTCATATATCACACTTTCACTATGCCTTGAAACATTTTAACTATGTCCCTTATCTTTTTCCACAGTAATAAAGAAAACCCGTCTAATTGTGGGCAGGCAAAAGGAACACGCTATATCTTTTTTCTTTGCTAACTTGTGTATCTCAGAGATTTTTAGCTTTCAGGCAGGCACACAGGCCCCAAAAATCTGGCCCAGAATACCATCTCAGGCAGATACCTGGGCCTAAAAACTTACACAAACTTCAATTATATACTTGTACCCAAACAACAGGTAGAACCCCGATTGTGTTAGGAACTGGACAAACACATAGTAAAGACGGTCCCTGTATGGCTTAGCAAGGTGCTTATTCAGTGACAGATGATTGAAAGTTGTGTGTGAGGGGTGGGGGAATGAGCATGTGATGTGATAAACAACATGAAAGCTGAGCTCTCCTACATGTAACAAAAGCCAATTTTTCTTTGCAAATCATTGTTGCAGTCTTTAGTTTCAATGACAGCAGAAAAGCATTGAACTGGTCTCTGCTTCAGGCTGTTTCCTTCTAATTCCCACACTGTAAATGGGTGCGTGGAGCAACCTCTCTCTTTACTCTTCCACTCAGTAAAGCCTGCTACTCCTGCTCTCCACTCTAATAATTACACTTCATCACTTTAACCTCAAGCCAGTTGACATGCCAATTTCCTCCAAGAATTGTGGAACTAGCATGTGTCATAATTGTTGCTTTTGTGTTATTTAGAGGACTTGACCCTCTAGTTATTAGTATGGACCTGCTTTCCTAACCTAGCTGCTCACCCTCTTTTAAAGTGAACTCTGAGATTGTTTACCTTCTTATTAAGGTTCACTGACTAACTCTACACATTGCATATGTGAAGACAGTCACCCCTAACCTCACTCAATTAAGTCCCAGGGTTATAACTGTAAAAAAAAGTTGCTTAAAGGGAATTTTTGTGTGTTGTGTTGGTTTTTTCAATAAGAAGGGTCAGAAGTGGTCTCTGGATTTCAGATGCTCTTAACCACCTAATCGTACTCCTCCCAGCCCATTGATGGTGACACTTCATTTTTTAACCTTTATATTTTATTCAGCTTTGGGTCCATCATCACAATTCTATTTTCCTGCCCTACATTGTTTATCCTCTGTGACTCCTGTACATCTGTGTGACTCCTGTTCCTAACCTCATCCCTCTCATGACTGATCATTATCGTTTTTCAGCATGTGAAGCCAATAAAAAGTCATCTTCCCTACCCCCACCTTTAATATACTACTGTTTCAGGTGGGGAATCTGGAAGCAGAAGTGCTTCCCTCCGGAGAACTGGATAACTACTACAAAATGAACAGGACTGAGCACCAGTGCAATCCCAACATAATTTAAGGTCTGCTTGAAACATAACAAATTATTTCTGTACCTGAGCATTATGTGAGTTTTTCAGTACTGTATGTTATGCCTGCTTCTCCTTTCTTCTGCGATAGGTGCAGTAACCCACATGCTTTACACTGCAGCATTTGATTTATTTTTTTTAAGCCCAAAGAAAGGGGGAGAAGGAGTGGGGAAGGGACAAATATTTCAGTTTGGAGTACTCTGACTCTCTGCAGACATGCAAAGTGCAGGGCAGGGTAATTCAATTAGAAGGGCCTAGAAACATCCACAGCTAGGGTATGAAAATTACCGGGTATGTTCAGTAATTGTTTCTGAAGCTATATTGGAAGGTTTTGTTGTGGGAAATTCTGCAAGGAATTTCACCATACTCCCCAGTTGAGAGCTGAGCCAATCAGAACTTGGGGGGAAAGATATACAGGAGGAGTTAAAGACAGCCCTCTTGTCTCAAGAGTTGATCCATTCAGAATCAAGAGACATATGGTATGAAGGCTGGGTCCCAATAGCTGTACTATACAGTCATAGAGTTTAAGGCCAGAAAGGAACACCAGATCATCTGGATTTGCTTCCTGTATATTAGAGGCTACTAAACACGCCCATACCTGCCCATCCTCAAGCCAGATCTGACAGCCAGAATTAGACCACTATTCTGGGAGGAATCTAAATGATTGTGTGCCACACCTAGAGAACAAGTTAAGGCTTATGGGGGGTCTGCAATTTTGCTGTAGCTGATGGCTTCTGCCAATAAAAGAATGTGCCACCGGACCTTTATCCTGTTCCTTATGGATACTATTTGGATCATGACCAGCAGGAGCACTCTCCCTCTCTTGGTCAACATCTTGCAACGCTATCACCACGTCCTTTTATGAACAACAAAAACTACGCTCATCTTTAGTAACTTCAGACGCTGCAACCTGTAACTGTACTGAACTGGTAACAGATGGTCAATGTGCCTCTTCATTATCTTCCCCTTTATCTCTACGAGATATGTCATTGGTCCCAATACCTGCTTCCTACTTCATCTCCTCTCCTTTAATTTTGTACCAACACAGTCTACTCTAGGCTGAAAAACCTAGGAAGTTTATGCTGTGGGTTTTTTTCACTGTTTGCTTTCACATAGGCTCTCACAGAGCATATGGCATGGAATCTACCAGCCTCAATGTTATGCCTTTTGGAAGACCCATATCTATAGTAAAAACAGCTTTGTAATTTTCTTCCAATCCACTCCCTCAGCTCTCTCTCCCGCCCCCCCCCCGCCCCCGTTTGTGGTGCCCTGCACTCCAGTCCCATTTAAGCTTCTATAGCAAATGTCTGCCAATCTGTGAGGGCCCATTACCTTCAGCTATGATTAACTTGAATGTTGAACCCATACCTTTATAAATTACAGTCACAGGAAATGTCTTGATAATCTTATCTATCCTTTATTGTATTTCTGTAAAAGTACATTAATTTGTCTCTTGGATACCACATCAGAAATCACACACATTGCCCCTCCTGCATCTACTTTCACTTTTGATTTTACATCATTTATCCTAACATAATAAGGGGGATAATATGTTCATTTTCTACCTCACACAGTTCTATGAAATGGCACATCATACACATCCTTTCATCCAGGGGACAACGTACTTCTGAGCCCAATTACTTCACAGACACATAACTACTTTGGAGGTTCCATTGATGACTTCCGTTCAGCGTAGCCTTTGGTGTGCTATCGTGCACTGTGGCAAGCCCGGGTGGCATGTTCTCTCTTACCTCATTTCTTGCATTAAAACTTATCAAAGAAACACTGCTCCCACCAGTGCGATTCCAAGGCAACTGCACCTGTATTGTTTCACCTCCATGGTCTCACAAAGGCACCCACTCTGGGCTCCCATCTCCTCAGCCATCGCCTCGCTCTCCCTCCTGACCAGGTTTTCCAAGGATTCACATTTCCCTGCCTATGTTGTGCTGTTCCCAGCAAGTCAGACTACCTAAGCAGGCCCGCATCTGCATTTTGTTTTCTCTTTGAAGGCTATGAACAGTTGTAATTGTCAGCAGTCATAAATTGCCACACAGCCTTTCATAAACAAGCACATTTATTCTTAAGGTGATAGCTTTGCAAAGAAAACATATTAAAAACAAGTTGCTACACACATGCTAAAAAGCTCACTAGAGGGTACACGTTAGGTAGGAAGGACTGGAACAGAGAGTCCTGTGTCAATTTGCTGGGTCGGAAAGAAGGCCCTGAGTCAGTTTAAACTCATTCTATTTATCCAAAATTTCTTTCTTTGTCTGTTGGTCTCTGGTGAATACAGGTTGAACCAGAATATGTGATCCTCTCCAGGTGATGGTACTTCTCTGGAGGTGTTGCAACTTGAGTGACTTTGTCTAATCACCCAGCACCCCACTGTTCTTAGTGCCTGAAGGAGTGTGGTCACCCTCCCACAGGGAATTACATAAATCCCTGGCCCACAGTTCATAAATTTAATATAGTAAGATCTCCCAAAGTTATTGTGGTAAATTGCTAGATAACTCATGAAGTCTCTAAATAGCAGAGACATGGTACCCTCCATTTTGTCTGGATCTTGTGAGAGGTGCCAACCTGTGCAGTTGTCTTCATCACTCCCTGCTTTGGATTTTCTTCAGAGGCCTGGCATAACGGTACCAGTATATTTTCAAATTCTGCATTTTTTTGTGTGTGGATTCAAACAGTGCAGTCTCCACAGCTCCCTCTAGTGGCACTTACCTGTTGGACACAACATTCAGAAGTCTTTCTCTTAATTCAGGTTATTTCACCCCAAAACCAAATAGATCTCTGAAAATCTATTTCAGAAATTACTAAGTAGCAACAAGTAGCAGACAGATTTTCATTGTTTGTTTTTTCAAGAATGCCAAAAATTCAGAGATACTTTCTCCTTCTGTTTGGTTTCTTAAATGAAACTTGTGTTGTTCTGCTACAATTTTGTAGTAGGCACATGATGCTTCTTTGGAATCTATTTTATGCCCTTATAATTCAGTTCACTAGGTTCTTGTGGAAAACATAAATGTTTGAGCATTGTGGATTTAGTTTTCCCCACAATGTTAGGAAAACAGCCTTTTGTTTATCAAAATCTTCTATAGCATTTTCATAAAAAAACTGCTCAGGGCTCTGGATATATTTAGCAAAATCTTCCTCCTTTCCATTAAATTGGAAACTGTTTACACTGCCATATGTAGCCATTTAATTTTTGCAATTTGTCACAGGGTGGCCTGGGTCCTTTAAGAAAACGCTTGTCTAGCTCACCTGTGCCTCATTAACAACCTCGTGATGGGGCCTGATAAAGGGCAGCTGATCTCTGTAAAGAGCCTTATGGGAAGAGGAAACAGGAAGCTGTGGAAAAGACTGCTCCGATGCGGAGAGTCTCTCAGGAGACCCTTGGCTAGGGGAAGAATAGAGTTTGGGCTTGGAAGCCAGAACCAAGAATAGAGTTTGGGCTTGGAAGCTGTAGAGAGACTGCAAAGAATGAAGGAGGAGCCTTCAATGAAAACACTGAGAATAGAGGAGTTGCTACAGCTAAGAGTGGCCTGATAAAGCAGGGAAGATCCTGAGAGATCGAGCAGATATTCTAGTCAGGGAGGCCTGGGAGGAAGGGTCCTGCAGGGAAGAACCTGAGACATCAGGGAAATTTGAGACAGTACCTCAGGGAGAAGAGGCTGTGCCTAGCTTAATGCTTGGAGGAAGACATTTTTGTGATTATTTTGAATTTAATGCCAATAAAATCAGATCCTTAGGACGGGTATTATTGAACAGAAAGAAGACCCTCTTTTTTTGAGTTATTGAGGAGTCTAAGAGGGGAAACTGGGAAAAGGCACCCATACAGCTACCCCAGGCCCTGGTAATCAGGCAGCGGCTGACCCTGTTACATTCTCTATCTCTCTCTTTAACAATTCCATCCTCATTGCCAGTCCTGTCTGTTAAGATCATGGCATAAAGAGATGATAGATAAAAACACTCATACTGAAAGGTTGTAACATAACATGACTTTATATCTTAGAATTCAGAATGGTAACACACAAGAAGCAAATAGAGGCTGTAAGGAGGTGCAGTGGCCTTCCTCGGAGCCTGGGCCCAAGGAAGGGTCACGGCGCCCCGGCTGTATAGGGCAACTGGCAGCCCAATTTGCCCAGCAACCAAGGGGAGGAGCTTCCACAGGAACAGGAAGTATAAAAGGTAGGCCCAACAGCTCAGAAGGAAAAGGGCTGTCATCGGAGACAGACGTGCCTCACCACTGGCTGATCCTGAGACTGGATCCCAGCTGAGCCACCCCGGGGAGGGACCGCCTCCTTGAGTGGAAGCCCCCGAACCTGCCTGAATCGTCAGGCCCCAGGGACTGGATAGGGCCCCCAGTCCAAAGTGATTGGGCTGGGCTACCAAGACCGAGGGATTGGACCAAGCCACCCTACCCCGGTGACCGGATTGGGCCGCTAAGCCCAAGCAGCTGGACCAAGCCTCCCAACGCCCAAGAGTGGGATATACCTCTAGAGACCAGCACGGACCTGGAGGAGTTGCCTGACGCCTAGGAACCCCAGGAGACCGAGGATTTAGAGGAGCTGCCCTCTGAGGAGGGACTCCAAGACTTGCTGCCAGTTGATGAGGAAGGACTAGCAGACCTACCACAGGCCAAGCACCCCAATGAGCCTGAGGAAGCAGAAGACACTCAGGTACCCAGGGACCAGTGGGAAGAAGTGGGCAAAGGATGGCCAGCTAGGCAGCGTCCAAGTCAGGGGCAAAGCCCCCATCCGCGTGTTGTGGCTAGAGCCACGCTGATTCAGTGGCACTGCTTTGCCACTGCTAGGGCCCTGGGATGGAACACAGAGGAGATAGGTGGGCCTGTGTCCCCCTCTCCCCTTCCCCTCAGAGGTGATAAACTGCTTCCATGCCTCCCCCCTGCTACAGGGCTGGAGGCTACAGACTGATTTACTCTCCTTAAGGGTCAGAGGCAAGACACTGCTTGCCTGGCTCACCCAGCATAAGAGTAAGAGGAGATAAACTGCTTGTCTGGCTCACCCCTGCCTGAGGGGTGGAGGCAATTGTCTGCTCCAGCCTCGTCCTGTCCCAGGGTTGGGGGCAATAGACTGAATACCTGCCTCGCTCTACCTACGGGCCAGACGCCAAGGGTTGCTTATCTCCCCGGCCCCGCGGGGGACTGTAGCGCAGGACCTGGAATAGACACTAACTGTTTTCTCCATCAAGGAGGTGCAGAGGCCTTCCTCGGAGCCTGGGCCCGAGGAAGGGTTGCAGTGCCCCGGCCGGATAGGGCAACCATCCAACAAAGGCACAACTCACTCCACCTTACTGTAGTCTGGCTGGTTGCTGAATTAAGTGCTGGTAGGCCCCAAGCGAACATTTTTCATTTTAAGGTGTGACTTGACAAAACCCTGGCTGGGATAGTTCAGTTGGGGTTCATCTTATTTTGAGCAAGGGGTTGGACTAGATGACTTCCTGAGGTTCCTCCAACCCTAATCTTCTATGATTCTATGATTCCCTTCAGAGCCCCATAGCCTGAAATCAGGACCAGGAAAAGCACCTGAAAATTTAAGGTGCTAGATCACAATTTTAACATGGTTTTCAATACACTACAGGGAGACAAGGCATGCAAACTATAGCTACTATGAGGCACTGCAGCTCATCAGGAAGATGCAGTTTAATGTTAAATTGACTTGAAATAAATGTTTTGGTTGTCTACAAGAAATCAAACCATTTTCATTCAGGTTCCTCCCATGGAAATTTTCTATTTTGTGGAATTTTGTCAAAAACTATTTTTGTCAAATATATTTTGTCAAAAAATCTTTCAGTGGAAAGTTCCTGACCATCTCTTTTTAGGAGCTTATGGTCCATGAACTTTCAATGAAACTTAAACTTCAAGGTATCTATACCCCTCTTCCAAATGGCCCTTTGGTAACTTTGAAATTTTACCTTTCATCTTTCAGTGGTGCAGGAAGTGAGACATTCTGACGTCTTTAAGACAAGAACAACCATATATTCTCCATACTTTTTTTAGAGATAGGCCTGACCTGCAATGTTGGTATAGTTTAAATTAGTTCCCATCTCTAATTTTAACTTTTTTGAAAAAATGAAGACTCAATATATTATTTATTTGAACTTTATAATCCCATGAGCTCCCCTCCCTTGGTTAATGAAGATCTTGAAGAAATATTTTAATTCTCAACACTGGGTTTTAATTAGAAGACTGTGAGGACAGAAAAATCAGTCATTTACTACTATAGTAATGTCAGGTCCATTAAAGGTAGCCTTTGCTGAACTGAAGCCCAGGAACACTTTTCAAGAACATCACACATTTCTAATTAGAGCTACATATATTTTCATTTAAAAAAAAATAGAACTGGGGTTATATGTATAATTAAGTCCTGGTTTCTACAGAACTTATTATTACCATTACTAGATGATAGCCTCAGGATGAAGTCACTGACAGTTAATGATATTTATGACACATTTTCATAACTTCTGCAAATGCTGCTTCAGAAGAGATTGTTGCTATTATAAATCTTAAATGAAGGTCTCACTTTCCAATCTTATTTCCCCTTGTTACTAAATATTATGAAAGTAAGTGGACACAACTCAGCAGGGTCATTTACTTTTATAGGGCTGCTTGGAGTAAGAAAGGACTTTTATTGGTTAGTGAATAATATACATCACTGAGTGTTCCACATGCAAAAAGAAAAATGGCATAAAAGAGGAAATAAACCAGTAACAGAGTGGAAATCTTGATTTTTTTTAAAGTTCCACAGTACAGAAAAACCAAGAGTTTCTGAATGCCATATAACCACATTTCTTTTATACAAAAATCATATCTGTCCCTACAATCTGCAATTTGAACCCTGTATTGATTTTTAGGAACCTTTGATTTTGTGGAGGTTTCAGATGTCTCTGGAGACCTTTAAAAAAAGCTGGATTTACCTGTGCATACAACTCAGCAATGAGTTGTCTAGGATTATTATTCATTGTTATATTTTTATGGAATGCCCATTATATAGGCTAAAATACTGCTAAAATATTGAAAGCAAATAGCATGAGGGAGACAAATAGTTTCAATTAATAAGCCAGGTCTAGCATGGTGTTTGATCAATTAAATTCTTTATACACTGATGGTGTATTTATTCAGAGGTCCTATTGAAAAGAGACCATACAGTGATTGTCTCAGTTAATTTTCTGATTTTCTCATAAAAGTCTCAATTATTAAGGCCAAATTTTTAAAAAGTGTCTAGTTGTTTTGGGTTGTGTCAGGTTTCAGGTGCCAAAATTGAGATGCCTCAGAACAGGGGCAGTGCAACAGGGGGAAGGGCTGCTAGTGTGTCCACAGTGGAAATATTGTGAGGGCTGATCTATGTTTCTGTCCCTGTGTGTTGTTCTGCTACATGCTCTGGAAACCATTGTTCCTGTGGGACTGAGTGAGTCTGGGGAGCAGGTAGGAACTGGACTAATTATGCTAGAGCCAGGAGCAGCTTCCCCTGGTGGTCAGAGAGAGAAACACCAACCGCTGTGACCCACTTTTCCAGCCTGGAACTGGCTCCCCATTCCCCCCACCACTGAGTGTCAGGAGCTTTCCTCTCTCTCCCTGCAGAACAACTACCCCTTTCTCCCTCCTATCCTTGACACTCTGACATCTCACCTCTGTTCCTGACTCCCCTTGCTCCTCATACAGAGCGCCCTTCACACTCCCCCTCCTATCTCTTATCCCCCACATTCAACATGAGCTTCTGTCACCTCTGCCTCAAGGGGGCTTGATTTTCAGAGTAGGTGTTCAGCAGTTTCCTAGACTCTTTTGAAAATTTTAACCTTAAGTCCTTTCATATTAGGTACACATTATACATCATATTAAAGCATTATATTAACTGTGGTTAGAAGTGAACACTTCAGAGGGTGAGGTCCTGGCCCCACTAAAGAATTGGAAGTTTTGCCATTGACTTCATTGGGGCCAGTATTTCACCCTCTGTTTTTTTCTAGAAGATAGTTTGCACAGCTCATTTTAAGGTATTTGACTGTGTCTCATCCTATTTGTGATCTGTGGCATGTATTGTCATGGTAAAACCATTATAACCCCGTGTATTGATCTCAAAAGGGGCCTTATATAAATCCTCCTTTTTAAAGTGTTATGTCTGTCCCTTGATACGAGAATGATGTCTCCCAAGGAGAAAGCCATTGATGAGACTTAATATGGCTGTGGAGTCCAATTCGTGCTCTACAGATTTTTCCACATATGTGACAGGTGGTTGCTTGGAGGGAGCACAACTGCTGACTGGGATGCTGTACACTTTCCTTCCTCCTCTGCCATTTCTCAGCCTCTTGAGCAAGGTGATTCTCTTCAAAATGGGCTGATGCCATTTCAGTCTATTGCCAGCCAGCTCTTTCCAGTTTGTGGGGTCATTGTCTTCCTTTTTAAGATTTACTTTTAATGTGTCCTTACAATGTTTCCTCTGTCCCCCACCACTCCTCTTACCATGATTATGTTGAGAAGAGAGGACTTGCTTTGGAAGATGAGTATCAGCCATCTGACCACAATGACTATCCCAGCGAAGTTGATGTTTCACAATCTTCACCTCAACACTGGTGATGTTAGCTGCATAAAGAACGTTGTCATTGGTGTGACAGTCTTCCCATCTGATATGGAGAATCTTCCTAAGGCAGCACTGTTGGTGCCACTCCAGACAATTAAGATGGCTTCAATATGTCGCTCATGTATCAAACCCATAAAAACGAGTAAGGTTGACTACTGCATTATAGATCAGAATCTTGGTTTTCATCCACAGATCTCTGCCAATAAAGACATGATGGAGCAACTTTCCAAAGAATGTGATGGAACAACAGATCCTATGTTCGATCTCCACATTAAGATTGGCTGTCTGGGAGAGTTGGTTACTAAGGTAAAGGAAATACTCAGTGTTTTCTAGGGGTTCACCATCAATGCTAATTTATGGGAGAACAGGGCAATTTGTGCTGGGGCAGGCTGGTGGAACACCCTATTCTTCCCAATGTTGAGGGAGAGTCCTAGGCTATGATAGGTGACTGAGAAGAGATCTAGGGTGGATTGCAAGTCAGCCTCAGTGTGTGCAAGGATAGCACAGCTGTCAGCATACTGAAGGTTGAAGATAATAGTCCTGGTGACCTTCTATTTAGAATGAAGATGCCACAGATTGTAAAGCTGGCCATCCATGAGATACTCAATCCCAATTCCAGAGGAAAGGCGGTCACAAATAAGAATCAAGATTATGGCAAAATAGATGGAGAAAAGGGTTGGGTCAATAACACAGCCTTGATTAACACCAGTATGGAGGGTGAATGGGTCCATCTCTGACCCATTATAGAGGATGGTGGTGGTCATTCCATTATGAAGTAGCTTGAGAACACACATGAATTTCAATGGACAACCAAACCTAGACAGCACCTTCCATAACACTTCCACGATTGATGGAATCAAAGGCCTTAAATAAGTCAACAAATGCCATAAACAATGGCTGATGTTATTCTCTACACGTCTCCTGGATCTGTCGTGCAACAAAAATCAAGTTGGTGGTACCCTGAGATGGTCTGAAACCACACTGGGATTCTGGAAGGATGTCTTTGGCAAAAGGGAAGAGATGATACAAAAGGATGCAAGCAAGGATCTTCCTGGCAATGGAGAGGAAGGCAATACCACAGAAATTCCCGCACATTGACTTGTCACAATATTAGCATTCTTTAGGCCAAATGGAATTTCCTTATTAACCCAAATTCTACCCAGAAGTTGATGAACTTTTTTTTCCACACGTGCTATTCCACCAGCTTTGAAGACCTCACAGGGTTGCCATCTGGACCTGACACCTTTCTGTTTCTAGTCTGAGTGATAGAATGCTAAACTTCCTCAGAAGATGGGGGGTCAGCAAGAGGTTCTTTTACTGGGTGCTGAGGAACGGACTCAATGGTGGTAATTGAGACTTCAGATTTGGGGTTCAACAGAGTCTTGAAATGCTCCTTCCAATGTTGCTTGAGGGCTATATTGTTCTTAAGAAAGGTGGAGCTGTCCTGGGATCACAAAGGGATTATGCCATTTGAAATTAGCTTGTAGATGGCTTTCATTGCTTGTAGATGATATTTCATTAAAAAGGTCTCATGTCATGTTGATCAGTGAAACTCTGGCTTTAGAGCATGTTCATTACTTATGAAGAAAAATGCCAATTGGCTTTTGACCATTTGACTTAAATTTGACTATTTTTCACCACTGCCAAAACAAACCTAAGTAGGTTTGTGTTGTATTTCTCCATGTTTTATTTGCTTTCCCTTTATCATACTTTTTCTTCCTCTTCCCACACCTTCTTACTTTTTTATTTATGCACATTTGTTTACATTGAACTAATCACTTGCTCCTTTACCTAGGGGTACTGTAGCATGCAGGGGTGTCTTAAGATGTTAACTAACATCTCTAATCCTTTTTGACATTTCATGACCCCTGAGGAAATTTGCAGATATGCATTCTGCTTCTATATTAACTAAGATTTCATCTTATGTATATCTGACAGACAAATGGAGTGTAAATGATACGTAAGACAAATATAACTAGATACCCTATCTAGTAAACTGACATTTCATTTGTTCCTCCAACTGAGGGGGCTGGTTCTAATGACAGAAGAATCCTTGAATTCTGAAATTATGTTTTACTGTCGACAGGGAACAATGCTGAGTGTGTTTGGATTCAAGAAATTGTTTTGTGAGGATTGGGGGAGTGAAAAATAATATTAAATGACACAAGAAACCATTCTTATCTACTAGTGGTAAGGTTAACAGTGGGATCTGTCTGTCTGTCTATAATTAGGAAGATCTTAGGCCTGATTTCCCCTGCCTTCATTCTTGTGTGCAGATTTCTAGTTGTGTAAAGTTCCATCATGAAGATGAGGTAACATTTTACATGCATTTTGCACAGGTATCCATCACTACATAAGGTGAAGATATTGGTAAATAAGGCTCTTAGTTACTCAACAGAAGATAAAAATTGCTAAACAGTCAGTGAAACTGGTTTATATTTTTATCTCCACCTTAAAAGGAAGAAATCCAGGTATTTTTCCACAGCCAACTAGAATACTTTTTCAAAAGAGGACAAAGAAGATTTAAAATATCCTAAAAATTCTTATGCCTGTTTATTTCTTACTCCTGCACAATCCTCTCACTGAAAGAATCAAAGTCCAACGATTTTTATGCATTCCTCCTGTTTAGCTTAAGTCATCCAATCAGGGAACAGAAACTACACCATATTACTACAGATGAAAACCAATCACACAATGTAAATAGTGAATCACAAACAATGATGACTGTTGCAGAACAATTCACAAACAAAAGATTATTCAGACAGAAGCAAACAAATTCATAAAAATTATGATTGTCTCAATTTTTCAAAAGTGTTCTAGGGCCAGATTTTTAACAGTATTTAGGCACCTAAAAATGCAGACTGATGCCCACTGGGATGTTCAAAAGGGCCTCTGCCTCTAACTTTCTTTGGTGCCAATGCCTTTTTGAACATCACACTAGGGGTTAGACCCATGAAGGGGACTTGGACTCAGCACTGAAAGACCTAACTTTAGGTACCCTACCACCCAATGAAACCCTCAGCCCTAAGTTAGGCACCCAGGCTTCCCTATACAATGTACGGAGACAACTAAGCCGCGCAGAACAGAATTCATAAAACTCCAGCCAGCTAAGATAGTCATTGGAAAATGCTGAGGGGTGTGTGGCCTAAACCCTGCTCATCAAAAAAGGTCAGGTGCCTAACTCCATTCAGGATTCACAGCTGTGAACCCTCTCCAGGAGTTAGGTGCTCAAGCCAGGTCAGGCCTTTCCCACTAAAAATGTAGGTGGGGCAACCTTTGAGCCAAAGACAGAGAGTGTGATTGACTGTATAGTCTACTGGTTAGAATATTCACCTGGGAGACCCAAGTTCTAGTCTCTACCCCAATGATGATTTAAGTATTTTATACAAAGAGTAACAGTTTCAAGATGCAGAGACTCACCCCTACATCTCAGTGGCTAGGGCACTCACTGAGAGGTAGGAGATCTAAGTTCAATTCTTTCTCGAAATGAGGTAGAATAGGGACCCAGATCACCACCCATCTTGGGTGAGTGCTCTAACGAGTAGGCTATAAGGAGAGGGGCAGGACTACCACTACATCCTCTAGCTGTGTTTTGTGAACCCTGACCTATCAGTGTGTTCCTAGGTGGCCTCTGAGAATGCCTAATAGATTGAGCCCCCAGAAACTTAAGTGGGGAAATGCCTAACTTGAGTTAGGCACCAGCCCAGCCACTAGCATTGGAACAAATTTTATAGTGGAGGATGCTGAAAGCCATTGAACAAAACTGCTAAACCTGTATATGACGGAAACAACTTCAAGACAAGGGGTGCCTCTGCACCCCCCTGAATACGTAGTTCCAGCATTCCAGCCCATCGGGCTCAGGTACACCTCAAAAATGTAAGGATTGAGGTGGCTTTGGGTATGACCCCTGGCAGAGATTTAGGTGCCATGAGGACTTGACTGGTGGAAACTCTAGGCATCTAGTGAATTCAGGAGCTTGCCGTGTTAAGTGACAGCTGAGGTGGGGGTTTTGAGGATCTAAATTTGGTCTTAGATGTCTGAAGTGGCAGTCCCTTTGTAGCACTAGCCCTATTGGCATTTTTAGGTACCTAACTATTTTTTAAAAGCTGGCACTGGGAGTCAAAGTCTTATTTGACAGTATAACACATGCAGATAATAAGCCAGTCTGCCCATATTTAATGTCTATATCAAACATGATATTCCCACTTTCAAACCTTAGACATAGCTCCTGAGTCCATTGGGCACGCTTTAAAATGTTACGTATGATCACAGACAGAGAAAAAGACATGGAGTTTGGAGAACTGCCCCCATCATTTATTTTAGTATTGCCTAAAAGTTTACTAGGTGCCCTGCAGAATGTAAGACATGATGCCTATCCTGAATGGTGCAAATCATGTCCCTGTGTTTATTTTAGCAAGGTACCTTCCTAAAATCAGCCTTATTACCTTTATTTATTTTTTTACTTCTTCTGTGTTGTGGTTCATTCCCATATCTGAATTTCCCCATTCTTCAGTCCCTATTCATCTATCTTTTGCTACCCTCCTAATCCCATTATTTCTTTACTGGTACAATATTTTAACTCTCAGTAACCATTCTTTCGCCACTACTAATTAATAACAGTAATATGATTGACAGCTTAAAATAAAACTTTGTCTGAAAGGTTTCTGCACATTGATAAGTGAATCAAGATTCTGGTATACATTTATATATATACATATAAAAAACACCATTAATCTGTCTCTGCCCTCAGTGGTCTTTGGAGCTTCATAGGACAGCTTCTCCAACCTGGAAAATTATGTTTTGAAGGAACCAGACATTTCAGGGAGTCTAAATTTAAAGTTAGAAGATTATCAGTAAAGCCTATCTATTGGAATTACTTATCTGAGCCAAAGTAATTCAGATAATTCAAGTGCAGTGAAACACTTCTAATTTTAAATTCAGGAGCACTGAACAGTGAGTTGGATTCTTTGGTGTAGCACTTAGCTGAAACCACTCTTTCCCTTTCATTCTTTCTGCTTTTATAAGCTAGCCTTTTTAAAAAAATGTTTTTGAAAATCCAATTGCTGGTAGAATTAAAAGAGAATTGTAGCATTAAAAAACATACATATTCAGATATTTCCAATGAAACATAAACCAGCTATAGAAAATTGCTAAAATATAATTATATTTACATTTTAAAAATGCAACAATTAATTTTGTGTGTGTGTGCTGAAGTGCAAATTGTTTGTGTGTGGGAGTAGCATGTTTATTGCAGAAATTACTTATAGTCAGCCAACCCTATTATATAGGAGGGTGATACACAAACCAAATAGTCAGAAAGTGAAATTTACATAGCTCTTTATCAAAGATAGCTTGCTCCAAAAATGGGAGTATGATGAACAGTGTGATGAAATATCTATTTGTTTGTTTTTCGGTTTGGTTTGCGATAAATTACTTGCTACAAAGTTACATCAAAAGGAGCTGTTAAAGGAACCAAACAGGAAACAATAACGTAGATAAGGAGCATCCCAACAAGCACTCAAGATAGTTAAATCCAAACTAAACTGTGAAGAGTTATAAAGGTATCTCACAAAATTGGGTGACTGAGCAACATAATGGCAGATGAAACTGATTGTTGAAAAATGCAGTGTAATGCACATTGGAAAATATAAATACAAAAATATATATAAAATGATGAGGTCTAAATTAGCTGTTACCACTCAAGAAAGAGATCTTGAAGTCATTGTGGATAGTTCTCTGAAACATCTACTCAACATGTGCAGCTTCAGTCAAAAAAACTAACAGAATGTTAGGAACCATTAGGAAAGGGAAGATAATAAGACATAAAATATCATATTACCTCTTTATAAATCAATGGTATGTCCACATCTTGAATTCTGCATGCAAATCTGGTTGCCCCACCTCAAAAAAGATATATTGGAATCGGAAAGGGTACAGAAAAAATTTCCATATTAGGAGAGATTATTAAGACTGGCACTTTTCAGCTTGGAAAAGGATGAATAAGGGGAAAGTAAATAAGGAAGTGTTATTTACTCCTTCTCAGAACATAAGAACAAGGGGTCACCAAATGAAATTAATAGGCAGCAGGTTTAAAACAAACAAAAGGAAGTATTTCTTCATGCAATGCACAGTCAAACTGTGAAACTCTTTGCCAGAGGATGCTGTGAAGGCCAAGACTAAATTGGGGTTAAAAAGAACTAGATAAGTGTATGGAGGATAGGTCCATCAATGTCTATGAGCTAGAATGGACAGGGATGCAAACCATGCTTGGAAGTGTCTCTAGCCACTGTTTGCCAGAAGCTGGGAATGGTCAATGGGATGGATTTCTTGATGATTATCTGTTCTGTTCATTCCCTTTAAATCATCTGTCACTGGCCACTGTCAAAAGACAGGATATTGGGCTGCATGGACCATTTGTCTGAGCCTATGGGGCCATTCTTATATTCTTAACTTTATAATGAAGATAGTCAGACTGTGATCCATTTTAATCCATTTAAAAATGGGCAAATAATAAGTGTGTTTTAAGAAGAAGCCATGCATTTCAGAAGTAGACAAGGTCACTAAAAGATTTGAAAATTAATGTAGGATCTGTTCATTTCTCATGAATAAAAACAAATGTAACCTATCAGAACAAGACTTATAGATTCCCCCATGTGACTCTTACTTATGTACTCTGCTCTTTCAATTTGATAATACGTTTTCAATAATAAATTATTAAATTAAGAAATTCAGTAATAAACTTGGGCTTCGTGTGCTGAACCTGGGAAATCCTCTTTTTCAACTGTCAGTGCTCTACTGGATTTATATGTATTAGGGTATCTGATAATCCACCTATACAAACATACAGAAGCCACCAACCAACACCTCCAATATCCCTAGTCACATATTCAAAATATAAAAATAAAAATGACAACACACAAAAATAAACCATTCTCATCTAGAAACCTATCCTCTCCCCTACCTTCCTAGAGACTAAGCCTTCCATTTTATTCAGCCAGATAAACATTGGTGTGAACAGATGGGTGTCATGGCTTTCTGCACCACCCTGTTTGGTGAGCAGCTACCTTTGCTTTGTTTTTTCTGTTTTTCTCTGTCGAGTTCCAGACAGTAATTTGTATTTAGAAAAGGCTATAAATGTCTCCCTTTCTTTATAGAAAGACCTATATAGCATGTGAGAAGGATGAAGCCAAGATGGCATTAAAGGAATTTGATAGCATTCTGTACACATTACTTTTAAAGAACTATCAAATTCCATTAGAACTCTATTGGCTTCATCCTTCTCAAATACTGATTCAAACAACCTATGGAAATTATATCATTCTGAAGTGTTCTGTAGTAGGAATATTCTTCTCTATTAAATTCTAGAGGACTTTTCCATAAGACTTTCTCTGATGGAGAAATCATCTGATCTGTGAATTGGATTTGAGGGAAAAGCCTGATTAAATTCCACTGGTTGTTCCAGTAATTATTTTTCACTATATTCAATGTGATGATAGAACTAGAGCACTGTGAACTCATTAGTTTTACTTCAGAGGGGCTCATGAAACTATTTTCCTTTGTTTCAATAAATATGGGCTTGCACCAAATAAATTTTGCTTTGATTTTGTGGACTTGAATTAACCACAGAACCAGAAGTTTCCCAGGTTTTCAGTGCAAAACCATGTATCATCCCAGACTAGTTCAAAGCTGGTCCCATATTTGTTCCAAGTTTCCTTTCAAATATTTTGAAGAACCTGCTTGGTCCATCTAATGTATCTATATATTTGTATTGTCCTTAACACAATTGTGTTTTGAGTTTGTATCAAAATCTGAAGCCTGCTATGTTGATATGGCTTTGAATGTTTTGAGGTGTGAACATTTTGTATAGCTCTAAACAGTATGTGAAAGTTCATGGGTTATAAAATACTTTCCCTACCTATGCCTGGATAGATTGACAAGACAGAAAAGTATCTACATTTGTCTAAATTGGTTCAGCCCATTACTAATAAAAAATTGTTATGCTTATGATCAGAGAACAGTGGGAAGGAAACCCATGCAAATATTTTTAAAATTAGGATTTTTATGACAGCTGCTAGACTATTATATGCATACAAAAGAATTATTTGATGCACTCTGCATTTGAAATTCACATTCAACTTATTGAACCATTAGATTGCTTAAGATGAACGACTGAGGAATCATGATACAAAAGACACAGAAAAAATTTATTTCTAATTGAGAGAAACTCAGAAATCAAAACTGATTAAAATATTCATATGAGCAGTTTCCAGTTAGCAAATGGAAAAAATAGCAATGAAAGCTTAGCAATCACCCACCCACCAAACATGCTGGATAAACGAGGAATACATTTTAGCTGCTGTGTTGTTCAGTCTCTCTCTCTCTCTCTCTAAATAAAATGTGTGTGTGTGTGTATATTACATAAAAAGAAAAGAAATATTAATCAAATTCCATCTTCCTTAGTTTATCTGTAGTTGGCTGGCACACACATTATCGGATTGGACTGTCCATATTAATACTTAGAATTTATAATTTTTATGTTCGAAGTATGTATACAAAGACAAGAAAATACAAATTAAAACTAAACCTTTTAAATATATACAACCCTGTGAAATATGAGAATTTCATAGTGTTTTAGTACCCAATTCCTTCTTGTGTGTAATAAATTACATCACGTAGACACTGATTAACAATGAAAAAATGAGATTAGGCAGGATCTAGCTGCAAGATCTCTGTGGACCTCCCAGCAACATTGATCCTCATGAGGGAATATGAATAACCACACGCTGAAGGACTCTGGTTTAAAATTCTGAAGAAAAAATGTCTGGGTGATTAACTGCTCTTCATCTCTTGTGTCGCGATTACCACCTGCTGGTTTCCTATAAACAAAGATGATGCTAGGCATTAATAGATTTTTTTCCCATTTGAGAAAAAAGTAGCAAGCTTGTACCTGTAATAATTGATGTGCTATTTATGAAAAACATGAAGCTGTTAGACTCTGACTTATTTTGTGACTTGTTAAAGTGGGAACACTGGTATAAATTCCATGTGTTGGAAGTTGAGAGATTGCACTCATGTTCAATAATGAAGATGCTATATAGATGAATATATGAGAATTTACCATAATATGTGATTTATTACTTTCTTGGAGAACAGCCTTAATAATAATATTCTAAAAAGAAGACATTGCACAAAAGTTACCAGTATAAAGTGTTTCAGAGTCCTTATAACTCAAACTAAAACAAAAAGAAGAAAATACCTTACCAAAAGGCAGAATAAACATGAAAAGATATGTATGGTAAAATGTGGAACACAGTAACTATAGATGACTAATAGACTAGTTGTAAGTAATTCCTACTCTGGCATAAGCTCTCAGCAAGCTTTTGTTGGTACCATCCTGAATTAAGCTGACTACTAAATATAAACCTGGCATTGAAGATGATAATTTGGCCTGAAAGAATGGGCCGAAAGCATGGAGAATCAGATATTATGCTGATTTTCACCAGCTATGCTCCAATGAAGTTGATCATATTTGAATTTACTCCCAGCAAAGAAAGATACTCATTAAGATACTCTATTTTCCTGTGTAGTAACCCAAAAATGTACTTTAGCATAAAATGGTATATAAAGTAGCTCTGTTAAAAGATTGATGCATGCACAATTTAAAACTTTCTAGTGTGATGGGACTACCTCTTGGATCAGTTTGCATGTGCATGTGGGCTACTTGGAAGTCCTCTGTGAAACACTAGAAGATTTTCAACCACAGTTTGATTGTCAGTGGCAACTCCGTGAAGGTACAGCATTGTTTTAATTGTATCCACTATACAACTGTGGTAAAATCCTATAATATATCACCTTTAAAAACTTTCATTATCTCAGAAGATTTTCATCTGCAGTTAAGGACATGATTGTGGCTTTTCCTAAACGTTTACAAAGAAAAACAAATAGCCTGGTCTGTCGATCAATCCCAAAAGAATTCAGAGAGAGGGCAACTTCTTAGTGTTTTCCTTGGACTTCAAAAATAAGCTTCACCAATCATGTGCACAGAACAACTATTGGAAATACAAGCATGCTTTTCTCTTGGGACTTGCTGAAAAACACAAACAGTTGGAAGGACTATCTCTAGGTGACACTCATTATGAGTGCATGATTTGTTTAAAATTATCCCTATAAAGGTGGTGTCATGAAGGAGCTGGTATCTTGGCATGTAAGAATGATAACAATGATAGAATCGCCTATCTCTATTAGAAGACAGTGACCCTATCTTAATGAAACAAGCAAGTTGTCCACACAGACAATATTTTTCCTTTTTGTTAAACATGCCTTATGACAGTTTTAGGTACTGAGGAGATCTCAAAGGCACAGAGTAGCCTAAAGACAATCAGGTTTGCTATCAGTTCTCATCTATCTAGTGAAGGCTTAAAGACCTTTTATACCTGGGCAAAATGAAAGTGATTCCTTACATCTCTTCTTGTACTGAGTCAGTCCAAATGACTAAAGTTTCAACAACTATCACTGGAAGCATATAGGCTTGAAATTTTGCACAACTTTGTCACTATCAAAGTAGAGGAAGAGTCAACCATTCACTGGGGCAACAGCTGGCTTTCTGATTTCTATCATGTTCATTCTTATGAGATGTTAGGTTTATTCACCTCAGTGGAAACCCAACATAAGAAGCTGAGACCTTTCTTTGTTGACAGTTAATTCTGTCAAGGAGGGTGAGCGGAACAAAAATCAATGGCAAATATGCATCAGGGTTGTGTTGCATCCATGACATAGAAACAGTTCTTTAGCTTTGAGATGTTGAGCTTGAAATTTTTGTGCAATTTCTCCATTAGCAGGCATTCGTTCTCAAGGGCTAGCACCTAAAGCTGTTGCTAAGTGGCATATCTGACATACCAGGGGAAACATAAAATTGATTTTTAGGAAAATCAATTCCCAGTTTAAAAGATCAAACCCAGACGATAGCAAAAGAGAAACTGGACTTTATTATATAAGGATAATCATTGTCCTGTACAGATTCTTGAAAAAGATACATGGCAAAGAAACATCATATTGATTTACTAGTAATAAACGCTGACTGTTATGGTTCTAACTGAGCTGCTTGAATCACTAGATATAATACTGTTGATCATAAACAGCCTGTATCTTCTTATCTGTAAATAAAGTCTTTTCATTCTATTTCTCCATACTTACAGATTGGTGAAAATGTGGTGAAGCACAACAAGACACCAGATGTCAGTGCTGCAGAATATTGCTGGGAAAAAAAGAGAATTTGAGGCTTTTCATAAGCAAAGGTTTCAAATCCAGAAATGGATCCTTTGGGTAACATTTTTGAAAACTAGCCTGACCCATTTCCCCATGAGTCTGACATTTATTATTCAGAGAATTTATTATTAAGTGATCTTGTTTTCTCCAGCTGGCATATGTATCTATTTTCTGTTCAGTAAAAACTTGAAGAGTGGAGGAAAAGAAAATAGGTGCTTAAGTTGGAAAGCATGTATATTCACTGACAAAAAGAAAGTTAATAAATATTGTGTCACTATGTGGCTTACTAGATATGCTAAAAGAGGTCTCTACTCTCTATAATTAGAACAGTGTATTTATTCTACTATTTAAAACAAATAGTTCTGGTAATTGTGTCTAAGTTGTTTCTGTCTATATGAGAAAATTTGTTCCAAGGTAACAGAACTGAATTAAAATCAGTCTAGTCAAAGTAGTCCAATCGCCCTAATTAAATGCACATAAGATGGTTTAACCTTCTCTTTAAATATGTTTAACTTAGATTGGTAATTTACACATACAACCTCAACCAAATTCAGCAGGAGTTAAAATGGTTTAAATACACCCACAATAGGGCCAGGTGCTTTGCAACAGATTAATTATATAGATTAAAATGGATTTAGTTAACCTCATGCAATTTTTCTCATATAGACAAACCTAATTCTCACCTTCCCCTTCTAACTTATTCTACAAATACTATAGTTGTCACAAGCAGCATCACTATTTAACTTTTTCTTGCATGCTGTCATAATTTTAGGGTTAACTACACCTTTGACCTCCCTCCTTGAGGTTACTAACTTTAAGTTTTAGGCTTCATAGTCATTACCTTTCTTGGGCACAAACTATATCTCTTTCCCTCAAGAACAGGGGTTTAGGCTTGTTGTCCCTCTGCACATCACTATGATTTCCCTCCAAAATCTGACCTGGATCCAGCACCTGTGGTTAACTCTTTTTCCAAGGGATACAACAGTGAATAGTAGTTACCAACAAGCCATCGCAAAGCAAAATACATTTATTCTTGGGGCAAAAGTGTTACAGGGAAAACACGTAAAACCCATATAAGTTCCTATATGCATGCGAAAGGTTTACCAGAGGTCACTCATCAGTCTTATGGGCCCTAGTAAGCCAAAATTGTCCAACCCTTCCATATGAGTTGGCTTCCCCCCCGGACAAAAATTCCTGTTCATTTTCTGAATCAGAAAGAAGTTCCGGTGTCAATTTGAACTCAAGAGGAGTGAGGTAATATCTTTTATTAGATCAGCTTCTGCTGGTGAAAAAGACACACTTTTGAGCTTATGTAGAGCTCTTATTCAGGTCTCTGAGTAAGTTTGAAAACTTGTTTCTTTCAGCAAAAGAAGCTGGTACAATAAAAGATATTACCTCACCCACCTTGTCATTCTAATTTCCTTGGATCAACATGGCTTCATCAGAGCTGCAAACAAAGTTTAAACTGAGCCTTTTTATAACAAAACCCTTTCTTCGTTTGATGGTCTCTGGAAAACCCAGTTTGAACCACTATGTGCTAGCCACCCCATGGAATTGTTTACAGTTCCAGAAAATAGCCTTCCTCACCCCACACTGTTTTTGGTTCCTGGAGGAACTGTGCCGATTCTCCTCTTTCCCTGGTGTTGAATACAATCCCTGGCCCCCAATGATACATAAACCATTAATAAACTTAATACAATATGGTCTCCAACAGATACTGCATGTGGTTGCCACACTTTCATCAACAAATTTAACTAAAAGAAGAAAAGTTTCAGAGGGGTAGCCGTGTTAGTCTGTGTACAGTCTAACACGGCTACCTCTCTGGAACTTTTCACCATGGAAGGCACTGAATTTAGCTGTATGAAATGGAAATCTACCAACTTCATAGCACTTGCCCTCCCCATTGTTGTTTCTTACCCCTGGATGTATATATATATCTCCTATCTGTGATTTCCACTTCATGCATCTGACGAAGTGGGTTGCAGCCCACAAAAGCTTACGCATGTAGAAATTTGTTAGTGTTTAAGGTGCTGCAGGACTCTCACTGTTTTTGCTAAAAGGAGAAAGGAAGTGTAGAAAGTAAAGTAGCCTGTCCATGCTAATTACCACACTATGTTATGGAGAATGATAATGGCAATGTTCTGAGGGTGCTATTTTTGCTCTTGAAGCCCAGCTATATTCTGACCTTATCTCTGGGGGCAGGGAATTCTGAACATGAATCACCCTGGGTAGAAGTTCCTAGTTTGTCTACCTATTTATTAAACAAGAAGTAGTTCTAGAATTCTATATGTCTTCTAATTGCTACTTAATTTGAATATATCCATCCCTGAACCAATGTAATATCCTTCTGAATATACTTGGACATAGTCCCAGAAGACTGATACTTTTGGATCGGAGGATTCAGTATACTCTGTGAAAGATTTTCCTGCTTTCGTGTCAGATCCATCATGTATTGCTAATAGCAGTATCCAATTTTATATTCTATTACTCACACTTTTGACAACCGTTTTGTGAAGTTGCAGATAAAATTCACAAAGGCAGTTCAGCTAATACATTTCAGATTGGTTAAACAGTTTCGCTTCTGATACCTAGGCATCACCACGAGGCATACTGAAACTGTAGTCACCCAAACTGAATCATCTTGTCATGAGTGGTCCTGAGGTGTTTGAAAACTTTGAAATATTTTTTGCCCTGGTTGATATTAGGGAATGAAAAGACATTTGACATCCTGAATTACACATTCCACTGTCCAAGTGATCTGCAATCTTATCATCAGCAATGAGCAAGAAAGGAGGTGACTATACTGTATGACTGGCTAGCTTAACGCTGGACATATTTTGTTTATCACCACTCGTAGAAGGTGTTATGAACAGTGATTCGCAAACTTATTTGATCATGCCCCCTTTCTTTGTGTCTGTAGTAGTTTACACCCCCTGTCCCACCACACAAGTACAGATACCAGTTTTAAGAAATCAATATGCAAGTCTCACTAAATATTAAAAACAGCAAGGCACTGATTCAAACAGAGCCGACAATCCACTGTAATAAGAGCAAAAGCAAAACTGTTATTGCTAACAGTTAACTGTGCACACCGTGTTGTAGCAAATGGATTAACACACAGATGGCAACAACTTTGTATAATGCTATGCAAGCTTAACCAAAACCATCAAAATGCACAGCGCCATCTGAGGACCTGATATGTCTGGATGAATCACTTTGCTAGTTATTTATTGCTGTGAGTAAAATGTATGCAGCAAGTGTTTTTTTTAAAGCTTCTTATGCTCCCCTCCAGACTGTCCATGCCCCACCCAGGGGGGTCCACCCACCCAGTTTGAGAACCTCTGCTTTAGGTGTATGAGAATGACTTTGGTAAGTTAAACTGTGAGGCCAACAGGCTTCATATAGTAAATAAATCAGAGAGTCTTTAAGGCCTTTATCTTCCACCACATTCTGTTTGGTGAGGTTTTCATTTTTAAGAGGCAGTATATAGCGAGATGAAGCTAAAGGACACAGTTGACTGATAATATCAGTTGTGGTCTTACCAATAACTTTTATCTTGAATGACTTTGGAATATTTTTTACCGTGTATTTATTGACCATTGCAGAAAATGTGCTGTTGCTCTGCTTGTCATCTGAGCACTGAATAAATTAAGAAATGTACCTGAGACAGAGAGTATTTCTAAAGATTGAAAAAAATATTTTTGTTTATAGTTATTATCAGACATATAGGGTCAGAATCTGATGCCTTTACTCAAATGTAATCTCACATCCAGTATTTGTACTGGGGCACTGTGTAGAGCTGTCATGCAAGATCAGGGTTCTGTTTTAACACACAGCAAGAGACAGTCCTTACTCTAAAGAGCTTAGAGTCGGAGAAAAGCAAAATATAAAGTAAAAAATAAAGCAAAAATATAAAAGCAAAATATAAAGTAAAATAAAAAGAGTTTGAAATCCTTACCCAGTTGACATGAATGGGAGTTTTGCCATTGACTTCAGTGGGACCAAGATTTTGCCCAAAGGGAGGGAGAAGAGGGAAACAGATTGTAAGCCCTTTGGCATCATCACTTTTATATTTTTATACAGTGTCCAGCACAAATGAATCCTATGCAAAATCTGTATGTGTGTTATGTGTTATAACATTCACAATCCCCTTGAAGAGGTAAACAGTGGGCTCAGAACATCCAAATCAGTGGCATTCTTTCTGGGAAAGAGTGCTTAAGCCAGGGTAGAAAGGGAATTTGAGGGCTCAACATTGATTACAGGGGCTGGACAGTGGGCTGTGTGGTTTCAGCTCTTAGGAGGGGAGTGCTAGATAGAGGATCTGAGAATGTGGCTAGACACCCCAAGATATGGACAGACTCCAGAGACTTAAAAACATGCAGAGATTTAATGTCTAGCTCCCCTCCCAGGAGGTCGGTGACTAGCCAGGGGTGCTCAACTGGAGTCGTGGTATTTGGTCAGGCTTTCTTGGATGTGGGATAACGGGCAACCATATTGGTTAAATTCAGTCAGACATTGAATACTTTGCAGCCACAGTAGTATTCACAATTCGTAATGGTGTGTTCTTTCCATTATTGATACAATTAGAGCTGTGCCAAAGACTGACATATAACTTGCTCATTCCTTCAGTAACTTGGGTTTTGAGGCTGTTTTCTCAAAAAAATGCTCAGAGCATTCACAAATGTGTTGAGCTTGTTTGCATTTTGCTGAGCTCTTATTCCAGTCTTCTTCATTTGTGGAAAGATCTCTTCGAACACAAACCTCCAAGCAAATCAGCAATGGTTGGTTTGTTTCCAACTTCTGGAAGCCAAACCTGCAGGGCTGAGCAATATTGTCCTATCACAAAGTGAACCTTTCAGGGATTTGCACATCCTTAAACAAAATGTTCAAGTTAGTGGGTTTAATTTTCAGAAAGGCTTCTGTGAATGTTTTTATGGGAGTTACTTACTAAAATATGCTCTCAATGTAACCTAATTTTAACGAACCCATTTCAAGAATCTTAAAGAGAATAAAGAAACATTGTTTTCTAGATTAGATGTGTTGTTTCATTTGAAATGTCAAGACTTTTGTGGCCAGCAAACCAACCAAATAATATACAAAATAATTGTACAATATTAGTACCACATACTGGTGGAGTTGGAATTTGTAATAATTACAGAATGAAAAAATCAAAAGATACAATAAAGTAGTTTTCAGCACCACTCTCGTTCTGTCAAGTTTGCAATTTTTGATAGATTATACCATTCTTTTCATTTGCTTAGATCAAGCTTGCATTTCCTTCTAAGTTGCAATTATACAATAATGGTTATTGTAATGAAGTCATTAAATCTGAGAGTCAATATTGATGGACTATCAGAAAGATCTCTACGTACTGCACTGGCAGTTACAAATAATGGCTTAATATAAAACATTGGTCGCATAGTTATGAGTAATCAATTTATATTGCTAAAAATTGGACTTGTGGAAACAAATACTTTTGTATATTGAGCCAGATCCTGAACAGTTATAAATCAGAATAGCTATTCTTCAATACAGCTAGACCTGTTTACATCATTGGAGAATTGTATTTTTTAGCAAAGGAGATGCTATTGCATCGATGACAATACTGAGAGTCCCAAATATTCAAAAATCAGGAGTCAGGTCCCATAATAATATGACATTTGGCTTAAAAATCACGGGGTTTTCAATAAAATACATTTTGTGTTTTTTATTTCTCTTCTGATTTGTGAATCTTCAGGATGCATCAGGACTCATTTTCAAGTCTTTCCCCCCACAATTATGAGGATATAAACTTATTTTTTATTGTTAAATGAAAGCTGAGACTCTCATTTAATCATGTGTCACTAGGAGCTGGGGCTTTATGGAAAACATCAAATATTGTAACACTTGTGATAAAAAATGCAAGAGTTGTCAACCCTGCTGTCATTCAAGTACCGTAAAGGAAAAACAAAACAAAACAAAAAAACACCACCATGGAGGCTAACTAAAATGGTAGCCTTTTTTTTTTTTTTTTAAAAAGGTGAGGCTTCATAAGAATGCTTTATCTGGTCATCAAAACTGTTCTATCAAAACAGAAACAGGCACAAAGAAGATCCAAGGTCAGGGATCTCCCAGAGGAAGTGACTTCCTGTTTAGCTCCTGGCTGTCCAGAAGGAACTGCCTGTATCCTTACAGAGAGTATGTCTACACTGCAGTCTGAGGTGTGACTGAAGCTGAAGTAGACATACCCATGCTAGCTTTTCCAGAGCTGGTACAGCTAAAAATAGCAGTGTAAACAAGCCTCGGCAGAGACTAACAATACAAGCAGGTACTGAGTGTCCTCAGTGTGCTTATGCAGACCACACTGAAGCCTGCGACACCACTTCTACATTGCTATTGTTAGCCATGCTAGTAGACTGCAGTGTACACACAGGCTGAGCTAGAGGGAGACAAACAGGCAGATAACAGAATGATCAGATTCTGAAAGACACAAATTCCCCAAACATTATATGTGAATAGACTTTCACCATCAGGTTGAATAATCTATGCCTCATTTACAGTTTGCAACATTCTGCATAAGTGAACAACAATATAAAAAATGGATGCTTTCAAAATCTCAGCCTGTCCCCTATTTCCACTCCTCAGTGCAATTGGATTAAATAACTTTTCTTGCATTATTCCATTCTGACCTGTAAAGTCAATAGGCACTACTCACATGAGCTCATTGCTGGAGCCAGAGGTACACAGTCTGCCTCTAATAGCAAAATTTTCTGCGGTGTTTGAGTTTTGGTACAAACAGAAAAAAAAAAACCACTGCAATGATTATGAAATATGTCATGTTCCTTCACAATGAGGATGTCACCTCAGATCTCAATATCATTGTCACTTTCTATAGCCTTGTCTCACTGAACAGTTTGCATTTTGTTGAATTTTTTGAGGTATAGTTCTGGTCCAAAATAAATATACCTCTAAACATCTGTAGCAAGTCAGTGCTAGTCAGCAAGGCTAGAGGCCTCAACCCTCTCCAATAGAACTGTCTCTGGAGCAGTACATGCCTGCCAGCCTTTGTAGTATAGCTCACGTTGGAGAGAGGGAGAAATAAAAATTGAGTGCTTTCTGATCCATCGTACAGTTTTTCATCTTGACAGTATTCTGGCCTCCAAATCTCTCTTGTGCATATGACTGAGTGACTGTGATTCTCTGTTTTCTGTATTCATGCTTGCACCTGTTGCAGATACTCTGCACATTCATCTTTCAGACTTACTTTACAATCAGTCTGGGAGAAGACACTACAAATGAAATTAAATCTCATATCCTTACCCAAAACTTTTATTTTTTAGTGGAGAGATATCAGCATCACAATTCGTACTGGCTGGAAAACAAAATTCAAATCCCAGGTTACTGCATGAATGAGCAAGTTACATGCTGACCATTTGGCACACCTCTAATTTTATCAATAAAGTGAAGAATATAATCATAGATTATAAAACCAGAAGGGACCACTGTGATCATTCAGTTTGACTTCCTGTATAACACAGGCCATTGGACATCCCTGAATTAATTCTTGTTTGAACCAGTTCATATCGTTTAGGTCAGCCATAAATGATCTGCATGACAACACATTTGTGGCTTACGTCAGATCGGATCATAAGTTAGTGCTGGAATCAATGAGTTTCAGGTGGAGTGCAACCAAAAACGTGCTGAGAACTAAAGTCTATCATGTGGCCAAACTGAAAAAGTCAGATATCAGGAAAGAATACAAAAAAAACATGCAATCAAACATCACATATCTGGTATAAGAAGAAATGAATATTGAAGACACATAGAACAGTGTAAAAAATGGGATTGTGAGACTGTTGAAGAAATGGGCTACAAAGGCTAAAATGAAGAAACCAAAGTGGATAATGCTTGAAGTGCTGCAGTTCAGTGACAAGTGTAGGGAAGCTGAAGAAGAATAAAAAGGAAGATGCAAGTCTAAAAGATGAGTACAATAGTTGACCAGAGAGATAAAACAGAAAGTGAAGCGAGACAGAAACAATTGTTTAAATGAAAAACGTAAAGTTGCAGAAGAATATGCAAAGAGAAATGTAACACAGGATCTATTGCAAGATAAGAGAAGAGAGTAGGCTATATGAGCTGACGGAAAAGCACAGGCAAATAATGGAAAAGCAAAGAACAAGCAATGGAAAGAATATGTGAAGAACTGTACAATGTGTAAAATACAGTAGATGAAACAATCCTGAAGAAAATACACAATACAAAATGAGGAAGAGCAGATGCTGGACTGCCTTGTAGAAGTAAAGATCTCAATAGAAAGTTTTAAAAAGAAAAAGGAACCGGAAAGTGGTAACTTAACAATAAGCAAGCAGGCAAGGACCACAGGGTGAAGGTGACAGACAAGTTATTAAACAAGAGCAAGTGCTGAGCGAATGGGGGAAAGTGATAATGGTTCCAGTCTATAGAAAAGGAAATAAGAGTGAGTACAAGAACCACAGAGGAATCAGCTTATGAATTGGCAGGAAAAGACATTGCAGAGGAGAATGAAGAGGGATATGGAAGCCGGGCTTGCAGAGAAACAGGCCAAATTTAGACCAGGACAAAGTACAATAGATCAGCTAATTATGATAAGACTTGTTGAAGAAGTAGATAGAACAACTTAGACTTCAAACAGGCTTTTGACAGCATTTGGCAGAATAGGTTCTGGCTATTTGGATGACTGTATGGGATCCCTGAGAAATTGATCAAGTGACACACAACATCTACAGAAAGTTGATGAATATGGTGAGAGTAGACAAGAAGCTGATAATAGGGAGGACCTTACAGGTGGGCACTGTGGTCAAGGGGTGTTGTCCAAGCGTCAGAAGCTGGCGGACCTGGGCTGCCAGAGGGGATGAGTGTGAGTGAGCCCAGGGCTGGAGCCACAAGCTAGCTAGGCAGAGGGTCGACAATGCCACACAAAGCTGCCAGCCTGGAAAAGCGGTGCAGGCAGCAGGGCTTACCCCTGTGAAGCCAGAAGGCCAGCTTCTAGGTCCCCCGTTCCGACAGGTACAGGTGGTGGTCATGCACCCACTCTTCTTCTGCTAAGTGGTTAGAGGGTGTATGGCTGGGAGAGCCCCTGCATGAGAAACTCCTTCCTGTGAAGCCCATCTGGGGCCCAGGGGCAGGAGCTGTTCCTCATCCCCTGCACTCCACATTGCTGCTTTGAAACTGAGAGACAGGGCACCAAAATATAAGTTCGTCGAGGTTGCCATTTTCGTCAAGGCCGGCCCCAGCTGATAGAATGGTTCAGGGCTATGTAGGAGTGAGACAAGGACACATGCTATTTGCTGATTTGTTCAGCTTGGTACTGGAAGCAGTAAAGCCATAGCACTGAGGGATTAAATTGCAGGAATCATAGTATGTTGTGAGGACAATGAATAACCTTAGATTCACAGATAATATTGAGCTCATAGCATTGACCAAGAAGGAAGGGTAAAGGATAAAATTTGGACTGAAGATCATCATGGAGAAGGCAAAAATTATGACAATTGGAAGACAGGAGGAAGAAGTAGAGATCCAAATAGAGACAAAGAACTAGAACAAGTGGAAAAAATTGTGTATCTTGAAGGACTAGAATCGAAGAATATAAATTATGAAGGTGACAAAAGAATTGGACTAGCTAGTACTGTATTCAGAAAACTCTATAAGATCTGGAAGGCTAAAATGAAAATCAATGTATATGAGACAACTGTCCTGCCAATACTGCTGCAGAGGTCAGAATGCAGGAGTACGAGGAAAGTCAACCAATGAAAGATATTGAGTGCAGAAGTGAACTGGCTAAGGAGAATACGGAGAGTTTCAGTACTGCAGAAAAGAAAAAAAAATGAGGTGATAAGAAAATGATTAGGACAAGTAATAACACTGTTACAGAACATTCAAGAAAGAGAACAGTAGCGGTTTGGACATAGAAAGTGTACCTACCATACACAATGATAAATATCAGAGTGCAAGAAACTAGAAATGGTGGCGGTCGAAGGATGCACTGGATAGACATGGTAAAGAATGACCGAACAAAAAGGTTTAAAGATAAATGAAGCCATGAAGCTGGTACAAGATAGAAGGTGGTAGAAGGACTTAATCTGGCCCCATTGTCACTGCTGAGCTGATGGATGAGAATTAAAAGAAGAATATATATTTTAGAAAAAATCCAATATTGATTAAAATTTCCAGTGATACTGAGTCAACCACAACACTTGATAAGTTGCTCTTTTCAAAAGGTGCACATTATTTCTACTCTAAATTTGTCTAGCTTCACCTTCCAGATATTTATACCTTTGTCTGACAGACTGAAGAAGCCTCGATTATCAAAATTTTATTCTCCATATTGGTACTTATTGACTCTGATAAAGTCACCCCTTAACCTTTTATTTATTGTTTGATTGTCAGTCAGTCGGTTGGTTGGTTCATTGATTGATACCAAGAGTTTAATCTGTTTAGGTTATCACTATGAGACATATTTTCCAATCCTCTAATCATTCACATGGCTCTTCTCTGAATCTTCTCCAATTTAGAAACATCCTTCTTGAATTGTGGAAATCAGAAGCAGGCACAGTATACCCGTAGCAGCCACAAACAAAGAGGTCATATAACATCCCTATCCTATGCAAGATTCATAAATTGTGAGCACTATCGTGTCTGCCAAACATTAAGGTGACACTAGATTGAATTTAACCACTATGGTATTTCTGAGAACAGCTCATAAAGCTTATTCTTCAGATACTTTAGTAACAGGGAGGTGTTAGAAGTAGATTTTTCCACTTGCTTCTTGCTATGGCCAAACTCCAGCCTGGGATGCAATGCAGCTTGTTAAGCCTCAAAAATAAATAAATAAATAATTGGGTGGTGTTATCTTCCAGAATCAAAAACTACAGACAATAACAGTTTTCTAAGAAACTCACTACCAGTGTCCCAAACTGGTTTGAAACAACCCTGGAGAAGGTGATAAGATAAATTATAGCAACCAGCTGCAGAGCTCATGTGAAAACTTTACTGACCAAGGTTAGTGAGTTTCCATGCCAATGGGCGATATGCTAATTTTCTGCGGTCTCAGCCATAAAGCCAGGGATCTGGTTTGGACACGTTGGAGAGACGATAGGTTAGTAGCCTTTTGTGTTGCCTGGGGATCTGGCCAACATCAGGAATCTCCCCACTATTCAGAAGGAAGAGTGTTAAACCCCCTTGCCTGATCACCAAGGGAGCCTTCAGTTTTCTTTTTCTTTTTTCTCTTTTTGCAGATCTTTTTTCTGCTTTTGGATTTTTCTTTTACTGATTCTTTTTGTTCACCTGGTTACCCTGGATTGCAAGGCCGCACACCTTGGCACATCTGAAGGGGGTGGCAGGGGATGTTCAACCCTTGTAACTGATTGTAGTGAGCTCTGATTATGGCTGCTTGCAGTCAGGATAAACTGTAAATTGGTCGAGCTGATGGAACACCGGGCTGTCCTTTCACACTTTATCTTCTATCTCAAGAAAAAAAGTTGTAGATCTGTTGTTTGTCACACTGGAGATAACCTCCACATGTGGTAAATATAACCTGGTTTTGGGTTTAAATTTGGGATTTAAGTGGGGAAATGTTTTTGGCGGATAGTGTGTGTATGTATTATCACTGCTCCAAGTTTATTAACCCACAGATTAAAACCAAGCTGGAATCCATTTATATTCCCCACCAGGCACCCCAGCTGACCCTTGTAACTCCTAGCCACAAACAGCCCGTGGCTAGCCTCACCGGACTGTGACCCATGGTGTCTGTGGAGCAAGGGGGAGAAGCAAGGTGTTCATTCTGTCCAGGACTGTGCTTGTGTATTAGTGTGTTTGTGTGTGCGCCAAGCTGGAATAATTCTTTTCACCCATGGATTGTGCTCTCTCTTTGTCTTGTATGAGCCTTACCCTACTGAGACTGGCACTGAGGTTTTGCCTTGAGGTTGGGCATGGGAATTGGGACTGTGGTTGTGGTGGTGCTAGTATTTGCACTTGAAAAATTTTTGGAATGTTTTAAGGAAGTAGAGTTTTGGAATGTAGCTTGTGTATGGGGGGCTGGTGTACGTAGAATTTAATAAGGACTGTCTTAGGGAAGTTGGGAATGTCGCTTGTATATGGAATTGGTATATGTGGGATTTAATAAGGACTACACCTTTTTGATTGTGGTAATAGGAATTTTAGTAATTTGTTTAGCTTAGTTTAGTAGAATTTTTCATTTAATTCATTTTTCCTTTGTTGTCACTCCATATACTTCAATAAAAGTTACATAAATAGTGGTTAACCAAAAAATGGTTAACCAAAAAGTGGTTAACCAAAAAATTGTCTTTTATCTCTTGATTGGGACACACTCTTGCAGTGTGGCAATTGGGCCCCTTGTGTCCCACTCCACCACAACAGGAGGAAGGAGGGGCTACACAAGTAAAGAGAGATACACAGGATGATAAATTCAATGCAGGAGAAAGCAAGGAAATAGATGGAGTAGCACGTGCCTATGTCAACAGTGGATTTAGATACTAGTCTGTGAAGAGCAACTCTACCCAATGAGCCAAAAAAAATCTTCTCTGTCATTCAGCAGGAACTGTGCTAAGCTTATCAAAGAAATAATTTATGTATTAGATACTGAATAAGAATATAGATGCCCAAAGTGGAATAAGTTTTCAGTGTAGTTGTAGCTGTGTTGGTCCGAGGATACTGGAGGCACAATAAAAGATACTTGCTCACCACCTTGTCCCCCAAAGTGAAATATGGCTTCATTTAATGAGGGGATTTGAGCTAGACCCATCTGAATAGGGAGTCACTGAGGCTGAAAATGGGAATGACTTAATCAGGCTCCTTTGGTATGTGAAAAAGCAGGAGGTCATACCGAGTAATCTGGGATGAAAGTCTGTACTTTGAATCATGCAAAGCAGGCACTTGAGCCTGGGTCTCCCATGTCCCTGGCCAACGCCTTAATTACCAGGTCATAGAGAGTTTTTCATGCTGTATTATGACCAGAAATTATAATTAAATACTGAGAAATTGTTGGAGCTACAATGCTACCTGATTTGAAGAAGAGCAAAACTGTAGGGAAAGCCAGGGTTCTGTGATAGGGGAAAGCATCTATGTGAAATGCATCTCCTCCTTAGTAGCTGTCTGCCTTATGCCTCTGAAATTATCTATATGGCCAATGGGCCACACAGCAAAAATGATTCAAGACAGAGAGTGGTGAGTAGCCTCTTAATATGGTATGCTGCCAACCAGACAGCTGCAGCAGCACAGGAGCCAGCAAACAGGGCTGCTAACGG
>ML675618.1:48768186-48863822 GCA_007922155.1 Mesoclemmys tuberculata | reverse complement strand
ATCATATTGGTCCCTTCTGACCTATGAGTCTATGAGTCTATGATCTATAAAAGATCTGTAGAAAAAAAAAGTGTGAAAATTAAAGACAGCACTACTCTGAGCACTTTGTGATCCGCCCGTGGAACTATGAGGATAAGAGAAAAGGTCCTCTTCTGGATCAGTAACTGGTTAAAAGACAGGAAACAAAGGGTAGGAATAAATGTTCAGTTTTCAGAATGGAGAGAGGTAAATAATGGTGTCCCCCAGGGTTCTGTACTGGGATGAGTACTCAACATATTCATAAGTGATCTGGAAAAAGGGGTAAAGTGTGAGGTGGCAAAATTTGCAGATGATAGAAAACTACTCAAGATAGTTAAGTCCAAAGCAGACTGAAAAGATTTACAAAGGGATCTCACAAACCGGAGGGACTAGGCAATAAAATGGGAGCTGAAGTTCAATGTTGATAAATGAAAAGTAATGCCCATTGGAAAACATAATCCCAGCTATACATAGAAAATATTGGGGTCTAAATTAACTATTCCCATTCTAGAAAGAGATCTTGAAAACATCAGCTTAATATGCAGTGGCAGTCAAAAAAGCTAACAGAACTTTAGGAACCATTAGGAAATGGGATTGATAAAAAGACAGAAAATATCATATTGCCTCTTTTTAAATATATGGTACACCCACTTCTTTAATACTGTGTGCAGATCTGGTTGCCCCATCTCAAAAAAGATATACTGGAATTGGAAAAGGTACAGAAAAGGACAACTAAAATGATTAGGGGCTTCCATATGAGGAGAGACTAATATGACTGGGACTTTTTAGCTTGGAAAAGAGACAACTAAAGGGGGATATGTTAGAATAAAATCATAATGGCTGTGGAGAAAAATAAATAAGGAGTGTTATTTACTCTGTCTCATAACACAAAAACTAGGGGTCACCTAGCCAGCAGGTTTAAAAAGAACAAAAGGAAATATTTCTTCACACAACTCTCAGTCAAACTGTAGAACTCCTTGCCAGAGGATGTTGAGAAGGCCAAGACCACAGCTGGGTTCAAAAAAGAACTAGATAGGTTAGGTCCATCAAGTATAGGCAGGGATTGCTGTTTGCCAGAGGTTGGGAATGGCTGATGGGATGGATCACTTGATAATCACCTGTTCTATTCATTGCCTCTGAAGCAACTGGCATTGGCCACTGTCAGAAGACAGGATACTGGACCCAGTATGGCCATTCTTATGTTATTTAAGTAATTCATAATCAGTCCTTATATCTTGCTGTAACCCACTTGAAAAACAAATTAAGTTGGTTGTTTTCAGCATATGAGTTGTTTTCTGGCTGTATGGATACATTACTGGTTATGTTTAATGGTATATTCTTTTATTGTTCTCTAATAGTATTGGGCTACATCTTCCTCTGTGGAAGAAAAAAACTACATAAGAAGTCAGGAAACTCTGAGTTACCATTTCTGGTGTTTTCTCCAGATTGGCCCCCATTTTCCCCTAACAAATTTTATCTTTTTTTCCTTCCTCCATATTACCTTTCTGAGTTCCCTTTGCATGATATCTGTTCTCAGATTTCTCTCCTTTGAAATTATTTGTATATCTTCATGACCAAATCAAACGTGTTGAAAACATAAACATAGATTATCACATAACACTGTAGATTATTTTGCAGTGTAACCTCAGGCCATTTGCTTTAATTAGGGTGCATTGAAAGGGAGATTCAGTGGCAAATGATCAAAAACCCAGTTAAACAGGCTTCCTCCCTTTCCCACACACAACTCTCTTTGTCTACTGTCTAAGGTTTCTGTTTTCTTTTCCCTGTATCTTCTCAGAGCGATGGTGGTGAATGTTAATGATGAAATATTTGGTTCTACTCCATCCAATCATTTTCAGAAAATTAAGCCCCATACACTGTATGCTTTAAGCATAATGACACATTTATACTAATGAATAATAATGATATACAAATGAACTCCAATGCTGATTAGCTGTGGACATGTCACCACCTGGTTGGCAAAGAATAATAAAAGAAAAAATCATGGGTGAGGTGCAATGGCTGCCCCTTTTTTTTTTTTTTTGGGTCATTTATCGGTTAAGAGAAGCAAGTTAGAAAAATCATTCAGCACAGGCAGTGTGCAATGCAAAATAAATTAATACCTGCACAACTCTGCCATTTTAAAATGACGTTTTCATAAGCAGGTCTGCATTAAGAAATGATGGTAGATGGTATTTCTGTTTAGTCAAAAGTGATAGAGCCATTTTATTTCATGAGCAGTAAACAATTCACACAACCCCAATAAAAATAACGACAACCAACCAGCAAACCAAAATCAGAAATAATATTAGATGAATATAATGAGGAAAGAGAGTTGGAGGACTGGAGTAGATTCTGATCTCAGTTACATTGCTCACAAGGGTCATGGTAATGGTGGGGTTCTCTCTTAATTCAGCTGGGTGAGAAAGTAAATAATCATTGTCATTTTTCACACTGATAGATATCTCTTGCTGCAGCAGAACTACTCTTCCTTAGAGCAGGTTGCTCTAGAAAGAATTTTGTGATTTTATTTCAGCTTTGCTACTTAACTGTATTTTAAATTTTATTTCCTGAAATGGTATGTCCACAGGGTGGCATTTCAACATGTTAGGGACTTGGAGCCAGCGCCTACACCATCACAGTCAATGGGAACAGGATGAGATGTTTAATTCTGCTTGTTTTACTCACCCAACTAGTCCTGTTGATTTCAGTGGGATTGCTCATGTGAATAAAGGCCAGGATTTGGTAAAATTTAATTTCTAATTTAATAATCAGGTACAGATTGGCTTCCAAAAACCACACTGATGGTCATTGGTCATTGGCAACCATCAATCCAAAGTGGATCATGGTATATGTGTAAAAGGTCTAATCAGGCGTGATGAATCTGCTTATGGCTGGCAAGTCCAATTCGAGAGCGACACAGCTAGTTACAAATTTCACAGATCAATGTGTTGTCTCAGTTAGAGTCCAAGATTATAGCACACTGCTTTCCTCTTTCTCACTTTGCTTCCATTCTCTGGATCAAAGCTGCTTCATGTTGAGCTGCATCCAGTGTCAGATATTCTTTCGAAATTGGACAGGATTCTGTACGCTCCCCCAAGCTTTCTACCCTTATGTTAGATGACTTCATATAATTTTTGCACACATCATGCTACCACCTTAAATGACAACACCCTCTTTCTAGTGCCATCCCAAATCTCGCTGTACAAAATATTCTTGGGGATATGGTCTCCTCCCATTCTCCTGACATGACCGAACCATCGCAACCTCTTCTTCTTGATAGTAGTTTCTAGGTGTGCCAGTCCTGCAAACTCCAGCACCTCTGTGTTTGGTATTTTGTCGTCCCACTTTATTTTCAGAATCTTACGCAGGCATCTAATGTAGAAATTGTTCAGCTTCCTAATGTGCCTAGCATATGTAGTCCATATTTCTGAACCATTAAGCAGGGATGACAGCACACAAGTCTCACAGATTTTAATCTTCACCTTAGTTTATAGTTTGCTATTATTCCATGCATGTCTCTGTAATAGCCCGAAATTCTTAGCTGCTTTTCCAGTTCTATTAGTCTGTTCAGTCTGAAGGTGAAGATTCCTACTGATTGTAAAACCCAAGTAGCAAAAGCTGTTGATAAAACCAAGAGATTTACCCTTCAGAGTGATGTCAGGCACTGATTCTTCCACCCCTTGATATATGATCACAGTCTTCTTGAAATTAGTTGTCCAGCTGAAGCTCTTGCATGTTGCAGAAAATCTTCCCAAAGAGATGTTGCAAGGAAAATTCACTAGGAACCAAGACTGTATCATCCAAAACCAGGAAATTTCTCAGAACCAGCTCTTTCACTTTTCTTTTCACTCTAAACCTTGCAATGCTGAACATGCCTCTATTTAGTCTGGTTCAAAGATAAATGTCATCATTGCTGTCCCTAAATGCATGAAGAAGTTGGAATGAAAAGGGATGTTAAAGATCATGGGGCTAAGACATACCCTTATTTCACCCTGTTGTTAATGGAAACAGATTTGATTCTATGTTTTCACACACTACAGTTGTCCTCATGCCTTGATGTAAGGAATGAATGATGATCAACAATTTGGGGGTAATTTGGTAATCTATATTAAAATCATCTGCAAAAGACAAAGAAAAAGTGGCCAGTCCTATATTTCTTGCAAACTAAAACTCTTGCTAGTTAGGTGGAAATTTTAAGCATGCAAGCTTAAATTAAATTAAATTAAGCTTGATTGTGCTTCAAGAGTGCATAGCTGTTCCTATGGAGATCACAAAATGACTTTATAATTGTTGCATTGCAATGTACTGAGGATAAAATATTACTGACAGATAAGAGCAGTAGAAAAAGTGGTTCTGAATGTCCTCTCACAGGCACTTGTAAATGAGAGGACCATCAGGCCCTATATTTTTGTTATTGTTATGGACTGGAACTCACAACAAGATTGGGTTTTCAAATGTATAAATAAATATGGAGGATATATTGATGTCCCTGCTGGCTTTTGATTCAGATACCATGACATCAAAGGACAAATCCAATGTTGCAAGCTTCACTGGAAAAAGTAAACAAGATGACTTATATGGCAGAGTCTATATAAATGCAAGAAGAGCTATTTCAGTACAATGTATCAAAAATATAGAAAGAAATAATGGTGTCCGCAGACAAAGGAAAATTTAGAGTGCAAACAAACTTGAATCTAGTAATTTAGAATCCATATTTTTGCTGTTTTCTACAGAAATCAAATTTTCATATTGAGAAAAGGTGTCTAGCAAGTTCCTTACCCTTCAGTATGTGATCACTGCCACAGATCATTGTGAGCTCACTTCCTGACCACCCACTATGATTGCTGTGAGGAGAATCCAAGTCTCTGTGCTCTGGATTCCCAGGGGTCTTTTATGTTCCTGGAGCCTGAATGGAGTCCAGACACTATTCCAATCTCGGGGTCCATAGGAACACTCTTAGGGTGCAGACCATCCATCTGGCACCCTCGTTCTGAGTAGATCCTGAGGTCCAGCCACTTAGCCCCAGTGGACACAGCACTGAACCTTCATATCCCCCAGTACTTGAACACATCCCTTTCCTAGAACTCCACCTAAAAGGTGTAAAGCTCCTGGCTTACAGTTTTAATTCCCTCAGTGGAACTCAGTAGTGATGAAGCAATCAACACATGCACATGTTGCCCAATCTAAAATCTTTGTTTTTTATTTAGCAGATAAAGCACAGGAGAGTACAAACCATGCAAAACAATAAAACATCCTAAAAACAATGCCTCTCACTAGCTCACCCTTCACTTGGTGGTCATTAGGGACTCCTCTGTGTTCCATCAGACAGACAGGGTCCTCCACCCCTTTACTTGTCCCTGATGCAGCCTCTCTCATCTTAATCTGGTGCAAAACGTCTCTCTCCTAGTTCCACCCCCTGAGTCCCTTTGTAGACTCCTGCTGAAGGCATCACCTGCTTCTTTTAGTCTGCCTTTTGGAATTTTTTCACTGATCTCAAGCCCTTCTCCCTTCAGACAAGAGGAGAAAGTGTCTTCTCTCTGCTACAGCAAACTCATTGTCCCAAGGCATTTTACTTTGAACGGCTGATCTTTGAGTGCTGATCACTCAGCATTGTCTCTGGCCTGGCAGAGACATGATACAACCCTAATGACTCAGGGTGGATCCACATACACTTAAGCTTTCAGTGAGACTGTAATTTCATGATACAAGTTCATAAAATCATCCACAATTCAGAGTGATCCCCCAGTTTGCCACAATCTCACTCATATAATACTCTGATTTATTCTGTTACCCCATTAATCTAGCTTTAAAGAAAAGTGTTTCCAGGTAAACAACAGGGACAACAGAACTCCCTCCCATCTTCTCACAGTCCAACGCCTAAACAAATTGAGTAGTGCTTGAATCATTTAAGACAAGATTGCACTGAGCACTCCTGCTGTCTTGTGAAATGAAAGATTGTTCCCTTGTATGCAGAGAAAACAATCCTTCATTGCACAAGAAGAACTGCCTCTTCATCTTTGATGTTTATGATTATATCATATGATTCTGTAACTACGTACTATATTCTTGGAAATGGAAACAAATCTGCTGACCTCCAGAAAATTGCAAATTAAATGCCCTGTGGTTTATGAGGGAATTCAGCACCTATTTCTAGAGAAAATTCTCCAGTCTCCGGCATTTCACGTTCCTAAGCGTTTATTCTGAAAAAGCACAAATCACTCCACCCTGGGATGAATGCAGCAGATCCTGAGCATGCTTGGTAAGAATTTAGGATTCTTAGAATGGTGTCCTGGCAAAGAGCCTGGTATGTGTGTGCGTCGGCAGAATCACAGCTCTGAAGTAAATGACAACAGTGAGCATGTGCAAGACTGGTGGCTATTGAGCATGTGCTTTAAGGTCAGAGAGAGGTCAGTTAGCTGAACAGCTAGCTGGTCAGAACCCACTTGTACTGGTCACAACTTGTTTTAAAGGTGAGAACTGTCAGTCGGAATTCTGAGTTAATGGTTAAGACTTAGCATGTGTGAGTGAGATAATTGCTTCTGAGAATAGCTAGTAATATAAAAAGAGACATGCAATGTAGCACAAAAGACCAGCTGAAGGGATTCTGGAGTCTGCATCTGAGAATGAGAGATGCAGTCGCAAAGAGCCAGGAAGGCACAAGAGAAGACAAAGAGAAGCCACTGCAGAGAGAGAAGAAAACTGAAGTGAAGCAGAGCTGACTGACTAAGAACTAAACAGCAGCAGCAGTGATTTTTAAAAGGAAACATCAGGGTATGGTGACAAGGGGTTAAAAAAAACTCCTGTCTTGGTTCATGTACATTCCTCATTTCAGATTGGGGGGTTGGAGAAGAGAGCAGGCAAAAGAGGGAAGTACTTCTTATCAGGTTTACTTCCATTTATGGCTTGGTGACAGTTTTATGGCCTGCTGTGGTTTTTTCTTTTCTTATCCCTTGCTTGAGACAGTTGGATTTTCCTAAAGGGATTAATTTCTCAAAACACACTTATACACACACATTAATACCACTTAGATTTGATTTATAGAGGGGTCCACACCATCTCCATTTCACCTATGGTACCAACAGAGTGAATGAACCCGATAACAGAATGCTTATTTGGTGGGAGGGGGGTGGAAAGGCAGACAGACAGACACCGGGGGGGGGGGTTCACAGGAGCTCTATTGAGCAAAGGAACTTCAGGGGCTCATGTTTGGAGGAAAAAACACACACTCCACCTGCCTGTTGGTCACTAGGTTCAGACAGACCCCCCTTGCTATTCACCAGACCAACTTGTGGATGGATGAGGGTGGCTAGAACCTGTCCTAGTCCAAGACCTGGTCAACGGTTCTTAAATCTATCATTTATTCATACAATGACACATGTTCTCTGTTCAATTCAAATCCACTATTTATTGGTTTTTTTTCTCTATCACAAGTTGTCTCCCCTTATCCTTTTACAATTCCTTAAACTCAAAACTTAACACTTAAAACTTACTAATGATACTAATACAGATACATGAAACATATATTTAAGACTTATAACTGTACCTTATTACTAAACAACATTTGATTAATACTTACCACATAGATGGATGAACTCAGTTGCAACAAAAACAATAAATAGTTTATGGCTATATTTCCTTACTGTTTATGTTACATCCCCAGATTTTCATCCAGGTGAAACCTCTATTGCATTCACACCCTGGTTACCAGTTTTCGTCCAGGTGGAACCTCTATCGCATTCACACCCAGGTTATCAGCCCTAATACCCTATCTTACTTTTTGAGTGGCGAGCTTGGAAGAGGCGAGACGGTTGATCAGACCTTCTACGTAGTGCGATTCTGGTGCCTCTCTTCTGACTACCTTATATTTCCACCCCAGCGTGTTGTTTGCTTAAACCAATTGTGACGTTTTGGCTACTGTCCAACCAGCAAGTCCCACGCCTGTGAGGGGACTTTTGCCCCCCTGTGGCAAGTTACATGCCATGGGGTGACTTGCTGTTGCTGGGCAGATTCTCTGATGCAGTAGTTTCTGTTTCTTAACGGTCAACAGGCCTTGCTCCATCTTATCTACTGATGAGCTTCAATTCCTGTCCTAAACTTTTGGGAACAGCTTGTTTTTTAGTGATAACTGCCTCTGTTGATTTGAGCATCCCCCATGTTGGTATACAATACTTATAAAATGGCCTCAGGGCACACATACATTACAGGCTTTACAGAAGTCTGTTACAACACAAGGGACTTATAGAGTAAGCTTAATATTCTTTTAATTATAGTATAGTATAAGTATAGTATTGGATAGTATATAGGGTTAGTGTGTGTGCGTGTGTTAATAAAAATTTATACAATTACTTTATTAATTGCAACATCTCTGTGTAAACTTTAAAACACTTTAAGCTCTGCTATCATCAATTTGTTGCAAACTGGCCACTCGCAACAAATTGCTTCGCTTACAATCATTTAAACTGTATGCTATTGTAGTTTAAGTGCTCTTTAATTTAAGGGATTTGTGGCTGAGGGATTTTGTGCCTTGTTTAGGATTTTGAGATCATATTGTAGTGAGGATTGTTAGTTACATCAATAAAAGATACTTTGTTTTGGAAAAAGTGCTGCTGCCTGTCCCAATTACTTTATCATAAGCTTATATCCATGTCTTTTAGAGTTTCCTGAAGAACACCAGGAACTTTTACCTCAGAAAGAACAGACTATAGGGGGAATAGGCAGATTATTATAGCAGCGACCCAAAATTAGTTTTTCGGGATAACACACCAGGTGGTAGCGAGCCTTTCCAGTTGCCTCGACCCACTGAATGCCAGCAAGTGAATATCTGCTACTGCTGACAAGATTTAAATGGGAAGATGGACAGTTTAGAGAGCAAAGGTGAAAGTTCTTAAGGCCCTCTGGGTCTAAATTTATGACCTGATTTGGGCTGTGTTGTGACAGCAAAATGTGAGTGTTTGCTACTCCACTCCTTCCCAGGGCCATCATGACTATAACCCTCTCAATCCTAACAAGATATAGTGATTACAGTAGATATATTTAAGTCCCTTCTCTGACCTCAATTAATTGTTGATTTCAACACTAAGGTAGGGCATCTGTAATGGAAGATAATGAAAGAAGATGGAGCTATTTTGTTACTGGGAGAGTGCAAGAAAAGCATACTTGAGACAATGGTGATGGGGGAAAGAGGGAAGTGGAATTGGATCATATAAGACAGGAAGCAAGACAGGAATCATGGAAGTGAGGTGGAGAGTTAATATTAAGCCCTGTATCATGATCAATGGAAATGGAGTCAGGGTTGCAAGTTTCCCTGAAGTTTAGCATCAGGTAGTATGTGCCATGAAACTCAGTCTGACGCCCTTTATTTTGTAGACATAAACTTAACTCAGTAATAGATCCAGTGGATGGAGAGGCTCGAGCTATACACAGACTTTGTCAGGCAAGAGGATGACCAAAAAAGATACCTCCAATCAGAAAAAGAACATCTGACTGTGTGTTTGGAGTGGAGCAATTCCATTGGTACAGCTGTGGCTATCCAGTAATAGTTCAAATAGGCCACAGACCTCTAGAAACCTTTATGGCAAAGCCCCTTCTTAGTACTCCATAGAGATTGCAGTATACGTTGATGTACCTTCAGCTCTAACAGGCAGAGACCAGATAGCATTCAGGAAGATTACTGATGGTTGACACCCTGAACAGGACATATATGCCCATCAGTGAGTTGGAGGAAGGGGATTGGGATGCTGCACTAACTCAGCAAAGCTGATGAAAATCAGAGAAGCTACAGAAAAGGACATCCAACTACAGCCAGAGAGAGAAGTAACTCCCTAGGGAGAGCTGGCTAGACTCAGAGACAGGTGGCAGGGAGACATAGAATTCAGTCCTGGCATGGTCACCTGCTGAGGAAACCGAACTACCTCAAAGACTATATAACCAGATGAGTCTGTGGTAAAGGCAAGACTCCAACTCAGGTATGTGCTAGCAACTTCTGGCTGAAAGGACAGGCAGTGGGAGTCTGGGTGTCAATTATTTGATTCTAATGTTTATATTAAAATGTGTGTAAAATAGAGAAGATGTATTATGATCAGTGGAACTGGAGTCAGAGCGATCATGTTCTCTCAAGAGGCTGTTACTGATGGGACACCAGGGAGTTAGGTTGGAAGCAAATTCAGCCGCATGGGCAAAGCCGCACACAGGATTTAATAAAGTTCCACTTGTTCAACGTAACCTGTATTCAGCTCTGCTCTTTGTTATTTAAACAAGCTCCACAAAATTTAAAGTGAGCTGCCTCTGAAAAACCAGTACAGGTAAGACCTGCAACAGCCATGCAAAAGCCCCTCACTCCACTGTACGAATGTGCCATGGGACTCTGAGCAGAAGTTGCTACCCCCACGGTTCCGTCTCACGATGAATCATTTTCTGGCCTCTCTACTGAGAAGGATAATGAACCAACTGCGGTTCTGGTAATGGGCTCTGAGACCACAAAATCATTTCATGAAGGCCACAGAATAGCTAAGAGACCAGCCACTCACTAACAGCCCCAGCTGGAATTGAACTGGTGACCTGGGGTAACATTTTTAAAAGCACTTAAGTGACTTATGTTCCCGAGCGTCACTTTCAAATGTGACTTAGAACCAGATTTTTAAAAATATTTAGTCACATAATATGCAGATTGGTGTCTAGCAGGATTTTTAAAAGTACTACTTGCTATTATAATCAATGATATAATGATAACAGGAGTTATATACCTAGATGCTTCCAGGATTCTCTCTAAGCACCTATCTGCCTCTTAAGGCACCTAAATACCTTTAAAAATCTGGCTATTATGTAGAAGCCTTAGTCATAATAAAATCAATGAGACTTAGATTCCTAGGTGACTAATTCACTTTTGAAAATGGGATTTAGGATCCTCTATCACTTACATGCTTATGAAAATTTAGCCCTAGAAGTGAAGTGTTCTCTACAATATTATTAATCTCCTGTGCCATTTTGTTCCCTTATATCATTTGAATTAACAAATAAAATATGAAGGTATGCAGTTTAAGTAATATGACAGTACTGAAGCAAGATATATGTGCTGCAATAAAATAGTAAGAAACAAATGAAGGTTGCAATTCATATTTATCCAGGCTAAATCAAAGTAGATAATAGGACAATAGAGGCCAATGTACTTATGAAGGGATATAAAACTAGAACAGGAACCAGCAGTAAACTCCCCACCCCCACCCCAAGCACCTTGCACAATATAGAAATACCCTGGATGCTGCAAAAAAACAGCTAGGTGTCATTTCCATTAGTTCCTAATTACCTGACATCCAGAGGTCTTTGAACAAGCAAGGTTAAAAGCCCCATTCATTCTCCAGCTGCTACCCCTGTAGGCAACCAGCTGAGAGGCATTTCCATTACACCCAAAATACCTAATATCAAGAGGTCCCTAAGACAGCAGGGTTTAACCCCCTGCCCCCAAGTCTCCAGTCAATGCCATTGCAAGGAACCAGATGGGGGCTATAAATATCAGGCCTTACCTACCTGACATCTGAGGACTTTCTATTTTCAGTTATCTCTTTCTAGTGAGTTGTGAAAGGTAGGGGAGAATATTTTCTGCTTGTTTTTCCTATTTAAGATGAGTTTTTTTTTTCTTAATACCCTTTGAGACTCCCCTGTCATGAGGCCTATTTTAGAAAAGCACTTCTATTTTAAGAGAAAGATTACTTTTTATCTTTGTGTCTCTAACAGAGACTCTCTCCATGTCCCTGATATCATGCCACCAGTGTCAAGCAGAAAAAAAGGTGGCTTGTATAAAGCTTACTTAATCACTATATTGTGATTACAGCTAGTAAATAATGACCAAAATTTTTTCTGATGGAGAATAGTTTTTTGTTTTTTTGGCCAAAATTAAATTTCTGCTGGAAAAAACGGATTTTTGGGGTTGCACTGAAAAACAAAACAAAAAACTCACAGAAACTGAAAACTAAAAATGTTGTTCTTGTATCAATTGAAATATGAAATTTTTTTCACCTGAAGTCTGAAAATTTTGTAATATTCAGCTGCCAACTTCCTCCATAATTTGGCTTTTTGCTTTTAAAGAAAAAACAAAGAAAAACTCCAATGAAAATTAAAAATGTTTAGTTTTCATCTGTTTTTTTTTGTGGGAAACAACATTCCCAATCAGCTCTAATTATGATTTGAAGTAGGCCTAACAGTGTGGGGAGTGGATGTTCTTTTACTTCTGTCCCTGCCTGATCACCTTTCCCTGGAAACAGTTAAGAGTGAGATTCTGGCACCCTTATTCAATCTGAGTCCTACTTTACTCCATAAAGAATTTAGTTGGGCCAGATTTGTATTCTCTTATTTACAATTAATTGCATCTGAGTGTCATTGAAGTGAATGGAACTACTCACCTAGTAAAGGTAGCAGAATCTGCTCCTGAAGGCTAGCCTGTGTAGCCCTCATGCTGGAAAGCACTTACTCACAGGAGTAAGTACTTCAATGAGAGTATTCATGTGATCAGTGCTCAGTCTATTCTGAATTAGGTGCCAAGAAATCTGGCTCAGGTTCTTCACCGTGTTCCACTTCCACTGTTTAACAGGAGATAGTTTTCTCTTCAGTAAGAACTCTTCAAAGTGAAATTGACATATTTGAGTCTAAATTAAATGTTGTTTCAAATAAAATTATAAATTGAAACAATGTGCTAGGAATATGGAAGAAAAAGTCAGTGATGTTAATTTCAAGGATTTTTCTGTTCAAAATTATAGCCCTAATGCTCTAATTTTAGCACTTACCAAAGGTGATGTGCTTGTTCACTGTCAACTTGTGGAAACTTTAATAAATCTACAAATATTTGGATTTGGTTTTCTCTAAATATTACTACAGAGAAAATATGCAGTTTCAATTAAAGTTTCAATTATTCTAGATATATCATATAGTACTTATACCAGCTGAAACTCTGACCCTCAGACAGTGTACAATATTCCTTTGAAAGTGCAGCTGAATTCCCTTCTCTGGGTTTCCAGACATCAGGTATTCCTTACATTTTATTGAATTGAAGATGCCTCTTAAGAGCCCGAATTACATTTTCCAAAGTGACTTGGGGACTTTGGAGCCTATATATCATTGGAAAGCTATATACAAGTTAAAGGGCTAAGAGACTAAGGCTTAGTCTACATTATAAAGTTAAGTCGACACAGCTATGTCACTCCGGGGTGTGAAAAATCCACATCCATGAGCGCCACAGTTAAGATGACTTAACCCCCAGTGTAGATAGCAGTATGTAGACAGAAGCATTATTCCATCGACCTAGCTACCTCTTGGGGTTGGTTACCTAAGCCAAGGGAAGAATCCCACCTGTTAGCATAGGTAGTGTTTTTCCCTGAAATGCTACAGCAGCATAACTGCAGCTGTGTCACTGTAACAGTTGAGGTGTAGATAAGCCTTTAGGTGCTTTGGAAGTTACTGAATAATTCATATATTTTTAAATGGGATACTGCCAAGTCCTTTTCACCATTGTGGCTTAATAAAAAAACAGAACTAGTTTATTGCAGGTGAATTAACAGATTCAAATGGGGAAAAATTCCAATATAATTTTTCTCACTAAACACCTGTAATATCTTCTAATGTTTTACTTTTTCAATGCTATACATGTGTAGGTGTTTTTTTTTGTTATGCAAAGAATCTCTAAATCCTCTTCTTAAAAAAAAATGCTAGGTGAAAATTCTGTTTAGTTTTTCATCCCATAACTGTCTTTATTATTGTTATTTTGGTTAACTTGTCTAATGTGTTTAATGTGCTTCTTTAAAAAAAGACAAAATTCTTCTCTTCTATATGATTTGGATTTGGATTCTTCAATCACGGGCTGTTGTTCCAGGAAGGATTACTAGAAAAAGATGGGATTCACCTAATGAAGAGAGGGAAGAGTATCTTTGCAGACAGGCTGGCTAACCTAGTGAGGAGGGCTTTAAACTAGGTTTGATGGGGGATGGGGACCTAAGCCCGAAGATAAGTGTGGAATCGGGACACCACAAGCAAGCAGAAGGAGGAGGGTGCAACAGGAGAGGCCTCCGGAATTGCGCTGAGAAAGTAGGACAATTGGCCAGTTATCTCAAGCGCCTATATGCAAACGCAAGAAGCCTGGGAAACAAGCAGGAGGAATTGGAAGTTCTGGCACAGTCAAAAAAAAAACTATGATATGATTGGAATAACTGAGACTTCGTGGAGTAACTCACACGACTGGAGCACTGTCATGGATGGATACAAACTGTTAAGGAAGGACAGGCAGAGGCAAAAGGGTGGAGGAGTTGCACTGAATGTAAGAGAGCACTATGAATCCTCTGAGTTCCTGTATGAAACTGGAGATAAGCCAGTTGAGAGTCTCTGCATTAAGCTTAGAAGAGAGAACAATAAGGGTGATGTCATGGTGGGTGACTGTTATAGACCACCAGACCAGGAGGACGAAGTAGATGAGGCTTTCTTCAGTCAACTACGGAAAGTTTCCACTTCACAGGACCTGGTTCTCATGGGGGACTTCAATCACCCTGACATCTGCTGGAAGAGCAATACAGCAGAGCACAGACAATTCAGGAAGTTTTTGGAGAATGTTACGAAGAACTTCCTGGTGCAAGTGTGGAGCAACCATATAGGGGCTGTGCTCCTCTTGACCTGCTGCTCACAAACAGGGAAGATTTGTTGGGGGAAGTGGAAGTGGGTGGCAACCTAGACAGCACTGACCATGAGATAGTCAAGTTCAGGATCCTGACAACAGGAAGAAAGGAGACCAGCATGATACAGACCATGAATTTCAAAAAAGCAGACTTTGACTCCCTCAGGGAGATGATGGGCAGGTTCCCCTGAGAGGCTAAGCTGTGGGGGGAAAGGTATCCAAGAGAGCTGGTTGTATTTCAAAGAAACCTTATTGAGGGTGCAGGAACAAACCATTCTGATGTGCAGAAAGAATAGCAAATATGGCATGCGCCCAGCTTGGCTTAACAAAGACGTCTTCGGAGAGCTTAAACACAAAAAAGAAGCTTACAAGACGTGGAAGCTTGGTCAGATGGCTAGGGAGGATTATAAAAATACAGCTCGAGCATGCAGGAATGAAATCAGGCAGGCCAAAGCACAACTGGAGTTGCAGCTAGCAAGGGAGGTGAAAGGGAACAAGAAGGGTTTCTACAAGTATGTTACCGACAAGAGGAAGATTAAGGAAAGTGTGGGCCCCTTACAGAATGGGGGGGGCAACCTAGTGTACAAAGCTGAGTTACTCAATGCCTTTTTTGCCTCTGTCTTCACAGACAAGGTCAGCTCCCAGACTACTGCATGGTGAGGTATAGAATGGGGAGGAGATGAACATCCCTCAGTGCTGAAGGAACAGTTACAGGATTATTTAGAAAGATTGGACATGCACAAGTCTATGGGGCCAGATGCAATGCATCCAAAGGTGCTGAAGGAGTTGGTTGATGTGATTTCAGAGCCATTGGCTATTATCTCTGAAAGTTCGTGGCAATTGTGGGAGGTCCCTGATGATAGGCCTTTTTCCAATCTTCAAGAAAGGGAAGAAAGAGGACCCAGTGAACTACAGACTGGGTAGCCTCACCTCAATCCCTGGAAAAATCATGGTGCAGATCCTTAAGGAATCCATTTTAAGGCACTTAGAAGAAAGGAAGGTTGCCCCCAGTTGCCACAAGCTTTCAAAAATAATAGCCAATGGCTCTGAACTCACATCAGCTAACTTCCTCAGCACCCTCGGGTGTATTGCATCTGGCCCCATGGACTTGTGTATGTCTAGTCTTTCTAAATAGTCTTGGACCTGTTCCTTCAACAAAGCGGGATGTTCACCTCCTCTCCATTCTGTCCTGCCCAGTGCTGGTAGTCTGGGAGCTGACCTTGTCTGTGAAGGCAGAGGCAAAAAAGGCATTGAGTACCTCAGCTTTCTCAACATCCTGTCACTAGGTTGCCTCCCCCATTCTGTAGGGGGCCCACACTTTCCCTAATCTTCCTCTTGTTGCTAACATACCAGTAGAAACCCTTCTTGTTCCCTTTCACCTCCCTTGCTAGCTGCAACTCCAATTGCGCTTTGGCCTTCCTGATTTCATTCCTGCATGTTCAGCAAGTTGAAGTATAGTTTGGATGAATGGACTATAAAGTGGGTAGAGAGCTGGATAGATCATTGGGCTCAACAGGTGACTTCATGTCGAGCTGGCAGCCAGTTACAAGTGGAGTGCCCTAGGGGTCGGTGCTGGGGCTGGTTTTCTTCAACATTTTCATTAATGATCTGGAGGATGGGGTAGATTGCACCCTCAGCAAGTTTGCACATGACAACAAAAGGGAGTGGTAGATACCCTGGAAAATAGGGATAGGATACAGAGTGACTTAGACAAATTGGAGGAGTGGGCCAAAAGAAATCTGAGGTTCAACAAGGAGAAATGCAGAGTCCTCCACTTAGGATGGAAGAATCCCATGCACAGGTGCAAACTGGGGACCGACGAGCTAGGCACCAGTTCTGCAGAAAAGGACCTGGGGGTTACAGTGGATAAGAAGCTGGATATGAGTCAGCAGTGTGCCCTTGTTGCCAAGAAGGTGAATGGCATATTGGGCTGCATTAGTAGAAGCATTGCCAGCAGAATGAGGGAAATGATTATTCCCCTCTATTCAGCATTGGTGAGGCTGCATTTGGAGTATTGTCTGGTTTTGGGCCCCCCACTACAAAAAGGATGTGGAGAAGTTGGAGAGAGTTCATCAGAGGACAACAAAAATGATTAGGGGGCTGGATAACAAGACTTGTGAGAGGTTGAGGGAACTAGGCTTGTTTAGTCTGCAGAAGAGAAGAATGAAGGGGGATTTGATAGCAGCCTTTAACTACTTGAAAGGGGGTTCCAGGGAGGATGGAGCTAGGCTGTTCTCAATGGTAGTAGATGACAGAACAAGGAGCAGTGGTTTCTAGTTGCAGTGGGGGAGGTCCAGGTTGAATATTAGGAAAAAATTTTCCCTAGGGAGGTGGTGGAATCTCCGTCTTTAGTGGTTTTTAAACTGCAGCTTGATAAAGCCTTGGCTGGGATGATTTATCTGAGGTTAGTCCTGCTTTGAGCCATGGGCTGGACGAGATGACCTCCTGAGGTCCCTTCCAACTCTAATATTCTATGATTTATACTGAATTTTATCTTTTGAAAGAGGGCATACTTCTAATTATTTCTATAGCTTAATAAGAATAAATGGGAAAAAAATAAACAAAGGACATTGCACTCCCTCAGCCAACAGGAATTCTTACGATGCAAATTGTCACATCTTTTACTTTTTGTAAATTGCTATTTACTATAATTGTTATATACTCAATAACAGCTAGATTTTTTTCACCTGGTACAGCCCATTGTAAAGAATGGTACATTGTTGTACCACTCTAGAAGCATCTTAGAAGTCACAGTCCCTTTCCCACTCACCCTCTCATCAGGGCTAGTAATGTACTGCTGGCCCATGCTGAACAGTAAGTGAAGGTTCTGCCCACTCTTCATGCCTCTCCTCCAAGGAGGGCGTAAACAGGAACATAGCAAAATTTAGACCTGCCTGTCCACATTCAGGGGAACAGAGAAAAGATGTTCTTACTCCCCTGAGTGGGCCTGTAGTCTGTCACAATCTAGGCCTAAGAAAATTCAGTGCACATAAAACATATCTATAAAAAATGGAAAGCTGAAGCAAAGTCTGCATTCATTTACCAATGCACTTTTCTATTTCTACTGGAGCTTCAGGTTTTTTATTGAGATTCTTTCAGAGGGTCAAAAATTGTGACTTCTAGAAAAATAAAAGCAAGTTAAAAAGTTGAGGACAACAACAAATTGTCTTTAAAGCTGAATTGCACATGTCTGCACACATGTATATACAGTCACTCACTCACAGCTGAATATATATATATTCAATTAACAGTTTACCATAATATAGTCATTTATTATGATTAACCACTTTTGTTTCTCATATATACAGTAAATAGAGAGTCATTAATGTATTTCTCTAGAGAGCTATAAGGAAGCTATATTTTTGGAGATTTTATATTGTCATGCAGATGGCCCTTGGTCTAGGAGGCTTGACTAAAAGTGCATTTGTGCTTCTAATTAACTATAAAATTATCTATGCCAATTGCTTCGCTGTTCTCATATGTTCAGTAAGATGTTTATTCACAAATAATACTTGAATGTTTTGTTGGCCTCAGACCAGCACTCAGATAGGTACCGAAGTTGGCAAGAGATAGCATACACCCTCTGGTCAGACTATCAGAACACATTAACAAGTTTCAGGAAGCATTTCATTAGCCTACCTTTGATTGAAGGGTAAAGTCTATGACTGTAGTCTGCAAATATTTCCTGGCAGTAATTCAATATAGCTGGAGCTCACAGATCTGTAATGAACTGCAACTCTAAGTTCTTGCTAAACTAAACTGGCTCCTAAGTTCATTACCAAAGTCTTTCAAAAACAAGGCTACCATGATCCTTACTCAACTCTTTAAAAGATTAGTAGTAAATTAAATGCTGGCATGCAAGGTAAATTAGAACATCAAATGATACTGGAATAATAAACTTTAAACTGTGTGCCAAATTATGTTTAGCAAGCAAAAGCAAGATACGTAAATTAAGCCCAAGACACCATGCTACCACTGTGCATATAATTGTGTGAAATATAATGGGAGGTGTGTATGTTTATAACAGTTTTGAAGTAATTTGACTGATTCCTGTGTAGGTAGCTTCCAAGAGTACATTAAGGCAAATGCTGACATATGGTTTAATCCTGAATTTGCAAATATATACTGTGAAACTACTGCATTTAAAACAAATCAACCAACCAACAGTTCACATATGTTTTATTCACTGATTAGGTGCTCAGAAGTACAAGGCTTTTCTCTTTTATGATACTTCGCTTTAAAAATGGCCTGTATGATTATCCCTGCCATTTGTGCCAGTGTGCAAAGAAAGGGAGGGGAAAAGATACAAGAACCCATGAAGGCTGCCCTTTCCTTTCAGTATGACCCAGAGAGATTCTTGAATATTCTTCTTTCAGGCCAGGGTTCTCCCATCTATGGTCCAGTCAGATTTCACATTGCCCCCAGTGCAGGGCTAATTAAAAAACTGCCCCACAAGAAGGGAGAAATTGTATGGATAAATGAGATGAACATGGACAGACAGGAAAAACAGGGGAGACTAGTGGGTGAGGAAAGTGGTCAGTGGAAGCATGTGACTGTGAGAACCTGGCAGAGGAAAAAATGGGCTAGCATAGGAAAAATAGAGTTCAGGTTTGTGGAGTGAGAAAATGAAGAAGGTACATAGCAGGTGGTTACTGAAGGTGGGAGGGCAAGAAAGAAGAGAAAAGCAGGTAGTCCTATACAACGAGTGGATGAGCCAATGGCAATACCACCAAATAAGAGTCCTAGGAGGATACAGGAATGGTTGCAGAGGACTGCAAAGGAGAATAGTAGACGAGATGACTTGCAGCCAGAAAGAACAGGGGATAGGCCGGAGAATCACACCATTACCAGGAAAGGGCAAGTCTACGTGATTGGGGACTCCTTGCTGAGAGGAACTTATCGGCGTGTAACCAGAGCTCATCCACAGAACAGAAGCATGTGCTATCTGCCAGCTGGTAAGATATGGGATGTGGACCTGAGGCTGAAGAGGATCCTAACAGGAGTGGGAAAGAATCCACTGATTGTCCTTCATGTGGGTACAAGTGATATAGCTAGATTCTCACTGGAATGTATCAAAGGAGACTATGCCAGACTGGAGAAGACTTTTAAGGAGATTGAGGCTTAGGTGGGATTCTAGAAGAGGACAGCAAAGGCGTGACAAGAGTCAGATGATCAATAGATGACTCAGGAAGTGATGCTACAAGGAAAGCTTTGATATATATGGTGAATGGGGGGCATTCATGGACAGAGAATTGTTTTCTTGGGATAGACTTCACCTGAGTAGGGAAGAAAAGGCACTTCTAGAATGGAGGCTGGCACAACTGATTAATAGAGCTTTAAACTAGGGAGTTGGGGGAGATGGTTGAGAGATGTACAGGTAATCTCCATGCCTGGTTTTAGCATTGAAAGGGAGGAAAATGAAGTAAGAAAGGACACAGTAGTGGGAAGCAGCATGGACATTAAGAGGAAGGGTAGTGTAGATACCAGTCTAATAGGTGATATTGGCAGTGGAATGACTGTACCAAGTCAGGTAAGGAATGTGAGCAAAGCCAAACAGCAAAAATTAAGATATTTGTATACCAATGTGAGGACCTGGGTAACAAAATGGAGGAACTAGAGCTACTGATAAAGGAAGTGAAATCAATATTATAAGGGCGACAGAAACATGGTGGAATAGTAGTCACAACTGGTGTACAAGTATTGAAAGGTATTTGCTGTTTAGGAAAGACAGATATAAAGGCAAAAGTGGTGGAGTAGCATAGTATATCAATGGTGAGGTAGACTATAAAGAAATTAGAAGTGATGGAATTGATAAGACAAAGTCTTTCTGGGTAAAAATCACATTGGATAAGGAGTTTCTACTGGAGTTTCCCCTGTGATAGTGACTGGGATGTGCTACAGACCAGCAGGATCTGATTTGGACATAGACAGACACTTATTTAAGGCTTTTAACGAAATAAATACTATTTGGAACTGTGTGATTAAGGAAGACTTTAACTTCCCAGATACGTACTAGAGGACAAGTGCCAGTAGTAATAATAGGGCCCAGATTTTCCTGGATGTGATAGCTGACCCATTTGTAACCCGTCCATGCCCAGGGTAGCCCACTGATAATGCCAGGGTCAGGGCAGGCTGTAAAAGGAGAGCAAATTCTCCCAGCACTGGTGGGTGACACTGCAGTCCGACTTCCCAACCAGCCACAAACAGTGCTTCTGATTCCCCCACACTGGTTATCAAGAAGCCACTGTGCAAACACACACAGCCCCCTTTACTGCATTTCAGTCTCTGCCTCCCCAAACTGACACTAGGTCCAGTAAAGAGACCAGTTATTTAAACTCTATGCTCTTTACTAAAAGATTCCCTCTGATCCCAAAGGATCAGCCACAGTACCAGTTCACTATAAGTTTGGATCTTACCTGAAATACCACGCTGCCAGCCAATCCTTTAGTAACTAAAACTAAAGGTTTATTAATAAAAGAAAAACAAACAATAAGAGAAGTGTTAAAGGCTTAAAGCAATCAGATACATACAGATGATTAAAAGTCCATATACATCAGGTTTCTAGAACAATTGTAGAGTTGTATAGTTCCTCTGGTATACATCCAGTACCTGGATGGGTCTAAGTCCTTCAGTTCACTTGCAAAGTGTGTTAATCCAGAGGTGTGTCCGCAGCTGGACAGGAATGAACACAAGACAAAGACAAAATGGTTTCTGTGGTTTGATCTTATATACCCTCTGTTGCTGGCCATGTGGCTTGTGGAACTTTACAGGAACCAAAATGGAGTCCATAGTCACATGGGCCAATCCTGGTAACTCTTCAGGTATGCCTTTAGTTTCTTCCCGGGCCTCTGGCTTCTGATAAGGCCTTGAATGGGCTATTAAGCAAGCTATTGTCCTGTGGCCTCTCTGTCTGGGGTGTGTCTTTTACAGCACAGTTTGAAATACAGGATATCAAAGATCTCCATAACTTTCCTCACATATATCACACATGAACACAAATATTATCATCTTATTCAGCATATTATAACCTTTCTAACAGTACCTGACATGGCGTGTCTTACATGAATTGCTATGATTTTGACACATTAATGTCAAATAACACAAATGCCCCCCCCTCCTAATGCAGTCCGCATGACACCATTCCTTCACCAAATAGTTACTGAACCAACAAGAGGTGATGCCAGTTTAGATTTGGTATTGGTGAGTAGTGAGGACCTCGTAGAAGAACTGGTTGTAGGGGACAACCTTAGTTCGAGAGACCATGATATAATTCAGTTCAAACTAAATGGAAGGATAAACTAAAATAGATCTGTGACTAGGTTCTTTGACGACAAAAGGGCTAGCTTTAAAAAATTAAGGGAATTAGTTGGGGAAGTGGACTGGACTGAAGAACTTATACATCTAAGGATGGAGGAGGCTTGGAATTACTTCAAGTCAAAGTTGCAGAAACTATCTGAAGCCTGCATCACAAGGAAAGGGAAAAAAAATTCATGGGCAAGAGTTGTAGACCAAGCTGGATGAGCAAGCATGTCAGACAGGTGATTAAGAGAAAACAAACTACAAGGAGTGGAAGATGGGAGGAATCAGCAAGAAAAGCTACCTCTTGGAGGTCAGAACATGTAGAGAGAAAGTGAGAAATGCCAAAAGCCAAGTAGAGGTGGACTTTGCAAAAATAATTAAAACCAATAGTAAAAAGTTCTATAGCCACATAAACAGGAAGAAAATAAAGTAGAAGTGGGACCGCTAAGGATGGAGGATGGGGTGAAGGTTAAGGATAATGTAGGCATGGCTTCATATGTAAACAACACTTTGCCCCCATTTTTAATAAGGCTAATGATGACCTTCAGGATAGCAGTAGAATGGCTAATGGGAATGAGGATATGGAGGTAGAAACTATCACAAAGGAGGTAGAATTCAGACTCAAACAGCTTAATGGGACTAAATCAGAGGGGTGGGGGGTGGGCAGATAATCTCCATCCAAGAATATTAAAGGAAGTAGCACATGAAATTGTAAGTCCATTAGCAACGATTTTTAATTAATCTGTAAACTCAGAGGCTGTACCATATGACTGGAGAATTGCCAACATAGTTCCTATTTTTAAGAACGGGGAAAAAAGTGATCTGGGTTAACTACAGGCCTGTTAGTTTGACCTCAGTAGGATTCAAGTCTTAGAAAAAATTTTGAAAGAGAAAGTAGTTAAGGACATCAAGGTTAATGGTAATTCGGATAAAATACTACATGGCTTTACACAAGGTAGATCGTGCCAGATCAAATTGATCTTCTTTTTTGAGAAGATAATAGATTTTTTTAGACAAAGGGAATGCAGTAGATCTAATTTACCTAGATTTCAGTAAGGCATTTGATACGGTTCCACATGGGGAATTATTAGTTAAATTGGAAAAGATGGGGATTAATATAAAAATTGGATAAGGAACTGGTTAAAGGGGACTCTACAACAGGTCATACTGAAAGGTGAACTCTCAGGCTGGAGGAAAGTTACTAGTGGAGTTCCTCAGGGATCAGTCTTGAGACCAATCTTATTTAATCTTTTTATTACTGACCTTGACACAAAAAGTGGGAATGTATTAATACATTTTGTAGATGACACAAAGTTGCTAATTGTATTGCTAATATAAAAAAGGATCGGGATATCATATAGGAAGATCTGCATGACGTAAACTGGAGTAATAGAAATAGTATGAAATTTAATAGTGGAAAGTTCATGGCTGTACATTTAGGGATTAATAACAAGAATTTTTGCTATAAACTGGGGATGCATCAGATGGAAGTGACAGAGGAGGAGAAAGACCTGAGCATATTGGTTGATCACAGGATGACTGAGCCACCAATGTGATGTGGCTGTGAAAAAAAGCTAATGGGGTCCTAGTAAGCATCAGATGAGATATTTCCAGCAGAGATAGGGAGGTGTTAGTACTGTTATATGAGGCACTGGTGAATTAGAGATTAATACAAAAATCCTTTTGTCACAATATTAAAGGGACAAAAGGGACAAAAATTTCAACAGATTTTATTATTCCCATTAATTGAGAAAATACTAAAAACATTATCTTTTGAGATGATGATAAAGATTCTTTTTTTATAAAAAAGAGGAAAAAGCCAACATCCCCCTAGAAGCTGGAAAATTATACAACCCAAAAGAAAAGGAGGTAGCTCTTCCAACTCTCCATATTTACTCCGGCAGAAGTGAAGGAAGTTACCTACATCTATATGTAAGGACAACAATGTCTATGGTTTGGAATCTTAACGTAAATGACGATTTGATAGCTTTTAAAAAAACATAGGCCATCTTTAAAGTAGAAAACCAAAAATTATAAACACCTTAGAATCATGAATCATAGCCAGATCTTCTTGTTAGGTAATATCTGTCACTGTCAGTTTGAGTAGTTGATTATAGTGATTAAAAGATTATTGACAATAAATGTAATAGAAAAATCCAATCTAGCTATAACAAATTGGAGGGTCTTATACCATCAAAATAAGGTATGGACAGGTTGTTCCTCCATCTCCCGAAAACAAAGATAGAACAACCTATGATCTGTAAGTGTACAGATCGTAGACCAAAATTAAGAAAAACAATACAAGCTCTACTACTTACAGAAAAAACACCTACCTTTGAATATAAAAAGGAGGCAAGGGTAGAATTTTGGAAAATTAAAAGTCATCTAAAAATATTTTGAACAATCTTAAAGCTGAAGTATAGCCCATAAACAAAACTTCTACCCCATAGAACATCTGTGATATTATTTCAGCACAGAAAATTCTTAGTGCTGGGACAGCTCTGTTCCCACCATATGAACAAGTAAAATGGAGCATCTCTTGAGCAGAGCTAAGTACCTTTTGTTTTAAATCTTTATGATGAGGAGATAAATGGCTCAAATGATTAAATCTTGTAAAAGCAGACTCTTGTTCTTCAAGGTAACCTTCTATCTTCCACTCAATTTGTGGAGGTTGTTCCAAAAAATCGTGATTTCGGTGCTCTTATAACTGAAAACCAGGTCCTGAGAATACAATAAGAGGGAAAAATGAGATGATAATCAATGGAAGCTTCTTGAACTTTGTGATAAAACAACTATGTCATTAACATATAACAACACCACAATAGAAGTATCTTAATTTGCAGTGGAGAGAAATGGGCCTTTAAAACATCCCCCACATCATTAATATATACCCTAAAAAGAAGAGGCACTAGAAGGCATCCCTGCTGTGTTCCCTTAGAAGTAGGAAAAACCTTAGTACATGCTTCATTGAGTTTAGTTCTTATCATAGCCATATTGCCCTGATGAAGAACTTCCAAAATATGCAAAAGTCTTAGATCGATACCCATCCTTCTTAGTTTCTCCCAAAGTTTGTCTCAGTTAATAGAATCAAAAGCCATCTTCATCTTGTTGAAATCAGTTTACAATCTAATACCCTTAACCACAATATTTTTATAAATCAGATAAGATACAGTAAAACAATTATCATTTGTGGTAATACCAGCCCTAAAGCTGGACTGCTCTGCTTGCTGTAAATTAGCCTCTAAAACCCAAGTTTATAGAGTAAAGATCTAGAATAAATATTCCTTGCCACATAGAACAGATTAATAGATCTATATGAAGTAAAATTCTGTCCTTATTTTTTAAAAATAATAACTGACAGTAGATTTCCAGATGGAATGCATCTGGAATGGTTAATGATAATAAAAAATTTAGTCAAGGCTGAGGACCAACAATCAAAACTCTCCTGAAAATTCCACCTCCCACCTCTCATGTATATTTTGAGAATAAAGGTGCCTTATAAACTTAACAGAGTTGAATGGTAAATAAAAACAAACCACATCTGCTAATAACTGACTTAGATCTATATCTGTAAGGGGCTGTCTTTCTGGGTATAGTCTCCTCGAAAAATTAAACATCAACACAAGGACCCATTTATATTGAAAGTCAGAGAGCCAAACTTTCAGCATTTTCCAAAACTCTGTGATATCTGAAAGATTTCTAAAGGAGGGGATATTTTTCTTGGAAGAATTAAAATCAACAGACAGGATTCCTGAGGTTTCAGGTTACTACTGTCTGTAGTAAGCCAAGAAGAGGAGTCAATTTCTCTTAAATTAGTCTTAGGAACATTGAGAAAGCTCTGTCTATACCAATCTTGAGTTTGAGTCAAATTATCAAGAATTTTAGGTTTTTTCCCTTCTTCAGATTAAATTTAGCTGTGTGGGGTGGGGGAAAGTGGGACTTGGAGAGGGAGGCTATCCGGCTTGCCATTTAGATCAATCTCTCCATAATCTACCCAACTGAATTTTACATTTAAAGAGAGAGTTCTTAATAGGAACTTACTCCTTCATCAGAGGTTTCAACAAAGATCAAACCAATGGCCACTGATAATCATTAAAACAAGGACATTCTTAATCCAATGAATCTGACCATAAATTTGAAGTTTGTAAGTTCCTTGTCTATAAAATCCTTAGTTGATAAAGATACAACCATTGGTTTCCTTTTCCCAGCCTTCAAAGTAGCAGGAGAATCAAAACTGGTGTGTGCCAAACTCCTGGTAGTGAGCAGGTGAATTTGCTTCTTGGAGAAGTCAGTTAATTGAGACTGCAGTGGGGATGATACATAGGACAGGTGCAAGAACAAACTATCTCTAAGGCAAATGCTTCAGGACCTCCCACACGTAAGGCAAGGTTGGAACTGAGCACTCAGCCTTCAAACTGGAGTCATCCCACTATTTGAAAAGAGTGTAACAAAGAGCTCCTTCCTACTTTACTCCAGGTCATTCTCTACTAAGCAATCAAGACTGTGATATTGCAACTTCCTACAGAGGGGAAAGGATGAGAGCCTCTCCAAATCAATCATCCCACCCAACACTGAACTTAAAAGTTCTATTTAAGCTTCACAAGCTCCTGCCATGAAGGAAAGACTCTACACCGGTCAGCCTCAATCCAGTTTAGATGATATTACTACCTTTCAGAGTTCCCAGAGAGTGAGGAACTAAACACTAAAACTGTAATCTCTCCAGTTTTCTCCTCCTCCAGTAGACTTGGGTTCCAGGGTTCACTACATCCACCATTTGTTCCAAATCTCCAGCCAGTCAGAGATTATAGAGCTACATACTTATATAGGAAGCTGTCACTTAGTCACTAAACAGCATAGACTCCCAGCAGCTCCTCTATTATTCTTCAGAAAAGTTGGATGAACCCCTTGATGCTGCTTTCCCTGTGTCCATCTCCTTCTTCCAGGCACTGAGTTCCACCTCCTATAGCCCAATGATTAGTGCATTCTTATGAGAGGGGGGCAGATCCCTGTTCAAATCCCTTTCTCCCACTCAGGGAAAGGGAAGACTTGAACTTGGGGTTTCCCATATCTCCGGTGAGCACCTTAAGCACTGGGCTAAAAGTTAGGAGGGAGAGCTGTAAACTTGCTGATATGAACCTGCTTTGGTGGGCAAGCTCTGAGCACACTAACTGGCTCAGGCCTTGCAAATTAGTTAGGCAAAGGAATGCCTATCTTCCCTGGGTTCATGTATAACACTGGGGCTTAGGCATCCACATCCAGAAGCCTGGTGTGAGGCTGCAGAGGCAGAAATATAGATGTTTAGGACATCTCTACTGCAAAAACTTAGGTGTTAAGCATATTTAGGCCCCTACAGGGGTTGGCAGCAGCTGAATAGAACTTTGGGAATCCCAGAGAGGCTGATTCTAGGATTTGGGAACCTAAATTGGCAGTTAGGCACCCGAGTCCTTTTGTGATCTTAACCACAGGAAGTTAAATGATTTACCTAAGGTCACACAGGAATTCTGTCAATGAGGGGGAATAAACTCAGAACACCTAATTATCAGTACAATGCCTTAACTGTAAGACCATTCTTCCTCTCTGTTTATGGGTACTGGATTGATTTACATTATTTATTGGATTTGTAAAAACACAATGAATAAAAGTTTTAAGAAATGGAGTCCAAACTGACCCATCTGCAATTCATAGACATTGGTTCTCAGAACCAGGAATCCTGTTCAGATGTTTAGATGAATCTTATCCAATCTACTGTAATCATTTGATTTTGCAAATCTAAGTGGTACTCTTTCAAGAAGTTTGTCCTGAAGGTATTTCAGCACTTTTTTTTCAGATGGTTGGTCTAAAGTTCATTTTAATTCATGAGAGTCCTTTCATTCAATTGGCTATGGATGGGACGCCAGGTCTTGGTCAGAATCAGGAAGAGGAGAAGGGCACAAAAATGAAAAACATTACATACTTTTAAATCAAACTTTTGGAACTTCAGAAAAAATGTGCAGGTCAAATGCAGCTTGTATTTTGAGGTGAAGAACTGGGTCACTGATCCCAAATGTGTTTGACTTTAATCTCCAGTATCCATTCTAATAATCCCCTGAATAAAACAGTAAGTGAACTCCTATTTCAGAAAGACTAAATATTTGCTGAAGATACTTCAGGTCAGTAGATAGTGAAGGTAATTCATTGCCTATATATCTCATGTTGTAATCAGGCAGTTAATGCAATACTATAAGAAGTATTTATTAGGATATCCTGCTTACACATTTTATTGCCTTCTTCTTTGTTACAATATTTCACTTATATGTTTATGTCTTTCCTCTAGTTTATTCAAGCAAGAATAAGACATTACAGTAGTAGAATTGCAGAGTGTGTTATATTTGAGTAGGTTGTTAGAGTAGCAGCTTTTGTTTGTCAAGGCATGTGAACAATTCAATAAATTTAAGAGAGAAAAAAAGGTGATATGGGCGTTATGAACACTATAGACTAAGCTGACTGGTCTCATAAAGAAATCAATGGAGATATAGCCATTTACAGCAGAAGTGAATTTTGCCCAATTACTTTCAGTTAGTTGTTTGTAATTTACACCAGTTGACCTGAAGCCCTTTATACCCTCTTGTTGCCTAATTACCATTGTTGTATCATAAAGTTGTTTGTCTTACAGCCAGAGCATGTACCCTGCTGTGCAGTCACAAGGGAATAGGAGGGCACAAGGTGAGCAGGAAATGGGTGGGCAGGCATGGAAAGTGGGTGGAGCCTTGGGCTCAACACCTTCTCACTCTCTTAAACACAAAGCACAGATGAGCCAGCACAGAGGAGAGAAGTAAGGTACAACAGGAAAGAATTTGCACTGCTTACTTTATTCATTGAGGAATAAGAAGCAGAGAACAGATTATGACTCAGTAACAACTCACTCCCTGCTTTGCTCGTTGGGCATCACAACTACACCCTGCCCCTTTAGTGATGACTGAAAAACTAGTAAGGATTTTTCGGGGAAAATTATTTTTTGTTTATTTTTGTTTTTCCAAAATTTCCTTTTTGTGGAAAATAATCAAATTTGTCCTTTCTGTTTCAATGAAAAAAATTAAACCTGAACATTTTTCGTTTTCAGGATGGTTTTTGTTTTTATGTTTGATGTTTTTCCCCCCTTTGTCACGCTTCTTTTCTATTTGAACTCCTTTTTACAAAACAAAAATTCAAAACACAATTGATGTTGCAGAAAAAGGGAACAAAACAAACTCATATTTTTTCTCTAGAATACTGCAAAATATTGAATTTTCCCTTTTTTTAAAATTAAGAAATTGGGGGAAAAATAAAAAGAGAGATTTTCCCAGGAAATTTTTATTTCCAAAAATACCATTTGTTTGTATTAAAAGGAATTAAAACAAAAAAATGCAACCAGTCAGTAACTTTTACTCAGGGCACATTGTTAGTTTGTAATGTAGTTGTCAGATGGTGTGGTAACTAGCGAGATTGAGTTATTATATCAAAAGTGTCAGTGTGGCTCAGTAAGATGGACTAAGAAAGAAGGATTTCAGCTAAGGCCCTAGATCAGGATTTAGTCTTATATATAATACTGCAGCATCGGTGCAGTAAAAGATACTACTGTTAGCTGTGGATACTACTGGGTAAGACATTAAATTAAAGATCTTTGAGGGGAAAGCTAATAATCCTTTGACAGAAAAGTTTATTTTTCTAGCCAAGAAATTGATAATGACAGGATGAACTTTTTCAGGTCCACTCAATGTAGTTATGTAATATGCATTTTTTTAAAATAAATTCCTTTTAAAAAAGCAACTGTGTTTATGGTTTGTAAATGGACTGTACTTCTCTGTTTTGAAGAGCTCTTTTTTTGGATTGTACAGTGCTGATGACCCTGCTGATGCATAACAATTAAATAGAAATATTAGGTTGCATCAGCTGGATTTCATTTGGTAAAAAAACCCAGAATATTTGAAAAAAATGGCAAAACGGATGGTAAAAGTGTGAGCCACATAAACCACAAAATATGCCCTTTTGGGGGGGTCTTTTTTTGTAGCATCATCAGGACAGAAATGTTCAGTAGCACATACAGATTCTGAATAAATGTAAAACATGAAGGATGAAGTATAAACCTATCCACTTTAGAAGGTTTATCCGCTCTGGATTTGCATACAAATTTATGCATTCCAAATGAGATCATTAATTCTTAAGTCATAATTGAGTGCAATGAGTAAGATATCCAGTGATTAAAAAAAATAATAATAAGCATCTTAGATCCCTGTTTTAGTGGTGTTTTATTACATTGCATATATTATTTATACAAGGGATTAAAAAAAGTATTAAAATAGAAATGCTTTCCTAATAGCTATTGCCTTATGTGCACTGCCCTGCATTAGTACAATCGATTTTCACATCATTTTCATGCTCCTGCAGTAGGTCTACCCTACTTTAAATGCACAGATTTGCAGTGAGGATAGAATATTGTCGCCAACCATAAGACAGCAGCTAGATTTACTGGGACTCTGAAGTCAGAGTTTAAAACTCTTCAAGTCTCTCTCCTGCATTCTCATTTTCCTCCTAGGTCCAAGCTATCTCTAACTCTTCCAGCATTGTCTCTTGAATCTGGAGGAGAAGTTCCCTGCAATGTCGCCAAGCAGTAGCTAATCCATCACTCGTGGTATGTTCTTTGAGTACTGATTGCACCATATCATTTTCTCCATGTATTGGGGATGCTTCACTTGTCACAGGCCCTTGAAAGGAGTCAGCTTCCATCAATGGATCCTGACAACACAGATGCAGTGAGTCACCTGAAGGAAGCATAGGGCATAGCATTTCAAAAGTGATCTCTGAAGACTGATTATTCCTTGTCTTTGACACCATGCCAAGGGCTAGATACATTGAATGTTTGGGATGTAATGGAGCCTACAAATCACTAGTTGCTTAGGGTCCCTCTCAGGCCACAGGAGAATAGCATGCTTGACTTTAGTTCACTTTTTATAACATGTGGTAAACTTTTGACTATTCTGATACGTGTTGTCACTGATGTGTCAAGACAGGGCCTTGACAGGGTGTCTGACCTAAATGAGATAAAAAACGCTCCATTGAAGCTAACAGAAAAGATTAGGAATAAGGCTGTTGTGGGACCTTTACCAATCAAACACAGGCTATGGCACCTGTGCCATATGGAACCACACTACAAGGCAGTTGTCAAGCACAATAACCGTACCTAAAACTACTATCCATGGTCCCAAGTTGAGAGCTGGAGTAGTAGAGAACTGCCAGTAGTTTGCAGAAAACCATAAGCTATATATTATGAAATTCACTTTCTTGTTAAAGAAAGAAGGATTTTTCTTGAAATATGTTCCACTATTCTCAGCATGAATTTTGTTTTTATTATGGAAACCAATTTAAATGATACTTTAAAAGGCTAGTTATCAAGCTCCAGTAAACTACCATAGTGTTGTTTTAGTATTGAAGAAGTTTGCTTGACAACATATTCTTAATCTTTCGCGGTGGCTCAGTATACTGTGGTTTAGAACAATGTCATTTCTCTCTGAAACAGCATTATCAATGATAGCAGCCAATCTACCCTGTTGAGCAGGAATCTAAGATCAAGCTGGTTTTATTTTCTTCCCTTTCAAAATATTTTCTCCCTGTAAAAGCTAAAACAGGCAACTATCGAAAGGACTGAATGGCCCCAAAACATACTTGAACTGAATTTACAACATTTTTAGTAGTATGGTGCCCACTTTTAGATGAAAGAAAGTGGCCCATCTGAAAGTGGCAAAGTGCTCTTTTGAAGAAGTTCCGTAAACAGGGGTTCCCTAGTTGTGTGTTGGAGTGCAGCCAAGGCAAATAAAACATAAAAATCCAGCTAACATCTGAACCAAATGAGCACATACACATCCTGGACTACTGAGAGACACAAAGTCTTCTAAATACAGACAGTTGAATCTGCAGGATGTAAAACAGCATGAGTTTAAAAACTCATTTTTCCCCCTGACTATTTCAAGTCCAAAGATATTTGTCTGGCATTGACGTGGTGTTCTAACTGTTATGGTATTTTTATATTATTATTTCTTATTCTCTTCATATGATAGTAGGGAGCTAAAATTCTTGTAAAACATTCTATCCCTACTATTCACCTACAGTACCACTGAGAAGGGTATATTATTTATCTAAATGACATTTGTAAATCTTTGCAACCACTTAGCAACTGGACCAGTATTTATAGTTCTCTTGAACATAGACAAGTAGGCCATTCTAATATATAGAAAACAAGTAATGTTTCACAGATTAAAGTTGCAGATCTTTTTGATCCTGACATAGCATAAAACCCTTTCAAACAACTGACATTTCCACTGAGTCAATTATTTACACTTCTGTAGTCTTTGGAATTTATAAATTGTTCAGAAGGCAATCATTTCCCCACATGGTGATTAGCTTTCGAAAAAGAAAAAAGTGAAACACCCAAGTATGTTTAGCACCACAACAAAAATATTATAGGCATAGCTCATAAGCAGTGAGGGATATTTCCATTAGCAGGCATTAGAGAATCACAAAACAATACTGATTTGAAAGAGACTAGCCACCTGCCAATGCAGCCTTGTTCCGTACAGCTTTGAATGAACTGACCCTCTTGAATGAGCTTCCACCATATTCCTTGGGTCTGCAAATCTAATGAATCATTCTAATAATTTCTATATTTTTCCCCCAATACTCAGTGTAAATTTTCCTTTGTTTCATGTCCCTAATTATACCTCTTTGTACCACATGAAACAATTCCTCACACGCCTTGGTAGTTACACCCTGCCAATACTTTTATACATGCAACCTACCATCTCCCTCACATTGATAATAAAAGATTATAAATCATATTGAAATATGAGATTATGAAACAAGAAAAATTATGTTGATAAGAAAAGGACTCTGCTGTAATTCAGAAATTGATTTGCTACGGCTTCCTGATTCCTGCAAGCAATTAAAAAGTTGCAATGCAAGAAAGCAGCAGGGCTAAAACTAATGTGACATAAGAATAAGTCAGCACGGAGGCTTTCCGCCAAATGAGGCAACAACACTCAAATCAAGTGGTGATCTAAATACCACAAAATGAAAACAAACAACAACCCTTCTGTCCCCACTAAAAATAATGTAGTGTTGTATTCACTGGAATTAGTATAGTGCTCAACTTGAACAGCTATTTGTAAAGCCAGATAAGAGCAGGGTGGAAAAGGAAAAGGAAGGAGAAACTGAGGTGACATGTGAGGATAATGTTGATACTGGTGATTGATGATGAAGAATGGGATTGGGAACCAGAATATGTTATGGGAGAACCTGGCCAGAAACAAACACCATCGTGTAATGTACTTTAATGCAAAGAGCAGAATTATGTATTTTTCTATACTAGTTTTGTCTGGCCTAGTCCTTAGCCTGTGCCATCACTGAAATACCTTGGTATATAGCATGAAGCTATTACAAGCCCCTAAATGTACATGTCATATATTCAGCAAGAGCCAGATTTTGCTACTCTTAGTTAAACCAATGATCGTTTGCCATGAATAGTCCCACTGAGGTCAAAATTTGAATTTTGTGATTGGTTTCTAGCATATGGCTTTGATACAATTGCTGGCATGAAGAGAACAAATTCGACTCTAGCTGCTCCTGCATTTTTTCTGTTTACTCAGGATGTAGCCACCATTCCATCACTCACTGTGATACAACTGAGGCCTTGTCTACATACACATTTTGACTATAGTTTTAACTATAGTTGGGGTAGTGAAAGAAATACACTCCCCACCCCCACACCCTACCGGTACACACAGTTGTGTTGATATAGCTTATTTCCATATAGAAAAGGGAATAAGCTGTACTTGCATATGGCACCTCTGTACTAGTATAATTGTGCCCATACTGGGGATTGTACTAGTATAACTACATCTGTTTTAAAAAATCATACCCCTAATCAATATAGTTATATTAATACAAAAACTATAAATAGACCTTGCCTAAGTGAAAGGAAGAAACAGCAAGATTTCTGTCATCTCCCATCAATTCCTCTTTCTTGATAAACACAGACTTGTCAAACTCAGACATTACTTAGGATGGGATGTGCATTCTAATTAATGCACCTTGTAATGTCCTTAAAATCTTCCCTGGGTTACTGTGAAAGCCTTTCTTGAAATTTGGAGGGCAGCATGACATTTACTTTAAGTATTTATTTCTGAAGACGTTGAAAGTCGAAAGCAAAAATTATATTTAATAGGTGGTTCACACTGAAAGTGCTTGAATTACAGTGCACTGTTGTTGATGCACACGGTACTTTCCTCGATGATGTGGATCTATTTACCTACTGCTTGTTTGGCCAGGGGAAGGGGGAAAGAAGGTAAAGCAAGATTGTCTTCCTGAAAGGAAAAAGTGAAGGCAGAGGAAATTCAAAAGGTCAGCAAACCATCAAGAGAAGTATTTGTAAGAGAGAAAGATAAAAATAGATGTTGCAAGTGAGCCCACAACTGTCAGACATTTACTTAAAAACAAGCAAAAAGAAGTATGTCCAAGAGGAAGGGATCCAGCTGGGAAAAAGAAAAGAAAAATCATGTGCTGCTACTTACAGCAGTGACAGCATCTTTATTATGTTACATCCAAAAACAACATTCTAAAATAGCATTGTTTCAAAGTGAAGAACTCAAAAATTAGGAAATACCAGAATTAAGGTCATCTAGGAAGACTTGATTCAGCTCCCTTGTGCATAGGTGTTATGCTACAGCCTTTAATTACATGATCACACTCTGTTTTCTTAACTTGAGCTAAAGGGGTAACTGGTAGCAATAGAAGGTTGTTATCTGTGTCATTGCAGATTTTTAAGTGCAGGTTGGACAGACACATATCAGAGATGGTCTAGATAGCGCTTGTCCTGCCTTGAGTGCAGGTCACTGGACTAGAAGACCTCTCGAGATCCCTTCCAGACCCAGAATTCTCTCATTCTATAATTCTATCTTCTATATGGACCTGCTACTAGAATGGGATGAGATTCTCGCTTTGCTAGTTGATTTCCCTGTGTGACCATACCTGACAACAGAGTGGACTCCATGACAGGAATTGGATGCTACGCTTTTGGCTCTGCAAGTCTAATAGTCTGGACATACAGTCTTGAATTGTTTTCTATATTGCTTTCCACATGCATCCCTCCTTTTCTGATTCTTTCCACTTGTCCCTGAGCCAGTTTTTCCTCACTGCTAATGGTTTTTCTACCTCCCTTTCTCCCTGACTTCTCTTCTCTTCCTTTCTTTTTCCTCCACCTCTTCCCATAGATCATAGTGGAGTGTGAAAAAAGGAATTTCAAAACACCCCTGTGAAGTAGATGAATATTATTAACTTAATTTTAAAGATAGGGAATTTTACTTGTTTAATCAGATAAGTTAAGTGTACTGATCATAACTTTACAGAGAGTCAATGTAGAGGCAGAATTAGAATTCAGGACTTAAATTAATCTTAACCTGTATGCATGGCTCATACAAGGTTTTACAGGAACTCCTTAGTAACCACTGTCATAGTTTAGGATAACTGCATCTTATTCTCCACCCTCTAGTCCCTGTGGTACCGCAATAGCACCCACTATTAGTTTTCCGTTTTCCCAACAATCACCTTTCTTGGGTGGAGACATGCGTCTCTCTCCCTCCTGAACGAGGTATTTCTAGGCTGCATAGTTCCCAGCCAACACTGAGAATCCCCCAGTAAGTCAAACTGTCTCAGGAGGCCTGCTTTGCCTTTCTTCTTTTGAGGCTACAAAGAGCCTAATTGCCCACAGTTAAGTTAGCACACAGCTCTTTCTAAGCAAGCACATTTATTTTTAAGGTAAAAGTATTATAGAGAAAACATATTAAAAACAATAAACCAATCTACACACATGCTAATAAGCTTACCAGTGATCACCCCAGCTCCAACAAGGGCTCTGACAGGTCAAATGTCCTTCAAACACCATCCAGAGTTTTTTTGTGAAGTTACAAGTTCAAAACTTTGTTGGCTCAGAATAAGCACACTTATGACAAGTTGAATCCCTCCTTTATACACCCTTTGTCTTTGACCTCGGAATAAGGAATTTGTAGACTACGGGTTTCTCCTCTGGGCATAGCCTCAAAAGGCAGGGTTTTTGCATAACTGCATACACCATATGGAATAATTTGCATACACCTCCCCCTATAAATTTCCTGGGAAACACATTTAACTTTAAAAGTTTACATTGTTTCAAATAGTCCTTTGAAGCTCATAACACCTCTCAGTGTTTACATTAGTCAGGTCTCCTCCCTGGAGGCATTACATACAATATGACAACAAAACATAAACTTTCACATTTTTCATACAATGAACCCTGTAAGATACTTCAAACTTAATTCACTAAGGCTTAACTTTATTCAAGAATGTTTGTCCGGGCTATTGCAGGACTGCTGTATCTGTCATAACCACATTCTAAAATGCAAAGTGAAACCCTATGTTCCCTAGAATGCAGTTGCTAGAGTTTAGTGGGCTCTGTATGTTGTTGATGAAGCTGATCTAGCATTTCATGGCTCTTTGATGGGTGGGAACAAGGGGATTTCTCTCCTCTGGGAGACCATAATTAATTCATGTACAGTGCCCCTGCCTTCTGATCCACTTCTCTTTCAAGGACATTGATGATAAGATTGGCTGCCCATGGGAGGTGAATCCTTGAACCCAGTGTGATTCATGAAGGGAGACAGTCTACTGCCCTACCCTGCAAATGACAAAAGCAGATATGGAGAGGGGGTAAATGGGTCGGAAGGGGAGATGTGTGTTAATAGGATTATTAGCTCAGGGATTTTTAAAAAGCATTCGAGGCAATTGGCTGATATTTGAAGTCACAAAACAGCACTCAACTTAACATGATATTGACTGCAATACTTTTCATACAATTTTTTTACCTGACTCTTGTTTTGTGTTCAGAATACAACTCTCTCCCATAACAAACTTTTCAGGCTGCATTGTGTATATCAGATTTGAGTTGCTTCTCCAAATGGGACACTTTATCTTCTAATCTTCTGTTCTAGCCAAGAAATACCTAGCAACGTGACCCTTCTTTTGATTCTTTGCCTAGTCTGCCTGCTGGGCCCTACTGTTGACAAGCTTCCTTAAATTATATTTTCTTTCATTGGGAAAGGAATACATTGCTTATATCAGGTCTGTGACTGAAGCCTAGTGCATTGGAGCAGCACAGCAGCACAGTGAAGCAATCACAGATAAAAACAGGACATATCTGTAAACAGGTTGTGAGTCTCTTGGTTTTCTTTCAACTGTGGTCTTATAAATAAAGCCAAAGGCACAGATATTAACCATCCTGCATTTGCTTCATGAGTATTTCCATCCAAACCCCCGCATATCTCACCATATCTCTGCATTCAAAACCCACAGCTTCTATTAAATTGAAATCACTTTCCCCTGTGTCTAGCAAGGCAAAAGTGTGACTACCAAACCATGCAAGGGGACGCTACTAAAATTAAGGCAGCATTTGAAGACGAATGTATGCTATTCAGGAAGGGCAACGTTTCATCATATCTACCACCCAGAAGCTTTTCTGGAAACAATAGCAACATAGTATTTGAGCAATGTTTTGAAATTTGAACCAGGTCATTTATTCCAAGTCTAAACAAGCATGGGTCCATATCTTCCTCTATGTGGGTTATTCATGTCTTGGGGATTAGCCACCTCTCAAATCTGTGTTTTTGGATCTTGTTCGCTTTTCAGATGCCATCCAGATAGGTGGGGTTTGTTTCTTTCCCAACCATTTCCCCTACCTGTGGAAGGACCGTTGGTTTGGTCCCAAAATTCACTCCTTTTTTGTGGATCAGCAAGAACAGGGTTATCAGTGCAGAGACATTGTACCGCTGTTCTGCTATCTACCTCACACAAAGTGCAGTGTTTTAGTCATGCTTCATTTCCTCTCCACCTGACAGGCGCCCTGAAACAAAGAAGGTGGCTTCACTGAGTGGGCTGGGAACCCACGCAAGTTAATGATCAAAGACCTAATCATCCTGTCCCACAAGGTAACTCACAAGAGGATGCTCAAGTAGAGGAAATTTCTGTAAAGTTCCCCTTATAGAGGGCCCCTCAGATCCTTGTGTCAGGGCACAAGGTTTATTTCTCATGGAAGAGGCCACATGATCTGAATTGAACCTTGTACATCTTCAGATCTGCCTGGACAGCTTTACTCCCCTGGATACCTCCCAACTCTGCTCCTTGACGGTAAAGATCCATTGGAACTATGATATCATGGATTCTTCCAGGCTTCAGGGACAACCTTAAAAGGCAAAACTGCTGAAGCAAATATACCAACACTTGGCCATCTTGTCTTTTCTCAGTAAGCTCTTTAGGGCCAGAGAGGCACCAATATGCATTTCCCCTGTCCCACTCTGGCTCACTCACTCTTCCCTATCTCATCCCAAACACTGTCTGCACCTCCTTCTGATTCATTTTCCAGACCAGATATCAGATGGGCTAGCCCTAAGAACAGAGAAAGGAAATGATACCATGGATAACTGTGGCTCTGTCTGAAAGGAGGTAATCCCCGATCAGCATTAACTTACTCTGGGTTGTTCCACAGGTTTGATGGTGGGCCAATGCCACAGACAGCAACTGTCATTCCAGCTCATTCATTTTCCATCAGCTTCCTCTTGATCCTTTCTGTGAGGTCTCTGTGTGGTCAAGGAAAGCGTTTAGACTTTGTTCCCTCTGACTCTCCACCCCATTTTTCTATATGTGAGGATTTCTCTCCTCATCAAATTTCAAGGATGAGCACAGGGGTGTCCTCTATACAATCACAAAAAATTAGTCCTGATGTAAATTATTCATAATAATTTTGACACGTAAAGGATGTTTGTTTTCAGAACTCCCATTTTGTGATTATAGCAGGTAATGATTATAGCTGGGGGCTAGTCATCTCACACAATAAATGATGGTAATAGGCTCTTTTAATAAGTTCACACTGTATTGCATTATAGCAGAGTCTGTTGTAAGATAACATTTACATAATATGGACACTGAATTCTGATTATTTTTCAGATTTCAATGTCAGCCTTTAGGAAATATATTTTAAAAAGTTGGAAAAAATCACTAGAGCCTCAGATCAATGCACTTCAAACAAAGTTGTTGGCAGGGGGTGGGGGATGGATATATTTTAGTAAGACTAAGGAAAAAACTTAAAATCCATGGAACCATAATTATTTTCAATTCGAAAATCAAAAAAAAAAAAAAAAGCTTTTCTTGGAGATGCTAATTTCCCTCTCTTTTTTATTTCTATTATGTCAGCATAGAGATGGAGTAGAAAGCAAATATTACTAACCCCAAATTATTTGTTTGAAACAGGTACATTTTCAGTAAAGTGAAGAAAGGTAGACGGAATTAGAAGAACCAAATCATAATTTCTAAAGCTGTTTCTATTCTATTCTGTATGTTGGTCTACCACGCTTACCACCATAGTATCTGAGTGCCTTCCAATAGTACATTAAGCAATGAGAGTGACTAACATCTGTCATTTGTTTGTTCTCTCTTCTGCTGCCCAGCGGGGAGAAGTGTGTGCAGTAGAATGTGTAGATTTGCGTAAGATGGGATATTGGTTTTTGGTTTTTTTGTTTTTCTAAATATATCTGTTGCTATATATTTATATTAGAGAAGGCAGGTCAAAGAAATTCACCTTGCACTTGGAGAAAGTGGCAAGATTTGTGATGGTCCCATAGTTCCTGTGTTAGTTCATTCCACGGTCTCCTACTGGCCCCCTAGAGAGTTCTGACATCCACCTAGATGAGCTTTTACATTTTACTAAAGAGTTTCACTGTGCCAGAAGAGTGGCATTGTCAACGAGGCTTCATCCCAGTTCACACACACTGATTTTTTGTTTGTGTTTTAATTTGAAACATCAGTGATTCCAGTTTGGAGCATTGGTGGGTTTGGGGATTGTAATGTAAATCACTGCAGAAAAGGCTTGTATGAGGATCAGTGTTGTGGTAGTTCATGTCTCCTGTTCTGTATATGATGCTAAATTATCCAAAACAAAATTATACACAGTGGGAAAACTATTGAAATGTGACTGAGAATGAGCTTATAATGGAATCACTGAGCCTTAAATATAATAGCATTAATGGGGATACCAAAACACAGAGATAGAGCCCTAACTCTGTCTACATACAAAAGTTGCACTGCTTTAACTATATTTATGTGGTTGAAGTGGTACAACTCCCCCTGAGTGTGGATACAGTTATTTTAATATAAATGTGTTTCATATCAATTTAGCTCTTCCTGTATGGGAAGGAGAATAAATAATAATACATGTGTAAGGCATTTGTATAGAAAGATACTGCATCCACAATAAGAGTTGTATTGGTGTAACTATTTTAGTAAAAAAAATCACACCCCTAACTGATATAATTACACCAGCACAAAAATTGTATATAGACTAGGACACTGACTAGTAATGACTTTTTCGTTCAGAGCTATACATTGAAAGGCTAACTATAGTAAATGTGTTCTGCTCATGGGTTAATGTTTAACTGGTGGCCATCAGAGGGTATTAAAAGTATTTTCAGAGTAAATATAGAGTTGAAATTGAGTTTGGGTTTACCTCTCAGGAGACATGTTTCCTATTCCACTATGAATAGACAAGTAACAAGCACTTGGTCACTGTCTGTTTAAAGCTGTAAGCCCAGTTTTGTCAGGCTTGTCCCTTTCTATTTGTATGTGACAGTGGAGGAAAGGTATTTTGGTAAATAAATAGGTGAATTCACTTGCCTGCTACAGGGTATTTCACAGAACCTGCCAGTCTAAACATCTCTCAGAGCTACAGAGCTGAAAATGAACTACAAGTTTCAGAAATGAAAATCTCTCAACACTGCATGCACATTTTGCTACGGTAACTAGTGGCTGCAGAGAGTAGGTTGGGATACCTTTCCCACTGCCCATATCTGACAGCTGGTCTGTTCTAATGTATGAGCTGCTTAAAGCAGAAAGGTCAGATAACTGCTACATGCACCCTTTGTCACTATTAGCATTCCAGAATGAAAGATAGAGAAAAAGACCCAGAGCCTTAAGGTTTACAATGACTTGGAGAAAAGAGTATTTTATATAAAGTTTATCAGACTCTTTATTTCTTAAATAATGCCTGGGAATGACATTTTGACCTTGTGTGATCTTGGGTGGTTGCTAGTAAAAAAATCAGCATTTATTATGCAATGATAATTGAATTTTCAGGTTATATGTGGTATTGACTATACTTGGAATAAGAAATGCCATTTTCCATAATAAGTTAAAGAAACACCCCAAATATTGCTGTAAATTCAAAGACCACAGTCCAATAAAGTTTGATCATTATAGCAATTACTATAGCAATCAGTCAGTAAATTTCAGAAATATCTGGACATCTTTATGTCTCTTCACCAAAAATACACCAAAAAATTATAAACAGTAGAAGTTATGCAATAAGGGGAAAAACTTGTTCAAGCAAAGCCAGTGCAGTTCCATCACATTACAAAGATGTCTTGGGGACACAATATAGGGTGCAGGTGGCCTGTTTGTTTTCTGTTCATGCTGAATTGTTCTGTTCTGTGCAGCTTCCTTAAACCTTAGTATGCAGTGGGTTTTAGGGACTGGATCCATGACTTCACCCATCTACCTTGCAGAAGGGTAGTATATCATAGAATTATAGGGCTGGAAGGGACTTCAAGAGGTCATAGTCCAGTCCCCTGCACTCATGGCAGGACTAAGTAATATCTAGACCATCCCTGACAGGTGTTTGTCTAACCTGCTCTTAAAAAACTCCAGTGATGGAGATTCCACAACCCCTTTAGGCAGTTTATTCCAGTGATTAACCACCCTGACAGTTAGGAAGGTTTTCCTAAAGTCCAACCTAAACTTCCCTTGCTGCAGTTCAAGCCCATTACTCTTGTCCTGTCCTCAGAGGTTAAAAAGAACAATTTTCATGTCCCCTCTCAATCTTCTCTTCGCCAGGCTAAACAAACCCAGTTCTTTCAGTCTTGCTTCATAGGTCATGTTTTCTAGACCTCTAATCATTTTTGTTGCTCTTCTCTGAACTTGCTCCAATTTGTCCACATCTTTTGAAATGTGGTGCACAGAACTGGACACAATACTCCAGCTGAGGCCTAATCAGAATGGAATAGAGCAGAAGAATTACTACTCGGGTCTTACTTACAACACTCCTGCTAATACATCCCAGAATCATGTTCGGGTTTTTTTTTTTTGCAACAGCATTACACATAAGACTCATATTTAGCTTGTGGTCCACTATGACCCCCAGATCCCTTTCCGCAGTACTCCTTCCTAGGCAGTCATTTTGTATGTGTGCAATCGATTGGTCCTTCCTAAGTGGAGTGCTTTGCATTTGTCCTTATTGAATTTCATCCTATTTACCTCAGACCAATTCTCCAGTTTGTCCAGATCATTTGGAATTATAATCCTATCCTCCAAAGCATTTGCAACCCCTTGCAAGCAGTTGACGACTATCAACTGATGCTCAGCTGAAAAGAGGCTTATCACTGTTGTTTATATATATTACAGTATATATATAGTCAAGATCAGGGACCCTTTCTGCTAGCCCCTGTACAGATATGCAGTAAAAGAGTCCCATCCTGAAGAGATTGCTAAAGAACACAATATATTCCTTAAATACTAGCAGCCACTTGTCTCTTACATTTTGGAAATCTTTTTTTTTATTATTAAATATTTCTAGTGTGCCAGATTTGTACATGGTACAAACTAGGGATGCAACCTAATCCAGAAGATCCAGCTGCAGATTTTGATCCTAACACCCTCCTAAATTCTGTGCCTGTATGAGGTTTTGATTTTAAAAAACAAGATCCCTCCCTTTCCAGCAGAGCTCCCAGTCTGTCCCAGACATATGTATTCATCAGGATCACGCACACTCTAAGAAACGCTGACATACTTGAATATTGGGTCTTCTGAAGCTGCTCCTAAAAGTGTCTTTGGCTGACTTTTCTGATGAGTTGTAAAAGGGTCTTTCACCAAATATAACTCTGTTCTGGAACAGCTTGCTAAGGGGTCAGATGAAAATGGTCTTGATTTCATTGGGTTTTGAATAAGACTATTAGGGCTTACAGGATTAGGCCCCAAATTTGTATGTAGAGTGTGTACACCAGTGACCTCTATTGGGACTAATACTGAGTTAGAAACCTATGATTATGTGCAGATATAGATGATTAATAAGTATACTATTTGGATGTGCATAATAAAAGCTGCTTCTGCATCATTTCTGAAGGGTTTGGTTTTTTAAGATCGCCTCAGAAGTCTAGATGGGTGATGGCTATCTTTTCATCTTCATGTGTGAAATCTTTGTATCCTCTGACACAGTGTAAACTCTGTCTTCCTTACTTCCTTACTTCCTCTGTCTTCCTTCCTTCCTTCCTCTGTCTACATAATCTAGAAGATGAAGTGATCTGCAAGAATATGTGCAGCTATATTACTGAAGTATCCATGCAGAAGCCAATCTTAACGACAGCAGCATTCCTTCAAGAACATGTTTGGATAATTTGCTTTTGTGGTTTTTCCATTTATTAGAAGCTTACAGTCATCATTACAGATGTGCTTATGAACAGATGCCTTTCCTGTTAACATGTTACCTCCCTTGTGAGTACTGACTGCTTAGTACAAATGCATTTGGAGCTTGAAACAGTCCCACTGAAACAACTGTGAAGACTCCCATTAACTTCAGTGAGGTTTGAATCAAGCACTTGCGCTATGTAAAGACACATTCGTGAATTTTTAAGTAATTGTTTGTGGATGCTGGTCATGAGAGGAGATAATTATAGAGCTAGTTTTCTGTGAGAATCAAATAATCCCTAGGTAGTTAGCCAAAGGATTTAAATCTCATGTTATACAAACCAAATGCAATACAATAAAAAACTCTCACTTTGCTAATCTGCAAACACCATAAATTTCACAAAAATAAAAAAGAAATGAAATGGAGGTCTCCTCCGCTCAGTAAATTCATTTGCACATTACTGTCGGGAGGACCCATGTTATCAAGCTGCTGTTACTTTAACACTTCATTAATTAGTATAACTATGAAGTTGAATAAATTATTAAACTAAGCATGTCAAAGTAAATGAAAAAAGTACACTTTGTGAGACACTAACCTTGTTTGTTTGTTTCCCACCTTGCTTATTTGTTCACTTGATAATTCACAAAACTGGCTAATCCCCTGAGAAGGCTTGTTTCCATTCCCATTAATAGCAATGGCGGTCTTCCCATTGATTTTGATGAATGTTAGATCAGTCCTGGGGCCCCAGGAGCCCCAGTATTGATTAAAATAAATCATGTTATACTGTAATCACTAGTTAGACCATTTCCGAGCAAGCACTGTCTTTTACTCTGTGTTTGTAGAACATTTAAATTCATAAATTCCAAAACCAGAAGGAACCACTGTGATAATCCAGTCTGACCTCCTTTATCACACAGCAGGGGTACCAATTAGAGGTGGCTAGGCAGGGAGGCGTTTGCCCCTCCCCACCCACAGTTTTTGTACTTGTTCTAGATAGGATGCATAATGGTGGAAGGGCTGCTGGGGAGACATGGTCTGACCATTTTTGAGCAGTGGTCCCATAGTAAATCAGTGCAGCTGGTGCCAGAGTGGTCCAGAGAATTGATCTGGCTTCTTGGTCACAATGCAACTGAAATTTGACCATTCAGACAGATGAAAGGGTGGTTGGGCCAAGTGTCAATGAGCAGCATTGCAATATGGAGCATGGGGTTGCAGTGCCACTCTAATATGGCCTGGCTGACCTTCCATCCAGATAGTGGGATGGCTGGGTCAAACTGTGTTGTGACTTGGCACAAGGGAAGTCTGTTCCTGTAGAATTGAGCATAGGGAAGTCTGCTGAGAACCTGATTCCTGGAAGCAGTGTCTCATGCACTGTATATGTGTGAAAGAGGGGAGACTGCCCAGCCAAAGGAGACCTGGGATCCATGCAGGAGGAGAGGGAGGAGGAGAAGGGTTGATCTGGGAAAAGAACAGATACCCTGCTAGAAAATGCTAAAGTAGATCCTAGATCTTCCTCAAAATAATATCTAGAGCATATATTAATGCATAAGAATATAAGAACAGCCATAATGGTTCAGACCAAGGACCAATCTCTAGCCCAGTATCCTGGCTTCTGACTAGTGTTTCAGAGGGAATGAACAGAATGGGTAATCATAAAGTGATCCATCCCCTGTCGCCCATTCTCAGCTTCTGTCAAACTGAGGCTAGGGAAACTTTCGAGCATGGCTTTGCATCCATGCCCCTCCTGGCTAATAGCCATTGATGGACCCATCTTCTATGAACTTATCTATTTCTTTTTTGAACCCCATTATAGTCTTGGCCTTCATAACATCCTCTGGCAAAGAGTTCCATAAATTGACTGTGCGTTGTGTGAAGATGTACTTCCTTTTGTTCATTTTAAACCTGCTGCCTATTAATTTCATTTGGTGACCCCTTGATTTTGTGTTATAAGATGGAGTAAATAACACTTCCTTATTTACTTTCTCCATGTCAGAGATGATTTATAGACCTCTATCATATACCTCTCCCCTTAGTGGTCTCTTTTCCAAACCAAAAAGTCCCAGTTTTATTCATCTCTCCTTATATGGAAGCTATTCCATAACCCTAATCACTTTTGTTGTCCTTTTCTGTACCTTTTCCAATTCCAATATATCTTTTTTGAGATGGGGCAACCAGATCTGCACAGAGTATTCAAGATGTGAGTATACCATAGATTTAAAAAGAGGCAATATGAGATTTTCTCTCTTATTATCTATCCCTTTCCTAATGATTCCCAACATTCTGTTAGCTTTTTTGACTGCCGCTGCACATTGAGTGGATGTTTTCAGAGAACTATCCACAATGACTCCAAGATCTCTTTCTTGAGTGTTAATGGGTGATGTAAACCCCATCATTTTATATACATATTTGGCTTTATGTTTTCCAATGTTCATTATTTTATATTTATCATCATTGAATATTATCTACCATTTTGTTGCCCAATCCCCGAGTTTTGTGAGATCCCTTTGTAACTCTCCGCAGTCTTCTTTGGACTTAACTATCTTGAGTAGTTTTGTATCATTTGCAAATTTTGCCACCTCACTGTTTCCCCCCTTTTCCAGATCATTTATGATCTTTTAGGAAAAAAATCCAGTCCTGATTTTAAAATTGCCAGCGACAGGGAATCCACCATGACTCTTGGTATATTGTTCCCACAATTAGTTATGTACACCTTATTTCCAGTCTTAATTTATCTAGCTTCAACTTCCAGCCAACACTGGATCATGTTATTCCTGTCTTTGCTAGATTGAAGAGCCAATTCTCAAATATTTGTTTCTCATATAGGTACTTACAGACTGTAATCAAGTTAACCCTTAACTTCTTCTTTGTGAAGCTCAATAGAGTGCCCTCCTTGAGTGTATTACTTAACAGGGTATCAATTCTGATAGTTGCCTCTAATATAAAATATATATCATAATTAACATAATATACACAGCTCTCTTGTGAATCTCTTCCATTTGTTCAGTATAGTTTTATTAATTACTGTTCAGCACCTAGTTCCTTTTGTTAAAGGTTCTATAATGTGAAAGACAATGAATAAATAATATGTGTCATAAAATCTGTCAAGCAGTTGATATCCAGCACACCTTCATGGCATTATTATATAACAGTCAAACATTCAGAACTGAGCAGAAATAAGAAAAGATTACTAGTGAATCTAATATGAATACTTAAACTAACCTGGGCCAGTTTGTATTCTGCTATGCTGTGGGTACAAAGGAGGGGGGCAGCTGATTAAAAGAGCCACTGCGTTTGAGAGAGCACAGAGTGTTCCTTCTGCCTACAAGGCATCTCAAAGGGGGCATGGAGGAAGAGGAGAATTTCTTGCACTGCAGGATTGAGTATCTTGTTTGTGTTCTCTAGAGAAAATTTCTCCCACCATTCTTCCTAGGACAGCACAGTTCATGCTCCCCATGGTATGGCTGTTCCTTTAAGACACAGATGAATGCTTTAAGAAGCATTTGACAATTTTATTACATAACACATACATGGAAGAACCAAATCTACCTCATTACCACTGAGCTGTATTAGTACACTAAGTGTGATCCTCCAACCCATACTCAAGTGAGCAGTCCCATTAACTTCCATGGGAGTACTCATGTGAGTAAGAGCTACCAGTACAAACCCAGGGTCTTTAACCTACTCTTGCTACAAGGCACAAAAAAAAAGTCTCTCTCTGACTAATGAAAAGAAAACAATTGTTGATGTGCCTTTTGAAAATAAAATTGTCCTCAGAAGACCAGTTACCAAAGAAAAATGAAGAGCTCAAAGCCTAATATCAGTGACTGTATTTCATGTAGGCTCTACTTGATGAGTTTATTCCATTTTAGAGTTCCAAAGATAAATTATCTGATTCTCACTAAATACTCACTGTGCAGCATTCACTGATGGTGACTACTTGGGAAAAGAAACCGTTCGGTAATTACAGAGGCTCTTCTCCCCCTCCCTCCCTTTGTGAGAGACAGCGGTCAGACTACTTATTTTTTTGTTTTATATAGGAGGGTGGCAAACGAGGTGGTACTTTGGTCTAAAATCCCAAACTCCATCCACAATCCAAGAGTAGCTGGTTGGCTTTGATCACCATTGACAATAGTTAACAATGCTGACTTTAAGTTGTTGTCAAGAATAATTCCTCTCACACATATCCCAGCAGCTTAGTGCAAGGCATCTGCGTAGCTTCCAAAATACCCATGGTCTTTGTATCCCTTATAGCCTCTGTTGCATGAGTACTTCAGGGCTGTACCCCTATAGAGCGGTGGGTCGAAAGGACACCTATGAAAGTTGTCGTAGGTGATGGAACTAGGGTGCTGCCATACCCTGTGGGTTGATGTGTTTTCCATCATATACAGGGTTTATAATTTGGTTCAATGGCTCTCAGCACCCCCCCATACAAATTGTTCCCACACCCCTGCTGGCCACGAGTGGTTCTGCAGTTTTCTGCCTTGGTTTCCCTGTATGCGTGGAACTGCTAAGAAGCCCACACAGTCCAGATATTTAAAACATTTAACTTTTGGGATCCAGTTCATTAAATCCTTCAGAGAGCCTTTCAAAATAGAACTCAAATCCACTTTCTTCACCCCAGTTTCAAGCTGGGTCCAGCCCTTCTTCCCCAAGAGTTTATCTTTGCTTCTGAATTCAAACACCCTTCCACTCCAGTCCCAAGCATGGCACAGCCCGTCTTCCTCGAGGGTGCGTCTTCCTGTTCTCCCACCACTTCTCTATGGGCTCCTTTCCCCACTGGTTGCAGTCTGAGCCCTCAAATCGAGGGGTTTGGGTGGGTTTGAGAGCCTGAGCTACTGCCCAACTTTCAAAATCCACACTGCTATTTTTAGTACACTGTACCTGTTAACGTGAGCCTGTCTACCCATTCGGGGGGAAGTGAGGGATCGCTTCTAGCTGCTGTGTGGACATACCCTGAGGGGCCAGCAATTCTGTGACAACACCCCTCGGCCCTGCTTCAGCCACACTAAACTACTCTGTATGAAGTCCTTCTATGCTGTGGTCCCTTCATGCAAGGGGCCTGATACAGTGTGCCTTCCCATTTATGTGGAGTGGGAAAGGGAAGGTTGGCTCTCAGAGAGACTTTTTTTCATCTCTTTGCACTCAGCCCTGCATGAGCATGTATTCAGAGCACTCACATCACAGCCAGAAGGGCTAGAAACTCCTTTTTCATGAAAGTTTAAATTCTGCAGGAATTGATAGGTTCACCAGAGAAGACTGGCATGGCAAACTGCCATGTAATGAATCAGTCCGAACCCTGATAACAGATAAATATAAAATGTCATAACAGATGTCCGCTTAAAATTCAAGGGCTCTGCTTGTGAATCTTATGTAAGGTTCAGCATTGCTTGTTCTCACAGTCGATGGAGAAGTGGATCTGGCTCCCAGCCCTGGGCTCTCACGTAATGATTAACCTGAGACTACATGGCACCATCTGGTACTGTCTCAGGTATGAAACATACAAAAGCACCTAAAAAGCTGTATTTTCCCTCCGTAAGCAGAGTCTTATTTGAGAAATGGCACTTTTTTCCAGAAGTGTAGCTTTGAAATCTCTCATGTAAAGCTAAAATAGACAGTACTCTCTTACTTTTGATTCTTTTTTTAAAAACCCTGACCATTTTTATTTTAAAGAAAAATCACAGAAAAGTGAAGATAAAGCAAATATTTTGTACTTAACTAATGTTCTTGAGAGGGCAGAATGCTTAAATCAAACCAGGAAATTATTTCCACCTCTGCCACTTGCTTCCTGTTTCTGGTTGCTGTGATATACAATCTCTTACTCAGCTAGAGGAGTGGATAATCAGCATCTAGAGAGTGAAATTAATTGATGGTAATAATAATATGTAGCTTTTATATAGCACCTTCCTTCTATATAACTTAAAGTGCTCTCTAGAGGAGATCAGTACCATTATTTCCATTTTACAGATGAGGAAACTGAGACACATAAGTGAACTGAGTGGGCTCAGCAGGTCTGTGGCAAAGCTGGAAATAGAAATCAGGTCCTGTGCATTAGCCTCTAGGTCACTCTAAGGCCATCCTAAGAGATAATGCAGAGACACAGGTTACATTGGGCTGGTGCCGATGTACATTACTCAAGGAGGAGCTCCTGGAAGTATCAAAAGTGGTCAGGGAGAGTATGGTCATACCCTTTTAAAGGATGTATCTTGCGCTTTCCATACAAGGCAACATCTCCTCTGGTCAGGGAGTAAAAGGGCAGCTCTCTTTCTCCTGCTTCTTTTTCCTTTTTTGGCTACCTTGCACCCCAGTGTAGTAAAGACAGAGACATCCACAATTAGACCAAGCTGCTACTATGCAAGGGTTTAAAACATTGAATATCCTCCCCTACTTCCTCCCTGGTGGTAGGCACACACAGACACAAGACCAGGTATGATTCTGTCTCATTATCATTTGTTCTATCCACTCCTGGAATATTGTACCTTGGGACACTATGTTGCCAGAAATATATTGCTGAATTGGTCAGAGAAGAAGAATGGAGTTATGAAGGAAGATTATAGTCTTATTTGCCTGAGAAATAAGTGAGGGAGAGGAGAAAAACCCACAAATATTTGAAATGTGTAGCTAAAAGGTTAGAATAGAAGAACGGATGGCGCAATACACAAGCTGTAACTCCAGTTCCAGACTGTGTTCATTACTGTAGAGTAGCTGATGATTTTGCTAAAACAATCGGGTGTGAAAGAGTTTATGCTGACATTTAAAATGACAGGCCAGTCTCCAGCATAAAGATAAATTAGAATAGCATTGATGATCTAATTATCCCAGCTACCAATGGCCCTTACAGGGTTTTCTGGCCGTTGAGGATCACTGGGACTCAGAGATAAATGGTGATATCCTCTTTTCTCTGGGTCTGCCCTGCATTGGCAGCCAGGAGAATTGATGGCTTAGGAGCTGTTTTGGTGGCTCTATGCCAAGGGTATCCAACCTTTTTTGCCTGAGGGGCCACACTCACGGGGCTGCTAAGCAAATTTCAGATGGGGGGAGGAGAAGGCTGCTGCTGTGCCTAGCCAGCATGGAGCTTGAGGAGAGGGGCTGTTCTTCCGTTCTGGCTGGTGAAGGGGGGAAGGGCCTGCTCTTCCGCTTCAGACTTGAGGTCAGGGCTGTGCCAGCCCAGCAGGCTAGATAGCAGCCTTTGGTGGGCCGGACTCTGGCCTTCGGGCCCTGGATTGAACAACCCAGCTCTGTGCCATCCAAGGATTCCAATACATAGGATGAATCCTGTAGAGACAGACAGATAAATGTTGGTGCTGCTTACCACAGAATCATGGCTCTGCATGTCCCCTGGATGTAAACATCAAGAAAAAGAGGAAGTATTTATTATATGGTATAAAGGTTTATTTCTAGAAGTAAAGGGATGGAATTAAGAAAGGAGAAAAGTAGGGAAGTCTCTGAGGGGAATAGGTAAAGGCCTGTCAACACCAGAAAATGTCCTGAATGATGAATTCTTTACTGGCAGTGACAGGGACTAGATAACCTAGAAGATCTTTTCCACCTCTGTTTTCCATGATCCTATGGTAAAATCAGAAGGTGAATAAACAAAACTGTTCACTACAGTGCTAACTTTTATTGCCATTGGGAGAATGCTTACCATCACCCAAGCTAATCACAATGCAACATAACTTCAGTATTTTATACTGGGTATTATTATAGGTACATATCACTATAACATAGTACTTTCATTTTGAGCCCATCATGGTGCTGTTACTGTTTTCTAGCAAAACATGTTAAATTTAAAAGGGGGGAAATGAGTGGGAGGTCTGATACTCAATTATATCAACTGTGGCTCCTGCTTTAGGGGGTTTATGGTTAGAGTTGATTTTTATTACCAGTTCGCAATAGGAGCTGGGATTTGCTCTGTTGTGTGTCATTTGCAATTTGAAGCTCGCCAGAGTTCTTAAATGTTCAGCCTTTCATATACCATGGCATTTAGTTTGCTCTGGTGTCTTCCGCAGTTTCTAATTCCACTGAAATCATTTGTTGTATAGGTCAGTGATTAGTGAATGTCAGTGTTTTGATGGGATGTGAGGGAAGGAAAGAGATTTTGATTGACAGTGGAGTTTTCATAAACAGGGACTTCTGAAACAAGGAGTTTAGCATCTGCAAAATTTGTAGAGATTCTAGCACTAGCCATATAAAAGGCTAGTTTCAGATTCAGATTACGTGCCCATGGGCTACTCAGAACTGAGGTCCGGAGGCACAGGATTGCTTAATCCCTCCATGCAGCAGGCAAAGAGATAATTAGCAAGAGGAGAATTGGGGAATAGATAGACTCTTGTCTAGACACCTTCTACCCCCACTTGTTGACCAGAACAGCTGACACAGCATGGTGCAATGGGAAATAAAATAATTTGCTGCTGGTCAGCAGTAATTCCTACCACATGTGCTCAAGGAAGGAGTAGTGAAGGAATTGTGACATTTGAAGAGTCTCTGAGCTACAATGACTCCTGGAACTACTCCTAGAGTGATGCAGTTTATAAACCACCCCTTACTGAGGGCTGCGCGTAAATCTGTCACTAGCCCTAAATGATTATTTGAGAGGAGGAAAAGAACCAACTCTTTGTAATTAATTTAGGTCAAATTGAGGTCCTACAATTTACAATGTACATTTGACTAAGTTAGCTTGAACAGAGAGGTCATAGTTCATAGATTTCAAGAGCAGAAGGGAATATTGTGATCATCAAATCTGATCTTCTGTATAACAGGCCATAGAACTTCTGCAATTTAATTTCTAGATCATAACTTTTAGAAAAACATCCAAACAAAATTGCCTGTGATGTAGAATCCACTACAACCCTTGGCACATTGTTCTAATGGTTTATTACTCTTAGTGTTAAAAATTGTGTCTTATTTCCTGTCTGAATTTGTCTAGTTTCAACTTCCAGCCATTGGATGCCGTTATACCTTTCTCTGCTAGGTAGAAGAGCCCATGTAGGGATTTACAGGATAATCAAGTCATCTGTTTGATGATTCCCAATTTACAGTTACATTTTGAGAGCTATCAGTAAGCCAGCTTTTAATTTATTTAATGTGTTAAGTTAATTTTATATTCTTCTAATTTTTTAATCGAAATGTCATGCAGCATCAAGTCAAGTGCTTTACACAAGTCTAAATATATTGCATCAACACAACTACCTTTATCAACCAAATTTGTAATCTCATAAAAAAGAAACAGACAAGGAAACCTCATGTTAGTTTCACAGGTCTATTTTCCATAAACTCATGTTGATTGGCATTAATTATATTACGCTCCTTTAATATGAGCCAGGGATTGATGTCTGACTGACAGGTGTATGATTACCTGGGTTTTCCTATTTACCCTTTTTAAATGTTGGTACATTAGCTTTCTCCAGTATTCTGAAACTACCCCGGTGTTCCAAGTCTTATTGAAAATCAATGTAAATAGTCCAGTGAGCTCCCCAGGCAGTGCTCTTAAAGCTTTTGGACGTTATCTATACCAGCTGTTTTAAAAATGTCTAACTGTTTAACATGCTCCTGAGATACTAGTGGAATGGAAAGTGTGTTATCATATGATATGACTATATCATCTGGCTTTTTTCCCAGGTACAGAAAATAAATATTTATTGAACTCTTCTGACTTTTCATATTATTATTGGTTCTATATCCATCTAGTATACAACAATACTGTTGTTTGGACTCTTTGTTCCTAATCTACTTTAAAAAAATCCTTTTTATTGTCCTTAAATCTGCTGGACATACATTGCTCCTTGTGCCCCTTTGCTTCCCTTATCAATTTTCTACAAATCCTAGCTCTTTGTTTATATGCATTATTATAATCTTCCCCTTTCTTCCATTTGTTATATATTACTTTTTTTTCTTTATAGTTGCCTTCATTTGCCCTCTAAACTAGGCCACTGTTTTAAGCAATACAGCCTTCTCCCTCAGTTGCATGCTTTTTGGGCATTTAGTAAAGTGTTCTAAAACAATTTCCAATTATCATTCACATTTTTCTGATTAAATTATACCTCCCAGCTGATTTGACTAATAATTGTTCTCAGCTTTATGAAATTGGTTCTTTTAAAAACCAAGTGTATATTGCACTGGTCTAGATGCTTTGCACATTAGAAATGTGATCATGACACATTAATTTTTAGTTCTGTGATGAAGTTTAATATAGAATTATCCTGAGTTGGATGCAGTAATTTTTGAGTTTGGAAATTGTCATCAATAATATTTAGAAATTCCCTGGGTATTTTAGTACTGGCCATATGAGATCTCTAGCATGTTTCCCAGATTGAAATGCCCCCTGATCACACAGTTTTCCCCCCTTACACATTATAGACAGAAGCATTAAGGAGCCAGACACCCTGTCCTCTACTGTAATTTAGTGGTCTATCCCAGATACCACTATGCTTTATCTGTTAGGACATGGATCCATAAGCATTCAAGATAATTTTCTTCTCAGTTATCAGTGACTCAGAAATAGGTAACACCATTTTTGATGGTGCCATTCCCTCTCCCCTTTTGTCCACTTGATCCTTCCTAAATAGGTTATAACTATTGTTTTTATAAAAGTCATGGGAATCATTCTATCAATGTTCAGTAATACCAACTAGATCAAATGTATGCTCATAAATGATCAATTCCAATTCCTCTTGTTTGTTACCCTGGTCCTAAGCATTGTTGTGTGGGAAATTAAGTCATTTCTTCTGTTCTGCCCTATGATTCCTTGATTAATTTTGTTCTCAACATCTGTTTTGTGCTGAATGTTCATATCTTCTCTCTTGTTATTAGTTTAACACCCTGCTGACTACTCTAGCCAGCCTATTCCTGATTCATCCCCATTCTTCTGAAGTGGAGGCCATTCAAACTATACAGCTCCTTCTTCCAATAGAAGATCCAATATTCCACAAAACCAGAACCCTCTACCCTATCCCACTTACCTAAACAAAAGTTTACTTCTAGAATCTTCTGCCTTCTGTCTTTTTTTGTATAGGAAGGATCTCAGAGAAGATTGCTTGGACATTTTTCTTCATCACACTTCTCAGTTCCCTGATGTCATGTAGTATGTGCAAGATATCCCACAATGCAGTGTCATTGGTGCGGATATGAATGTTCCAATGGATCCTTTCCCATCATTTTCAAAAGCCTATCTGATATTAGAATGATGTCTTGTCTCTTAGCTCCAGGCAGGCAGCACAACATCCTGTTGTCCTCCTGTCCCTTGCAAAATGTTCTTGCAATTCCTTGAATAGTTGGAGTTTTCTTTGTGGATAAGCTTGATTTTCTTACAGACTTTGCCAATTTGCCATATATATATTTGTCCTGAACATCTCTCCATTCCCTTGGACCAGCTGGATCTTGAAAGATATTTCCCACAGTTTCACACTGAGGACCTAGTATTGATTGTAAACTTCTAGCTGTGTGAAATTCCTCCCAGTTCTCTTCTCTCTGGTGGCAAAAACCTACACATCCTTGTCTATATCAAGCCATGAAGCATGCCACCGTGCCCTCTTGCCTGTGGTGGTTATGTACAAACTGCTACACCTCCTCTCTGACCTCTTCTCTCTCCAATTCCTTAGTGTCCAGCTCCTTTCTGCCTTGAACCTGGGGTACCGGTGTTTCCTGAACCCAGTATCTAGGATCTCCTGGGTGTCTCTGATTCTCAGTAGCATCTCTACTTGCCTCTGCAATTCAAGAATCTTCTGCAGCACAGCCACCAACTTGCATTCATGCACAGGAAGTCACTTCTGGCTTCAGGCAGGAAAGAAAACATGGCTCATAGGTGGTGACCTGAAACCTATGTTTCATCACTGGCCATCTTGAAAGCAAATGTAGAGCTGACCTTGGACAGAAAGCCTCTTTAAATTCCCTCAGAAACTCTCCTGTTAGCTGCCTGTTTGAGACTATAGAGTTTGTCTAGCAAGTGACTTTTTATATCAAGTTTTCCTGCTCAGCTCAGCTCCGTCCTTCACCCTTAGAGAGTGATTAGCCACTCAGAGACTTCAAACAGTGGAACTTATCAAATCTTCCAGGGTTAGAGCTTCAGGGCTTTTACCAAAGACTTATCTTTGCTCCTTACTGAAGGGCCCATGGCCCAGCTACTCAGCCCATATAAACAGCACAAACAAATATTCAGACAAACCACCCACAGACAGACCAAAACACACTACTAATCAAGTGCTGCTACTCCACGCACAGAGTCCACAGCTACACCTCTACAAAACTCTCCCGTCAGCTGCTTCTGTTTTGCTTCTGATGAGTGTGCAAATTTAGGACCTGATCCCTGTTTCCTTAGTCAAGAAAAGCAGGATTGGGCTGATAGAGGGGAAAAAGTCATGACATGCAAAAGATAAAGGCTTTCGTTGCAAACACTCCCTGGGTTAATAATAATTCATTGCATTATTTCTGTAATTTACTCAATACCTACCCCAAGCTCATGTCTGATTTCATTGACGGCTTCCCTGCATGCTGAGTTCCCTTTCACTTCCCTGCAGAGCTGCCAGTCTGCCCATCAATTAACTCCTTTCTGACAGCCCTTTGATCTAAAGGCTTCAGATGTGCCTCTCCCTCCCATCAACTGGAAAATTTCCTCTTAAGTACGGGCAGTGTCAAAACCTTCTCTCTGGGAATGTCTACACTGCAATCGGAGGATGTGATTGCATCACATACCTGAGTGCCCGCCCACTTCCCCTGGAACTCAAATAGGATCACGCACCTGAGCTGGCTTTGCTGTAGCTAGCTCAAGTGACCACAGCAATGCAGCCACCTCAGTACAGACTGCACAAGCCTGCCCCAGACTTTGGGTATGGACTTGAACAGAGAGCCCGTGCTGCCATCGATGATGACATAACCGCACTACTATAGTTAATGTAGCTTCCTAGAACAAAGCTAGCTCAGGTGTTTTACACATGCTGCAGTCACATCTCTGACTGCAGTGCAGGTATATTCTCTGTGAGAGGGCTGGAGAGAAAGTAGTAGAGGTGAGATTCAGAGCTAGCCACAGATTGGAGTGGTAGCTCTGCCATAATTCTCCTTACCTGGGCTCCCCCTCTCCATCTCCTTTACCATCTGGTCAGCTCCCCTTGATCCCTTTCAACTTCCTATCCATTTTTGTGGTGGTGAAGATATTTCATGCCCTGACCTTTAGGCTACCAGTTATCTTGCTGAAAGACACCCAGGTTCTTCTCTCTAGTACTATAGTACTGTGATCTACTGGGAGTACCATACTGCGGACTCTGTTTTTTGTGGAAATTCATTGCCCATAAAGAATAAAGCTCCAACCACCATCTACATATTCACTTAAACCATTTACAACAACAGTTCAGATTCCCTTAAGAATATAAATATGAGTTTTCTCTTACTTATAAATAGTTTGCTAAGAGGCAAATTTGTCAGACTGAGGTGTAGAGCATTGATCTGAAATGCTGAACAATCACTGCTGAAACCTGTAGTTGAAAATCTCCTTACACACCTATCATATTCTCTTTTTGGAAATTTGTCAGCAAGAGATCAGGGCCAGGGCATTGTCAGGGGAAAGCCCACACATTTTGCTGTGGCCCAAGGAGCCCTATTTCCAAAATCAGCATTAGCAATCCCATTTTCACCTGAAGAAGGCTAAATGTATCTCTGTCCTACCACAAATTAGTGCTACTCTCTAATTGGTTAGAGGGGTCTCTTCAGAGAAACATAAGGCATTCCTTCCTCTAGGGGATGAAAGTGTTGTTTCTCCAGAAGTCCCAGGCCATGCTCAATTGGACTAATTGTGAATCCCAAACTCAGATCTCCCACCTGGCATGCTACCAGTAGATTTGTAGTCTATTTTACAGACACTGGACTAGGTGATCTGCTGAAGGTGTGTTCATTTCCCATTCCCCTCCCACCTCATCTCTTGAGGGACAATCTGAGAATGCTGTACAGGTGAATGGAGCGAAGTTGTAGCAAACCCTAGCCCACTGAAAACAAGCTATAACTGCATATATAGTGATCAGTAGGGATGTAACTTTCACAGGGCTGGTCTTTTAAGGGAATTAGATGCCTAGCCTACGCATAACTGGCTCCACTGAAGGGAATGAGTTTCACATTCACTTTGGGATAGTTAACTGTCAAAGTAGTGGAAGGCAGTTAAGAGAGGAGCACCTGGGCCTAATAGTCATAGGAAAGCTCAGTTGGGAAAAAAAATCTTGAGGAGGAAGGATGCTTCAGAAGAAGGGAGCTTCTAGTAAGCCCGAATTGGCAAAAACTTTTCAGGTTGGGGGGCATGGGAGAAAGACTATAGGGCTCTCTAGACAGCAGAGAAGTCTGAGGCCTCAGAGGAGAAGGAGCCACACTTGTTTTGGAACTTTTAAGTTTTATCCAGGCTCTGGAGTAAGAGCCTTTAAACACTGGTGGAAGTGGTCCTTTCAGAAGGCTTAATCAAAGGAAGATATATTGTGTGGAGTAGAGTAGAGAGCCTGACTTCTCCTTGACTGGATTGTTTAAGTGACCTAATTAGATGAAAGTGAGGCAGGTCACAATAGAGATGCACACAGCCACAATGGGGTGCCCAGAAGGTGATTGTGCCCTTCTACAGTAACCCAGAAACTTCAGCACCAGAAAACCACAAACCTTTGCCACTTGAGCTAAAGGGAAATACTTTTAATTACCAGTAAGTTGCAAGGTAGTGTTCTCCCAGCTATTAGAAAGAGACGTCTTCAAATTGAAGAAATCCACTGTATTACAATCACTTTTAATGTCACTTACGAACCTACCAACAAACTTTACACACTTCCCATTAATCGTGTAGGTTGTTTATCTTTCTTCTTATCTAATAATTCCAGCAAAATGTACATAATATTTTGTTATTTTTTCGGAGGGTGAGAGTGCTATATTGTGTTCTACTTCCAGAAGGAAGAGTGGTATTTTTTATAGGAAATTTGAGTTAGATGAGAGGAGCCAGGGCAGGGATTAACCTAGTTTTTCATCCAACTCTTCTGGAATGTGGCAACCATATGCAACATTTTTATCTGTAGTCCAATCTATGTAACTAACATATAAAAGAAACATTACAAAGTTGATTCTTTTCAAATCCTGTTCTTCACAACTGTTAGACACAGCTGGCAAGATTTATATGTTTGTATTCATTTAGATCTGAAAAAGTCTACAAATCAGAATCAAATAGGAATATTTATTGATCTGAATCACCTTACCTGGTATATTTGATGAGACTCTAGGTCCAGCGAGGTGGGATCAATAAGGGAGGACTTTATAGCTCTAATTCAGTAGCTCTGTATCATCTCTGTACTGAGAGAAGCTGTGTATCAGAGTTTGTAAGGAATCTTACAATGTGCAGAGAGTATTTGAAGAAAACATCAGCTAAGTCTTTCTTTTCAAATGTTACTACTTACAGAAAGTCACCGGTATGATAAGAATTTAAAATCCTATTAGGCAATTCAGATTTTTTTTCTGTAATTTGACATGAAAGTCTTTTTGTTAGTGACTTTCATATTGTATTAGCTATAAAGAAGGAATGAAGAAGTAGGCTCTGGCTGCTAGCCAAGTCTGAGCTGCAGTACTATCACAATGAAATTCGAGGATGAATGGCAGAGGCATGCAAATGAGGTAGGAACTCAAATGAGCAGCACGGTGCAGACATGCTGTTATGAAAGCGCAACATTAACCTCAGATTTCTACCATTACAATACAGTTCAAAATTTAGGAAGCTAAGCATGAGCCCTGAGCTGTTTGTTATCATGCAATCTCTTATTCAGCGTAACAAATGCTTCTTTTGCAGCAAACGGACAACTTCAAGAGGCTACAGACCATATCAGTGAACACTCTTACAGCAACTCCTGGTTTTTTTTTAAATACATCTTTCAAACCAATTTTGCCTTCATCTTGTTGGATAATGGTTCTGGTTTTTTTTTTTTAAATATTTATGAGAATAATATATTTTAATAGCCTTCACCTTTTGTGGAAAGAACATAAAGTCTGCGTATTGTCTAAATTAGGCTTCAAAATGAGGCATCGCTTCCTTAAAAAGTAAATGGAATAAGAGAAAACAAAGATTATGATTCTAGTTAGATCATTCACTATGTAGGTAGAAAACAGAATCCATATTTAATTAAAGCTAAAATTGCAGGGAATATTATTTGGGAAAAAAGAAATGATACATCTGTATGTTTGTTTATTTAGTGCTTAATGAGAACATCTGGTCACATTTATGGTTATGCTTTCACATCGACCGCACTGTCATAAAGGCCTTTTCCCCTATAACCTACAGGGGAAATGCAAACGTTAAATGACATGATAAGCAGATTTATGCAATTGAATTGCGGTGTCAATAAACTTTTACCTAAAATTATACTGCTGGAAGTATAAAGTGCGTAGAGGAGATAGAAACCAATATTCATTCAGTAATCAAGGTACTGTACTGATAGTGCTCTGAATAGGTGATATACGCCAAGTACTGAGAAACAATTTTGTCTTGCCTACGTGCTTTCAAAAGTATTAGATTTATAACTGTGTCATATATTACAAAAGCAAAAATAAATATAAGTACATTGAATTAGATTTCTGAAATCATGATTTTTAATGGACTTGAACTTAGCTGAGTGTGTGTCCAGACAGAGATATAAAGCATTCCCGTCAGTCCCAATGTGAACAAACTCTAGTGCGGTTTAGTGTTGGAGGCAGTGTGGTCTGTTGGGTAGAACACTGGACTGGAACTCAGGAAACTGGCATTGTTGTCCCAGCTTTGCTACTGAACTGTCAGATCACTGTGGGCAAATCACATCACCTCTTTGTGCCAGTCTCCTTTGTAAAGGAATTTGAAATCTGCAGATGAAAAGTGCTGTGTAAAAGCTAGGTATTATTATTGAACAAAAAAGGAATTAAGCTAATTGACCAATGAGACAATTGATGTTGGTTGATGGTACAGCAAATATTAAGATCATAAATGTCAGTGTATTTGCATGAATATATTAAAAATCATAGGGATTGAAAAGAATCACATGCAAGAAAAAGCTCTGGGTAAGTCTAGTTAGATTTTTACAGTTCCTTCCTTTGTTATGAAGATAATTACTTCCTTTTTCTCCAGATCTTCCATATCTTCTTCAACATGTCCTCAATGGGAATGGATTCCTCTATTCCTTATATTTCAGAAATGCAGAGGAAGTAAAAATTTTTTGTCTTTGGAAGAACAACAGGATAGGCTGAGATCACATTTCAGGAAAGATATGGACAAACTGGAGAAAGTCCAGAGAAAAGCAACAAAAAATATTAAAGGTCTAGAAAACATGAACTATAAGGGAAGATTGAAAAAATTGAGTTTGTTTAGTGTGGAGAAGAGAAGACTGAGGGGATCATGATAACAGTTTTCGAGTTCAGAAAAGGTTGTTACAAGGAGGAGGGAGAAAAATGGTTCTCAACTTCTGAGGATAGGACAAGAGGCAATGGGATTAAATTTCTGCAAAGGCGGTTTAGGTTGGACATTAGGAATAACTTCCTAACTGTCAGAGAATTTAAGCACTAAAATAAATTGCCTAGGGAGGTTGTGGAATCTCCATCACTGGAAATTTGTTAAGTGTAAATTGGATGGACACATGTCAGGGATCGTCTAGATAATGCTTAGTCCTGCCTTGAGTGCAGGGACTGGATTACAAGAGTTCTCAATATCATTTCCTATCCTATGCTTCTCTGTTCCTCCCTTTATAGAAGTTCCAGTGGTCTCTCTGGGTGGTAACATGGACCCAGTGTCACTCTGCTGTTCACCTCTAAGGGTCCAGGTACTTGCTTCTACCCTCAACATTATTATTAGTCTCTTGAAGGAACGAGATAGTAGTGAGGCTTTCTCCTAGCTGACTCCCGAATGGATGAAACTAGAGCTAGTTGAAAACGTTTTCACAAAATATTTTTTGTCAAAAATGTCCTTTCATGAAAACCAAAATGTTTTTCAGCAAAGGGTGACAATTTTAACGTTAATATTTTCAGAAACATTTCTACATTCCCGATGGAATTTCTGGTTCCAAGAAAGTCTCACTGTAGAATAGCCAATTGCTCATCTGGGGCTATTTTGGTTATCTCTCCTGTGTGTGGGCAGGGGGGAAATACTCTCATTTTCATTCTGATGCCTGATGTGGAACAAAATTAAATTTCAAAATCTCTATATTTTTCATGAAATGGAGTTCATTTTTTTCTGACCAGCCCTAGCTGAAACAGGTAGCCACAGTTTCAATTGTACATCTTTCTAGCCAGGGCAGAGTGCTTTGTAATTTCCCTATCATGTCCTGCCTCTCTTTTCTCCCTGCTTCTTTATTCCATCAAACTCAGTCAATCAGCAGAACTAATGTTAACAGTACCACATGGCTGGACACCATACACCTCAGGTGGCGTAAATATATATAGCTTCATTAATTCCAGTAAAGCTACACTGATTTTCAGCTCAGGATCTGATCCATCATGTCTAATGAATCCCTTCTGAGACCCTCTTAAAATTGGTACACCAATATTATATATATAAATATTATATTATTATTATATATATAATATGCACATACACACATATAAATAAATACCTTGTACTCATATTACTCAGAGAATTCACAAATTAATTTATGTTAATTGCTGGTTAATCATAGAGTCTCCTGACTGATATTGCTAAAGCTTTTACTGGCCAATATATGTTTGAAAGTCCTAATTGGAAATTGCCCAGTATAAACTGCTGATTATCATAAAAGCAGCTCTACAAAATGATGTTCCTAGGAAAAAGAGCTGTTGCAAAGGAGTGAGTGAGTCAGAAAGAGTGAGAGAGAAAGAATGCTCACATCTCAAAGCAAAAATGATCTTTTTTTTCAAAGGACTTTAATATATATTATTTTCCAAGATACGGGACTTCAAAGCTTTTGGAAAAAAAATGTAGATAAATAGATTATTTTTATACTGCCAAGGTGACTCATCGTTTCAGAAAATACGTGTGATATTTTTATGGACTCCCACCCCAGATTACTGGAGTTCTGTCTTAGAAAAGAGATGTTCCTTTTATCTACATTATTTTATCTTTCCAAAGAAGGAGAAGAAAAAAACACTTCATAATCACCTACAGTACATTGTTTGATGTCATCACTAGAGCACTCAACAAATGTAGAAAAGTATGATTACTATGATGTATAAAAGACTGATGATAGTCCTATTTGAAAAGCCAAAAAGCAACAGAATTAAAGAGAAAAGATTTCTCACAATCCCAGAATAAAGTTAGAAGTTCCAGACTTTGTTAGTTTGCTTTCACGTCAGGGTACATCTATAGATTTTAGGTGCTCCCATTTTTATTTCTGGGGATCATCTAGCAACTAGCCCTCTTTTATTCCAGCCTCAGTGCTCAAATGGCTTGAGGTGTGACAATCCTCTCTCCAGCTGAGGAAGTAAAAAACTGGCTTCTTTTGGCGTTTGTGAATACTACTTTGTCAGGGCACAAATCTGGAAAGTGTCAGCTGCTTCCTGCAATTTGCTTAGTGCTAGCAGTTGCTGGAGTTCACGGTGCTCAGCACCTTGCACATGGAACTAAGCAGATCACGGGATCCAGCATGCAGTTGGCTGAAAATGTTCATTAGAAACAAGAACTGTAGGTGTTCCAACCATAGCACTCCCAGCTCAGCCCGGGAAGTTACTGTGCAGTGGTTCTCAATTTTTCCATTCTGGGACCCCTTTCTTCCACATCAGGACTGACCTGAGATCCCTTTTTCTTCCAGCTGGTGATTCCTCCTGTTTAGCAATATGACATGTCAATGTGTTCACAACCACCTGAGCCATCTGCTTGTGTCCCTCCTGGGAGTCACAACTTCAGCCAGTCAAAAATTTTCAATTATATTTTTTTAATGAAAAGTGGCTTTTCTCAAAACAGAAATTTCAGTAAGAGAGGCCAAATGATTTTTTTTTCCCAAGAAAACCTCAAAACTTTAGGAGAAAATGTTGGATGAAAATGAAAAATATGTTTTTCCTTTTTTGTCAGGAACAAAAAACATTTCCTAAGCAGCAGTCTTAGGTTGAGAACCCATGTCAGATCCTACCCGTAGAGAGAAGTGTTCTGAGCAAGCTAATGTTGGTCAGTGATACTTTCAGCAAGGGTAAAGCTTCATTCAGCTAGGAGAAACCTTGAGTATTCTTTGAGCTCAAACAAGAGATTCAAAACTTTGCCATGTGAAAGCTAGTGGAACAGGAGCTGCAGATACTGATGACCCATTTGTTTCTTCACATAAATAGCAAAGAAGCATGCTTTGGCTTACCTTTAATAAAGTCACATTTTTTTTACAGTCTACTCAAGGAGCTTCTCTATTTCCACTGGAATCCCCTTTGCCAGCAAAGCTTCCAGATGAACTGAACAATGTTCCTAAAGAGCTTAGGGTGCAATGGACTGCATTCTCTGACAAGGTTGTTGTGGTTTTCTGTTTATCATAATTACAAATACCAGCAAAGCAATGCCAAATCAACTGAGCTGCAAGAAATGACTGTTGGAAAGCTTCAGAGATTTTGTCCCCTATAGCATGTCCTGTTAGTGAGTCCTCCTGTATTGATCCTTCCCACCCATCCTAGAGAAATGTTAAAAGTTGGGCAGAATATTTATCTGTAGTTTCATCCAGTTTTATTGAGAAATACGGGCTCCTCTGAATTCTTAACAGCTGCTCCTGAATATTTGCCGCCATGTTATGAATTCATAATCTCTTTTTTGTCATTGGAGGGGGAATAGATTTGACTTGACTGGCAGTTGTAGCGTGCAATATAACACTTGCAACACTTTGAACACAGGCTGCAGTCAAAGTTTCCCCCATCACATGAAGCTTGTATCATTGGTCATAGTGAAACAAAGTTGGAGGCTCAGAGAACTTTCATGTTTACAGAACAGCCATTTAATAAAACAGTTTCTTAGTTTTGTGAATCCATGAGATTTTCCATGAGGAAGTGATTTTTTAATGTATTTTTTAAAAAGATGGATGCTTGCTTTAATCGCTTGGTTCCCCCTCATTTTAACGGTTTCATGCAAACCTTCATTCCTTTGGCAGCTACCATGACAACTTCTTTGAACACTGCAGTAGCTGATAACCCTTCTGGTGGGTGTGGTGGTCTGAGTCCACTAAAGAGGTAAATCAGGATGCAAATAGCAGATCCACAGAAGAGGAGAAAGTGGGAAGAAAGGGAGGTTACTTCATGACCACCGTGCCATCTCACTGCATGAACAACAGCATGCACTGTAATATAATTAATTTCCCTTTGAAGAGAAAGCTGAACAAGAGGCAGTTGCAGACAGGTTTCAGCGGGGCAGGGAGACTAACAAAATATCAGACAACTGGCTGCAGCAAAATGGCAATTCCATGGCAAAAATGATGAAATCAGTGGCACATCGGAAAGAAAACTGCTCAATTCCATGAGCTCAGAGTTACACAGTCTTCAGGACCCTGACTGAGATGAATGAGGCAGTTCACACCTATTAAAGCTATTGTTTCAAGCTGTCTGCCAATTCAGGCAAGCACCACTGCATCTATTTGTGGTTGGTTTATGGTTCTGAGGTTATCTCGACAACCTTTAGAGCTAGAAACATATTTTTTGTTTTAACAAAAGGATGAAAAAGGGAGAAAAGGATGGGATGAAGGCAGCCTCCCCTTAACTTGCTCATGAGCCCACAGACAATCCCAAGCCACAGGTTGAGACCACTGGTATAGCAGATAGGGGCCCCAAACTAGTAGTCTGTTGACTTTGATTCTGTTCTTGTTACTGACCTGCTGTGAGAAATTGAGTTTTTAACTGCCTGAAAGGGGGTTCCAGGAAAGATGGAGCTAGACTGTTTTCAGTGGTAGTAGATGACAGAACTAGAAGCAATGGTCTCAAGTTGCAGCGGGGGAGGTCTAGGTTGGATATTAGGAAAAACTTTTTCACTAGGAAAGTGGTTTAGCACTGGAATGGGTTACCTAGGGAGGTGGTGGAATATCCATCTTTAGAGGTTTTTATGGTGCATCTTGACAAAGCCTGGCTGGGATGATTTAGTTGGGGTTGGTATTGCTTTGATCAGGGAGTTGGACTAGATGACCTCTTGAGGTCCATTCTAACCCTAATCTTCTGTGATTCTATGAGTAACATTGTTTCTCTTTCCATTCCCACCTTTTGTCTCGTCAATTTAGATGGTAAGATCTTCAGAACAAGGATTGTTTCTTACCATGTCTTTCTAGAACACCTAGCGCAATGACTCCTCATCTCAGTTGGGGCATCTAGGCATTACTGTAATGTAAACAATAATTACTAAGAAAAATAAGGGTCAGCTAGGTCAAATTCCAATCACCTTCATGGCCGCATGTTGCATTGTCAGTTCTGCCTCGCAGATATGTGGACTGGCGTGGGCACACACGGCCTTGACTCCAAAAAGGACAGTCGGCAGTCAGCACCTCGGGGTCTGGGCTCAGGCTCTTGCTCAGGCAAATGATTCCCAATACCATTATGTTTCAAGAATCAGTAAAACATTGAAATAAAAAGCACATTGATGTTTGTTTGTTGTTTTTTAGGTGCTGCCTCTCTTTACAATGTGCCATATTTCCTGCGTAAACAGAACACGCTAATAATCCAGAATGCATTTGATAAAACTGTTTGAATTGCCTCCTCTGATAGACAGAATCTTCCCAGTACATTATAATCCTTCCTGGAGATAGTAAGTGTGAGTATTACTAGACGCTTTCAGAATCATTACAAAAGAGTCAGGTAATGACAATTCTTTCAAAACATGCTTTTCATGTTCTCATAAAAACCCTCTGTAGTTTCTGTGGAGAATGTTACTTTCAAACTCATCTCCCACCCCAACTCTCAATACTGGTACGCGTGGTACCATCAAACAAGAATCCTTTTATGGGAGGGAGTAAAACAAAAAGGGTACTATGAAATTTTTTTTTTAAATCACCAAAAAACCACCCTTTATTGAGGGAAGATAACATGAATGTGCTTATTATCATCATTATTTGTACAGATGGATAAAGTCTCTTCAAGAATTCACTTCACGTTGCTATTCTTCTGAGTACAATAGGGGAAAAACCACTTCAATTACTCACTATTCACAACATTAGCAAAATTGATATTTATAGCAAATGCATGGGTGCAATCTAGATCTGAATCTGACTTCTTGGCACAGTATACCACTTGCCTCAGAAACCACTCTTAATGACAGCTTTGCTTCCTTTCTGGATTCATCTTTTGCCTTTATAATCTTGAGAAATCCCCATGGAAAAAGAAAGTTTTAAAGCCTTCTGAAAAATTAGTAAAATGCTCTAAGATGATCCACCTGCTTTAAAACTACAGATATCCTAACCTTTATATAATCAGCTTTCTTACAGGAAACTTCAAAGTAACTCGGCTACCGGCAAAGCACTGCCACATGTAGCAGCAGGGTCAGAAGGGGAGACGACTGACAGGAGAAAGGAGAGATGGTAGGCGTGGAGTGGAATACAGGTTTGAACTGTCTAATTGCTAAAACTTACAGTATTTACTATTTCATTTGTGTTCTAAAGAGAAAGGATTTTCATTACTTTTTTTGGTTTTATTTTTGGGGGACACTGGTCATATTTACATAACAGAGACATTGATCCAAATGTTACTCCACATTATGCCTGGATTTCCCATGGAAAGATAAAGTTCCTTACATCCTGAACTCAGCTGCAGCCCCTGTGCTCTCCAGAGAGGTAGAGTCTTTTCCTTGCTAGCATCCCTGAAGATGCTAGTCTCCTCCAAGGAAGCAGCGGAGTGGAGCCACCTCCTTTCTGCATATCACAAAGGAAAGCATGGTGTACTTTGGTGCAATACATCCACTCTCACTGCACCCTAGGAGGCTTAGGGAGGCATCGGCCTTCCATGAAGCGTGGGACCTGTCAGCGTTTCCCCTGGGGCAGAGCAGCTTTGTACAATACCTAACATGAGCCTGCGTTTTAACAGCCCAGTCTTGCCCTTTGTTAATGAGATGAGGGGATGATGAAGCTGGTTGTTTCATAACTTTGTTTCAGTGAAGATATATCCCTTTAAAAAAAACACCCCAACCATTGACCAAGTGCTCAAAGCCATGTGTGATAGTGTATTTTCAACAGATAATTACACAAAGCTGCACACTAAGAATGCTAAAAAACACTTTTGGGAATTTGCATATAGGGATGTGTACTGTTAATAGATTGCCTTTGGAACACTTTCCAATAGCAAAATTCCATGTCCAGTGATCCAAAACTGCAGCCACCTCATTCTTTGTACCTCGGTCAGATAGAAAATTCTGTTACTTCTGCTTCTCAAGAAACTGGACCTGTGTTTGGGTTGCATGTACGAATTCTGAGCCGGATCCTCAGCTGCTATAATGGGAACAATTTTCAAAAGTGCCTAAGACACAGATTCTGAAAGGTATTTAGGCATCTAAATCCCATGGAAATTATTTATGTGTTTATTAATTTATTCATTCATGTATTTATTTCAATGGAAGTACTACCAGTGGGCTTATATCAGTTCACATTGGTTGTGGATCTGGGCCTCAATGTATCTCTATTTCTATGGCTATTATGAGCCACTAAGCACTATCAGCTCCCATTAACTTTAGTAAAGGTTATGGACAAATCATCATCTCACATAATTAGGCCCTAGAGCATGCATCCAGACTAGGAAAATAAATGTATTTGGGTTTTTTTTTATCATAGGTTAGTTAATGAGTGGGCACAGATCCTCAGTTCCTCCCAATCTTGATGGGAGTAAGGCACCACAGTACCTTTAACTAACACGCGGTGTAATCCCAGTGCGAACAAGGCAGTGATAGTTTTTGTACATGAGCAGGTCAAGTTAAACATTAAAGTAGAGCATGTATTAACAGTACAGCTGCCTTGTCCATGTGCTACTTTCCACATGTTGGCTCCCACATGGTGTTTTTTTTTTCTAGTGGAGACAAGGCTATAGAGGGCAATCTCTGAGGAAGAGCTTGAGGCATCTCTGTGTCCACAATATACCCATTAGCAGAGGCGTGAACAAGAGGGGGCAAACGAGAGCAAGCCCCTCTCCTCCCAAACATCTCCCTGTTGTCCCTGGAGCCCTGGGAAGGAGGAAGCAGCAGGACAGCTGACCTCCTCCTTCATTCCCTATAGCTGCAGCCTGCTGCTGGAGCAGACTCAGAGTTGCCTCTGCCTCCTCCCCCTAACTCTCCTCAGCCGGTGCAGCCTGCAAAGCAGGCAGCAGCGCTGGGACTCCAGGAGCAGGGAAGGAAAAGCAGCAGGCTGCAGCTGTAGGGGTGGGGGGAGGAAGGGCTCAGCTACCTTGCTGCTTCCTCACTCCCTCCCTAGTTTGCAGGGACACTAAGAGTGCTGCTGCCAGGGAGAGCCGCTGCCTCCTCATTGCTGAGTGTCCTTCCCAGAGCCATCCTGAGAAATCAGGGACACAGGGAGTCACGGGAAACTTTCACTTATGTGTTTTTAATGGGCCCCTCCCAAAGTATCCAATTGAAATTCCTGTGCACGCCCCTGCATATTAGCCTGAAGTAGTTCTGGAGAAAATACACAGAAGTTCCTGTTGACGTTTTGTGGCACTCTGGAGTGGGGAAAACCTGCTCTCATTGTATCACGCAGGAAGCAAAGGCATGTTTGTGGGGCCACTGAACCCTGTACATTTTCTGAATGCAACAAGACCATAGAGATACCTGCACTCAGAAACTTTGTGCCAGTCCAGTGTGCAAGTTCACGGTGTTCCATAGACTTTGCCGTTTTTTCATATCTCACCTGTGGTGGTGGTGTGCAGTGGTTGCACAATATGCTATGGGGGAAGAAAGCATGTGTAAATACAGTTCAAAGAGCTCCTAAATTGCATTTGATGCTTTCTACAAGGCAGACTTGTATTTCTTTATTTGTGAGTGCCTGTTATCTTTGTCTCAGCCATTACTTCTAAAACACAGAGAAGGAGAAGAAAGGATATAGGCTTTAAATTGCTGTTGACATAAAATACAGACAAGACATGCAAAGATCAGGGGCAAAAAAAAAAAGGCATAAAAGAGAATGAAAGTACGAGGCTAACTTTGAAGTTAGAGGTCTCCAGCAGTGTACTTGCAAAAAGAAACATTAGCATATACTCCATGAATAAGAGAAAATGTAGTTGTGATGACAGTCATGTGCCCAGAGTGGATTTATGCCAACGTGAACCTTTTCCATGATAGACAGAGAAAGACGGGAGAGTTCAGATCTAGGTCCCAACAGCCCAGATCCATTTTCTACACTGCGTATTTTTAGCTAGTAGATTTAGATTATGGCTCCTTAATTCTCTGCTGTGCTTTCACCCTCTGTGAAGGTTATGGAAGTCCTGGAGCTGATTTAACTTGCACTAGCTGCGTGGGCCCCAAGGGAATCTCTTTGAGGTAAGCAAAGCCCGAGTGCATTACATTCAGGTCACTCCTCTTATGCCCTCCCTGTCCCTGATATGATTCTGAAGCACCCTCTATGCTGGGAGTAGCTGGGAGGGTGATGTAGGAACTGACATAACTAGCTTTATGTTTGCATTAAAAGGGGGTTCAATGAGGTAGAGAATCTGCCCAATTACCTTCAAAAATAGCCTAAATGAAAGTCAATGGAGTTACAGTGATTTGCATGAGCTTAGGATCTGACCTGTCAAAGACCATCAGTCAGGACCAGGTTGTAACAGGCTGGTACAAATCTATAGTTTGTACTAAAGTTTTATTTATTTATTTGGACCCTGTCTTGCTGGGTGCTGTCTGTCTGCCCCCTGCTGCTCTTTTCCCACCCAGGCTGCTCTGCTCCCTGTGCACAACTTGGCTGTAACTGACACTAATAAGATTTTCAGTTTCTAAAGCACAGGTGGCACTCTTCATGCTTCAGAGACTGTCAATCTTGTTAGTTTCACTTCCTGGTCATTAGCAAATGGAACAGAGTTAATGGGGAAGAGGAAGGTGTAGGAGGAGGTTCAGCAAGCCACCAAGGAGAGGAAAGGAGGGGAATGTCCTCTCTCAGCATGATGGGGGAGTGGGAAATAACCAGGGGCAGGGAAGAGAAAGGGAGAAACAAGATTAAATAGATAATAGAAAAAAAGTTAGAAAAAAATAGAATGAAGAAAACAGGAGGGAAGAAAAGTTAATGGAAAGAAAGAAAGAAAGAAAGTATAGGAAAAGGGGCAAAGAGATCAGAGTGCTGGACCTGGTGGTTGCCCTGGCGGAATTTGGGATGTGCATAATGTTATGAGGGCCAGGTACCATCTGTGTGGAGATGGGGGAGTGGACAGAGTGCAGGGAAAGGAGGTGCAATAGAGAATGGTGAAGAGGATCCCATACATGGGCGAGTGGGTGGAAAGCCTGCACTTCATGGAAAGTAGAAGACTTCAGGGCTGTATATTGCATGTATGGTAAATACTATGCTGGGGGAATTATGGAACTATGATGCCGGGGTTGTTTTTGTTATGTTTTGTATGCCCAGGACTTTGGTAGTAAATGATCCCCACAAGGGCTATATTTATACTTGTAAAGAGTCTGCTGACTAGTTCTGGGAACGCTGAAGGAGGGCAAATGAGGCAGCTATACCCGTCAGGCCCTGGCCTGCTATAGAAGGATGCACCATTTAGGGTCACCCTACAGAAATACCATTGCTGCTGAGTGGAGGGTCTGGGTTTTTTTTTAATGAAGACTATTCATTGTACTAATCAGGGTTAAATTCTGGAGGTTTCTGGGATTCTGTAATATCTGGCTATGTTCTATCCTTCTCCCGTCAAGTGAGTTCTCACTGGTGTCAACAGGCAATGTGCATACAAATTGAGGAAATATGGTTCAATACATACAACATCTTTAACAAGCAACATCTTCTTCCCTTATACGGCTGATTTTCAGTGGCTATGCACATATAAAAGTTTTCAAGGAAACAGAAGTTATTAGTTTATTCAGCATGACTTCAGAAAGTACATTTAAATCTTCACAGGTTTCTCTCTGCATTAAACCAGCCTGTCATCTTTTCTGACTCTCTTCATTGTAATTCAAGAAGTATAGTATCTGTGATCACTAAGAAATATCTTCAACTTTACTTAAAAATTAAAATCTGCAGGTAATACTTAAAATAGACAACACACTTTAATCTACAGATTTTGTCATTATTAACTGGCTCATTTTTAGTGTTGTGCACAAATGCTGACTTTTTTGCTTTGCTAAATCTTCAAAGCACTATTTGATATTTTTGCAAAAATCACAGAATACAAAAAAGAAATTTCAGAATTGGGATTTGAAAGGAAATGTCAGTAAAACGAGGTGAGACTGTATGTAATTTCATCTGTCTAAAAGGTAATAAAACCCAGAAACAAAGGAACTTTGTTTGCAAGCACTAGATTGTAAAGCCTTCCTAAAGATAAGGAAGAGACCATTTGCGGTAGCTCTATAAGAGCTTAAAACCAAACCATTTTGTGAAAATAATTATGTAGGCAAACAGGTTGCATCATTTGACATTGGGAGATTCTCAATAAATGATGTTTCTCTAACGTTCTCAAAGAGTTCTGTGATGATGAATTTCCAAAGGCTCAGACCTGGGTGCCTATAGCAAGGCATCTAAGACCATATTTCAGTAGGCAAATATGAACCTGAATTGTAGACTGCATATCCCATTGACTTGATTAATAAAACAGGTAAGTTAGGTAGCAGTTGAAATATGGATTTTGATGCATAACGTCTTGCATCTGGTTTTTAAAATTTGGTTTCAAAGATTTTGCTTCACATAAACACACAGCACCTGCTTTGCGCCTGCATTATTCCATTTGTACACTGGAGTCATTTCATTGCACCAATGGAGTTACATCTGCACACAGCCAAGTAATACAGTGGTGAGTCTAGATTTCACAAAGATGCAAAGCAGGCATTGCTGGTTTGTGCTTATTCCCCCTCCTCATCCTCTGCATATGAAGCATGCTAGGTAGGGAGCAGGTGTGCCAGGGCAGCATGTGGTGCTTCTCCTCTGCCTGCAGGCTGCACAACTAAGAATAGTTCAGTTGCTGCACTAAATTATGCTAGGGGGCATTTCAACCCTCCAAGAAATTGCAGGAGCACAAACATATCGTAGAGGGATTTTCCTTCACCAGCTGGACTAAACATAAACCCAGCGTAGAGATACACTTGAAGAAGATTGTGATTTAGCATGTCCCTAACATGGACCAGTGTTGTGTGAATTGGAAGAGGAGCCCTACATCAGATCAACATGGCTGCTCCCAGCTGCACACCTGGGAATCACTCCTGTCTGTGTTATTAAAGATCTATTCCTTATTCATTCAATAGTGTGGTCTTTAATGAACCCTCAAGATTGTTACATGATGTCAGAAGTGGTGAATGTGTTCGGAAACTATGAGGATTTGAAGGAAAACTGCAATTGCAACTGAAAACACAAATGAACACAGGGGAGCTCTGAAAACAAAAGACAAAGGGAGCCTTCAGCAAGTAAGTGAAAGCTCTAAGAATGGATGTTTTACAACCTCCTTCCACTCTGCAGCTGTCAGGCAGTGTTGCAGAGAACCGGATATAGTTTAAGCAGCAATTTCTGTTGTTTTTGTCTGCCATTGGGGCACAGAACAAAGATGACAACCTAAAATCATCTATATTTTTACATGTTGCTGGGGAGGAAGCACTGGATGTTTATAATAACTTTGAATTTCAGGAAAGTGAAAGCATGAATTTAAATATAAATATAAATGTTGAAGGATATTGAATGCTAAAAAAGAATGTGACTTTTGAGAGGCATAGATTTTTTACATTCATGCAAAAACCGGTTGACACCATAGAGCAATATGTCACAGAATTAAGGAAACACAGTAAAACTTGTAACTTTGGTGGCTTCACAGAATCTCTGATCACAGAGAGACTCATTTGTGGCATTACAGACAATGTGTTAAGAGACAGACCTCTCAGAAAGGGGGAGTTATCTTTGAATGAAGCTTATCAGGTATGTAGGGTTGCCAAAATGGTAAAAACACAAGTAAAACAGCAGAATTCGCCAGAAGGGGTCATTCATGCACTAAGGAAAGCAACATATAGTCAGAGTGCTTCAAATCACAATGTGGAACCCACTCCTTCTAAAGAGAAGACTGAGTCTAGACTGTCATGGGGCAAGCGTGGATCATGGCATGGCCCCAAATAGTGTTTTGCCTGTGGGAAACTCTGTCATAACTGTGGGAAACTTAATCATTTTTCAAACTGCTGCAGATTCAGAAGACAGAAAAGTCAAGTGCATTTAGTTACTGACAATGTGACTGAGGAGTGTTTTGTAGACGTATTGAGATCCAGCGAGGCTGATGAGAGGGACTGGATACTGCCTATGACAGCGAATGGAACAGTCATTGCACTGAAACTGGACATAGGAGCTCAGGTTATGAGTTTGAGATTATGAGAGACTGAAAAGAAGATTTAAAATAGGACCAACTGGGTATAACTGGGTATTCTGGAAACAATATACCAGTGCAGGGATGATGCTTCACTAGCGTTAACTATAAAAACACTATGTGCCACTGGAAGTGATACCAATTTTGGGTCTGGCTGCATGTGAGAAACTCGATCTAGTAAAAAGGATGCTCTCTCTTTCAAGAATATCAGGATCCGTTCCAAGGATTGTTTTGCTTGCATGTTGAACATACAATCCGGATAAACAGGCAGGTCCCCCCAGTTATTCAGAAAGGTGCCATTTGCACTCCGTGATAAACTCAAGGCTGATCTTGCAAGGATGGAAGCAATGCATGTAATACAAAAAATAGAGGAGCCAACAGAATGGGTGAGTTCCCTAGGCTTCATGGGGGAAAAAAGCACTGACCAGCTATGCATCTGCTTAGCTCCCAGAGACCTCAACAGGGCTATAAAAAGAGAACATTTCAAAGTACTAACCAGAGACGATCATATGGCTCAGCTTGCCAAATGCTCAATATTTCAGTAAATTGGATGCACGCTCAGGTTTTGGCAGCTAAAATTAACGGGGAAAGCTCAAAATTATGCACATTTAATACTCCATTTGGAAGATACTGATTTTTACACTTATCCTTCAGTATAGCTTCAGTACCAGAGGTGTGCCAAAAAATGATACACATGATCTATGAATATATTTGTGATGTGAGCACCTCCATGGATGACATAATCATCTGGGCCTCAACAAAAGAGAAGCATGATTGTCGACTTCAGCAAGAGCTGGATGCAACTAGAGCTGAAAACCTCAAACTTAATAGAGACAAATATGTCTTAAGAGTTAGAGAACTGACTTTTGTAGGGGACGTTATTTCTGATGCAGGTGTAAAACCTGATAAGAGGGAAGATTTCAGCCACTGAAATGATGCCACATGCCCAATCAAAAGAAAGATTTCCAGTGGTTCCTGGGAATGGTTAACTATCTTGGAAAATTTATGCCCAATCTTTCTACCAATGCAGTGCCATTGAGACAACTCCAGAGGACAAAAATAAATGGTGTTTGGGTGATGCACAGGAGGAATCATAGGAAGGTTTAAAACAACACCTGATACAAGAACCAGTATTGAAGTTCTATGCACCAGGAAGCCATATTAAGATTTCATCAGATGCATCGCAGTCTGGGTCTGGTGCAGTGAATTTACAGAACCGTGAGGATTGCTGGCAACCAGTGGCATATCCATTCAAATCACTGACTGATGCATAAACTAGAATGCACAGATTGAGAAGGAACTTTTAGGAATCTTATTTGAATCTCTCAGAGGCAATTAGTAAATTTATAGACAGACAGTGGAAGTTGAAATGGACCAAAAGCCCCTGATGGCATTATTTAGCAAACCGCTAAATGACTGTACCTTAGGAATGATGATAAAGTTGCAGAAGTGTAATTTTCTGGTAACCTACACCGCTAGTAAATTTATATTCACAAACAGATGCACTTTTCAGAGTGGTGGCACCCATGGCACCTGAGAAGACACTGGAGACAGAGGTGCAAGCCTATGTAGATATGAATGTGAGATCAATTCCCATAGCTAACAGGCGACTACAACAAATAAGAGAGGAGGTGGAGAAAGATGAATCACTGGGAATACTTAAAGAAGTGATTGTTGAAGGGTGGCCTGAAGTAATAAGCAGTTGCTGTCTAAGTATAAGAGACTATTGGAACCGCAGACATGAACGGACTGGTAGATAGGGTGATTTTCAAGGGCGGTAAAGTTGTAATTCCACTGAGCTTCCGAAAAGAAATGCTACAGAAAATCCATGAGGGTCATTTAGGAATTGAGAAGTGCAAAGACGGAGCATGGGAGGTGCTATATTGGCCGTGGATCAATCATGAGATCACTAATGTGGTAAGAAACTGCTTTTCATGCTTGAAATACAAACCATGCCAACAGGCAGAGCTACTGCGATCCAATCCTGTTCCACAAAGGCCTTATGAGAAGGTAGGCACTGATTTATTTACCTGGCATTGAAAAGATTATTTAATAGTCACTGATTACACTGGACAACAAAGATTTTGCTTCCAGAGTGTATCTTAGGATTTTGGGAAGGTGATTACGAAAATCACCATGAAATTTCCCTATCACATACCGTTTTTTTAAAATCGCCTATATTTGTTATTTCAATTCATAATTTAAGTCTATTAAAATGTTGCCCACTATGTAAGCTAAAAAGTTTTCTATCTTGTGTCCAAGCATGCCTGGGCATGCAGTGACACTGCACCTAGTGCAGGCCACACAACATGCAATGGGAATGCTAATGCTTAGGCAGGGTAGATGCTGGCAGGACAGGTTTTAGAAAGGCTATAAAAGCATTTCGCACACACCGTTCTATGCATTGCGTTTATAGCAGTTTGCATTCATGTTGATGTGCATGCTCTATGCACATAGCATATTGTGTGTACTCACAATAATAAAGCAATTGTATTTTCAGGAGGATTTGTGATAGCAAAATGTCTCACCAATGTTGCAACAGCTGCGGTACGTTTCTTGGCAACTACAGAGCACCAAACTACGTGCAGCTGGTTGACAATATGCTTCAAGCATACAAAACCATGAAGTGCAATATGTCACTAAAGATTCATTTTCTGCATTCGCATTTAGATTTCTTCCTTGCAAATCTTGGTGCAGTCAGTGACGAGCATGGTGAAAGGTTTCTCCAGGACATTGCGATCATGGAAAAACTGTATCAGGGCAACTGGAATCCATCAATGCTGGCCGATTATTGTTGGACACTTAAACGAGAAGCCTCAGACACTGAGTACAAATGAAAATCATCAGCAAAACATGTTTAGCTCAGTTGAACTATTGCAAAGCGTCAGCACCGTTATGCGATTAAACACATTACATTCGATAAAAGTCAATTTCTTGTTTCTACATTCGATAAAAGTCAATTTCCTGTTTCTCCAAATTCCTACGTGATACAAGTAGTCTGAAATTATATTTGATTTCAGCTTCACGCGGTCTAGCATAATCTAAAAAAATTTCTGAGGACGCAACACTTTCGACAAAATTTGCTGTCCACTGTTATTACTCCCTGTCTCCAGAAATTTGCACACTGAACAGAACTAATAATAAGCCAGTGACTACGGGCATGAAAGGAATTTTTTCTAGACGTGGAATTCCAGATGAGGTCTTCACTGATAATGCGCCACAATTTTCCAGCACAGAGTTTAGGCAATTTGCTTCAGATTGGGATTTCCTTCATGAAACCTCCAGTCCAAATTACCCCCAATTAAATGGGCTGGTGGAAAGGTCTATACACATGGTAAAGAACCTGATGAGAAAGATTTTTGACAGTGGGGGTGATCTGTATAAAGCGTTGCTCGTCTACCAAAGTACAAGCTTGGAGAATGGCTTTTTTCCAGCTCAGATGTTAATGGGAAGAAGGATCAGATCTAATTTGCCTATTATTGATAATTTGCTGTGATCTCAGAACGATGTCACCATTCAGAAGATGAAAGAAAATCAGAAATGGAGGCAAAAATATTATTTTGAAAGAAGGGCCTGTGGTTTTCCATCTCTTAATCCAGGTGACAGAGTGTGTCTGAGAAATCACCTCTAATAATTGGGGCCAAAAGGGTACCATTAAAGAACAGTTGCATCCATGGTCTTATGTGGTCCAGACAGACCAAAGGGACACATTTCAATGTAATCAATGGTATCTAGGAGTTATCCTAGAGAGTTCCAACACTGTGGAAGTTGAGGTAAATTCCAGCATATCTCCTCTGACTGATCTGGTATCATCAACACATGGTGAAGACACTGTTGGGGAATGAGAGAACTCAGACTTGAATGAAGGGCTGGTACTGAGAAAATCTAATTGCGTGATCAAACACCCAGAAAGACTAATAGAGACTTGCTAGGATATGTGAGTAAAGTGGGTGGTAAAGACTCACTTGAGAGTGATGTGCTAGTAACCTCTTCTCTGCAGGTAGTTGACAGGTTGAGTTTATGAAATTGTATAATGCATGTGCTATTAGATAGCTGTTATGTGTTATTAGATATTAGTGTATTGCTAAGTGTTTTCAGATAGATTTTTTATATGCATTTAAGAGTCCACTTTTTTCCTTAGGACAGAAGATGTAGAGATATTCTTGTAGAAAATTGTGATTTAGCATGTCCCTAACATGAACCCATGTTGTGTGATTCGGAAGAGGTGCCCTGCATCAGCTTTAACATGGCTGCTCCCAGCTGCACACCTGGGAATCACTCCTGTCTGTGTTATTAAAGTTCTATTCCTTATTCATTCAATAATGTGGTCTTTAATGAACCCTCAAGATCATTACACTCAGTTTATCTGAGAATTAAGCTGAATGCTTAGAGAAGTTAGGTAATGTGCTGGGGGCAAATGTACAGAGGAAGGAGCTAAGGTGAGAAGATACTTTGAGCTATTAGTGGAAGCCAGCTATTCACAAAGATGTCTAGTGAAGTCAATTAAAACTAATGTCTGATAAATAAATGACGATGCACTAGTATAACTCATTTTCCAGATAGGGAATTGGCTTATACAGTTCTGGAATCTTATAATATCTTTGGAGCTACAGGGAGTGAGAGTCTTTATATCGGAGCTCAGCATTCAGTGGAGTTCACCCTGCAGGATAGGAGAAATTTTAAATCACCTGGACTAGATACAGAAATGCCTATTTAAATGAATACCAGGTGAAGAATAATTTAGGGGAAAGAATGTAATTTTCATGAAAATAGTCAGTCTATCAGTTTCCAAGTTCATCAGTTTCTTCAAACGGCACTCCCTGCTCTTCCTCTTGCTGTAGCTAAACGCTTTTTGGTACTTTTGACTCTTGAGTGATAAGCCTTTTGGCAATTCATGACAATCTCTATTTTTCTTAGGGTTGGTTCTTGCTTGTCCTTTACTAAGTTGTCTTTAAAGCACGCTAAGGCCTGGTCTGCACTACAAAGTTAGATCAATGTAAACCACCTTGCATCGATCTATCTGTGCATGTGTCTACACTTAAATTGGTCTCCCACTGATGTAAGCACCCCACCGCAGTGGTGCAATAACAGCATATCCCTGAGCGGCGCTGAGTCATGGTCGATGTATTGAGATTGACACAGCACGAATGTAGACCCTGCATTATCTATGTCGACCTTATCAGTCCTCTAGCCACTGTCCCATAATGCCCAACACTGACTGGTGTGGTCTCAGTTTTGAACTCTGTTGCCAAGGGGTCACAGAGACCAGAAGTGTCCCCATCCCTTTAAGGCTCTGCACATATTTTAAATGCCTTTTCCTGATTGTTCAGCTTGGCAAGCACACCTAGCAGCTCCCTATGGTTGTATGGAACTGCCCAAACCATGTGGCACCACACTCCAGCTGTGCTCTGGCTTGGAGTAGACAGGAGGTACGGGATGTTCTGGGCCTGTGGAAGAAGTGCAGGCACCACTACAGACCAGCCATAGACATGTGAACATCTATGGGCAGATTGCATGGGGAAACAGGAAAAGGGTCATGACAGGATGAGCAGCAGAGCTGCATGAAAGTGAAGGAACTGTGGCAGGCATAGCAGGAGGCCAGGAAGGTCAACAGTCAGTCCAGTACTCTCATCTGCAATCTTCTTCTAAAAGATTCTGGGGATGGCAGCCTTAATTCTTCCCCTGTGGTAGGACATTTTCCCACACCATTCGGCAATAATTTTGGCATGCACCACTACAGTAAATAGGCCAGTGGACCCAGGCCTTGGTGATTTCAGGATGCAGGACACAGCAGGCAGATATAATCATTGGGACTTTTTTTCAGTGAAATCCAATTTTGTGAGTAAGCATCACCAACATCCCTTCAATCTACTAAAAGCGAATTCAACCATCATTCTGCACTGGCTGAGCTGGTAATTGAATCTTTCCTTGGTGCTGTGAGGGTGGCCAGTTGCACGGATTCATGTGCCAGTGGGGCTAGAGGTAGGCTAGGTCCTTCAGGATCACTATTAGCATTTCAGCATCGCAGATGGTAATTTGCTGGTTGGGAAATAAAGTCCCAGCTTTCTGAACAGTCCTGTGTTCTTAAAGATGCGAGAGTCATTCACCTTCCCTGACCAGCCAACACTGATGTCAGTGAAGCATCCCTGGTGACCCACCAGTGCTTGCATAACCATGGAAAAGTAGCTCCTTTTGTTATTCTCTTTTAATTTCTTGCAGCAATAGTTTTCATATACATCACACTATATATCATGTAATCTTTTTCAGTAGCTACTCTGTACCAGAGGTGCTAGGCATCACCCACTTTTGTTGGAGAAAGTTAAATCCAAATGAAGGAAGAAAATATTAACTCTGATCTCTCTCTCGCTCTCTCTCTCTTTTTCTTTCTTGCACTCTTTTTCATGTTCTGCAAGTCTCTGTCTTCAGAAGTTCTGGAAACAAAAACAAAATGGGGTGAGTTGGTGGAGTTTATCATAGGGCTGGTCTACACTGTCATCGGCAGTCGACAAGAGATACACAAGCTACATAACATAGCTTGCGCATCTCCCGCCGACGTACTTACATGGACGTACTGCAGCATCTATGTGGCATTGCATCAACTCAGCCTTACTTCTTTCCGGGAGGTGGACTAATGGCATTGATCAGAGAACCCATCTCCCATTGACTGAGTGGGTCTACACCCATTGATCCTGCTGCATTGATCACTGCAGAGCCCTCCGTATAAATATATCCTTAGAATATTATCCTCCATATAAATATATCCTCCGTATAAATATATCCTTAGAATGGATCCTGTGAGGTTAGCATGAAGAAGTGAAATCTTACCCTCCCCTCTGCTGGTAACCAAAACCCAAACCACAGTGGCAGTACAATGTGTCTGTTGCCTGGGGTACCAGGTCATAAAGAGATGTCATGGAGCAGTGCTCCATGGAGGAATGAAAAAGGGTGGGATTCATGGATGAGTCATGGGAATGGGGAAGGATAGCTGGTAACTGCATGAATTTCACAAAGCCAAAGGCTATAAATTTCTCTTCGGGAGCTTTTACTGCAGGTTGCAATATTAGGCTGTGCAGGTAGTCTATGTATGGGTTCTGGGTTCACATTCACTTATTCACATTCTGGTTTAGTCCTAGCCACATTCTTTAATTTCTCTTCCAGATTATCAGTAAAGATTCTAGGTAAAACTGTGGCTGGTCCCAAACTAACCAGCTAGATCTGAACACCCACAAAATATATTGTCTCAAACCCAGCTCTAAGAGAGAAACAAATGGACAACAGCAATTTACCACTTCTTTCCGCTTGATACTTGGCTGATTTTCAGCCATTACTTGTGGCCCTTCAGGCAATTCACAATCCATGCTGCTATCCCAGGCAATTTTATTTAATTTTATGATTTCTCATAAGATTTCCAGTCCAGTTTTGCAGACGCAAGAGGTAAAGTTTGGATAAATAGCCAAATCTTTTGTGATTCACCCACCAATATCAGTGCATTTACCTTGAAAAGACAGAACTATATGCAATAGAGGGACTCCTATCTTCAAACAAAATTACACTACTTGCCTAAGGCTTTGAGTACTGTTCCACTTTCGAAAGATCATGAGCCTAGCACAATATCGTTGATAGTGATGTCACTCCTAACAATATTAAGAAGATTTTCAATCATTTTAAAAGCTTTTCTCATCAAGTAGCTGTCTAATGGTGTAATATATTTCTGATTTTTGTAAAGTTTTTTTTTTAAGATTCTATTGCCACAAATTCTGAGAGCCCACGAGAAAAAAAATGTTATAGGCTAATATACTCAGCTGGTGTAAATCAGCATGGTACCACCAATTTAGAAGCTAGCTGGCTTGATATAACTGTAGCTGTAGTTTAAAAAAGAATGGTGCTACGTTTGAGCTTTACACTTATACTGATTCTATACTTGTAATCCTGGATTTTCAAAGTTACCACTTGGTGGCTTTTCATAATGTCTACTAAATTTTCACTTCAAAAGCACATTTTTTAAAATAGATATATTTGTCTGTTTCTTTATTATTAATCTGTTGCCTTAAAGCCGGATCTTACTTTGGAAAATGAAAAGTGATGCATTCATGCACTTCTGATGTTATCATTATGGCAGAATAGGATGAAAGGGATTGCATTACTGTATGGTACATGGAAAGGACTATGGTTCGCTGTCTTTAGTTGATTCAAATAGTGTCCGTATGATGCTATGGGGGGAAAAACATTTTGTTCCCATTTTCTTGAGTTGCCTAAAGCCAAATCTATAATACCTAGAGGGCTGTTTTTCATCGGGCTTTCAACAATATTCTTCCTCATTTCTGAGGTTCTGAAAATTTTTAAAACACTGGCTTTCTTTAAAGAATGCAGTGCTAGCCAGAATCGTTGTTGTGAAGGCACAGGAAAAAATAGGAACGGAAAAGAAGTTACTTAGCGTACAAATGTTTAAAAATGGTTTTATTGATTTCTTCATGTATGTAAAAGGACATGGAGAAATATGGGAAGAAGACAAGACAGAAAAGCTGTAACAAACACATCTGCTCCCGTTTGTTCATTCTATTCATTTTTTACAGTGATTAATCAATGAGAAGCTTACAGATTTTTATTAAAAAAAAAATAAGAGCAAGATGCTAATACTCTTTCTCACCCTGAGTAGCACCTTACAACCTGAGCAGTCTCTTTGTAACCAATGGGGCCTAAGGCCTTGTCTACACTTAAAAAATAAGTCGACCTAATATAGGTCGATTTACAGCTACCGGTGTAATTATAGTGGTGGTTGATGTCCACACTGCCCTCCTTGGGTCAGTGGAGTGTGTCCTCACCAGGAGCACGTCTGCCAATCTAAGGAGCAGTGTGGACAGCTAAGAGTCCCGTCTCTCAGATCCCTGACAGGCTTCCGGGCTCCCTGTGCCCCCTCCCCCACTCTCTGGTCCCACTCGGAAGCCCTGCTCCAGCCACTTGCGTCCCAGCTCACTGCCAGGAGCCAGACTTACAGCCGCCTGCATCCTGGGTCGCAACTGGGAGCTGAGATCCAGCTTCCTGAAGCTTGCCCAATCTCGGATCACAGCTGGGACCCAGTCTCCAGCCATCCAAGCTTGCAGCAGTTCGGACTTCTCACCCCTCTCCCAACTAGGAGTGGGAACCAGCCCCTCCCCGCCCCCCGGCTTTCTTGTCATCGACAAGAATGACAGCCCCACCACCGATATAAGGGGATACAGTGTCTACATTGACATTTTGTCACCCAAAATATGCTGACAAAGCCCTATACCTCTTGTTGAGGTAGTTTTATTTTGTTGAAAAAACAGGGTATTTTTGACAGTGGGGGGGTGATTACAGTGTGTACCTCAGCACTATTTTGTTGACAAAAGTCAGCTTTTATCGACAAAATTCTGTAGAGCAGGCCCTACTCAGGGTATGTCTATATTGTAAGCAACCTTGTGATTACAACTGGAGTTGATGTACCTGAGTTAGCTTTAACGTGGGTAGCTCAGGTCCCAGAGCAGTGAAGCTACGGCAGTGCGTGCTTCAGTATGGACTGAACAAGCCCACCTGAAATTCATGGGGCTAGCCTATGCTGAAGCACTCATTGCCACTGCTTCACTGCTCCAGTACCCAAGATAGCTAGACTAAAGCTAGCTCAAGCTATAGTCAGATCTGTATAGCTGTACCTTAGTGAGAGACTGGGGCTGTTTTAACCTATGCCAGCTGTTTGTGGTCCCAGTAGCATTGTTCCTTACCTCTTTCTTTCAAGATGTGGCCCCACCTCACGTTCCTTGCTGGTCAGCAGTCTCCCTTTTCAGCGACAAGGTGTTTAGTTTAGTCCCTGACTAAATTAGAAAAATAACCCACCAGTTCCAAGGTAAACAAAGTCTGATGAACAAAAGTCCCCACCAGCTCCAGCTCCTGCTCCTAGGTCCTCTCCCCCATATCTCTGCTCCAGTTTTCATGAGAAACTGGGACAAGCAGCTATATTTGGAGTAAAGACGGTTGAATTTTTTCAAAAGATTCCCACTAATATCAGTGGGCTTTGGATCAGGTCCGTAATGATCAATATTAGTATTAAGTGTGTTGATGTTTCTCTTCCTTTTATTTTATGATATTCCCTTTATTTTTCTCAAATAAGCCAGGTTTTGTTAAATGCGTTAGAAGTGAATTCAGATGGCCAGAGTTAAAGTTAATCATTGCGGGGCAAGCGTGATTGAAAGAAATCTATCATTTGTTCTCATGGGAGGCAGAAACAGGAGATAATGTAGGTGAGTCCTGGGTCAAAGCTGAGGATAATGAAGGCTATTTCCCTGAGTATGTCATGAGTAAGAACATCAGGATTGGGCCCTTAATAACATTGGCATTACCTCTGCTAGAGAGCACGTTGAAAATCCGTGCACTTAGAAAGCAATTTGTCTGCAGTAAGGCTATTACTGATTTAAAGCTTCATGTAGACTTTTATTTATTCTTTTGTGACTATAAGGATGATAATTGGTTTTTTAGGATGGTTTTGATTGTTCTCTAGTACATTGATTCTCAACCTATTTTAGTCTCTGACCCCACAAAACGTCTAAAAAATCATCTCTGAGCCTACCATATCCTATAGCGATTCCATAACAGCTCTTTCTCGCCCCTCCTGCTTACTGAACCTATTTCCACTGAGTACAACTGAACTGTTCCAAGTCAGATTGCAGTGAGTCTAAACAATTACAATACACTGATTGGGGGCTGGGAGGGTAAAATGATCAAAAGAATAAATTTAAAAATCACTTTTTAGTAACAAGTGAAGAAAAATATAGCATATTTATGAAAAGGAGAGCTTCTTTTTACATTTATCTAGCTGAAAAGCAAACTCCTTTACATTTTTAAAGGGAAGTTTTCCAGCAAGTTAATCCTAGGCCTATTGGCAGTGCTCAAAGGGAATTAACAGAAGCTGGGCTCCAGTGTTTTTCCTCCCAGCAGAAACAGAATGGCAGAGCTTCTGAATTAAAAAAGAAATGTTTTTATTCTTGCAGCCGGAAAAGAAAAAGTGATGCAAGGTTTGGAATAGTAAAATAGAAGGCTAAAGGGAAATAAAGTCTCAGAGAGAACAGTGTGTTCACAGATGTTGATAAAATCTGTTCTGCTGTATTTGTTTCACCTTTAGGGTAACATTATGGTCAGCGTGTATACTAATGAGCAAGACAGGGAGAGTGCAAGAAGCCTCTTCTTATACCCCAATGCAAGCATTGACAGCAGTTGCAGCCCTGCACTCTCATGAGCTGCTCATGCCTAGCATCCTCATAGGTGCTAGCTTTTCCAAAAGTGGTGGGATGGATGTGGGGCCTTAGGGTGGGGCTCTAGGAGGCATTGTATGGAAGTGACTATGCAAATAAGGTAAGCAACTATCTTGCTGTCAGTGATGAGACTTGAAGCATGTTCAGAATGGCCTGAAGATCTGCAGAAAGGTGACCAGGCTTAGAAAGCTGAGTGCTTTTCCTAATAGCAGAATTGCTGACCCAACATTCAAAAACCTTTTTTGGATGGAAAAAAAATAATGAGATTGGCTTAAAATCATGTAATTTTAAGAAATAAATACATTTGGAGTTCTTTAACATTGCCTTCTGGTTTTTGAGCTTTTAGGTTCATTTTTTCAATTTTTCCTCTGCAACCACAGAGGCTAAACACTTCCTCTTACTTGAGAAGGGAAGTCAGGATTCTTATATGATTACAATACTCCAGGGGCTGGAACTTCAAGAAAAGCAACAAATATTGCATGATGGGCGGAGTGTTCCTGGGCATTATATAATGCTCAAAGTTTTGTCTGACCAAACATAAAATTACTTCCTCTTTATCCACTGGAATTTCAAAGGAAACTTCACAAAAAATGTTTAAGCAGCATTTTATTATTTTACACTGGATTCCTGGAAAGCACTGAGAGTGCTGCCACTGAGGTTTCCGTCCCGGTGTTGCGTGCATCAGCATTGCAGATAACTGATACTTTGACATGCAAAGGAAAGAAAAAGAGAAATTATCAAAGATTATGGATAAATTTGCAAGTTTCTGGACTCACCCAAAGATTGTTACTAATGAGAAACCTTCTTTAATTTTCATGTGTGTATGTGTATGTGAAGGCACATTACAAGACTGTGGCTCACCCATCAGGGAGAAACAGAACATAAAGCAGGTGATCCACCTCATGGATTACAGTCTGGAGGAAAGAGCAGCCTTGGATGGGCTGCTACTTTTCTTCCTGTGCAGGGAGTGTGTGGGTGGGGCAGGGGAATGGGTAGAGCTTTGAGTCCCAGAGCCTCTATGAGACAAACATGGAGGGGGGATTAAAGTGCTTCAAAAAACTGTCCAGTCACAAAATTAGTTGAAAAGATATTTCTGAAAATAACAGGCTAGGAGAATTCTTAATTTTTGTTCAGAACTAAGGGCATCTAAATGGAAAACACTATGTTATGACAGACAAATCAGTGATGCTGGTAATCCATCCACTAATAAAAATTCAAATTACCCATTCACGTGAAGTAAAAAAAAATAGCATGATGCTATGGAAAAGCAGGGAAAATTGAAGTGCTATAACAACTTTCACACTTGATTAACTCTGTGGTTTGCAAATGAAAAGCCAAATAAGGTATTATTGACTACAAGATTAAAATAAAGCCAGAAAACATGAACATTATTTAGTGAAAGCTGTCAAAAAAGTGGCACTTAAGCTTAACAAAGAAAAATGCAAGAGAAGTGTTTTGGCAAGTAAAGTTAGATGAGTCAAGCTCTAAGCTAGTGACTTTTTATATACTATGTCATTTGTGTAAATTTAAGTGAACACCATTTGGTATTAAATCTGCTCCCAAGGTATTTCAGAGTGATTACACAGATCTTTGAGGGTTTACAAGGTGTTGAAGTTATAATGGATGAAGTTCTAATTTCAATTAGAGAACTTATATAATACAGTGAAAGATTTAGGAAAGTTTTGCAGAAAATATAAGGAAGGAGCCTAGTACTGAACTTAAAATGAGGCTAACACAAGTTGTCTATGCTGGACACATCAAAATGCTGATTCTCTACTGCTTTGTGCCTTTTATAGTCATTTACATGTGTGGAAAGTGAAGGCTACCAGGGTATGAGTGCATGGAGAATTCTGATTTAATAGATCTAACACTCATTTTACACAGGTCCAAATAACTGTACCAAGTACAAGGCAATGGAGAATTAGGTCCTATCTAATCATGAAGCCTTAATTGCTGATCCAGATAACATTAAACACTGAGCCTTATTTACATTACACTAAGACCATTTTACACTGCTCTGGCAGTATAAAGGGACCTTAAAATGAGTATAAATGTAATATATGCTTTAGTGTAAATGAGAACCAGGCCTTTTGTGTCTAAATTATATTTCAAAACCAGCTTTAACATATTTGTATGATAAATAAGGATGGAAAACCAAGTACCCATCATATAGAACCTCTTAAACTTCATGCGGGTTTGATTTAACAAAACAGTCCTGCCACTCTGGGTTACAGAAAAATTCTTTAAACAATGGCATGAGATGAGACAGTTTTGCTCGTAAAAACAATTTTTTTCTTTTGAGCAGAGCTGGCCCTCGGAATAAGCCAACTAAGCAATTGCTTTGGGCTCTGAGCAGCTCAAGGGAGCCTGCTCTTTGCTTTTTTAGTATGTGTTTGCGGGGGGAGGGTTCAAAATATTTGTGTTTAGGGCCTCAAAGCACTGCCTCTGCTTTTGAGTAAAGTATCTGAACAAATCTTATATCACCATTTCAGCACCAAGCTGTCTATATCCAGCTATTTACTATGTAACTGACAGCCCAATTTCAATGATGTTCTGAAATATTTTTCTTTTCAAATCCTTTCAAGAGCCGTAAAAGTTTTGTGAAACCCCAAATCTCTCTGGGTTCTGGAATTTGGGGAAAAACGCATCATAAAGAGATTGGCATCTGAAAACTACATAAAAATGAAGGACTTAAATACAAGATGTACATTTTAGAATGTTACAAAACATAAACACCTACCTGCAGAAAAATTGTTACATAAATAGCATGTACAGAAAACAAATTCTTATTTCCAATTCAGCACCATAAATATTTCCAATTAACATTTTAGCAAGAAGCATATGGTTAAGAACTTAGGTTCAGTTCAAGCAGAACATCATTTGGGATTTAGCTGATAGGTATTCAGTAAAACTCCACAGCATGTTTAGCAAACAGCAGCAAAAAATGTGTGACCAATTTCATAAGCGTGTGCTTTGGGAGTGGCTATAAATATGTTCCTAATGAATACCCAACTCCCCTTGTGAAATCAACATTTGTCTGTTTGGGCTCTCCCCCTCCCCCTGCCTTCCCAGCTGAACCTTACTTTGCATTTATTAAAGAGAGAGAAAAATCAAAACAAAAACACCCACAAGGAGGAGAGAGAAAAATTGGTGGCTCAACAATTTTCTGCCAGAAAAGCAGGCTGTATAACGTAGCTATTGTTTGAAATTGGAGCAGGGTATATTAATCTAGCTGTTCAATATCATTAAATGTTTTTTTTCATGCTCAAAAATGTTCGAAAAAAATCCTGCCAGTCTAGCTAAGCTAGTGCATGAGGGTGCTGCAGCCTACTCCAGGTGTTGTGCTGGCTTCACCTTACAGCATGATAGGGGTGTGGCCATGATTCTCCCTCTTCCTTACTCCTCCATACCCACTTTGTAGAAGCACCAATAGACTGTAATTATAATTGCTTGGGCATGCAGCAACTGGGGAAGTTTAGACTATCTGTTGCCTGAACACTTAAAATTTCAAACACAATCCAGCCTAGAATAAGCAGCAAATCTGTCTGGTCTAGTTAAATATAATGGTCTAGTATTGGAGGGAAAGAGCAGGTGATGTTTGCACTGCCGCCCTGCCTGTCACTTAGAGGAAGACAACTTTCAGTGTAGATTGTGCTCCATGAGTGATCCATGCCCATGGTATACACTGGCTCCGTCCAGACAACCACAGCCACTTTCTGGGTTGTGCTAGGTAGCTCTGGACCCTGGATGGAGCAAGGGGTTTCATGTGTTTTACAGTTCAGCGATCTGCTCCTGCAGACTTTCTGCCACTGGGGTCCCACCACAGAAGCTGAGAGAACTGAGGAACTTGATATCTTAGCAAGAAAACGCAAAGAAGAATGTGTCGGATGGGATGGGGTGGGGGTGAAATAGTTGGCTAAGTGAGGAATAATAGTATGCTTTTCATATTCAATAACATTAGGCAAAATGTTCCTGCTCAGCAGAAGAACTTAATCAATCAAGAACTGATTTTAAATATCATGAAAAGGGCTTAGGTTGTCTTGATCCTATATGCTAATACAGAGATTCATGTGGCTTCAGTACTCTAGGTGGCAATCAGTCTTTACAGTAACTAAGCACAATGCTTTTAACTAACATCCTCTAAAATCCACATTAAGAAGCTGTGAGCTTAATTCATTAATCTTTTCATTAATCTATCATTAAGCAATCAGAAAAAATGGATGCTGGGTATTTACTGTGCTCATTCTATGGACACCTTACCTCTCAAATTTGTAGAACCCAGAGCTGAAATGTTCTGGTATGCATGTTGCAAACATCTCTGCCAAGTGACATTTCTAGCTGCATCTGATCAAAAAGCATGTAAACCAACAGAAAAGATCTATTTTTGAGGGACTGGTTAACATCTAAAAATGTTCTGAAGTATTTAAACCATTTTTTCAGAAAAAAAAAAAAGAGATCTTGGTTGACAGCTTGTATGACAAGTTTAACCCAATGGGATTTTGAAAAGCTGATATATTAATCTCTAAAAATCCTGGTTTATAACAGAAAGTCTTATAGTCTCTTACCTGTGTTGTTACTGAGTGCTGTTAGAATGCTAATATGTAATATAAAAAGCTTTTCAAAATATTTTATTTAAAAATATATATACTTTAAGAATAATTTTTAGATTTTAGTTTTCACTTAGTGCCAAAAGATATAACACTGGCTGTTGCAAATCCCTCAATTTAAATTAATTTTTAGACAAATGCATCATATTTTCCAGGTATCATTTCATGTAGAATTGTTTATAATTAGATTCACAATAAATAACACTTTGAACTTTGGTGCTAACTTCCGACTAAAGATCTCAGAGGTCTCCACAAAGAATAAGGTATTGATCCTTTCAACAGCTGTGGGAGGTGTATAATCCGGTGTACTTCTCCACATTCTTATAGATGGCAATACTGAGCAGAGTTATTTAGACCCAGATCATTAGAGCCCTGAGAAAATTTTGGATCCACATCCGCAATAATTAACTTGCATCCAACCCTTGATCTGCATTCCACCTTTTATATATATCTGCCTCTGCACCCACACCAGCACCCAGTCTCAGTGTTAGAGCTCAGAGAGGATACAAAACTGTGGATCCAGTCCGCATCCCGCAAGATGGTAAACAATACAACTGCATTCGCACCCACAGATGCAGACATCCACGGATATAAAGCAGATATCCATGGATTTGCAAGGCTCTAGAGATCATCAGAAGATATATAGGTATTTAGGACCTCCTGCTTCTATTAGGTGTTCTTTGAAACCCAAAAGATGGCTTGCCACCTTGTCCCTTCCACTTATCTCTTACTGCCAATCTCTCCCATTTCGGTAAGCTGTGGCTTCTCCCCACCCTTCCCTAGCCCTACAAACTGCCTACTTGACTCTCTTAAGAAGCTGAAATAATAGTATGTAGTCAGTGAATATAGCATTGGTTAGTGAACCCCCAAAAGTAGAGTCATATGCAATATTACCTGTTGAGTGGTCAGAGCCATTCTAAAATTATTGCTCCTTTCTCAAAGAGAAATCAAACAGAAAATGGACGTTTTCTCATTCATTTCTGTGGGCACAAATGTGGCTGACAGCACACATTTCATTGCCCAAAAGAGGCATAATGGCAGGACCGCAACCTAGGTATGCTGCAGTGTTGTGGCCATGTTAAGTGGGTATTTGATTACAATTCAGCAATTGCTACTTGATCATCAGTGTCTGTGAATCCATTTGTAGCACAGAAAGAAATTCTCCTCGTCTATTCATCTATTGTAATTTCCCAAAAGGGACAGAAGATTTATTTTTGCCAGCAATAGTACTTGGGAAATTTATCAGCACTGGACATTGAACAACTTCTAAATGACCCTCTTGGAATATATGACAAATCAGATTCCTTCCTTCCTTTCTATCTATCTATCGATCTATCTTTCTCAATCGCAGGCAACAATCGATCAGTTGTAGTCTGTTCATGATTGAAGTAGGCCAAAGACTTAAATCTTAAAGATAAGAATGACTTTTTTTTTAAAAACAAAATCTATGTTTTCAAGCTCCTGTTCAAAGCACCACATTTGGTCATTTTGTTACTGCGCAGCTCCATTGTCATGACATTCAGCTGCATAATGTCATCTACAATACACTAAGGCATTTGGTGGATCATGTGTTGATGATTTGATGCTCATGACTCATAGTCCATGTGTCAGATACTCCAGCCATCTGGGATTTCTTTTAAGCAGAGTGACAGCCAGTGATGGATGTCAAAATGTTATAAAGGCTATGTCATTGTTCGAGCCAGATTAAACAGAGGTGTTTTCAGAATTCCAGCAGCTCCAAGTCTGTCACCAATCAGCATGCACCTGTCGACTGAAGACTTGGAGAATGGCAATATGAGAACATCAAAAAATTGTGTTTCTAAAAACTGTGGGTATACAGTAATTGTTCATGGTCACATAGGAGAAGATTTGTTCATTTCAAATTATGTTTACTGTATGGCAATGTCTCCTCTCCTAAAATGAAACACATTAACTAAACACATTCAGACATCTAAATGCACTGTAAATCCATTTTTAAAATCACCTGGGAGAAAGGCTTTATCAGCAGACACTTCCCCATTATTGTACCCGTAACTATTTTAGCAATGTGACTCTTTTGCTAGAAAAACCATCATTTTAACAGGAAAATGCGCTCCAAGTGTCTTTGTGTATGTGTGTGAGAGAGATCGTGATTGAGTGTGGATGAGGTAAGGTTAATAAAACAAGAATGAACAGACAAACAGAAAATGCAGCTAAATGGTCTTGAGCCAATCAATCAGCAGTGTTCAACTTGAGAAAACCTCTGGGGAAACCATCACAGAAAGAGCAACCATCCACCACATGTACAGCATCCTCCACAGCACCATAGATGGTGGGCTGTCCTAGGGGCCCCAGGCATGGCTAGTCCTAGAGCAGTGAACCACACCACACCTGAACTGATTAAGCTGGCTCCAGAGGCAGCATGGGAGCCCGAAGCCAGGTAACTGTTTATCTGGATTGATGATGACGTAGGAGTACTTGTAGTGGCACCAGAGTGAAGTTATCAGCTCAATAGAAAGTGTGCAGCATGGTGAAGATAGGATTACTGCCATGCATTTGGTGGCTGTGTGCATCCTTGCCATCTGAACAATGGCAAGTGTGGCATTTGCTATACCCAGTGATCCATTTTTGGCAGCATTCTAATACAGGATGTTAGAAATAAAGGCAAAGGTGGTGGAGTAGTGTTGTATATCAATGATGGGGTAGACTGTAAAGAAATTAGAAGTGATGCAATGGATAAGACAGTCTTTCTGGGCAAAAATCACATTGGGGAAGAAAACTACTAGAGCTTCTCCTGGGATAGTGCTTAGTGCAAAAGACCATGGGGATCCAATTTGGATATGGATAAGAGACCTCCTTACTGTTTTTAAAGAAATAAATATACTGGAAACTGTTTGATTATGGGAGATTTTAATTTCCCAGATATAGACTGGAAAATTAGTGCTAGTAATAAAAACAGAGCTCAGCTTTTCCTGGATGTGATGGCTTACAGATTCCTTCATCAAATAGTTGCTGTACCAACAAGAGGTGATGCCATTTTAGATTTCACATTGGTAAGTAGTGAGGATCTCATAAAAGAACTGGTTGTAAGGGACAACCTTGGTTCGAGGTGACCAGGAGCTAATTCATTTCAAACTAAATGGAAGGATAAACAAAAATAGATCTGTTACTAGGGTCTTTGATTTCAAAAGGGCTAACTTAAAAAAATTAAGGGAATTTGTTAGGAATGTGGACTGGACTGAAGAACTCATGGATCTAAAGGAAGAGGAGGCTTGGAATCACTTCAAGTCAGAGTTGCAGGAACTATCTGAAGCCTCCATTGCAAGGAAAGGGGAAAATTCATAGGCAAGGGTTGCAGACCAAGCTGAATGAGCAAGTGTGTCAGACAGGTGTTTAAGAGAAAACAGAAAGACTTCAAGGAGTGGAAGATAGGAGGAATCAGCATGGAAAGCTACCTCTTGAAGGTCAGAACATGTAGAGACAAAATGAGAAATGCCAGTATCCAAGTAGAGTAGGACCTTGCAAAAATAATTAAAACCAATAGTAAAAAGTTCTATAGCCATATAAACAGGAAGAAAACAAAATAGAAGTGGGACGGTTAAAGACTGAGGATGGGGTGGAGGCATGGCCACGTATTTAAACAAATACTTTGCCTCAGTTTTTAATGAAGAGCTTAGGGATAGTGGCAGGGGGTCTAACGGGTTTGAAGATATGGAGGTAGAAATTACCACATCTGAGGTAGAAGCCAAACTCAAACAGTTTACTGTTTAAATTGGGAGGTTCGGATAATCTCAATCCAAGAAACTGGCATGTGAAATTGGAAGCCCATCAGCAAGGATTTTTAATGAATCTGTACACTGAGAGGTTGTATCGTATGACTGAAGAATTGCTAACATAGTTCCTATTTTTAAGAAAGGGAAAAAAAGTGATCGAGATAATTACAGGCCTGTTAGTTTGACCTCTGTAGCATGCAAGGTGTTAGAAACATTTTTGAAAGAGAAAATAGTTAAGGACATCAAGGTTAATGGTAACTGGGACAAAATACAACATGGCTTTACAAAAAAGGTAGATCGTGCCAGAACAAGCTGATCTTTTTGAGAAGATAATAGATTTTTTAGATAAAGGGAATTCAGTGGATCTAATTTACCTAGATTTCAGTAAGGCACTTGATATGGTTCCACATGGGGAATTATTAGTTAAATTGGAAAATATGGAGATTAATATGAAAATTGGAAGGTGGATAAGGAACTGGTTAAAGGGGCAACTACAACAGGTCATACTGAAAAGTGAACCATCAGGCTGGAGGGAGTTCCTCAGGGACTGGTGTTGGGACCGGTCTTATTTAACTTTTTAATTACTGACCTTGGCACAAAAAGTGGGAGTGCACTAATAAAGTTTGCAGATGATACAAAGTTGGGAGGTATTGCCAATACAGAGAAAAACCAGGATATCATACAACAAGATCTGGAAGACCTTGTAAACTGTAGTAATAGAAATAGGATGAAATTTAATAGTGAAAAGTGCAAGGTCATACATTTAGGGACTAATAAAATTTTTTGCTATAAATTGGGGACACATCAATTGGAAGTGACAGAGGAGGAGAAGGACCTGAGTGTATTGGTTGATCACAGGATGACAATGAGCCTCCAAAGTGATGCAGCTGTGCAAAAAGCTAATGTGGTCCTAGGATGCATCAGACGAGGTATTTCCAGTAGAGATAAGGAGGTGTTAGTACCCTTATACAAGGCATTGGTCGGACCTCACCTGGAATACTGTGTGCTGTTCTGGTCTCCTGTGTTTAAGAAAGATGAATGCAAATTGGAACAGGTTCAGAGAAGGGTTACTAGAATGATCCGAGGAATGGAAAACCTGCCTGATGAGGGGAGACTCATAAAGCTTGCCTTGTTTAACCTAACCAAAAGAAGGCTGAGGAGAGATATGATTGCTCTCCATAAATAGATCAGAGGGATAAATACTAAGGAAGGAGAGGAGTTATTTAAGTACCAATTAAGTTATTGGTACTTAAGTTATTTAAGTACCAATGTGGACACAAGATCAAATGGATATAAACTGGCCATTAGGATGTTTAGACTTGAAATTAGATGAAGGTTTCTAACCATCAGGGGAGTGAAGTTTTGGAACAGTCTTCCAAGGAGAACAGTGGAGGGTAAGAAACCTAGCTGGCTTCAAGACTGAGCTTGATAAGTTTATGGAAAGGATGGTATGATGGGACAACCTAATTTGGCAATTGACTGATCTTAGATTACTAGCAGTAAATATACCCAATGGCTTGTGAAGGGATGTTAAATGAGGTGAATTCTGAGTTACTACAGAGAATTCTTTGTGGGTGTCTGGCTGGTGAGTCTTGCCCACATGCTCAGGGTTTAACTGATTGCCATATTTGGGATATCAGGAAGGAATTTTCCTTCAGGGCAGATTGGCAAAGGCTCTGGCATTTTTCGCCTTCCTCTGTAGCGTGGGGCATGTGTCACTTGCTGATGGATAACTTAAAGTCTTTAAATCATTATCTGAGGATTTCAATAACTCAGTCTTAGGTTAGGGGTCTATTACAGGAGTGGCTGGGCGAAGTTCTGTGCCCTGCATTGTGCAGGAGGTCAGACTAGATGATCATAATGTTCCTTTCTGACCTTATAGTCCATGAGTCTCTGAATCTAGGTGTAGAAATATTGGTGAGGACTAGTAACCATACAAGCCTTGTTGGCTTCAATGTGCCTGTGATCATTTTCATTATATGATTAGACTGTGTTTCTTGTGCTGGCGGAATTTACCCAAACAGAGGCACAGTATTTGTCAGAGGAACAGAGGAGAGCGAGCCATAAATTGTGCAGTGTTTGTGTGTTGTCACTTCAGGTGCATACTTACCAGTTTATTCAGGA
>ML675618.1:48712286-48767786 GCA_007922155.1 Mesoclemmys tuberculata | reverse complement strand
AGGAGACAGTTTCTGCTTGTGATTTTATGAAGTACTTTAGTGAGATTGTGTTTTTATGTGAGTGAGTGATCTAGGGTAACCCGTACATACAATGGCTTTGGATTGTGTGCCAGCCACCAACATTTCAAAAAAATGTTAAACTCAAGCTGGCTCTGAGCTTGGTGGAAATGGAATTATCTTGATACGGTCTTTGATGTACTTTGTTTCAATCTCCCAAATTTGCAATAGCTTAAATTAATAAGTTTGCTAGACTAACTAAAAATCATGGGCTGAACGGGGATTTGTGGCTTATTACAACAATCTATAACCCACTAACAAGCGCCTACTCCCCAGCTCCTTTTTCTCCTCCTCTTTTCCTTTCCTCCCTATGACAAGAGGGGTGTTAATGGACCACTTCATATTGAATGGTCCCTTGAAATATATGTTAACTACTTTTGCTAAACAATCTGTTCCACTTTGCCTTTAGCTGTGACACTCTGAGTAAGTTTCCCAAATCTGAAGAAGAGCGCATGTAAACTTGAAACTTATCTCTCTCACCAACAGAAACTGGTCCAATAAAATATATTACTTCATCCACCTTGTCTCTCTAACATATTGGAAACGACATGGCTATAACAACACTGCATACACTTGTCACCTAAGGTAGCCATATCTTTATACATATTTTCTTCAGTCTTTTGAATTCATGCTCCCTTGAGGCCAAGCAGATATTGTTGGCATACATAAACCATCTGGAGATAATATTCAGTAGGTCACTGGTGAAAACATTAAATAAAGGTGGTGCCAACAGTGAGCCTTGCAGAAGTCTATTCTTTTAGAATCTCCAGATGCTAGTTTTGTGGCCCAGAGCCACCTGCAAACATCTATCTTGGAGCATCAGTTGCTCTAACCCACCTGGGAAGAATTCTTGGCATCTTGTATAGCAGATCGGTATGCCACAGGGCGTCATAGGTTTCTGTAAGGTCAAAAAAGGCCTCTCCAGTTTCTTCTCTTGAAATCTATTCTCATGGTATGTAGCAAGGGCTAACACCTTGTCAAAGGGCTTTGATTTGGTCAGAAAACTGCCTGATCATCACTCAAAAGTTGTTCTGTCATGGGCATAATTCTCTGTAGAATCTGCTCCAGGAGTTTGTAGCTACAAATCAGAAGTGATACTGGCTGATAGCTGGCTGCTAAAGAGTGACCTTTACCTGGTTTTGGTAAAGCTATCACCTTAGCTTTCCACTATATATTGGGCATTACATTCTCCGGATTAATCATACCCACTATTAACTCCATGCCAAAGGATGATGGGGACAATGGACAAGGTTTTAGGCAAACAGGGAACCGGATCTGTAGATTCATGAATTAGAGAGAGGTTTGATTCAACAGCCCACCTTCCTCAACCTTATCATGTGGGCCTGATGAGGAGGCTCATAATCCAACACCAAAGGAATTTTGCAGCTGATCCCTATTAATATAATGGGCTAATTAAAAAACCCCAAACCAAGCCCTCTCCAATTTCGCTGTGTTCTAAATCTGGATTCTGATCTGAATTCTTTTAGCATGGGCCCCTTTCTAAGTCAAACAAGGAATTTTGTGTGGGGATACACATATTTCAAAGGATTTTTCTTCTTGATTCTGAAGTCACATCATTGTTACAAAATATGGGATATTGTACTGACAATGTGATCACACAGAAGAAGCTTCAGTCCTGGTCACTGCCATTTTATATAATAGAATGGCTCCATTAATGCAGCACAGCAGAGGCCATACGGTGGTGATTTCAGCTGTCAGAGAGCACTGTTTTCTAAAACTAAGTCAAAGAAATTTAATTATTTTCAAAAGTCTGGTTACCCCATCTCAAAAAATGTATATTGGAATTGGAAAAGGTAGAGAAAAGGTCAACAAAAACTATTAGGAGTATGGAACAGCTTCCATATAAGGCGAGATTAATAAAACTGGGACTTTTCAGCTTGGTAAAGAGATGCCTAAGGGGGGATATGATCATATAGATCAAGGTCTATAAAATCATGACTGGTGTGGAAAAGTAAATAAGAAAGTGTTATTTATTCCTTCTCATAACAAAAGAACAAGTAGTCACCAAATGAAATGAATAAGCAGCAGGTTTAAAATGATCAAAAGGAAGTGTATCTTCATACAACGCACAGTCAAGCTGAGGAACTCTTTGCCAGAGGATGTTGTAAAGGCCAAGACTATAACACAGCTCAAAAAAGAACTAGATAAATTCACGGAGGATAGGTCCATCAATAGCTATTAGCCAGGATGGTCAGGATGCAAAACCATGTTCTGAAGTATCTTTAGTTTCTGTTTGTCAGAAGCTGGGAATGGGTACCAGGGGATAGATCACTTGATGATTACCTGTTCTGTTCATTACCTCAGAAGCACCTGACATTGGCCACTGTCAGAAGACAGGATATTGGGCTAGATGGACCTAGTATGGCTTTTTTTATGTTTTTATATAAAAGTGTTTTCTTCCTTTCTTTTAAATTATCAAACTTTTGCAGTGCATTCCAGCAACTAATGTAGTATATTGAAGAATAGCACTGTGCGTTGTGGTTCCTGATGAACCATTTGTGACATTTCTTATTTGAATTTAATGTAGGAATTCATCATGATTCTTGATGGGCTTCTATATAACATAGAAACCTCCATTTTAAATAAGATTTTTATAGAAGCATCTTGTATCTCCTTTCTAGCTGTTGTTAGATTTCATTAGTTATGACTGAGATCCCCAAAGGTTGTAAACATATAACTTACACTACTTGTCTGCACTAAAAATGAGTATTTGTTACTTACATTCCCTTTTTCTCTCTGAATAAACCTGTTATTAGAGGTGGTGGTGAAACTTCCTTCAGACTGCCTCTTACTCTATAGTAAACTAAAGCCCTATAACATTTAAATGTATTTGTCACAGTCTGATTCTGTTTTCCTTTCATGCTTGTTAAAATTTCCAAATAATAGAAAGCTGCAAAAAGAATATTATTCTTATGCCTGGCAGAGGTGAATCAGCCAAATCTGAGGCTGAAATGACAAACACAGCAGTCACTGACACAGATCAGCGGCCAGGCCTCTTTATATGCAAGTCATTCAGTGAGATATCAAAAATGTGGCAAATATAATACTTCTACTACCATTTCTCGTTGAATTAATGCCCAGGTGAGTTCTTCTGAAATACTGCAGTTGTATTTTAGCATAAACAAGAATCAGTAAAGCATCATACTTATTAGGACCCAATTTGCCACAGCGGCAGTCAAGTGCTTCAGCCTTTCCCAGTGGCAATGGGGAGGGAGGAATGGGGATAGAGAAACTTAAATTAAATTCATAGTGCAGTGCACATTTAGAATTCAATAGTGACAGCTCTAATTACACACACCTTTCCAGCATAAGTTCATTAAGGAGAAGAAAAAGGCTAAAAACGCAATATCAACTTCTCGAATACAAAAAAAGAAGAAGAAGTCCAGTACTCTTATCATTATTGACATTTCCGCTTCCTATTGAACAAACCCCGGAATGTTGCTTGACGAGTTAATGACTATTTTGTATTGGGGGGTGGGGGGAGACAACCAAGCTAAGCTATTCTTAGAAATATGTTCTGGAATGTTCTCAGAGCAGAACGTTGCAAAAACTATGCCCTTCACCCTGGGTGAAATCCACCTCTGTGCAGAAGGCCAGCAGAAGATCTATGCATGCTTTGAGACCCACCTGGCTATGGCCTCAAGGCAGTTTGTTTATCCCTGCTGCATTCCAGCAGGAACGCCATAGGAAATGCAGAATACTATGATCAGCTGACTTTAAATGTCCCCTTTGCAGTCGTGGAAGCTGGTAGATGTAAAGTAGCAGCATGCCCTCAGCAAGAGACACTCACCACTCACTCTGAGCTGCAATTCACAGGCAGACATTCACTCCAGTGGAAATGAATGGGGAGTGGGACTTCATTGCATGGGGTGTGTATGTATGTATCCTATGCCCAGCTAAAAAGCTTGCAATCTTCTCATGTCACTCTTGTGATCCTTTATCTGTGATTGCCAAGTCCTCAGTACTATGCATACTGTCTTGTGAATGACTCCAAACCAGGGACATTGTGCCCATTTCAGCCTGTGCCACTGCTCTAACCTCTCCTCTTCATGGGACACTGGCATCCCTTGCTCCAGACACTGGCAAAGTAGTGATCACTAATCAGAATCACTACAACACCCTTATCACCCACGTCACTGTGCCCTGATCTATTGGCTTAGCTATAAGTTCTTTCTGAGAGCAGAACTGCATATTGCACTAGCAGGGGGACAGTAGATAATCTTGCACCATCAATAACATAAATTTACCGGCTAGCGTAGGTCTCACCAAGTCTTGATGCTTATAAAATAAACATCAGGATCTTATTCAGGGGGACAAGGCAATACGCCAATTTTATTGTGAATACAAAAATTTCAATAAGCAATTGCTTACACACACACAAAGTTCTACAAAGATGGAGTCTAGTTACCGGCATCAGTTGCTCATGTTAGTCCACTGGCCAAGTGGCTAAGCACAAGGGAGGGAGCAGGGTTCTCTCGGTGTGCATCGATGCTCCTGGAGAATGACTGTAGAATCAAACCCATAGTCTTCATCTTTGCTTCCCCTTTTTATAGGGGTAAGCTCTTATGCCATACTATGGGTTCTCCTTGTCATGCTGCATCTGCATCCTGGTGTGATTATCAATCACCCATGTTTTGCAAGCATGGCAGTTGTTATTTTTCATCGTCCTTCGAGGTGGATCCCAGGGTCATCAGGGTGGGCATTCTTTGGCCATGTGGGTTGTAAAAGTTGTTATCTTCACTCCCTTGAACATCCCAGGTTGGCCCCTTTTCCTGTCACTCTCTGGTCTCACATATACACACCACTCATTCATCTATTCACACCCTAATCTCTTAACACTTACTTAAAACTTGTAACTGGAAGACACAAGTGTCCTTCAGAAACAATAACATTTCTTTTTATCTAAAACATTCACTATTATTACAAAACGTCCTCATTTAACATTGTGTCCTTCTATTTCAGAACACTTGCTGCTTTTACTTCAAGCAGTGATCTTAAAACACGTACTTCAACAATAGCAACAGTTTCACAAAATGATCTTTGGTAACTTTAAAAACAGGATAATCAATGACCAGATGTTAGTTTTGGACAAATAGATAGTGGTTTCAAACAAACTTATCAATAATGAACACATCAGTCTACATACTCAAAATGCAAAGCCTTACAGAGACTGCTGTGGTGGTTTGTCACTTAGCAAAAGAATTAGGCTATTTCACATAGAATCAATATAACAGAATCAAGCTTTGGGCCTACATTGATGCCAGATGTACCCTCCCTGTCACCGCAGTGAACATGTCCACTAAATATGCACACAGGGTCTTCTGCAGGAAACAGGTCTTATGTCACTGAGTGAGCAGCCTGAATGACATTCACACGTTGGTCTGTGGAAACTCATTAGGTCCCAATTTATGTTATAATAACTCACGTTATATCAGCAAATAATTTTCTTGTGTTTTGAAATCCAGGGGACTTTGGGCCAGATTCTGCTCTTACTCATATCAGTGTAAATCTATCATGTCAGATCCTCAAATGGCATAAATTGGCATTACTCCACCAACTTCAATAGAGCTATGCTGATTGACATCAACTGAGGAGCGGGTGATGGACTTCACCGGGGTGCCTCTAGATTTATCCTGGTGTAAATGGGAGCAAAATGCAGATGTTTAAGCTTGGAACTTCTCTCATCACTTGGAGTTTGTTTAGCAAAAAGAAAGAAGGAGAAATGCACAAATGAAGGGAATGTTTAGAAATTGTGATCACCTGTAGATTTACTTCCTAATCCTGCAAACTGTTCCACAAGAATGAACCCATGAACCTACAGTGAAACCCATTTGAGTCAGTGGGGCTCTGCATCCTTTTCACTGTTCAGAAATCCATCCTAATTTCTACAAATATTATGTTATTCCTTAATATTTGCAGAATAGTTTATGGAAATAAGTTTTAGCGTAATAAGTAATTTGTGAATGATTCTCTCCAGTGATTCATCTTCATTGTGATGGTGTTCATCTACATCACATTGTATTCTTGATTGGCTAATATGTTTCACAAATAAACTAATGGGACATTCAAATTGTAACTAATTTGCCTCCATGAATAACAGTGGAACAAAATCCCAATATATATTCATGAAAATGTTTGGCTCATTCTACCAACTCTACTCATGGCTCAATTTTTTTATAAGGCTTATTGCAGGACTGGGATTGGTAGATGTGTTATTAATTCTAGCAAAATGGATAATGTATTAAGGAGGAGAACAATGAATCATAATTCTCATTCAGATGGAAATCAGTACTTTTAAAGTGGCAGTGAAATTGTATCTGACACTTGTCTTTATACAAACAGCTACAAAAGATAGAACTACTAGATTGTATGACTTTGCCAACCAGCAGCCATTTCCATTTCAGCTCTCCCTCCCCAAGTATCTCTTTAGAAAATATAATACCTTTATAAGCATTTTTAAATATTTTTATTGTGTATGGTCAGTCCCTCACAGAACTCTTAGCAGTTACCCTTCAGACTGGCCACAAAGATTGCTTTGGTTGTATCTGCTACTGACAATCTCTTTTTGTCCTTTCTCCAGATAACATTCTTTATACTTAACAGTTGCGTTAGTGCTTGGGAATGCCAAAGACAATTCAGTTGAGACAGTCTGATATTTAGATAAAGAATACTATTTTTATTAAAAAATTGAGCATCCCCAATCTACCACAATTCCATTTTTATTCTCTGCCACACTTGCTGTTACCTATCAGTCACATACTGCTTGACAAGGGGCATTCAAACAATTTGCATCAGTTACTTGTCAGGTTATATTATCCAGACTTGTGTTTTCATCATCTTTTCCTGGAATAATGTAGATCATCTAGTTAAGGTCTGGCAGTTTAAAAGCTCTCACAGGTTCGTGCCATTTGGAAATGGTGGAAAAGTGTTAAAATCCTCCTAGAACATGCAGTTAATAAAAATATACCCTCACTCCTCATAGACCTTTTTACCTGATCATTTCTATTGCTCATCACAACTTCCTTAGACCAGGAATGTGTTGGGGCAATGTCAATGAGCTAATATTTCTGGAATAGAGGCTCTAGAGAAGATCCTCTTCTTCGTTGCGGAGGAGTGCAAAGGGTCTGGAAAGCCACAGATCTGCCTAGTGGAGGAATGGCCATGGTCACCCCACGGTTCCAGGTATTAGAAGCATGTTGAGGGTGGGAGTGGACATGGCCAGAATGCTATTATACTGTTGTTATTCTAAGCTGGCATGCAGGTCCTTTGGGAATATTACCAGATGGTCTATTTTAGAGATAACCCTTACCTCAGGACTGGGGCTAACAAAGTACAGGCCCAAGGATCAGACAGGCACAACTGACTCCTTTGCAGCTCCTTCAGCTGTGCTCATCAGCTACTGAGAGCAGCTGAGAAACTAGACTATGATTTCTATAACTAATATATTTTGGAAACGGTGTTCCTGAGAATTATACTATAAGGTAGCAAAAGATATGGTGCTACTTACACTGCTTTCTCTTAATGCAGTCTGTGATGTACATCTCCACCCCACATCTGAGCAGATAACAGTCTTCTGAAAGCACTTGCAACTTTATATATTTTCAGTGGTTAATATTTATATTTCTTTCAACCCTTTTGGACTGGTTCTTAAATAAGGCTATGAAGAGTAGCCTTTTGAAAATTCTCCATATCCGTGTATCACAAGTAAATAATGTGAAAGTGTACACATGTAAACTGTAGGCTTGTGGGGCTTGTGGTTCTATATATCTTTCCCCATAAAGAAGTAACCATCAACAGGGAGCTTGGCAGACACATTTATATCTTTTAAAGAAATCCCTAAATATTTACAGCCAGAAAAGCACCATATATTATCAATACATTATCACTACTAATTTATCAACACTTTCCATCTTGTTTTCTGTTCACGTATTATTGCCAGTGCACAGATTTACAATTTTATTATTTTTTGGTATTAAAAAATCTTCACTGAGGAATTTATTGAGTGAATAATTCTCCACCTGTAAGTTATTCAGGAGCATTTTGTTATGAGTATTTGAACAATGAGCTGTTTTGTATGGACACATAGACCGATGGCTCTCGACCAGGGGTACGAGTGCCTCTGGGGGTCTGCAGAGGTCTTCCAGGGGGCATATCAACTCATTTAGATATTTGCCTAGTTTTACAACAGACTACATGAAAACCACTAGTGAGGTCAGTACAAACTAAAATTATTACAGACAGTGATTTGATTATGCTGCTCTTTATACTATATCGGTGTTTCACACTCTGGGGTTCACAATTTATTTTATAATTATATGGTAAAAATAGAAAAAATCTAGGCAATTTTTCAGTAATAGCATGCTGTGACACTTTCTGTGTCTGATTTTGTAAGCAAATGGTTTTTAAGTGAGGTCAAACTTGGGGTGTACAAGACAAATCAGCCTCCTGTAATGGGGGTAAAGTAGTCTGGAAAGATTGAGAACCTCTGACATAGATCACAAAGTATATACTTGTTGTCTGCTTAGATGCTCGGGTTAATAGTGATTCAAAATTTGCCTTCTGTGAATGTTCAGCAATCATATCTGTTTTAGAGAACATTATTTTTGGGAAATTCATTTTCTAGAACATTTATGGGGAAAAAAACCCATAAGGAATGCAAATACATTAAAAGAAAATCTATTCCAAGCTTCAAATGACTATTTGCAGATTATGTTTTTTTTAAAGCATATGTCCTTGTTTTAATTTTAGCTGTAGTGAACTCCCAAGTTCAAAGCTGCTGCAGTTTTATATTTATCCTCAGGTCAGGTTTTGTTTCTGCAAATCTTCACATGGTTACTGTGTGCTCTTATAATTACATCAGTAGCATCTCTAACAGCTATTTCCCTTTTTAAATATGCAAAATTTATCAGTGATTAGTAACCATCTGTTACCAGGTCTGTTGTAGAATATTGTCTCTTCATCATGCTAGGAGGATAGGGTTTAATCTGTTCCAATAACTCTAAAAATTAGAGGTATAGGAACTTTAAAAATGTCTAGTTTGTTTACTTGTTTGTTTTTTACCACATTGCAAAATGTTGGCACATCGAGATAGATCCATAACTGACCTAAATTAATATAGCTACTCTGACATCAGTAGAATGATATAGATCTATACCAATTTAAAATCTGGCCTCTCATATTTCAATTATCAGGAATATTTTTTATTCTTTGATAATTTCTTTTTATACCCAGAATTTATGGATACATTCCTTAAATACATAAACAGATAGATAGTCAGAAAGTATTTTCAAAAGATTTAAGCTGATGAAGATTTTTTAAATGAGTTCAAGACAACAAGAAGAAATGCCGGACTAGATTTAGCAATACTCTCTTGCTGTTTTGTGCTGCTTCAGTGGTTCAAATCAGCAGTAAACCAGTTTAATTGACTGGGTAAAAGAGGTTTATAGCTGTATAACCATGAACGGTGTCCCCACAATTATGGAAATTCATTGACACTGTCACATATCACCACTGTGCACAGTTAATGCTAAGCTTCATTAAAAAACTAAAGCAACTTTTGAAAATCAAAATTAATTAATTAATTTTAAAATATGCTAATGAACAAATTTAGAATTGGCTTCAAATTTTGAAGTCAAGTATATGGTGATAAATAGAGGGATTCTTTGGAGCATAACAAGCACACTGGCTGTATCCAGCTCTGTATCTAGCATACCGCACGGCTGAGCCAATTAGGGGCTCTGATTCAGCACAACATTTACGCATATGCTTAAGTTGCATTGAAGTGTTTTGCTGAATTGGAGCTGTAGTAATAAACACAACTGAAAGTCCTGTCATGCAATGAGATCCACATAGGTGGGTGCCTTCCCCTGAGTGGCCCTCTGTTGGAGCTCTGCTGGGGCCCAGAGGCCAATCTGTACAGATATCACTGGAGGATGGGAGACTAACAGACTAAAGCCCTGATCTTGTAGAGGGAACAACATACATGGACCTTTATTCCCATGTGGAGTCATACTGAAGTCAGAGGGGAAATTAGTTCCCACACTTGTCTAATCCATATTTGATTCCTTCATGGAGTTCAGTGCTACCCTGTGTGGAAGAATGGGCCCATGTTTGCAGATCCTATTCAAGTATTTGAGCCTTTGTACCCAATACTGCACCCCTTACTTACATGAATAATCCCTACACACAGAAGTAGTCAGTCCTATTAAAGCTTGTATGTGTTTAATGGAAAGTTTAGGCATAAACTTTTTTAATGGAAAGTTAGATATAACCTTTTTTTAAGAACCTTCAAGACTTGAATTCATTTTCTGTGTCTGAAGCCAGTGCCAAAAAGCCATCCCTCTTCTCTAGAATGGTTTTGGTTTTATAGGCAGTGTGGTTGTAGCCATGTTGGTCCCTGGATATTAGAGAGACAAGATGAGTGAGGTAACATCTTTTATTGGACAAATGTCTGCTGGTAAAAGACACAAAGCTCGAATAATCATTTTAATAAATATGTCTATAATCATTTTAACAAATATATCAACATTGGCTACAATTTCAAGGGATTGTTTTATTCCACATGTCTCTACTGCAAGTGCTTGCTTCCCCCTGTAAGGTACTGATCCTTGTAACTTGTGTGCTATGATGGAGTAGAGAGGCCCATGCTAACAATGGAAGAGTAAAGGAAAGCCTGTGAACCCAGTTGACCTATACCCATTATACCTGCAGCAAATGTCAGGCATGGACAGGGAGATTTAAAAGGAGGAGACCTAGCTCAGTTCAGAGTTGAACAGAAAGGAGGACAAAACTCTGCTTCTCTTGATGGGAGAGAAGCCCAGCTATAGCCCAGAGACTGTTAATTTGACAGCTAGATAAGCCCCAGCTAGAAGGTATGACCAAACTGTGGGAGCTTGGTGGAAGCAGAGCCTTTTGGAGACAAGCCCTGAACAGAAGGTTGGGGTCCCATCAAACATTCATCAGACAGACCTGTTTTGTGTTGTGGTGGTTTCTGATTCCTGATTTCCACTGGATCTTTGTACTCTGGAAGGCCAAAGTACTGCTACCTCACGTCTCACAGAGACAGAAGACCAAGGAAATCCCTGCAGAAGGGTCTACCCAGGGGCTGGAGATAGATCCCAATTCCTGCCACCAGGCTCAGGCCATTTTGATTTTCTTGTGGATGCCCTGATACAGGCACTGGGATAGCCCAATCCATTTATGGACAAGTCAAGCAAGGTGTCCAGGGCCAGCTAAACTGACTACTCCTGTTAAAGTAAATGGGATAGAAGTAATGGACCTAATGGACTGTGGTCAGACCCTTGTGAGGGAATCATTGGTTCCAAATCCAGAGCCACCCAAGGGTACCATCTATCTACAGTATGTTCAAAGGGACATAAAAATTCAGCTAACTGTGGGGAAATATACAAGGTCCCGAATGGTCAGCCTGGTTGAATCTCTTACCTATTCAGTCACTGTAGGCCAACATTGGGAATATCTTGAAGACCATTTATAACTCTATTTTTTTCTTTTTTTCTTTAGTTAGTTTACTAAGGATTGGCTGGTATTTGAGTAAAATCTGAAATATATATTGGCCTGGGGGTAAGTGTCTGATCCTTTGGCATTGGCATTGGTAGAACCTCATTTTTGGTGAATTGGTTTTTCAGTAAACTTTCACTATATTAGACCTGTTTTTCTGGATGGGAACCAAGGGCTGGAATGTCTAAAGAAAACTGTGTTTGGTTTCTGGTTAACCACTGTGGTGTTACAGAAGCTCATTTGTTACTAGTTTGGTGAATCTAATTATAGAATAAAGGACCAGTTTTGGGGGTTTGTCTGCCCTACCCCGAGTGTGGCATTCTCAGTGTGGTCCATTCCTGGTACCCAGTCACACTGGGTATCAGTACATCCCAGTAACCATGTATTATGCTGCAAGTATCCTACTCCTGTACCATGAACTCAAAAGTCATTTCAGGAGAACAAATGAAGATCTTTGCCTCCAGGTATTCTGATGGACCAGGGAATCTATTTTATGTCCCACATACGAAAGGAGTTGTGCAGACTACTGAAAATCAAATCTCTTGAAACCTCTATCTGCCATCCTCAAATACGTGGGTTAGTAGGGCCCTTCAACTGGGCATTAAAATATGTATTAAAGAATTTTTTTGCCACAGATACTCATCAATGGGATCAATTGCCCCCTACTTCCCCCCCCCCAGCCAATTTTCTGTTTGTGGTTCAAGAGGTGCTGCAGTAATCCACAATCTTCTCCCTATATGAGCTGTTGAACACAGCTTTGGGGAACTCTGGACTTAGTACAGGAAATGTGGGAGAAGCAGGTGCTTCATGCTGAAAATTTTGCGCCTCTCCTTACGTGTCCTCTCCTTCAGTGAGAGGCTAGAAACTTTAAGTACCTTTGTAAAGGAAAATCTGAATGCCCAGAGTGCTCAAAAGAATGCCTGCAATGAAGCAGTTTTCCTTGTTCAAACACAAGGATCAGGAGTTCCATGTTACTCCCTAATTTGGAGTCAAAACTTTTGGCCCATCAGCTTCATCCTTATGAAAGTATTTGCTAGGTAGGGTTGGTAAATCATGAAATTAGACAGCCTGACAAAAGAAAAGCAAAACAATTTGATCAAATCAATCTGTTAATTCTGTGTAAAGCCCAAGAGAGCCTACTTACAACTCCCTTTCCTTCAGAACCAGAGCAATGGCCACAGATATCCAGAATGTTGACTCCCAGCATCTAGGCCCCCTATATGAGCTGTTCTGGAGACAATCTCATGCTGCAACAGAAGGTTCAGGCCCAACAACTGGCAGCTGCCTTCTCTATTGTATTTTCTGCTTGGCTACCTTATTTCCTACCAAGTCCAAAATGAGTCTGGACAATGTGTCTAGTAGACCCAGTGGTCTCTGCCACACAAGATGAAGCAGGGGCTCAATCCACGCTGAACCTTGGGATGATTAAAGACTCTCTTAGAGACTAAAGGAGTCCAATTGTGTTGATCCTAAAGCAGCTGGGACTACCTGATTTGTGCTCCAACTTTAGAAAAGTCAGTGCCATTTCAAGTGTCATACATACCTCATGTCACACATTCACTAGTTACTGGATTGACTGGTTGAGGACAAATATATTGCCACCCTACATTTTACAAAGAAATACAAGTTGACACATCCTATTCACTCCAGAGTCTTGTGAAAAAATAGCTTTTGACATTCCCTTATAGTCTGTACCTGTTCTGGACCATCATGTTCAGCCTACACAGGGCTCCAGCCACATTCAAATGGCTAATGGACCAGGTTCTTTGGCTCCACTGCAGTTATGCCAAGCCTGCCTTGATACTATAATCTAGACAAACCTTGTATAAAGTGGGTGCACAACAAGTTGGAAAACCATACTAAGAGTGTAATTATCAATGGTTCACAGTCAAACTAGAAGAGTTATTGAGTGGGGTCCTGTAGGGATCTGCCCTGATACCAGCTATATTTGATATTTTCATAAATGGCATAGACAGAACAACTATAAAGTTTGTGGATGATAAGCTGGAAGGGGTTGCAAGTGTTTTAGAAGAAAGAATTAGAATTCAAAATAATCTTGACATACTGGAGAAATGGTCTGAAATAAATAGGATGAAATTCAATAAAGACAAATGCACAGTACTACACTTAGGGAGACAGAATCAGTTGCACAAATACAAAATGGGAAATGACTGCCTAGGAAGAACTACTGCAGGAAAAGATCTCAGAGTTATAGCAGATCACAAGCTAAATATGAGTTAACAATGTAACACTTGCAAAAAAAGGGGAACGTTCTGGGATGTATTAGCAAGAGGGTTGTAAGCAAGACACAAGAAGTAATTCTTCCACTCAACTCAAGTACTGATAAGGCCTCAAATTGAGTGTTGTGTCCAATTCTGGACACCACAGTTTGGGAATGATATGGACAAATTGGACAAAATCCAGAGGAGAGCAACAAAAATGATTAAAGGTCTAGAAAACATGAAAAAAAAAATGGGTTTGTTGTGTCTGGAGAAGTGAAGATTGAGGGGGAACATGATAATAGTCTTCAAGTATGTAAAAGGTCGTTATAAAGAAGGAGGCAATAAATTGTTCCTCTTATCCTCTGAGGACAAGACAAGAAGTAATGAGCTTAAATTGCAGCAAGTGAGATTTATGTTAGACATTAGGAAAACCTTCCTAACGGTGAGGGTAGTTAAGCACTGGAACAAATTATCTAGGAAGGTTGTGGAATCTCCTTCACTGGAGATTTTTAAGAGCAGGTTAGACAAACAGCTGTCAGGGATGGTCTAGATAATATTTAGTTCTGCCTCCAGGCAGGAGACTGGACTAACTGACCTATTGAGGTCCCTTCCAGTCCTACATTTATATGATTCTATGATTGTATATGCCTTAGTCTTTAGCCAGAACTGGGAGGACCAGCTGAAGCACTGGACTTACTACTGGACTTCAGTCCTCTGAAAGGGCTGAAATAACAGAAAGCCCTATGAATTGCAAAACAGACAAAAATATAACTACTTACCTGGCTTATACATTGGGGAAGAGCTAGGGACAACATCTGGTAAACAAGTTCCAGATCTTAAGAACCTGACTTCAAAGAAGCAAGTCTGCCCATTTTGGGGGCTAGTGGTATACTACCATTGGTTTGCACTGGTGTCCTCAACCAATGAGGCCCCTCTCACCCATCTGCTCAAGGACAGCATCCCAAGGAGGAGCCACTGGATGGAAGTCTTGAGAAAGCCTTTCAGATGTCAGTGGCTTACATCTGTGGGAGCCTGTTTTATACCGTCCAGATTTCATCATGATGCTTCTGGAGTTGGGTTGGCCGCTGGTTTGTACCAGGTGGTTGAGGTGAGACATTCTGTCCTCCATCTAAGCCACAAATTTTTCACAAAAGATACCTCACTCTGCTAGAGAAAAAGAGGGCTTAGCAGTTAAGTAGGCCGTGGAGAAATGTTGATATTATCATGTCTGGAGCAGAAGAGCAGGGTCCCACTGAAGCTTTGTCAGACCACCCTGTTTTGAATTGTGTTTCTTTGTTGTTGTTTTTTAAGTGCATGATTTCCTTTGGACCTTAATGCTCCAGAAGGGACAGGACTGACGTACACCTTGGCTGGCGGGCCCAAACACTGCTACTTTGGACCTCACAGAGACAAAGACGCACTGGTGGAGACCTGCAGCTGGGTGAGTTGTGGGGTAATCTAATGAATGCATGTAATAGCTGCAATGCTCTGTAGTTTATTTGTGCTTCAAAGATATGTTGAAAGTGAGTTTATGTCACTGGAATGCCTAGGTTTACCTTTTGACAATAAATGCAATCTAAGGCCACAATCTTGCAAAGAAGTACACATTGAACATTAAGCATGTGAATAGTTCCTCTGATTGAAAATGATATTGGAAATTAGTTTGGAGTTTTCAATCCTGTTACATAACATTTTCAACAACAGAGAAACAGTGCGTAGCTTTACTACTTTTTTTTTGTTTTTTTGGTAATGTGTGTCCAAATTATTATTATTTTTTTTAAAGATATGTTCCCAGCAATAGGAGCTTCGCCTATTATGTACCTCTTCATTCTGGTGATGTCTTGACCTTCTGTTAACACACCGTAAGTCCTCCTGTTCTACCATATGAATTGTTCTTTGGATCAGGGCAGGTCATGTCATCCCCTCTGAAGATATGGTTCTTATTGATCCATAGATCATGTGGCAGGAGACATTGTAAGAACGGAACAAATCAAGTACAGTGTTCCCTTACCCCATGGATCAAGGTCATCACCTCCAATAATGACCATAGATGGGAGTCTCTGAGTACACTATTAGGAGTCTCTGTGGTTTGGCCTCTATAGTCCCTTGCACTGCAACTGCAGAAAATCCACAGAATGAATTAACACAGTTATTTGAAGAGTTGCCTTTTATGCCTTTCCTTTGAAGGCTCAGTGTGACCAAAAGCAGATAGTTCTTGTGTTGAAGTTTATCTGTAAAGATATTTTGTGCAGCGTTAGATTTTTCATACTCTCTCATACTATGATGATAAAGGTCAGTTTGATCAGCTCATTATAGAAGGAAGGGAAAACATAACAATTGCAAACCATGATCATGATTCATCATAAAGTAGGTTTTGCCTATTTACATCATTTTACCTGCTTACTTTACTTTTATAAGCTGGATTGTATATCATGTACCTATTTCACAATAACATTTCCAGGTGCAAATGGAGATAAAAGCAACTAATTAGGTATGTGCCTATTTTCATGAAAGTAATTAACCCTAATTAGAGTTTTTTAATAATTACAGATTGAATGCTTTCATGTGGCATTTATACAGAACTTTATTCTTGTAGAAATATTTTCTACGTGAATTCTAAAAGAAAAATGAAATGTCACTAGTAAACAAACTGCTCTTATAAATTTTGTGGTCTTTGAAAATATGGTCTGAAGCAGTAGCACACCACATTGGGCTGTGATCACAAAAGCCAAACAAGGCTAACTCTGGACAGCTCACTGTTTAGATGGTAAAACTGCAAGAAAAAATCAGGCCTGGTCTACACTTACCTTCCGGATTGGGCAGCAGTCGACGGGAGATACGCAAGTGACGTAAAACATTGCATATTTCCCATTGACTTCGCTACATCTGTTCTGCATGCCGTCCACACTGTGCTACACCACTTACGGGGGTGGTTTACCTCCATCAATTTCTGGATCGACTGCAGACCGCTCAGTCGACCCAGAGACATCGATCTGACGGTGTTGAATTTGCTGCCTCAGATGGTGTAGGATGTGGTGTCAGTGATTCATTAGGTCACATTCATCTCTTTCTCTGAGTCAGTCCCTCAGGTTAGAGTTAAGGACTATGGCAATGAGGTACTATCCTTTTTATCAGATGTCAAGCTATAGTGGTTCTTAATGAGGTGACTGCACTTCTCAGAAGAACATATGTGTTATTTTTGCTATCCAGCTAAATTTCAACACGAGTAAGAACATTCTACCCACCAAATTCTGCCTGCTGTTTCAACTGAAGATTATATTCCCTTTTCAGGAAAGAAAATAAACTGTTGCATAGAATTACCTTGAACACTTGCCATGTTCCACACCATTTCAGTAGTGAATTAAGTGAATTCAAGATAAAGACATTAGCTATGCAAATTTTTATTTTTTCTGTGTGTGATTGTGTATGCTTTGTAATGGTAGGGGGAGTATTATTTTGAAGTTTTTCCTACTTTTGTATTTTTAATAGAAAGCATGAAATAGAGATAATTATTAATAATAATAATTAATAAATAATTAATACCAAGTTCTTATGCAGCTCTTTTCATCAGCAAATCTCCAAGTGCTTTCCAAAGAACATGAGTATCAGCACCAGGGGTTTAGATTATTGATGGAAGACAAGCTGAAAGAAGTGAGTCTGGAGAACAGATTTGAAATGGAGGAAATTGAACTTGTTTGATGGACAGGAGGAAAGAGACTGCTTAGGGTGAGAAAAACACAGAATAATGAGAGAGAGGATCAGATAAAGGGAGCTATGAGGAGACAGGAGCTGGTAGGAAAGTGGGAGGATGAGGCGGCAGGAACTGAGGTTTAGGCCAGAGCATAGCTCCGTAGAGGTGAAGGTGAAGATTTTGATCTACCTAAGTGCCAATCTGAGCACTAAAATACAGTTCCGGGGATTTTTAATTAAACAGAATTTTGTGTTTCTTGAAGATAAGTTAATAGCATAAAGATGGGGACAAGTGAATGAATTTAGTATGCCCCAAGAGGAAAACATTCAAAGCTAAAGTGTTCCAGGTAATAAATCATTTTTTAAGTTCACTTTATTGATCCCTCCCTTCCACCCACATAGCTCTGAGTTCTAAGAGCACAGTGAACCAGTTATGTACAACATATGTTGGGTTTATTGAGTTGGGAATATATGAATGTATCAAACAATAACATACAACTCCTTTCTCCCCTTAATTCCACAGCTTACAAGATGTGAGTGTGAACAGTATTATAATACTGTGTTCATCCAGTCTTACACCAATGTAATTCTATTAATTATTATATTATGCTTGCCTTACCTTGTCCCATTAGCCAGGGTCAGCAGGGCAAACACACAGAGCCTATGTGATTGATACAACTTTTACAACCCAGGCTACCCAGGACTGATGTTCTTCATTTGAAAACAGAGTTTTCCTTCTTCGTGGTGGACTGCCTGCCACAGCTGATGAGTCCTACTTACCCATCAGAGGCACAGGGAGGTGTCCGATGTTACCCAGCAGATCAGCTGCAAAACCAAGAATAGAATCCTAGTGTCCCAACCTTTATTCTCTCCAATCTACCATGCTGCCTTATATTAATTACATTATATTTTATTGTCAGTACCAGGTATTCATGACTCAGGCCCCAGAAAATAAATTGTATTTGGATTAAAACTATAAGATTTTTAGCATAACAAATTTGGGATCTTTTCCCCCCTTTGGGAGTTTGAGCCTTTAAAGGTCATATCATTAAGATTTTCTTCATAGTTGTTTAGGTTAGAAAGTTACTTTTTAAAAAATGAATGCTGAAACTCTGGTTTAATCACTAGATTTCAGAAGATGACACTTTAAGAATATCAGATATCATAGGTTCATAAAATCATGAAAATTGGCAACACTGTATTATAATATATTCTGATTGTTGTGAACACTTGTACTTGATTGTAAACTGTTTCCCGTTGCTTCTAATTACTTTTGCAACTTCTCCATCACTTAAAATTTTAAATCATCCTCATGGTTGGTTATAATGGATCTGATGGAATTTTCTGCTTTTATAGTACAGTCTTACAGAAGAAAGTAAAGTTATTACCATATGCCAAATTTTAACAATGAGAAGTGAAACCTCATTCTTTCAAAAGGTTTTATTATCCTTTTTTATCCCTTTTAGGGTTCTTTTCATGTAAAATATATTTTTAATCTGAAACTTTAAAAAAGAAACCAGAGTAAAGGCCTCAGAATATTCAGAAGGGCTTTTCAATGTAAAATAATACAATACATTTTGGAGTGGAGGGAGTAGAGAAGAAGGGGTGAATAAGAGACATGCAAAACATTTCCAATGAAACCAGAAAACGAGGAACATTTCTGATGTTGGATTTCATTAAAAACACAGAACCTGACTCCATTTTAGTGGAAGGGTGCACCCAGGTCTGCAAAATATTCAGGAAAAGTGGACTCCAGTTCATCATCACTTTCCTTCAACAACCCCTAAAGAAGTCCAGTGACCTATTACCTTTGATGTAACTAATCCTTTTGAAGGGATTGGAACTATTAAGACTGAAAGTGGGAAAGTAGGCTAGCTGAACTCCTATTAGCTCTGATATAATCAAGGATGGGTAGCTGAACCATCTCCAGTTTTATGTACACCCCGTTCCTTGGAAGGATCTTATGTGGAAAAGGCAATAACCGCCTTTCCTCCAATTTGTCAGCTGTCAGGTGATTCATATGTTTCTTCCCAGCCACTTTACATCATCTGGGGAATAAAATGACAAAGATGACCCAACATCATTAGTTAATTTCCAGAATAGAGATTCCCAATTATCAAAATGCATCTCAGACCCAGAGACTGGAATGGAGAAAGCAAGCCACTTGGCCACCTACCAGAGAGTCTGATGGGGTGGAGTTAGCTGATCTCCAACAAAATTTTGGCAAACTGCGCACAGTTTGTAGCTGATAACCTGGGCGCGTTGCATAAAGAAATGAAGGAATTTAGGCCCTTAAGACACTGTGTCTACAGAAGAAGGAACATGCAGCTGGTTCAAATCTTTAAGTAGAAATAATGGAAATGTAATTGAGTTAGAGTCAAAATTGTACAAAAGAACCCTGTGCTTTATTGTGCATTCAGACCTGAAAGCCCCGGCTCCAAGACAGTCTATCCATCAGGCTGAGAGGGAGTCTGAAAGCCCTGGAGCTTGACTGCTGAGAAGCTGTGAACCTGGAAGCCAGGGATCCCCTGAGGGGGAGCTGGCAGGAAATCAGGCAGGTTTCTGTTGAAATTTCATTGAATTGTAACTGTATCAATGAAATGTTTTAATCTTGATGAATCAGAAAATTCTAGCACACACACACATACACAAAAAAAATCTCCAACCAGCTCTAGTATTGAGTTGTGCAGGGATTAACGGCTAGATTCATCCACCCCAGCTCTGTGATCTTTCTGCTGCTCAGGCAGCACAAAGAGGATGGAGAGCTCCCTGAACAAGACAGCCAAGGAATCCCTTCATGTATACGTAACCCCTAGGGATGTAAAGTTAGTATAGTCATCTGTATACCATTCAATCTCTGCTCCCAGACATAAACAGCATCCCTGGGCAGAATGGGTGCATAAGCTGGGACTGGCTGCGGGGCAGGGCTGCACTAAATTCTTCTGAAGTGAATTAAATCAGAGTGAGCAGAAAACCTGTTTTCTCTTCTGCACTGAGTGTCAGTGAGTCAGATGCAGGAACATGGCCCCTAATTCCAGTATATCCTGCTATAATCTCCTGAAGCAATTTTTTTTCAGCCACGGTATTGTCTTCAAAGTACTGGCACTATTACGTGTTTCCACAATGGGTGATGCTAGCATTCTCTTGTTTTAGGGTAGGAGACCCTGGACTTGACTTTTCCATTCAGTTTCCTTTCAAGAAGACACTTCCATGAAATCACAATCCAGCATAAACCAAAGTGATTGGACAATTTCATGAGACACCTTGATCCACCTTAATTCAGACTCTGTGTACGCATGTGTAGGGGTTAACAAAAATATTTGTGTTTTATCATTAAACCATTATCTCCCAGGCCTTGTGTAAATACATTTCTCGATTTACAGTTAGCTGTTATTTTCTGTAAAATCACTTTCTGAATTTGCTGGGGATAGAAAGTTAGAATTATGAGCATGTGAACCATACAATGGGAATAATTTACTCCAAAGATTCTCCCTAGAAATAAAAGCCAACCTATTTTTATACATACCGACAAAGATTTAAAATGCACAATTCTAATTAAATTTGCTGAGTCTTTAGACTAAAACATTTTCTTTGAAAGGTGAACATAAACAGCTTTGTAATTTAAAATCCCGGATATCATTAGTCCCAGTAACATCTGTGATTTCTTCAGGGAGGGTTTAATCAGTTTGTTGTGACATAGTACCAGGAACTCAATTGTGATTGATCACTACTGCTCCAGAATTGGCCAGAAGGGAGCCTAAGCAAATCATTTTAGTAGTGCCTCTGAGCTGCAGAACTGCAGACAATGAGAGGTTTCCTGAAGCTCACAGAAGTATCACCAGGCTACAAGGATAGATGCCGACAACTCTTCAGATGCTGCTTTTAGTGCAGTCATTGGGACTTGTCCTGTCCTGTTGCCCAACACACTGGTTCTGAGATCAGTGCTCCTAAGCCCTGCTACTGTGTGGAGGGCTGCCAAAGATATTTAAGTAGAAATGAGAAATATTTTCATTTTGATCTCTCCCCACTGTAACAAACAAAATAGATGTCTAAGAAAATTTAATTTGGGCTTTACTTTCGGGTCAGTGTCCCGGCTACATCTTTTTTGTATGGAAAGAAGTTTGCTCTTTCAGAAGTGTTAATACTGCCTCTTCAGATACTACTGAAAAGCAATATAATGGCTAGTCACTTCCCTGCAACCACTGTTGGTAAAATTGGAATTTCTGTATTCCTGAGACATGAAAATAAGACAGTGTTCTGCTTGCAGTTTTTAGTGGAAACACTTTTTCCTGAATTTCAATAGATGGTGAAATCTTATCTTATTCAACAGCTATTCTGAGTAAAATACGCTAATTTAACTATTAATCTATTTCTTAATTCCAAATTCCCATTTTTCCCATGACCAGACTTAGTCAATAATTTTGTGTTCCTGATGTTACCAGGACATTGGTCACGCTAAATTTACTGTTTGCTTCTCTTATTCAAAACCAGATGCTATTTTAACTCAGATTTCATTTACTCTCTAGCTTTTTATTCCTGTTATATACATGGGATTCCAAATCTGAGCTGTGCTGCTTGGGCGTTATTGATCAGGTAAGTTAATGATATTATTTGTGCTCCTAGATTGGATGACTAACTGTTGGGATCAGGTTTCTGAAGAAACTGTTCACGATAAAGAAAATGTAACATTTGTTTTTTTTTATTCCAAGCATATAACTCCCTTCCTGAGACTATTTGTGCTAGTATTAAACACACAGCAATACCTGTGAAGAAAACACAACCCTGCCACAAATGTGTTTCAGTCAAATTAATCTTTAAATCCAAATTAATATGTTGCTTTATGGGCCTGATCGAAGCCAACAGAGGTCAATGGGCTTCAATGGGCTTTGGATCAGGCTGTATAAATCCATTTCTATTAAGTATAAATGATGTGCCTAAAGTCCCTAGGCAGTCTCAGTTAGATATTATGCATTATGCGCTACATAATTTTGAAGCACTTTAGACTCTTTGCGATAAAAGGAGATAAGCAAATGAAACACTCATAATTATTATTATTGGTGTTGATTTATATGGGGTGAACTGGTTATTGGAGGCTTTTTAGAATTTCTTAAAGTGACATATGTTTCAATGAACAGCATTTGAGAATATATACTGTAGATACCCTATAGATGATTGATATGAAAGAGACATATCTCAATATAGGCCAGTAGCAAAAAATAATTGTTTATGGAACAAGGATGAACCAGAATAGAAGATAGGAGGAGGAGGCAACTTGGCTAGCATTAGGCCCAGGAAAAGAAATTTCTGGGATAATAACACTGGGGCCGAAAGGACTTAGGGGAACAGAGATAGAAAAGATGCACCAAGAGAGAGACAATAATAAAAAGGAAGAAACTGAAAAGGAGAGGAAAAGAGTTAAAGTGTGTGTGTGTTTGGCAGCTGACAGAAAGACTGGCAACTAGAGAAAGCACATGGAAGCTCAGGCTGACAGAGAGGAAATGCAAAAATGATTAGTTCCTGGCATAGGAGAGAGACACTGAGCCGGTCATCTGAGTGTGAACTGGCAGAGAAAGAGAGACCTTGAGTTTATAACACCAAGCAAGGAGGTATGGATAGGAGATAGAGTTAGAGTCAGGGACAGATCCAGGGAGATCTGAGAGGAAAAATCTGAGCCTTGCAATGAAAAAGAAAATGCACATAGGAATGAAGTAAGACCAGTCTACTGTTGTATAATGAGCAGCAAGAAAGTTGTTTGCCTTGGTGTAGAGAGAGAACAGGAGAGAGTCTATGGATCCCTAGAAAAAAGACAGAAACCTAGTGAGAGAGAGTGAGTGCCTAGATGAAAGAAGTGGACAATGAGATAAAGAGAGACATGGGTATATGGGAAGTTTGAAGAATGTCAAATAGGAAGTGAGAAAGGTCACTGAAGCAGAAAGAGACTGGGAAATGGATCCTAGTAGAAACCTGGGCAGCTGAGACTAGGAAAAGCCAAGAGATGCAGTCTGGAACCAGGCAACAAAGCAGATGGGACCCTGAAAGTAGAGAGAAAATGAAGGTCAAAAAGCATGACGGCACACACCTCTGAACAAACTGTTCAGCAAAGAGTCTGCCAGGCTAAAAATCCCTCCAAATAGCTGTGGTCCACAATTATTGCTGTGAAATGGAAGTGAATGGCAAGTACAACAACAAAACATTTTATAATTTCACTGCTCAGTAGTGTACCGTAATGTGTGAACAGAAAACCGCTTAGGCAGCTTTGAGGATATATTATATCGTATACTTTTCAGCTCATTGGAATCAGTTACACTACATCTTCGCTCCATAAATGCACAATCCCCTCAGTACTTGGAAGGTTAATTTTCTTAAGCCACCTAAGTTGTTATTATTACCATTATTTTAATATATGAGCTAGAGTAATTGGTTTATATCTCCCATGAGCACCATAGAAATCCTAAAATAAGTGTCACACTTCCAAATAGCATGACTTGGATTACCTCCAAAATTAGCTGGACTGAGGGTATAAATGTATCTACATGACTTACTGTTCTGATGGAGAGACTGAGTCTTTGTGTACATTATTTTAATGCCAAACATTATGGCACTCTCCTACTGAACCGTGACATAAACCTTTTCAGGTTGAATGAAGTGAGTTCTAAGAAGCATCAATCCTAAGTGCCACATTTTTATGTTGAGAAAAGTACTTAGAATGTTGAAGTGACTTTTGCAAACATTTTATAAAGACAAGGAAGCTGAAATTCCATTTTTATTTGCTGGCACTTTACTACTACTGAATAATGATACAAACAATTCCAACTACCAACTCATTTTATTAAACATTTAACATTGCAGAACTCTATGCCTTTTCCCCTCTAGCCACTAAGTATGTACTCAGGGGTTGTGCAAGATTTTACTCAGCTAGCTACCACAGTTACACTGCTAATTTTAATGTGCTAACTTGAGAAGAGGTAGCACTGTGTAGCACCGGGAAGCAACTCCCAGCTATTGTGTTGGCATACACTTCGATTATTCTCAGGTGTGAATGCACTTCACTCAATTTCAATCTCTCTCTGTTACTCATTCATCCTGGAAAAAAGAGGAAAACAAAGAAACAGAAGACAATAGTATCTTTCTCAGGTGGTATCAAATCATCACGCTCTTCTTCCTTCTCCCTGAAGTCACTTAACCATTAAGTACTTTAAAATAAGAAGAGTTCCTTGTGATCTTAGTGTCGTCTTCTGTGCTGTAGCCATTCGTCTTCATTTTTCCATGGATCTTAGTTAGTATGAAGTGGGTAATTTCCCTTTTTCTTTCACCACATACAGGTCTTTTCTGCTGCTCCTTGGGCTGTTTCTCTGCATAATCTTCACATCATGACTTTTCTCTCATTTCATCATACTGTATTCAGGTAACTGAGTGTCTTTCTTTTGAAGATTAAATCTGTTAGGGATAGGCAGAGAGTACTATAAGACATGGCTCTAAGTTTATCAAGAAGGTTATACGTTTCTTACTTCCAGTTCTACATTTCAACATTTATAGCTCCCATCATTTTTTCCTGCAGCCACAAATAAATGCCAAATTGATATATTGGCTTCCTCCAATGGAACTTTAGGGCAAAGAGTCCTCCAGTTTCCCCTTAGTCTTTTTTAAGAAAGATCCACACTTCTATTTTTAAGAAATTTTTTTTGTGGTTCTATGATTTAAATCCTTAACGTGCACTTTTCAGTCACTAATAAGGTTTACACGTTCTTTGCTGAAGGTAGTTTCTACTGCCTGTTGCTTCCCATCGCTATCTTGATTTACTGAGCAGCAGGTAACCCATACTGGAGAAAGATAAAAGTAGTTTTCTTACATGATGTTTTTATCTTCTTTAAGGCTGCGATGCTGTGCACTGGTGCCACCCCTCATGCCCATGTGCAATAACTTTCAGGATTGGGGGGCCTAAATGGGTATCTGCTGCTCTGTTAGAACCTGTTAGAATCTTTATTAAAACATTACAATCTTTATGTATGTTTGTTTAGCAGAGTGGATACCTTGATTTCTCCTTTCTGATATTTAAGAAGTGAGGTATGTTTTATCAGTAACAAGAGCTACGCGTGAAAGGTTGTTGTGGAGAAAAGCAAATGTATTCTTTGGAGGCATCGCATCGCATTTAAAGCTCGAAGTGCCTGCGGCAGTAGAACTGGGACATCAAAGCAGCCCCATATTTACAAACTCTTTTCATTTTTTTTCCTCAAACATTTTTTTCTGCAAACATTTTGGTGGCTTCTCCAGTTTGTCCTGTAGCAAAAAGTGAGAGCCTGAGATATGAGGGCTGAGCCAAAGTCTGGTCAAGTCTGTTATAAAGCAAAGTTATAAAGAAGTCATGCTGTAAGTGCTGGCAGCTTCGCAGTAACTGGCAAGAACAGAGCTGATACACTCATTCCTAAAAAGAACTAGGTACAGAACACTCACACAATCACATTTCAGAAAAGTACCAAAACACTCCAATTCGCCAAAGATCATGAGGGCACACTGACCCCTCAGAATGACAATCCGATGGATAGAGATGTTTTGGTCGGACCATCTGGTACAAGGTGAAAGATGGTATCTTAGCATATCAGAAGTACAACACACAGCTTGTTTGTATCCGTGTATAAAGGAGGGTCTCAAAGGGAGTGTCTTTGTTTGGCCAGCTGAGGAACGGAAAGTCCCACCGTTTACTGAGCTGGTCCACTGTCAGAGGCATACATGTATTAAGTAGCACATATAGGGCACTTTTTACCGTGGCCATTTAACAATAAAGCTGGCCTGGTGCCTTCGTTGCAGAAAGGATCTGTGCTCATATTGGATAATCCAATCATGGTGTGGTGTCTCAGTTATTTGCACAGAGCTGGGGCAGAATACGCAACGGGAGAACACACATGCAGCCAACAGCTGACAACAGGTTGCTTGGAACCTTACGACCTGATGCTTCATTGCTGTGCATCTGAAGTAATTTACATCCTGATTCAGGAAGATATTTTAAGCACAAGCATAACTTTAAGGAGATTAGTAGTCCTATTGACATCAAATTAAAATTAAGCTTAATTAATTAATGTATTTAATCAATATTAAAGCACATGCTTGCTAACCTGGGACTCTGGAGATTGGGGCTTGGTATCCTGCTCAGCTACAGATACCTTGTATTACCTTATGCAAGTCTTTTAGTTCCCCGTCTGTCACATGGATATAATACCCTTCCTTACTTCGCTGGAGTTCTGGCGAGATCAATACCTTAAAGACTGTGAGGTTTTCATATAGATAGCAATAGGGGTCATCTATTGCTACCTAAGATACTGGACTGGGGCCTCATGAGAGGGCAGAGTGACTGTCAATGGTAACAGATCAGAAGGAGAATGTTTTATACCGCAGATGCATGTTGTCCCATCTTAAAAAATAACAGAAGGTGCAAAACAGTTGAGACTCCTGCAAAGACTTAATGTACATGCTGAACTTACACAACAAGAGTAGTCTCAAAGGGACTTCTCACACTGCATAAAGTTAAATATGTGCATAAGAGTCTGTAGGTTTGTAACTATGGAGACTATTAGTAGGAGAAGAAAACTTCTCTTATGATAGAGACCACCTTTTTCTCTGGGTAATCTTTATTTCATCACAAATATTAGTTTTGTATATCTATATATCAAGAAATACCTCTAAAATATTAGCTTGAGCACAAGAATTGCAAACCTCGCTCTTTGCCAATATATCTTAATAAGATATTTTTCAGTACATAAATGAAAAACATGAAATCACTGGAATTTTTGTAGACAGATTTAGCATATTAATTTGGACTTTGAGAAAGAAACTGAATTTGTGTGTGTCTGCTTCAAGCTATTTGTCATTTGAATAACCATTAGTGAAACATATTCAGATAAGCCTGATACTCCATTGCCTTGCTTGTGCCATAGTCATATAGGTGTGACTGTTGCTCCAATTGCACTTGATTGCACATGCAGTGCTATGTAAGGTAATGGAGACTCTAGCCCAACATTTTTTCTAATATAACTGAGTTTGTGAATTATTATTAACATTATGTATTTTCCCCAAAATAATTATTGTTCTTTTATGCTTTATATATTTTTGCACAGTTGATTATGGGCTATGTGGCCAACTTTTTAATTTAAAAACAAAACAAAAAAATTGAAATGTAAGAGTGTCAATTAAAATATACTCACAATCATATATGTTCCTCTGTAATTTACTGTGTAGGTAAAAGATATCAAAGTAATAAAAAGGGTGCTTTTCAATTGCACCATTATGAATTAGTGGCCAGATCTTTAGGTGGTAAATTTTGGGGAGCTTCAATGAATTTAGCAAATACCAATTAATGCCAGCACCAGGGCTTGAAGACATGCTGAAATGTTCTGGAATGTCATTCCATTTTCGGGGGGGGGAGGATGCTCCGGTAGTTCCAGAAGTACCAGAAATACATTCTGGCTTTTCCTTTTTAGGACTCAGTCACTGGCCAATGTCCCTCTGCAGAAAAGCTTTGAAGAAGAGGAGTAAATGAGCACTCATAATAGTTGTTATTGTTGATACATTTTGCAAGTATATTGAACAATTTCACTGTGCTGATCCTTTCATGAAAAAAACCTACTCGTGAAAAAATGACCTTGAATTAAGGATGTCACTTCAATGCATAGAACTAGAGAGCTTGTAGCTTTCCAGGAAGCTCAAAGCTAAGTGTTAGCCTTTGAGGTTGTATTATGATTATCATAACTGCATGCAAATATATATATATATATATATACACATAAACTCAGGGATACGACTGTTTTTATGGATTTTTATGGTGCGGGACTGATATTATTGCTTCATGTTTATCATAAAGCTCTTGTGCATCATATAGATCCACATTCACAAATCATCTGTCATCAGTGACCTGAATTCTTTTCTTAAGGATGCCATCAGGTGAGACCCATTTGTCATAAGCTGTGATTTCGCTCCAACTAAGCTTTCCTGGAATAGACCTGCGAGTAGGAACATAGAAGTGAACCATTTTGAATACCTCCGTGAATAATTTGTTAGGCAGCAATTTTAAAGCTTTCATAGCTCTAATATAAATTTTAAATGAATTTTGGTAAACATATCAAGGTTACGTCAAAGTTAATGCATATTTTAGCATATAATCCTACCTTCTTGAACAGAGCATCACTTATTGGAAATGGAATGATAAATCAGTTCTGCACTTTACTCCTTGTTTTTCCTTATGTATAATATAGTAATACATTATATTAGAGTCAGGAGGAATATGACTCCGAAAGTTTTGAGTAGGCCAAATTTTACATGTACATTGACTTGTAGAGAAAGCTGGGCAAAATATATCCAAATATCTCAGCAGGTCATGTGCTGAAATTTGTGATTTGCAAATGACATACAATAGTTTAGAACTAACAGCCTCAGTTGGTGCAAATCAGCATCGATCCATGTATTCAAAAGGCCAATGGGACTATGTGACCTTTCACAGCTGAGGATCTAGCTCTATTTTTTAAAAAAGAAGCTAATTGGGCTCCTTACAGTCAGTTCATAGTGCAAATATAGATTAATGACAGGAATCTTAAAGATGACTTGAAAGAGAAAAGAAAAATTTGGCTTTTGCCTTTTTTCCTTCTTTATGATACATACAGTGCTTTTGAAAGCTTTTGGTAGCATGTGTGCATCCCCCCCTTTCTGTTTGTTTTTTAACTTAAAAATTCAGATCATATGCAACCTGAAAGACTCTCTAGTAACTGATGAACTAATGAAATTATGATCTCACAAGAGACTGAGGGTCAAATATTCCTGTAGTGTAATTCACTATAACTCTATTGACATCAATGGATCTATCCCAAATTATACCAGTTGAAGATCTGGTCCTTTATTTTTTAATTTCTGTTAATGGCTATTTAAATGTAATGGCTAATTGATGCTTGGGAAAAAAGCTGTTTTTGTGAAAGATGTAATACAAGTACCCCTTCAGCAGAAGTGAGAAATCACAGTAATTCTCTGAGGCCTTCTGTATATGAGAAAATTGCACTGATTGAACTGAAGTTTCCTTCTCTCTCTCTCTCTCTCTCTCACACACACACACACACACACACACACTCACACACACACACAGGTGTATTTTTTATGCTGAACTAATTATTTTTATGTAAAATCCTGTGGAGACAAGGCACTGGTAGTTTTTACTTTGATGTAGCTATAGGTCAACCTGTATCTCTTAACCTGGGATTTACCTCAACTAGCTACATCAAGCTAAAAACTACAGCACCTTATCTCCATTAGGACTTTATACCTCATCTTAACTATCTGGATGTAAAAACACATATCAGCCATGAAGACATAATTTAAAAGTGTGATTTTTTTAAACCAATTTAATTAAACCAGTTTAAAAGGCTGTGTGGACACACTTGTTTCAGTTTAAACCATGTTTATTTCACCCTGATACTCCTAAGAAATTTTAATTTAGCTTAAACTGATTCCTAATTGACTGAACTAGACTGGAAAAGGCCTGGTTTAAATTGAAATAAAAGAGTTCACATAGTCTTTTGCTCTGATTTAATTAGAACACTTTAGAAATTATACTTTTAGTTAAACTGGTGCCCTTTTCTTGTTTAGACAAGGTCTTAGACTGGACATTCCTGTTATTTCTAAGATTAAAAAAATAACATTCAGGCCTTCATAAAGAATTGAAAAGGGCATAACATATCTTTTGTTGGTCATCTTTACTATAGTCAGTTTATGGAAACTAAAACTAAGAAACCAGAAGTGAAAATTATAGACTTCTTGGTACACTGTAAAATAAAGTGACAATCAAAATAATTATAGAGTTCCAGAGGTGTAGCCATATTAGTCTGTTTTTGGCAAAACAATGAGAGTCCTGTGTACAAATGTACATGAGCATAAGCTTTCGTGGGCAGAAACCCACTTTGTCAGCATCATTTATTGATTGTTCATGCATCTGACAAAGTGAGTTTCTCCTCATGAAAGCTTATGCCCAGATAAATATGTTAGCCTTTAAGGTGACACAGGATGCTTCTATTGACCTAACTACCACCACTCAGGGAGGTGAATCACTTACGTCAGGGGAAAACTCTTTCCACTGATGTAAGTGTCTACACTACGACGACATAGTGGTATAGCTGCTCTGCCACTGCATCACTAGAAGTGTAGACATATCCTTAAAGTGGGTTTAAAGGGGCCTTAGTATTAAAAAGAAGACTACTTGCAGAAATGCTGTTCGTATTTTGTTAGTGCTCATGAAAGATGCCAAACTCTCAATCCTGGAGTCTGAGTGGCAATGCAAGCTTCCCCAAACTGCCCCTTCAATGTGCCTTAGCCCTTATTTCCGGGACCCTCTTTAGGGAAGACAGAGTTGTTTAGTTTCTTATTGATATGAATTAGATTTGTCCGGCATGGAAAGAGTGCAGTCCCCTGAGCCACCTCTGAAGAGCCATTGTAATGTGTTTTTTTAAACCATATTTCCTGCCTCCTTTTGCCATTTCACAGTTTTATCAAAAGGAGATCTATTTACTTAGGATCACTTATTGGTTTAGCTCTCTCCTTTAATCTCTGTGAAGCTTCCAACAACTTCCAAATGCCTTTTTTTTTTTACCAAGTCTGTGAAAGCAGTGAAATGTTGCAGTAATATCATTGGATTTTCATTAATATTTCTGTTGCGTTTTAGTACAAAGCAATCATCCCATTTTGTACGGACAATCTGCATTTTGAATGAGCCTAAGATACTTTTGATCAGAGTTTAACATACATCCCTCTTATCTGAAAATACTGTTAAAATATGTTACTTGGATTATAAGCAAAGCTTTCATTTGTACAGCCCATGGCTGTCTGTGTCATAAATATGCACATATCTCTGGTTCAGCAAGACTTTTCTAAGCACATTTCATGGTACTTTTCATATGCACTGGATTTGATTTGTTTTAGGGCATAATATAAATTCTTTGCTGTGATACAGGATAAAAAAGTACTTTCAAGAAATCTGGTCTAGGCACAAGCCTGTACTCATCTTGCACACCCCAAGTTTTATTAAGTGTCTAAATAACCTGCTATCACTATTGTTTATGCACACAGCTACTCATCTGGTTCTGACTACAGTATCTACCTTTCTTTGCAATATCTCCATTTCCATGCGTTTGCCCTCAGTCACCAGTGTGAATTCTTCCAGCACATAATGATAGTGTTTCACATTCCAATCCATGAGCCATGCTACATGTCACAGAATACAAATGTGCATGAGGTGGTAGTTTCATTATCTTAGGGTCAATAGAATTTCAAGAGCTCTGAAATTACCTCTATCAGTGATGCAAGTGTCAACTTAGTTTTAATAAATCTTTAGAAACATCACAAGTTACTTCTAGGACATCTTCCTATTTCCGGAAATACATCATTCAGCTGCCAAACCTGCTATCAGGTTGTAGCAAATAGAATTTCATCCGTTAAATGCAAAGTCTCACTTCAGCTTTTGCATGCTATCACACTATGATAGCTAAAAGTGTGATTAACCTGAAGTTTGGTTGATATCAATCCAAATGTAGGCTATTCCACTTAAGCTGGAACAAGGTCTTGGAAAATTGTATTTTCTACAGAATATGCGTAGGGAATACTGTATTTACGATACCTCTGATTATTTCACAGTACCTGCCCTGGATTCCATTAATGTTGCAGAAAGACTCTATAGGCTAGATTCACAAAGCGATTGAGGTGCTTAACTGCCATTTTAGCTGCCTAAATCCATAATGTAGATCTTTAAAACCTTGGCTCAGCTACTATTTAATTCTGCAAGTGCCTAAACTCCATAGGTACCTACATTTCCACTGGTAAAATCCCCTACGTGCCTAAAACTCTGCTAGTGAGCATACAGCACAGCTGCCTCAGTCTAGATGCCTAGCACCTGCCTAAACCCCAGCAGGATCCTCAGACTAGGCAGTGTCCTGCCTACCTCGCCTGTAGGGGCAGACCCTGATCTAGTAGGCATTCTCAGAAACTACCTACTGGATCAGGCCGCACACAAAACAACGTCAGAAAAGGAGGAGGTGGTGATAGTGTCCCCTATAACTTTTAGCCCAGTGGTTAGAACACTCAACTGGTATCTGGTACGCCTGATACTGATTTGGGCCTTTGGAAACGACTGTTATTTAAATGTGACAAAATAATTACAAGTCAAACCTGATCAGGCTCTGCCTCTAAATTTTCTTTATCAAATATTGCGCTCAAGTTCTTCGTGGTAGATTCAAATTCATCTGATTGTTTGCATCTTTTTATGGATGTTGAAGATTATCTTGCTACATCTGTCACTAATAACTACAATTTTAATTTCTGTTTTTCTGAAGGTGTTTTTTGGCTATCTGATAATTAACTAAAATCTGCGATATGCCATGCCTTTTTCAGTCTTGCTTAACTAAGACAATACATCTCTATTTATAAAAAGTAGCAAATTTATATACACTGCCAGAGACACTTGTTTACAATATGGTACTGATCATGTCATTTTATTTCATTGCAAAGTGCTTTGTATTTAGATTACATGCCGAGAGTTTAACTCCTACACAAAGAGAAAGTGAAAAAAAAATCAATTAATAGCATTTTCAGTCAAATGCATTTTAGGAAAGCCATATATGCTAGATAAACTCAGTAAATATGTTTTCATCTCCATGGTTTCTAATGTAAAACTGTATTAAAGCTACAAAAGATATAGCACTATTAAATGATCAACAACTTTCAGCTCAGTATGTGTATCCAGATGATCCTACTTCCTTAAATATATTCTTATCTGCTCTTACTTTATTTCATTTACAAAATATATCTAAAGATATTTTCAATAAAAATAATCTACATTCGTATTCATTTTGTAAGTAGGGTCTGAATGGACTCTCCCCTGCCGAGCTGTCTGGAGGGAGGGGAGCTAGCACCAAGGCCAGACTGTATTTGCATGAGCACACCCACCCCAGGTGCTCAGCTGTTTTGCCCAAATGATCCCTTTGGCTAATGTCGGGTTACAAATCACTTTATTGTTCAATGCAGGGATAATGAAATATTGTTCCCCTTATTGTATGAGCAAAAGGCAGCAGAACTGTGCTTAGCCTGGTCTGATGGAAGGGTCATTCTCATCTGAACAGAACTGGCTAAGCAAGGGGCTCAGATTCCTCAGCCCTATGAAGGTTGAGAGGGAGTGGAGACAGATATTCCTGCCTGGATCTGTGGGCTCTGCCTAGAAGACCCAGGCATGGCTTAGCCTCTCCCTCCTACTGTTCAAAAACAGAGCTAATTAAGATTCCGTTAGGAGTCTTTTCTTTTATTAAGTGCTCACTAGAACTGTGGGACAGCACTTCAGCACTGAGGTTCACCCACTAAGAGCTGACATCACAGACCCCTGTAAATCAGAGAGCTGGGTGGAACTTCATGTCACGATGAGGAAGCAGGGTGAATAGCGGGAGTCTGTTAGAGTGGCCCACAAGGCTATGAGCAGCCAGAAGAGTGGTGAGCAGGATGATGGTGATGGCCATCGCGGTAAGTAAGGTGCCTTCTTTTCCCCCATCCCCCCAGCTATGGTGGGAGGTGAATTCACTTAGTTACACCCCTGAACTCTGGGTCATAACTGGCCAAGGACAGCAACTCTGAGAAAGAATAGGCAAAGGACACTGCCCAAAATACACTGTGGTGGGGGTTTTGCTCATGGTTTTATGCTTATGAATCCTGCTTGTGCTGTTTTCCTAAATTTCCCAAACTTCCCTCCTTTTATTAAATGGTCTTCTTTCGTCACTCAGACTCTGTGCTTGCAAGAGGGCAAGTATTGACTTTTGGAGGTGCCCCGGGGGATGGTATGTAATTTTCCAAGTGACTGGGTGGGGCTCGAGCCAGGTTTGTGTTGTGTTGTTGAAAGGAACTCCCAGAGGTCGAACCTGGTCCTTGTTGCTATCAATTCCAAGTGACAGAAGAGTTACAATTTATAAGGCTAAAAATCAGTTTGGAACATACACATAAAAGATTACATATTTCCTCATGGAATTCTGATTTAATGTTCAGATGCATACATCTATTATTTTTATTAATAATGACTGTTATTTATTTGTATTACTGTAGCACCTAGTGGCACGGTTCATGTCTCAAGACTATATTATGCTAAGTGCTGTACAAAGAACAAAAAGTTGAGCCATGTAATTACATGTTATTGTACCAAAATATGTTTTCTTTTCACAATGAATTGGGTGTGCCCAGCATCTGAAAATAATATGGTGGTCCTTATACTTAAGTACCACAGTAGCCAATGGGACAAAATCATATTCTTAAAGTTAAGTATATTTTTTCCTAAAGGAGGTGTTTTGTTTTGTTTTGTTTTTAATAAGAGTCTATGCTCCTGTACGGAAGTGAAACAGTGATTAGGGGAATTTACTTGATATAAGATGGTAAGGGTCTAAGTGCATTTAATGGAGCATATACTGGCTAGTAATATATAAGTAAATACATAATTAATATATAAGGAATATAATTGTTGGCTAGTTTAGTGTGGTCAATAATACCTGAATTTTGCAGTTCTGTAGCCTCACTAGTAAATGAAAATACATTTTGAGGTTTGGCAAAAAAAAAAGAAGAATTAATAAGTTTCAGTATTGATATAACATTAGTTTTTTTAATTGGGATCAATTTTATTCCATAAATGGGCTATGATTGTTGTTCAGATAGTTAGTATGTGGAAAACAAAACCAAACTAAAACAAAAAATTCCAAATCTACCTGGTAGTAAAATTGAATAATCTTTTCTAAATACAAAGGACTTGATCCTGATACCATATTAATGCATTCATACTGCACTATCTGACACACAGATACCATACAAAGAACAAACTAAGGGTGTTAGCACTGTAGCAGACTGCTACACACAGAATTCTGAACCAAAAGTAAAGTCCACAAGTTCTAGTGGATCTTCTCTGCCAGAGGAATGCAGTGTGTAACTGCAAACATGCATTTGACAAGCATAAATCTTCAGGTTAAATACACCTTTCATTTGCTGCCAAGCAACAACAGAATGTTGCAGCAAGAGATTTTGAAATAGTTTACATTTCATATTGACATTATGGTTTAAAAGGTTTTAGGGTCTCAAAGATATTACTTTAAGGGTAAATTTATGTGCAGGAATCCAGACACTTAACTATATGAATTAACGCAGATTGTCTAACCTTGTGATGTGACTGGCAGAGCGCTGCTGGAGTGCTGTAATTCTCATGCACTACAGAAGGCATGGTGTTATCCAAATCCCAATGGCACTCCACTGAATTGATGAAATGACCGGGAAGGCCTAATTAAAGCTGTTCAGCTCAAATGTATTGATGTATTACATCTATTACAGCTTGGTTCAATAGGTCCACCCTATGAATGCTGCCACCTCCTGTAAAGCAAACTAAACAGACTGAATAAATAATGCTAAAAGGAAAAGAGACACCCATGGAATCAAAGCTGCAGAATGCAAAATGCAACAGGATGACCTGTGGACTTATTATCACATAATCCTATATAAATAATGATATTCTTTATTCTTTACCAGGTGAAAAAAGGAGGCAAATGCTAAGATTAAAACTGTATGTATGCTTCGTACATACTAAACTTCTGACTCTTCTCCTGAAAGTTTAGTTGCTTTTTTACAAAAAAGTCCTTCAGTGATTACTGCTCTTCCCATCTTTAAACAGTAAATCCATTCTAAGGGATACTTTAGTTGTGCCCTGTTTCTTCTCTTTCTGTTTATGTTGGCTAATACATGGTTAAAATTTCTAGTCTGTGCTATTCAGTTCCTCAGGAATTTGTATTTCTGCACTGATTTAGCAGAAGACTTCTGTACAGTGTGTTGTTAATATTACAGAATCAGAGCCAGGGATAATGTCAATCTCTAGCAGAGGTGACCTAATCAAGATGAACTATAAGGTATTCTTTATCCGACTGCAAGATTCCTGCCTATAATAACAAACCAAAAAAACAACAGAAGAGAAATTAATTAAAAAGATAGGGTGAAATTCTGTTCAGGGATACACCTGCATATATGTCCTGCTATGCTTCCCAAGCTGAGAGAGATGGATGTGGAACTCCAGTCTTTGCTGTCTTTTTTTAATCCTGGTTGATGGACTGAGAGGAAAGGTGGGGAAGAATTCAAGGACTTTGTAGCTCCACTGAACTACATAGCTTTGGTATTAATTTATGATCCTCCACATGTGGAAGTAGAACATATGGTCCTAGACACCAACAGCCCAGATATGATCTGATTATGATATTTAGGACAAATGAAATATTTATCTGAAACCTCTTCAAATATGAATGGCTCAGATAAAAGGGTTGGATATCCAGCTATAAGCAGAAACCCAAAAACCCGCCAGGAGTTCTGCTTTGCAGGAGTCCCAAATATTATGTCATCATCCTGTTTTTCTTTGAATTTGAATACTGGGCCTTTCTCTTCTCACTTCTCTCATTACCCTTGAGCCATGCTCCTGCTCACAGAATGATACTAGGGGCCTCATTGCTGCCTTTAAGTTCCTCATTCCACTGATAAGGGGGAGAGTTGCCCTGTAATTTCTGTGGCAGATGGGAGATGAGGTTAAACAGAACTCTGCAACTCCTTTCTTGAAGCCAAAGGAAGGAAGAAAGGAAGGGAAAAACACATTTGGTAGTCAAACTTAATGTAAGACTAGGAGTATGGGGAAGGGAACTGGAGGAGACAGACTTCTGCCTAAGCAACTTCCTTAGGGGCAGAATTTGGTTTCTTTGCCTCATGTAGACCTCCCTACATCTTTTTTCTCCTACCACTTCCCTACTTTCACAGATCTTCTGAATCACTTACCATTAACTGTCTTCTGGGCAGGTAATGCAGTTATATTTTACCTCCTTCCCAACATTTTCTTGGTTTGGTTTAGCTGTTTGGACAACTCAATTTTTGTTTTTCGGGGGGCCAGGATCTGAAATTCAGGACCCTCTGCATATACCAGGTAAAATGCATGTGGTTTTTTTGGAAGCAGGGGACTCCCAGAAACCAAATGCTTCTACTTCATGTTTACTGCGAAGGGGACCTGTCCAGACTGAATGTAAGGTGGCTACAGCTCTGCCTTTAATAGGTTTATAGGATGGGAAACCCCACTCACCAGCCCCACATGGATTAGATAAAGTTTTTCAGAGGAAACTCAAAATGCAGCTGCCCTTCCTTAAGCGTATTTCCCAAAAGTTTATCCTAATCATTAAAAAGCAGATGCAGGATACTCAAACCTAGATGACAATACGGTGATAAGTGATAACCAACATGGATTTGTCAAAAAAACATGCCAAAAAAATCTAATTATTCTTTGACAGGGTACCCAGCCTAGTGCACAGGGAGAAGCAGTAGATATGATATATCTTGATATTACTTAAGCTTTTTGTCACAGTTCCACATGGTATTCTAACAATCAAACTAGGGAAATATGGTTTAGATGAATTTACTATAAGGGTGGTACATAAGAAAGACTCATACATAATGAGTAGTTTACAATGGTTCACTGTGAAACAGAGAGCATGTATCAAGTGAGGTCCCTCAGGATCTGTTCTGTGTCCAATATAATTCAATATTTTAGTTAATGACATGGAAGATGGAGTGAAGTGTATGCTTATAAACTCTGCAGATGACACCAAATTGGGAGGGCTTGCTAGCACTTTAGAGGACAGGATTAGAATTCAAAATGATCTTGATAAATTGGACAATTGGTCTGAAATCCAAAAGATTAAGTTCAATAAAGACAAATGCAAAAGTATTACACTTAGGAAGGAAAAATCAAATGTACAGCTATAAAATGGGAATAAGTGGCTAGGCAGAAGTACTGCAGAAAAAGATTTAGGGCTTATAGGTGATCATAAATTGAATGTGAGTTAACAATCTGATGCTATTGCACAAATGACAAATGTAGTTCTGGTATGAATGTATTAACAGGAGTGTCACATGTAAGACACAGAAGGTAGCTCTGCTCCACTCACCACGTGTGACCCCTTAGCTGTAATACTGTTTCCAGTTTTGGGTACCACACTTTAGGAAAAATGTGAACAAATTGGCATCCAGTGGAGAGCACCAAAAATGATAAGAGGTTTAGAAAACGTCATATGAAGAAAGATTCAAAGAATTGGGCATATTTAGGATAGAGAAGAGGCAGCTGAGAAAGAACATGATGAAAATCTTCAAATATGCAAAAGGTTGTTTTAAAGAGAATGGTGGTCAGATGCTCTCTATGTTCAGTGAGGCTTGGACAAAGTAATCAGCTTAGTTTGCAGATAATGAAATTTGGCTTTGATAGGAAATACCTTTTTTAATCTAAAAGGATAAGTAAGCACTGGAATACACTTCTAATGGAGAGTATAGAATTCCTGTTATTGGAGGCTTTTAAGAATAGGTTAGACAAACACCTAACTCTCCTTAGTAGAGAGGGGATTTGGCCCTAGATTTCTGTAACTCTATGCCCTCTTCTAGTTCCATTTTTTACTTGATGGATTGCTAGGGCAAATACAGCAAGAAAAATAGTAAATGGAGTTAGTATGGGCCAAGGACTAGATTGTGCCCTTAATGCACAGCCCTACTTGGAATTGCATCACCCCAACCCAAAGGGAGCTTGGGAAGGCAGTGTGACTGGTTTGCATGAAGGGAAATAATCTGCTTCTCTTCTTGAGTTTGTCCTACTCTGCCAGCAGGTATAGAGGGGACCATGGCTCCTCTCTTCTGCTTTTTGGGATGCACAGACCGGTAGTAGGTGTGTCTGGCTCTTGAATGGGCTGTACACAAAGAGTGGGGATCATTGCAGCCTTCTCCTAACCTGCACACCCATTGATGGGACAACCACAACCTGGCCTAAATGGGTTTAAGGAGACTGTTATGCTGGCTGGGTTAGGGAGACCATTTATGATATTATTTAGCATCAATATGTCAAAATTACAATAATTCATATGAGATTTGCCATGTCAGGTACAGTTGGAAAGGTTATAATTCGCTAATTATGATGATATTGTTTATGTTCATGTGTTATATGTGTATTGGAAGTAATAGATATATTTGATGTATCTGTATTTCAACTTGTGCTATGTTTCTGGTCAACACCCCAGACAGGATGGCTGCCGCACTAGCTGCTTGATGGTGCATTAAGGGACCTCAGAGGTATAATAAGCCTAAGGAAAGAACTCAGGGACTACAGCTTATGAGTCACCAGGATTTAGCCATGTGATCCTGGACTCCATTTTATTTCTGTAAATTTCCACAGGCAGCATGGCAAAGGGACATAAAAGGCAGCTTCACCACATCCATATTGTCTTTGGTCTTCACCTACCTCTGGATCAACTCATCTGAAAAAGAAGCTGTGAATCAAAGGAATGAGCCCCCCCCCCAGATACCAGCTGTACACCAGAGGGACTATACAACCCTGCAAACTCCACAATTCTAAGGAAAACCTGATATATATGGGCTTTCAAATCATTTGTATGTGTCTGATTGTTTTAATCATTTAACATCTCTCTTTTAGTTTGTTTCTTTCCTTTTATAATAAACCTTTATTTTTAGTTACTAAAAGATTGGCTGGCAGCATGGTATTTTGGGTAAGATCCAAACTCATATTGATCTGATACTGTAGCTGACACTTTGGGGATCAGGAGACCTTTTTATCTCTTTACTGGACCTAGTGGCTGACTGGGAGCCTGAGACTGAAAAGCAGTAAAGGGGGCTGTGTATGTTTTAGTTTAGCTTCTTGATAACCAGTGTGGGGAATGAGAAGCATTGTTTGTGGCTGGCTGGGAAGGCTGACTCAGTGTTATCCACTAGGGCTGAGAGAATCTGTTCTTCTTTTGCAGACTGTCCTGACCTTGGCATTTTCAGGTGGCTACCTAAGGCATGGATGGGTCACAGAGACTATCAAGGACTTTTGTAAATATACAATGGGGAAGCAGAACTTCACATGGAGTGTCTATTAATGATGAAGAAAGAATTAAAATAACAATTAAAAAAAATCCTGAGGTACTAAATTGTTCTTTTCCAAACTGGTCTTAAAAGAAAAACAAGAAAGTAAAGGAGGTTTGAACATGGGAGTAAGGAAGAGCATGTAAAAATAACTATTGATAAATGGCAGGTTCGGTAATATGAATGCATACAGACCTACCATTGTAGATGAAATACATCCTAAGGTATTAATGGGTTTTTTTCAAAGCACTCTTCATTGCCTAATGCTTCATCCCATTGAAGTCAATGGGAGTTTTACCACAGATTTCAATAGGAGGACAGCTAGACCGAAAACTGAGCAACTGTTAAAATCCCACCCTAAGATCTGTTCTACACACAATTCCTATTTTTAATTAGGGGCTTGAACATCTACCTGAATAGTTCAATTGGTAAATCCCTATAATGGACATAGTTATATCAGTATAATGGTGCCTTATACCAGAGCTTCTTCCCGTATGAGAATAGCTGTATTGATCTTAGCACCTTCAGAGTGGAATAGCTGATTCCTAAAGCTGGTTGGAAATCTTCTGATGAAATTTTCTTGTCAGAAAATGCGGATTCATCAAAATCAAAACTTTTAATGACAACGTATCAGTTCAGATAAAACTCACAGGGAAGGTTTCTCAGGACCAGGATGAAATTTCTGGTCAAAACCAGTGAGTGAGTGCCCCACCCCAGAATAGCTAGACAGCTGTGTTTAGGGCACTTGTGGAATTTGGAAGACCCAGATTCAAGTCCCTGCTCTGCTCGATTTGGAGCAGACACTGAAACGTAGATCTTCTACTACCTCCATGTGAGTGCCCTAGGATATTTGCTATGTGAGTGCCCAGGATATTTGCTATTCTAGGTATTCACTCTGTTTTAAATGATAAATTTCAAAATCTCTTGATTTTGTCCTGATGCAGAACAGGAAATATATTTTCCTCCCAGCTCTACTACATCCACATTAGGGGTTTGCACTACTTTAACTACACCAGTACAGTTAAAGTGATACAATTGTTATGTGTGATAAGCCCTAAGAGAACCTACGCACCCAGTAACAGTGTAATTTGCTCAGTAATAGAGAACTGCAGTGATATGTACAGAACCAGAGTAAAACAAAAGAAGGGGGAAGAATGTTTCAGGGAGTTTCTAAATCATCTTCTTTGCCTTTTCCTTATTTCAAGTCAGGGTCAGTTGCTCTTGCTCTTTATCTCCAAGCACTCCTGTCAAGTATGTCTTGCCAAATAACACCAGCCTTCTTTATGTCCACCTTCAGTATCTTGAACCACCTTTTTCTAATTCTTCCTCGTGGTCTTTGTCCCATAATTACTAGATCTTGTACTCTCTGACCAACGTATCTCATGTCTAATTGTCTCATATTATCCAACCATCTCAGTCAGTACTTTCTAAGCATTTCCATGATGGAGACCACCTATATCTTGGCTCATGCCATTTCACTGCAGAACCTTCCAGCATTTGTTTTATCCAGCATCAACCTGAGCATTCTCATTTTGACTGTGTAGTGTAGCTGCTCTTCTCTTTTTCTCATAGGCCAGCATTCTGACTCATACATCAAGACTGGCCTCAGCATGGTTTTATACACTTTGCTTTTTAGTTTACTTGTCATGGTCTTATCACCAAGAAGTCAGCTCTCTCCATTTGCACTAATTCACTCTTCACGTGACTCCTAACATCCACATCCATGTTCCCTCATAATTCAACATTGAACTAAGGTATTCAAATTAGTAGAGAATTTGTAAGTAAAGTAAACAAATACTGAGTGAATAAAAATCTTGACCATCTTGAAGAATAATCGGACTAAGCACAATAAGCAGCGTGAACTTATAAAAATAAATCTTTCCAGACAAACTTGATTGTTTTTATGTTAGCAATAACGAATTATGTGGATAAAGAGAATTCAGTAGATCCAATACATTTATATTTTAGCAAAGTATTTGAACCTGTCTTACAAAATCTTATCTGAAAACTTATTTAGATTTGTCTGGATAGCAACACTTGATAAAATGCTCGTAACAGCAGGGAAACGATAAACCGCAATGGGTGCAGTGTCTAATGCTGTAAGTATTAGTTTTATTTAACAACTTAATTAATTAACTAAAGGCAGCAGTAAACAGCAAGTTAATGAGATAATGAAATCCACAGATGACATTAAATTAGGTGACATTTGTAAACAGCAGTGAGGTCAGGGAAATATTACAAGGAGACAAACAGAGGTTATTGTTGGCCAGAAACTAACTAAATCTGACTCTGGAAAGTGCAAGCCAATAAATAAAATATGAAATAATCTAAAAACACAGATGCTCAATACATGAGAGAAATTTTGAAAGGAGTAATGCTGAAAGACCTGGGGATGATAGTGAATAGTAAAATAGACATGAGATTGCAGTGTGGTGTTTTGGCAAAAGACAGGTTAATACAAAGTTGGGCTATATGGGCATGACTGAGAAAAATACTTAACCATTTTCTTAATTTTAAGTACAAGAGAAGGTTGATTATGGCCAACCTATCAAGCTTCTATTAACGGATATGCCACTGGCCCGAGGGGTGATCTTAAATAAGTCACTTCCCTTCTCCATTACTTAGTTTCTCCATCTATATAATGAGGTTAATGATACTGACCTGCTTTGTAAGTTGCTTTGAGATCTAATGATGAAAATCACTATACAAGAGGTAAGTATGTTTATTACTGTTTTAGCCAGTGATATTATGCCATGGAGCTGGGAGGTAATTCTCCCTTCTTCTGGGCCACATCTAACTTTTTATTTACTCCAATGAGAAATACCTTTTGATTGGCCATTCTAAACAGCAATGAAGCCAGAGAAATAATACAAATTGCCAAATGGCAATGCAACAGTGCCTGGAATATGGTGTTCATTCCTGGGTACCTCATTACTCGATAAATACTGAAATTTTTGAAAGGCTTCAGGAACATATATGCCACAGAATGGTGTATTTTGAAGTAGGAAATCCAGAAAGCAATCTTTCTGGGTACGAGGACATGACAGCACTAGCCATAGTTGCAGAAGAGTAAGAGTGGCACTCCAGGAAATAATGTCTCGTAAGTATTTGAACATCTTCTGGAATGACAGAGAAGCAGTCTTTTTTCACCCAGTGAGCCAAGCCTCAGCTGTATAAATAAATCTAGTTCCACTGAGTTCTGGCAGACTACGCTGATTTACATCCTCTGAGCTCTGCCATCATTATTTATATTTACCACATTATGAATGTATGGGTCTCTTAAGAACCTTAGTGTTATTTTAGCCATGCATTTTTTACCTGGAAACCCAAGACTTAGTTGCAGTACAAGTGTTTTCAAGTCATGTAAGTTGTGGAGGTTGCACCCCTCTTTATCTTGTGATGACCATGCAAGAGCAACACATAACCTTATGATCTGAAGGCCTGCGTATTGAGTCACCATCTAACAAGGCTGCCTGCAGCTTGTGCAGTTATGTGAATAACAGTGATCTTTATTATGCCCACCCTCTCTCCTTTATATTTGCTGTCCATTTATAAAGAGTTTAATGATGCAGGCCCTGTCTGCAATGCAAGACTAAGATTTACAAAAGTGGCTAGCAAATCTGGATGCCTTGCTGTTTGAGTCTGAGACACTTGTAAGTGGCTTTTCAGAGGGCAGTGGCTTAGCTCTTTTAAAAGATCAGGCCCCTTTTATGCATTTCAAATTGGATGTCCAAATACTGGCCAGTGAAAAATCACTAGTCCATTCTGAAAATTGTGGTCCAAGTCTCCTCCTTCTAGCTCATTCTGAAGAATATTATGACTCAATTACCACTAGCCTTTTAAGGCTCCCACAGGTGCATCTCTCATTGGCCATTTTTCTTTCTCTTAAGGCCTGCCAGAAAGCAAGACAAGGACAGTGGGGAAACATTATAAAGTCCATTCTTGTGAAACCAGGTGCGAAGTTCCTTTTTACTTTTTCAGTAGCCAAAAAATATTGTGCACCTGCACTGTTTAACAGCCTGAAGGAGGAAACAGTATAAATGTTCGCATCTCAAAGACTTAGCCAGTGCCGTCTGTGGGGATATATGTTACATCACACTCTCCTATTGCCTTATGGACTGTATCCACACAGTGACCCCATTTTGGATACACCCACATTGAGACATCTTCTCGAAACCATGCATGTGGAAATCTGCTTTTACTGCATTTGGTGAGTAAAATTCCCAAAATGGCTTAGTAGATGGTCAGGGATACTTTGGAAATAGGTGCATTATTAATTAATAATAATGATTGCCAGTTTTTCAATTCTGTTAGTCAGATTTTTAATTGTACTTTATCAATATTCAAGCTGTGCCTGTTTTGAAACAACCGCGCCTCCGGCTGAGATCATAGAAAATGATGTACAACCTTTAAGTGAGTATATTCTTCATATTCGTATCAAGTTTAATGACATTACTGCACACTGAAATGTGAAACTACACAAGGACATTTTGAAAGGAGCTATTTGTCTTACATCCAAGATTTTCAAGTTTTATTGGGACAAGGGGTAATAGGGAGGGAGGAGTGGGAGTCAAGATAGAACTAGCTTTTCCATTCATTCAAACATTTTTCAAAATGTCAGCTAGAGTGTTTTCAGATCTCTGGCCTTGTCTGGAAAGCCACTCACCTCACGAGCCAAATCTAATTCAAACTGTTCATTTCAGCTCTAATCAATATGTCACTCTGAGACGTAATGCTGTAAAGTTGTTTATACATTCAGTTTGCACTGTCTCTCATTCCCACATAATAATGTTCTGAGAGTCGGGCTGTTTATGAACATCATATCTGTCACCTGTCATGGTCAAATAGCTTTCAAAGTGTGTCCAATTAGATTAATATTTTTGTTTATTCACACTTATTAGTGTCCTATATAACTTAAGAAACAGTTTTTTCCTGTGTGTGTTTCTCCTTCACAAACACAAGCTAGGAAGTCTCTCTTACTACCCAGATGCTCAGCTCATTCCCTAAGGATCTTTTTTATAAAAGGGAAATAAAATATAACTCAGTAGCGTGGGAGTGAGCCACCAATGCACAATGTGAAAGTCTGAAAACACGGTATTTTAAATAATGATGTTGCACCAAAAGCATCCGCTTTATATTTACAGTGTTTGGGTAATGATCACAGAACAAGAATTAACCTTGCTTTGACAATGGGTTTTTCACATTTGCATTACAGGTCAGCAACTGACTGATATCTGTCAAACCGTATACAATCACATCAGGTTAAATAATGATTTCCTCGTGGCAGGCTTTGCTTCACAGTATTTTCATCAAAAAGTACCAGCAGCAAAATGCCCATTAACTGCTTCCTCCCACTGTTCCTAGATAATTATCCATATCCATGGTTTCTGAGGGGGGAAAATAATACTGGCCATTTGTTATTTTTGTGTTACAGACTTCACATTGCTGTGGGTTGGAGTGGATTAGGTCAGTTCACATAATGTGACATAACCTAAGACATTACAATATGACAGGGTCTTCATCTTGCATATGAAATATAAAGAAACATTGTGGACTTTTTTTAGAAATGTGTAGCAGCTTCTGAATAATGCAAACCACAGAAGAAGAAAATAAATAGCTGAACAGCTTTCTGTTTCCAATAGCCACACTGTGGAATCCCTCACTGCCTAAAAATTCAACTACCTCAGTGCAAGAACTGGGTTCCCAACCTGTAGGTAAGCTACTAGTAGGTACTTGACTAATCATTGAGGTCCCCATATTTCTCATTTTCATGCATAGGAAATGTATGATTCTAGTTTATAGTATATTTAGTGTTATAATAAATACTCTACCATCATATTGTGCTACTTGGTGTGCAAGAATATGAGAAATACTCATGAGTCTGTCAAGACTCTCTCCAATGAAAAAATAACCAGTTGAAAGAGTTAGCACTCACACTTGTTGCACTTATTTTTACCTTCAAATGCTTATATTTTCCTACTGTGAATAAAAGCATATTAGTCAATGGACAAAAACAGATCTATTTATTCCATTTACTAGTCCTTGGAGTTTGGATAGAATGCAATTTAGCTCTGCACCACCTGTTTAACGCTTGGCTTTGCAAAAGCTACCCAGTTTTGCCCATCGTACTGTAGAACAAATATTAAATTATAAAAATAAACAGCTTTGTTGAAAGGAGAAAAACTAACTTGCACTTATTCTTAAATTATATAACTTGTGTATTTTCAGTGCTTTCATTAAAGTAATAACATTGAGTAGTGTCTTAATTCAAAATAATCCCACTGAATTTCATGGACTATGTACCAATGCACAGGTGTAAGGAAGTAAGAACTTCCCTTACACTCCTTCATGGGCTATCTGAGCATTAGGTCTGCTCTGTAGGATTAAGTAGACTCTGTGTACCTGCTCCTCTTCTATGCAGGTCGGTGGTGAGTGACTGAGAATAGAGACTTGGCTCCACCCTCAATGCACTGACTCTGAGCCGTCCAGTGCAGGAGTTGTCGTAATATGTTGCTAAATTAGTCCGGTAGAAAATTACTATTTTCCACCTTGAGAACAAAACAATAAGTAGGGAGTCTGTTAAACTAAGATGACACATCTTACCACATGGGACAGGCCAGCCAATCAGGGATGCAGCAGAAATAGCATGCAACTTTTCTGTGTGATCTGTCTCAATGAACCAAGACTACAGGCAGGATGCTGAACAAGTTAGGAGAGTCATGAAAATCAAAAAATAAATAACACTGATGTTTTAGGGACCAAAAAAAAAAAAAAAGTTGTCACCACTCTCCATTTGCAAACGCAGTTCAAAACTGAACCAAAGCTAAGTTTGAGTACTTTTGTGGTTTGTCTTGAGCAGGTTGTAAGCAGTTAATTTCTTCAACACCTGGGTCCTGACTCTGTCATAAACATAATCACACGCTTAAAACTAAGCACATGCTGCAGTGCCTTCCTGAACAAGGGCCTTGACAATGAACAGGTGCATGGGCTTTTTGGAAGCATAGAAAGTACTCTTGGTAAAGTAATATTTGTGGAAAATGAGGCCTCTGAATGATAGGGATTCCATATGAACTAATGTCGCCGATGCAGTTATTCCGGATTTACACTTTTGAACTGAGAGTGTAATCTATCTCTTGGGTCTCCACCTGCAACATTTTTGAAATCACTCATCATTAATGTATCTAAGCACAAGTCTAAAGCTGGTGTATCTAAGAGCTGGTGTGACGAGGTGGTTACAGTAATACTGTTATAGACTATTAATTGGGACAGAGTAATGGCACAACACAGCTAAACAGTCTATTTTGTGCTATCAAACTCTACCCAACAAAAAGGCTTTTATTTTGAGGAACCACATTATGATAGCAATTAATGATAATGCTCTAGTGCAATCTGGCAAGTGCCCAAACTAACTTGCTTCACTATACGGTGGGCTAAGTCTGATCACACTTTGCACTGCTTTTGCACTAGTGTAGCTTCATTGACCTGAATAGAGTTACTCCTGCCAATAATTTATGCCAATATAAGAGAGATTAGAATCAACCGCTAAAATTACATTATTATTCTACGTGGGGAAGCATTTTTTTGTATGGTAACAAGGGTTAGAGATACATGGTGGGTTTGTGGTTTGTTGAATAAGAAATAAAAAAATATGTTCTGTGACCCTAACTTAAACTCTGACATGATATGATGCCTTCATTTAACTGAGAAGGTGACTGGCAGCACACAATTTCCAAAATGAACTTGAGTAGATATGGGATTTTCTGTGAATATCAATGCACTAAATTTCAAACTGGCAATTTACTCCTTAACAAATATTGTAGAAAGAAGGAATTAAACCCCAATACTATGAGTTTTAATAAAAATGATCTTAAAAAAATCTTTTTCGTAATACAATATATCATAATGAATACCTGATCTGTCAAGTGTTAAACCTACAGGTAAATCTCTTCAAATAGCCTGGACATGGTTCAAGAGTTTAAGAGAGAAATCATATTTTATCACTGCTTTGTGGAAAGCCTTATGCATGGCTGCTTTGGTTTCACTGAACAGAAGGAAGATCTCTGGAGTCTTTAGATCCATCCTCTAGACTGATAGAGGATGACTGACCTGAGATTCACCTTATTTACTTTGGTGTTAATGTGCCTGTTCCACTTCAGTTATAAGAAATATTGAAGTGAGTTCCTCAGCGTTCAGTGGGAGGCTTTGTTAAAGCTCCACACCAAACACTACAGGAAAAAAACCCCTTTATATATAGTTTTTAAAATGTTTTCAATAAATCACAGTTAAATCATTCTAATATAATCTTAAATAGAATGCGATGATATCTGGGTATCTAGGATGGAGTTTTAAAAATCTTTCCAGTAAAATATAATGGTATAAAGACCTTTTATGGAGTGTATCAGTAATAGAATGACCAGTCTGGATCAAATAAAGCCCACAGCTACTCTTCATGCTTAATTACTCTCAAAGTGGTTCAAAGCCATTTGCTTGCTGTGTCTAGTCATATGTCTAAAATGATGTTCACAAAGCTGAGGGCATGATCAGAAAAGAACTGATGTGGCTTGGAGTGATGACCAATAGCAGTACTGGTAACTACAGAAATTTGCCTTTTGTATTTTGCTTTCATCAAAGGTGGCTAGTTAATGTGCAGCTTAGCTGTCAAATAAATGTATGATCCCGTTGGCACACTTACCGTAGAATGGGCACAATGTGATTTGGAAGAAATCAGCTGACATAAGGTGGAATCATCTGTGAAAAGAAAGAGGTCATTACTGGCTTCTTCTGCTAGCTGACTTGGGAAGAGCAGTAAACGTGTCAAGCTCTACATTGACCCGTTAGGCTTTCCAGCATAGCAAGATATTGGCAAAGACAAGTTGCCATCTGTTAAGGAGTTATTCCAGAAGAAAACTGAAGATGCTGAAGGATTTTACTGTACTAGAGTCAGCAAAATTGTTTGTTTGTTTGTAATGTCATTGGGTCTGTTGATGTTTTCAAGCGTGCATGCATGTACATACACATACACACACACTTACTGACTGAACTAGATAAGAATGGCAAAGAATAAATTATAATTATTTCCACATTACTGTTTGCCAGTTCAAGAAATCTGTCAATTATTCTAAATATAAACAGGTCTTTTAAACCACTAGATATTTTAATATCTTTCAGGATAAAACATTGTTTCAAAAAATCACAGACTGTACTGTTTGGGATGTTTGATTTATACCTATTGAATGTGCGGAAAATATATAATGTCACAGTAGCCAGTCAATTGATATTTTATGTATTCATGTAGGATGCATTGCTGTCAAATTTCCTGATAAACATGGCACACTTTCAATACAAAGTTCTCAGCAAATCTCTTTTATGCATGTGAAATTTGAAAAATGTCAGCAAATGAAATATGTTTCCCAAAACAAGTTGATGGTTTGTAGATATCTGCATATTGCATTTTGTTCCTTATAAAACAACCAATTATGTTTTGTGTTTTTGATTATTTAAATTTCAGGCAAGTGAAACACAATAAAAAGTTAATTCTGATGCTCCATCAGTAACGAAAATGAATTAAGGAAACCCATATTGCCTACCAAAAAAAAAGAAAAAAATCAGATGTACACTATATTAACAAGCTTTTTATTAAGGCAGGTTTTGCATTTAAAAATATTCTGCAGACAGCGATAATGATACTACTGTAATGCAATCTTGGATGATGATGCAATTAATATGAACCACTTTTATAAGTTCTCTGAAAGTGATGTTTTGAAAATGCTCTTGAGTATTAATCATAAAAAATAAAAATCTTGCCCCAGACAGCATGGAACCATTTTTAACTGGCATTGTCTCAGTTCTCTGACAGACCTTTTTAATCTTTCTGCTCCTTCCAGTGGAAATGCATTATAAATCTGAGTTTGGTACTTTCTTCACGTAAGGGTCACCCATTCAATAATTAGCAACAACCCTAGGAAACCTCAGACTTGTCTGCATTGGCCAAAGTTCTTAAAAACTGATTAATAACAGTTTTACTAGCCTTCGTTAAAGCATGATATACGCTATATTTTTCTCAGTACTGGATTAAAGTCCTCACTTAAGAGTCCAGTTTTCTTCCCTCCAAAGTCAATTGCAAATCTGCCACAGATTTCAGTCAGAGCAGAATTGGGACCACAGGTAGCGTCTTTAATGAAGGCAAAGCAATCGGAAAGTACCCCTGTGGTTAAAAGTTTTCTCATCATGTATAAAATCTTCATTGTATGTTGAGATAATTAGCTCAGATTCTCAACTGGACTCAAATATAGTAGCGCCACTGGTTTCAGTGCCCTGATTTGCAACAGCTGAGGATCTGCCCCGAGACATCTGTCCCCTAAGCACTCACAAATGTAACTTCAATTCTACTAAAAACCCTGAAGTTTTTCCATTTCTATCTTTGTATTCGATTCAAAATACCTGTCCCCATCCACCTGCATATACAGTACAATGGATTCTTCATACGGTTTCCTAACTTAGGGCAGGACTATGCGTGCTGTGAACCTTTGAGGCAAGTGAAACCAATGATCTTTCACTTTCAGATTGACTCTGCTGAATGGGCTGTCTTGTGATTTAGTGGCATCTTCCCCCAGAGGATCCATATCTTTGCTAATGAGGTCAGTTTTCTCCAAGGTAGGAGAAGTGCTGCTGCTGTCACTTTGTTGACATTCTGTTGACTGTTAAGTCACTGAAAATATTTTCCTATCAATGCTTTGCATTCTTCTTCTATGTGAAGGGTGTTGTGAGTTCAATATGGGATAACATTTGGTAAACCTTCCTTGTAATTCTCCTTTCTCATTATTTTGATTTGTCCTTGACTAAAACATGACATTCCAAAGGATGCCGTCTGATTGCTTGTGATGATCTCACTAGTGAAAAGTGACAAGGAAGACAATATTTTGACTTATCCTCCCTCTTTATCCCTATTGGATGACTTTTAGCGTCATCTTTAAGGGATGAAATATTCTTTACACATCCAAAAAAGGAAAAAAAAACCACCTGTTAATCCATTCCAGGCCCCATAGATAATACAGAAGACGTGTGCTGGAGTGAAAAAGATGTAGGTTGAGGGCACTAAAGGTCTAGGAACTTAGCTGATGTAAGTCAGTTGAAGTCAGTGGAGATGGCCTGTACCAACTGAGGATCTGACTCAGCATGAAAACTTTGGAGTTTTAGGGTGGAAGGAATGTATGACTAGAGTGCATTCACATGACATCTATCATTGTAGTACACATTATAATCTTTTCACCTCAACAAATATGCGTGCTTCTTTATAGGCCATTCACTGTTATTTACCTCTTGGTTTAATATAGGCCCTAACCCTGAAAGCTATTTTTATTTTTATATAAAAAGCAGCTGGAGACCCAGAAATCGGTCTTAATTTTCAGCAAAGATTGTACAGGGTCAACCTCACCACATTCAAGTCCCAACAAGAACAAAAGGAAAGAATTTAAGTACTAGCTTTATAAATCTTATCAAGAAACACAATAAATAAAATCATAACTTATTTTTTACAACATAGCATGGCTATTGTATAATTCACATGCATTATCTTCACCATTTTACATAAACATAAATAAAGAAAACAAATTAAATTTGAACAGCTCAGTCACCACAGAAATACAGTGAGAAGAAACTCAGAGTCCCCAAAACTTAGTCTGAGTGCATCTGAGTCTCAGAGTCTTTGAGCACCAAGTCTATAGTCTGCTGAATCCAAAGCAACATCTTCCCTCCCCTTGCTTGTAGGAATCTTCAGCTGGAATCCATGCAGACTTTTTCCTCTTCCTCTGCTGAAATCACTGTTAGCCAGTCAGCTAACTGATTAACTAACAAGTTAAATATAAGTATATTTAAAAGCCCTGTTGCAAGAAAATACAAAACTGAAAACAGCAAAATATAAATGACTCTGTCACCATGATTACATTTCAACAAATGTTGGTGATTTGAGATCATTTATAGCGGAGATAATTTAACTAAAACAGTTTGACTAAAAAACAAACAACATTCAAAGTAGACGATTAAAATAAAATAAAGTATGTTTCCCTTTTCTATAATCAACACTGCCAGGGCTTCCCTGTTGGAGGGTTACCAATATTACTAACAGGATGCAAAATGCTTTAAAGTTAGGGAAAACAGTCTGTTCTGTGCTCCAGAGGCTCAGCTTCTCTCAACTCACAAAGAGCACATGGCCTTCCGTAAAGTAGTTGCCCCGATTGCTTGTCCTCATGGAGTCTGACACCAGCATCAAGGGTATGAAGTTTTGGAGTATACCCAAAATATTCCCAATTTCCAATGCACACCCAATTCCAAAAACTTCTAGATGTGGAGTGCTAAATCATCCTAGCAACACTGACCCAGAGACCCTTTGACCTCCACAGAACCTTTGACCCCCACACCCGTTCCTATTGTTACCTTAGTTGTCCCCCATAATTAGTTGCATCCCGGGTCCAGTAGCTCCTTCTCTTAGGCTGGGGAAGGGGCTTTTAATTGTGAGCAGGCTTGCAGCCACGCACTTCCTGGAGCCCAATAGGAACAATGACCCAGACACATCACTCCCCAGCCTACCCAATAGAGCCACCTGCCTAGCCCTCCCCAATAGATCTCTTTAAGAGGTATCTCTCTATTAGGCATGTGGGTTGTATAGGTACCCTCTACTAGCAGGGCCTCTGGATTTAATTGGGAGTGTTCCAGTTGGGAAGATCTTGGATGCTGCAATCCAGTGTTGGATACTACAACTCCTATGACGCATTGAGAAGAGACAGAGAAACTTCCACTTCCAGGGAATACAGAGAAATCATGTGGTGGGCTCCATCTTAGAGGGGAGCTGAGATTGCTTTGTGGAGCTCTGTCCCAGGCAGGAGCTGCAGCCAGAAATCCAGAAGCTGCTGCTGCGAGTCTGCTGGGGCTTTGACCAAGCAGGGAGCCTCAGAAGCTGTTGGTAGGCTTCATTGCAGTTAGGGCACAGAATGTTGCTGTGCCCAGAATTCACTTGAAGGGGGCCTGCAGTGAAGGCAGCGTGAGCAACCACCACCTTTGTAGTTTGGTAAAGAGCTTAAAAGAGAAGCGTGATAGCAAAGAGACTGTAAGGGGTTGCCTGTGTCTGAGAAGAGACGAAGTGGTCTAATTGTCTACAGAATCCAGAGTTATTGACCTGATCTTCAGAGCTGTTGTGCAGCTTGGAATGATCCTGAGTTAGATTCGCTCTTCCCCCCTTGTTGTTTTGGCTGGAGTGTTTTACTGCATCAGTGGACCACTGTGCCCAACTTCAAGCACACTCACGCAAGCAAACATCTCTGAATTTCAAGAGTTCTAGGAGTGCACACTCAAGGATGGTGTAAAGGGTGACAGTATGAATGCTAGTCGGTTAAGTTTTCTTTACCACTGCAAACTGCATTTATTAATTGATTTATTGAAGAGCCCCCTGCTGATTTAAATTGCTTGTGACATTTTAATTAATCTCAGTGTGGTATATAATGTTTTCTTAAATTGTTAAGTAAAGGTGTGTTAATGTTAATCTAAGGGTATAATGGACACATATTATTTATAATTGGTACTTCTGAGTTTAGTTCTTCATAGATTAGTTGAGGTTTACTCCTGGAGACTTCCAAGGCACGTCATTGAATGTGTACAGCCAAGTGGATGCACAGCCCAGATTAATTTTCTTTACAAGTAAAAGGTCTGCAGCAGAGGGTTGAATAGAAAATTTCCACTTATCCAACATTACCAATGTGATACTCAGAATCTCCTTTACTGTCAATCACATCAGGCGCCCGAGGACAAAGGTGAGTGTTGCCTGCTCCTGAGTAACCCAGGGAGAGGAAAGGGTGTTTGTGTGTGTGTGTGTGTCTGTCTGTCTGTCTGTCTATCTGTCTTTAAATAGATTTGTGCCAAATGTGGTTTATACTGACATGTTATTTATTGCTTGTCAGGCAGTGTTTGTCTTGGGGTTCATTTACTGATTTAGTACATACTACATGACTATGAGTGCTAGAAAACAAGGCTAATGTTAAGGCATGTGTAGGAAGGCACCCCGGCCTGCCCCGGGATGGGGAGGCGAAGGAGGGCCACAGCCAATCGGCCAGCAGGAGGGCTGGCCAGATAAACCTGCCCAGCAACAGGCCAGGATTGGTCCAGCGGCCCGGGCTGCCCGTCAGCCCTTCAGGCCGGCCCGGATAGGACCACCGTGGACGGCCAACCAGGCGCCGAGGGGCGGGACTTCCCCCGGAAGGGGAAGTATAAAAGCCAGGCCCCTGGGCTCAGCGAGGGGCAGGCAGCAGTGGGAAGCAGACCTGCCACCCAGGGCTCTGGCCAGGGAAGGCAACGGCTATGACCCCGGGCCAAAGCCCCGGCGTAAACCCCGGGACTGGATAGGGCTGCCGGTGATTGGGACTGGCCGTCGAGACCTCCGAGGGGGCTGACACCCCCTGAACCCCAAGCCTGGCTGGAGGGGCTCGGTCCGCCCCAGTGGGTCCCACCGCCCGAGGCGGGGCTAGACCTGGAGGAGCTGCCAGCCGCCGACCCCCCGGAAGCTGGGGCCGACCTTGAGGAGCTGCCTGAGGCCGGACCCCCCGACAAGCCCCTGGATCTCGAGGAGCTGCCGGATGCTGAGGACTTGCCCCTGTTTCCGCCTACGGACGCCGATGGATGGGTGAGCCTGCTGTGGGTCGTGCACCCCGCCCCCGGGTGGCTCGGGGTCAGCTCCTGGGAGGACGGGGAGGAAGTGGCCCAGGGGCAGCCAGGCCTACTGGCTAGAGAAGGGGCACAGGCCCCGCGGCGTGTTGCGGCCGGATCCCTGCCGCACCAGTGGTACTAACGGTGCCACTGGTAGGGCCCTGGGCTGGGACGCAGTGGAGAGGGGTGGGCCTGTGTCCCCCTCCCCCCTCCTTTACCCGCACTTGCCCCAGCGAGCAAGCGAGAGAGAGAGACTCCTAAACCGCCGGCCAGACGGCTGGGAGCCGCCCGTCTCAGCCTGCCCTGCTGCCCAGGGAGCAGGCCGCTTGAACTGCTTGTTTGC
>ML675618.1:48595378-48712276 GCA_007922155.1 Mesoclemmys tuberculata | reverse complement strand
TTGTTTGCCTGCCCTGCTGCCCAGGGAGCAGGCCGCTTGAACTGCTTTGTTGCCTGCCGGCCCTTGTCCAAGGGACCGGGCGCTTGAACTGCTTTGTTGCCTGCTCGCCCGCCCTGCCAGGGGGCCGGGCCTAGAGACCGACCAGTCACTAATTCCCCTTCTATTGAGGAAGAGTCCAGGACCTTCCCCCAGCGGTTGGGCCCACCGGAAGGGCCGCCGCGATCAGCGCGGCACAACCGCCGTCCAACAGCATGTTATAGAGCTAATGAATCAGAATGGTCTGGAAGCTGGGTAGCCCTATCTATGAGATTCAGAATATGACAGAACTGCTTTTTTTATTATTCTTGGTGGAATTGATATTTTATCAAATTTATTTATATTTTGACCTAGTAAAAACAAAGCTTAAAACTCCTCTTTACAAACTTGTATCAAAATAATGAAGATTAAGATTGCTCTCCTATGTGCAAATGTGCATATGGGTATATTAGAACAGGGTAACCAGACATCCTGATGTTATCAGGACTGTCCCATTAATAGGGACTTTGTCTTATGTTGGACTATGTTACCCCCCTCCCTCCATCCAAATTTTTCACTCTTGCTATCTGGTCATCCTATATTAGAAAGAGACTATGAGTGAGATTTTCACCCATGTCCTGGTCCCTTTATTCCAGGTAAAGGGGTGTCAGAGTGATGTAGATGGGTTTAAAAACCTGGAACCAGCCACGGGAAAATTGCCCTGACAAACAAAATGAGGTAGAAAGCTACAGAATATCTACCAAGGATCCCCTTACAAACCCTGACATCAAGGGCATGCTTGGGATGAGGCTGCAGGACACAGCACTGCAGAGATTCTGAGCAGTGCTGCAGCTAATAGGACAGCCCTGGGAAGCTGCTGTAACTTGCAGAGCCCCCTCAGGTCTGAATTATGCCTGTAGCCACTCCAGTTCCTGGAATAACCCAGAATCAGGAGGACACAAAGATGCCTCTCCTTCTCCTTGGGCTGTGATTTCTGTGCTGTACTTCTTTGAGGCACCGCACATCATCGCTGTGTGTGTGTGTGAGAGAGAGACATAATGTTTTTGTTTGGAAGGAAGGGGAGATGTGTTTAGATTATGTTATTAATTATTTGATCAGACAACCCCAATATTAAATTTGATATTATTTGAGTTATTAGAAGTAATAATAAGATTACTAATAATTATAATTTGTGAAGTGCTGATAAAGTACAAGTCACAAAAATCTAAAAGACAAACAAGCTCCCAAAAATCTAGGAAACAAAGAGCAGTCAAAATGGATTCCAAAATTTTGATTAGTGAATGAACATAGATTTTTCTTTTCGCCTTATGGAAATCCTCACAGAAGTTGAAGCTAGACAAATAAGGTGCAGATTTTTAACAGTGAGGGCAACCATTAGAATATTTTACCAAGGGCTTCTCCATCACTGGACATTTTAAAATCATGACTGGATGTTTGTCTTAAAGGTAGTCTTTAGTTCGAACAGGAATCAATTCAGGGAAGTACTATGGCCTGTTTTATTCAGTAGGTCAGGCTGATGATTCCCTTCTGGCCTTGGGAATCTATGAATCTATGAAAGAAAAAAAGAACGTTTCTGTAGAATTTTGAACCAACATATAGAATCCCATAGTAGGAATATCAATATCTCGTACATTTTGTAGGTTGTTTAAAAATTTATGTTGAAAGAATTTTAATGTTTTCTACATTTTCTACCTATTGTTTGGGTGATCTGAGCAATTCTTACACAATCTTTTTTGATCCATCCCTATCCTCAGGAGGGCATAATAGGTCAGGGGAGGCCACTGGACATCTGGAACATGATGGCCTCGCCTCTTCCTTCTCCACTCCACCCCAGAGCTCCAGAGATTTGGTCACCAGCTGGGCACCTCAGGGGACCAAGGCTGCTCCAGGCACCAGTCGGGCTGGTCAGTGAGAGCAGAAGGAGGTGGCAGAAGGAACGGGGAAGGGCTTGAGGCAGAAGAGGCAGAGCAGAAGGCTAGCCTCCTTCAAGGTGTCGGAGGTGCATGCACACCTCATGCTTATTCTCCAGTTAAATAATACAGGCCTCTTGTGTAAGGGGAGTTTTCCAAAACCAACTCGCGTCACCCTTAACATAAAATCATAGTGCAGAGGCTGAGATTGGAAGGGGAGTTATTTTCTGGGTGAGCATATGAATAAAGATAAATTGAGGGGCGCCATTTATCAGAAATCAATTGGCAAAAATAATCTCTATGCTGAGAGTTTCCATGCATCAGCAATGAAGAAAGGCCTTCCCTTTATTCAAAATTTAAGTGTGAAAATAATTTATAACACTGATGAAAATAAACATGATGAATGAACTTCCTTTGACATAGTTCCAAAGGGACGTGGAGGGAAAACATAATTCAGGGGAAGGAGAGAGTGGAAAAAACAAAGGACACTGCTTTGTAATTTTATAATATATACATATATATAACAGAATAGTATGACCTATGCACATATATTTCTAACCAGAAAGCACCCTGAGAATTAGGAATACATTTTCAGCCTCCACCTATTCATATCCAAAATTGCATGAGCAACTTTACCACACATTACAGGTGAAAACAACTGTGAGTGCCTTGGACATGTGTGTGTTACAGGAGCAGATGGCCCTTTAGGAGGGTGATGTAGAGCCCTGCTATGTGACTAATCAGCTGCCTCCTGGCTGATATGATAAAAGGCCAACAGGCAGCTGACTTAAGATCAGCAGAGAGTATTTTTTTCCAAGAAATCCTGAAACAGAATAAGGGACCAGAATGGGGGGGTTCCCACACCAGGTAAGGTAGATTTCTGACTGGGGGATCCCTAATGTGTAGGTGGCAATAGAAGCCCTCTAAGGCAGAGGCCATAGGAGTAGCCAGGTGATAGGATTTGGTTTACCTGTCTTAAAGAATGTGGAACTGTGTTTATGTTTGAATAATAAGTGCATACCTGGGAAAAGGGAAGGGCATATTGATAGGAGCATCCTGGATGCAGCTGGATGGTGTTTTGGCCTGCCAGCTTATATGGAAGTGGGGGAATGGAGTCAGAGGCCTGTCCAATGCTGAGTACAGGGAGACCCAGCTAAGGTGTATCTGTTAAGAATTTGCATCTGTAGTTAAATCTGGTTGTACTTGATCCATTAGTAATAGTAGTAGAGTTGGTAGCTGATAGCCTGCTTGTCAGTCTTCCAGTCAGCAGCAGGTGAATATATTTATCTCTTCACTTTGTTTCTGAGCCAAACATAATAACAGGTGAAAGGTAACATCTCACATGAAACCAGTGGATTCTACTGAGCTTAGGATATTGGGGAAAGGAAGAAGGGAAATATTGCACATACAGAGCATCACTATGTGGAACCAACATTAAAGAAATATTATAGTAACTGTCACCGTGACAACCACAAATGCAGTAACTTCTTCCTTACCATATCTAACACCAGATTATCACTGAGGCATATAGATATTTTGTCTACACACGGACACATTTCCATAATCCAATAGATATCATGAGGACCCTTTAGTAAGCATATGAGTGAAAAGCTAGTGGTGATTCTTTCAGAAAAATGGCTCCGTTCTTTACTCGCCATCCCTGTTATGAATCATTCACTGAGAAAAAGCCCACCCTGTGAGGTGTTCTAACTTCTTGTTTTATACTGTTTTCTGGTGGTTAGATGATAGTTTAAAGGCACTGGCTCAAGGGAATCCACACCACCTGCACCTCTTGCTATATCGTTGCCTTGAGTGCTGGGGCTGAGTGCTAGGTGAGTCTGCTGCTGCACCTTTTTACTATGCAACACTATGCATTTTGACCTTTATCCAAAGCCCACTGAAGTGACTGTTCTTGGTCAGGCTGTTATCCCCCCACCTGTCAAATTCTATTGGCCTTGACTGTGTGGAACTTGGCCTTTCAACTCTCTATTCCCTTTTTCCTCATCCCTCGCTAGGAATTCTGGTGCTGTTCTCTGTGCTTTTGTCTGTGCCAGAGTCTGCTCTTTGCACATCACAAATACAAGGATTAACTTGTTCCTGGCCCCTGTACAGAAGCACAAAGGGGTGGAAGGAAAGGAAGGCTCATTGCTCATTGCAAAAGCTATCTCCTCATGTGAAATTTCTCCGCGGTGCCTTCAAGCTGCTTCACTTGAAGGGGCATTTTCAAGTTTGGTAACACAAGAGATCCAAATCTTGACTGCCAGTCAGGTAAAAGTTTATTACAGTCTGTTGATAGACATTCATCCATTTGTTCCTGAAGGGAAAAGCTCTGTTTGGGAATGTGCATTTGAGTGTGTGCCTGATGAATGGAGGGGGGCCTTGTTAGTACACGAGGTGCACATGTTGCTCTGGGTGTTTGTGACTGCTAGGAAAAAGACCATGGTTCTAATAGTACATGCATACACGTCTTGTTGGAAATCCTGCCGGCTTCCTAACTGTAGTCTACTGAAGAAAGAGGAAGATTGTTCCCCTGGCAAATACTTGTTCCAGTGAGTCTTTTCTTAACAAGAAACACACATTAAAAGCAACTGTGGCATAACACACAGTAATGTTCAGCATGTCAGACCTCCACCTGCACAAAGGATAGCGGGGGTTCTTGTAGTGTGGGTACCAGGGTAAGGTGGCCACTGCCGCATCCCCAGAATACTGATACTTTCAGGAGCAGAGGATGCCATTTTGAAGTGTGGCCTGCCCTGGCCAACATGACCTTGTACACATGGGATGTATGAGGTCATGCCAATGAGGGTGCAGAAGAGTGCTCTTCAGAGTGATATCCCTCATCCATGAAACTGGGCAAAAGCATGTCGAGTCTTGTCTCAGTACTGGACAGGGGACAAAGCTTAGAAAATAAGACTATCCTGCTTATTACCAGACAGATGGCCTGCCTATACCAGGCGGGACTAAGATAGGACTAAGTCTGGGTCTGGAGAGCAGCCAGGAATAATAATTAAAGATTTATAATATTAAGAAGTGGCAGAACTACTTAGCAGTATGTTAAAATACAGACTGGCTTAAAGCCTAAAAGAAAACATGACTGAAATTAAAGGCAAACTATTGAATCTCTATTTTCAAAAGTATTGGTCTGCTGGACCAGAGTGACAAATTCTAATGAAAGTCCTTAATGATTTTACAGTGGGACAAATCATCTGTGAAAGTAAGGTGGTTATAAAAGACACTTACAGTGCAGTATGAATGCTAAATGAAATCAGACATCCTTATAATCAACATCAGTAACAGTACCATAACTAATTTAACTGCTTCAGAGAGCAACCTAATAAATCGTACCAAAAGAGAGAATCCATGGCCTCAGAAATGTTGATTTTTAATATATATTTAGTTTCATTGCTGAGTAAAATGCTTACACAAGTAACATGAAGCCATTTACTAAAAGAAGCTAATCCCATTTGTAGTAATTCCTTTCTCCCTTCCGGGCAAAACACCCTTGACAAAAAAATAGGGGATGATTTTCCATAGATTTAATTAGGGCGATGTACAAAACAAAAGGCAAGAAAATCTTAATCTTTATTCACAAATCATCTCTTGAATGCCAAAGTCCAAAATCCTATCAAAGCATTTACAAGATTATATGTATAAGGGATGGAGGAACCATGCAAAATAATGGCATGGAAAAGAAATGGTGAGGGATAAAGTGTATGGGAGACTGTCTTTTTGTTCGTGTTTGTACAGCTCCAAGCAGAGTGGGTGCTAGGCATAATAAAAATCAATGGAAATAGCATTGGGAAGGGGAATATTTAAGAGGAATAAGAAATAGCTTAAGCGGGATCAGATATTTTTAATCATGTCCCATGACCAGGGTTTGCTCCTTATTTTTATCCAGTAGACAATGCATATATTCTGGCTTCCAAAATGCACTTTTCAGTATTATAGCTCCCTGTAAACTTGACAGGATGCAATATGCTGACTTCAGTTTCCTCCAGGAGGAAAGACCATTGTTTTTTTCTCAGGTCTGGAAAAGAACATGATTCCTGCACACCTCCTTTTCCCTGTATTTTAAAATCGTGCTCTTCTTTCTCGCAGTTGTCAATATCTGCTCCCTTTCAGGTCTAGATTTAAAATACTGTATTGACAAAGTGCTTACATGAAGACACTCCTACACCGACACACAAGCTTCTCCTGTATGTCTCTCCTGTCTGTTGCTCAGGGCTACTTCTGTCCCACCCCTTATTCAGACTCATCTCGGAAGTCACAATCTAGCCATAAAAGTTAAATTTTATGCACTAAGATAAATGAATACTGTGTTAGACTTTACCATCCTATTAAGCAAATAACATGTTTTCCATCTACTTATTTCTTCATTCACTCCTTTGCTCACTCAGTGTTCTCTTAAAACCAATTGTTGTTCACTGTACAAATGCAGTAAATTGGTCAAGTTTTGCATCGCTCGCTGATACCATTACTTCCAGTTTCTTTACTTCTTGAAATGTTACTTCTAAAGCAGCTGAGAATTCATCTGATTAAACTGATGATGCTAGAGTTTGGCTTTCTGAGGGAGGTAGGCAGTGCCTGGCAACAGTCCAGGGCTCGGCAAAGAAACCCCTCATAACAAATACATCTCATCATTCTCTTTTCAATTTTGTCTTTTACTGAATTTGTATCAATAACTTGTGCCTCTAATTAGCTCCCATATTGTATCAAATAAAACAATTTGGACAGCTTTGTCAGGCAAAATCTTGTCATCAAAACAAATTTCTCAAATATAGGTCCTTGTTCTCAGCTCAGGAATTATATCTTGCCCAGTTTCATCGCCTTTGTCTTTAATGCTGTGTGCTGTTGATCAGCATAGAGCCTTCTCTCCTTTCCCTGGGATTAATCACCCAAGGACTTAATAATATTTCAGCATTGACACCTTCTATTTTAGGACTTTATCTGGCCCCCATTACTGTGGTATCTGAGTGCCTCACAATCTTCAGTTTATTTAGCCTCAAAATGCCCTTCTGGTCTAGGGAGGTGTTATTATGCCCAGTTTACAAATGAGGAATTGATTGAAGGGAGGCTGAAGAACAGATTTTAAAGGTAATTAGGCTCCTAAAGATAGGTGCCTAGTACCTAACTACTATTGAAAACATTTAGTCACAGCCACATAGGTAGTGTAAGACAGAGCAGAGAAATTGAACTTGAATCACCTACATGCGGGGGTATTGCATTAAGCACTGGACTAGATTTCCTCTTCTGTTAGCCTGAAGTGTTTGGAAGCTAGGTTCCAAAACTACAATCCATTGGTGATCTCCCAGAAAACACCATCGTAGCCACTATGGATGTAGAAGCTCTCTACACCAACATTCCACACAAAGATGGACTACAAGCCATCAGGAACATTTTCCCTGATGATGATATGGCACCTGATAGGTGAACTTTGTGACTTTGTCCTGATCCACAACTACTTCAGATTTGGAGCCAATCTATACCTTCAAGTCAGTGGTACAGCCATGGGCACCCACATGGCCCTACAGTATGTCAACATTTTTATGGCTGACCTAGAACACCGCTTCCCCAAAACACGTCCCCAAGCACCTCTTCTTTATCTATGCTACACTGATGACATTTTCATCATCTGGACCCACGAGAAAGAGTTCCTCAAAGAATTCCACCCAGATTTCAATAATTTTCACCCCAGCATCAACCTCAGCCTGGACCAGTCCACACAAGAAATCTACTTCCTGGACACTACAATACAAATAAAGGATGGTCATATTAATACCACCCTATACCAAAAACCAGCTGACCACAATACATATCTTCATTCCTCCAGCTTCCACCTGGAAACATTACAGGATCCATTGTCTACAGCCAAGCCCTAAGATACAACCGAATTTGCTCCAATCCCTCAGACAGAGACCAACAGATACAGGATCTCCATAAAAAATTTTTAAAACTATAATACCCACCTGCAGAGGTGAAGAGACAAATTGACAGAACCAGATGGGTTCTCAGAAGTCACCTACTACAGGACAGACCCAACACAGAAAACAACAGAATACCACTGGCCATCACCAGCCCCCAGCTAAAATCTCTCTAACACATCATTAAGGATCTACAACCTATCCTAGCAGATAATCTCTCACTCACTCAAGCTGTGGGAGGCAGACCTATCCTTGCTTACAGATAGCCCCCCAACTGAAGCAAATTGTCACCAGCAACCATACACCAAAGAACGAGAACATTAACCCAGGAACCTATCCCTGCAAGAAACCCTGTTGCCAACTCTGCCCACACATCGACTCTAGCGACCCCATCACAGGTCCTTACTACATCAGCCACACCATAAGGAGCTCATTCACCTGCACATCTGCTAATATAATATATGCCATCATGTGCCAGCAATGCCCCTCTGCCATGTACATTGGCCAAACCGGACTCTCACTACTCAAAAGAATAAATGGACACAAATCAGACATAAAAAATGGTAACATCCATAAATCAGTAGGAGAGCACTTCAATCTCCCAGGACAATCTGTAGCTGACTTGAAAGTTGCCATACTTCTACAAAAAAACTTCAAAAACAGACTTCAGTGAGAAACTGCAGAGCTGGAACTCATCTGCAAACTTGACACAATCAAACTGGGTCTGAATAAGGACTTGGAATGGTTATCTCATTACAAGAAGTAATTGTCACTGTTCACACATTCTCACCTTCTAATCAATGGTTGTGAATAGGCCTCATCTATTCTAACTGAATGGACTTTCTTTACACCTACTCTCCCCATTGTTGTTTCTTACCCTTGGATGTATATATATACCTCGTATCTGATTTCCATTTCATGCATCTGACGACGTGGGTTGCAGCCCACAAAAGCTCATGCCTGCAGAAATGTGTTAGTCTTTAAAGTGCTACAGGACTCTCATTGGTTTTTTTTAGGTTCTATATGTGCATCTCCTTATATCACTAAATGACATTGCAGAACAGTTTTCTTTGATTTAGTTCAGCAAATTATTCATTGTGACTAATATTCAGCAAATTCTAGCTTTTTCATCTTTGTGAATTATCTGAAAAATGCTTATACTTTTCACTGATGTATTCATTATTTTAAATTACTCACCAAATAATTTTAGAGATTAATTCTTGATCTGCTGTTTAGTTTTGATTATACATCACATTCATATGATAGTTCTGTTTCCTAATTAGCTAAGCATAACTCTTACAGCTAGATTCAGATACACGTATATCATTGTGTTTCACCTTCTTTCACAAATGGTGGGACCTTCAGTGAGACCATTCACAGACTCTAAGAATCTAAGAACATAAAAACATAAGAACAACCATACTGGGTCAGACAAATGGTCCATCTAGCCCATTATTCTGTCTTCCAACAGTGGCCAAACCAGGTGCTTCAGAGAGAATAAATATAGGAGGTAATCATCAAGTGGCCCATCCCACCAGTCATTCTCAGTGGCTGGCAAACACTAATCCCTGCCTATCCTGACTAATAACCATTGATGGACCTATCCTTCATGAACTTATCTAGTTCTTTTTTGAACCATGCAAGGAGTTCCACAGGACTGTGTTTTAGGTGAAGAAATAATTCCTTTTGTTCATTTTTAACTTGCTGCCTATTAATTTCATTTGGTGACCACTAGTTTTTGTATTATGAAAGAAGTGAATAATAGTTCCTTTTTTACTTCCTGCATGCCTGTCATGATTTTATAGACTTCTATCATGTCACATCTTTAGTCATCTCTTTTCCAAGCTGAAAAGTCTCAGTTTTATTAATTTCTCCACATATGGAAGCTTTTATATACCTCTAATCACTTTAGTTGCCCTTTTCTGTACCTTTCCCAATTCCTCTCTGTCCTTTAGAATCAGGTTGGTGGTGTACATGCTTGAAATTTTACTTCCAAATTCATGCATTTATATTCACTTAAGATGTGTTGTGTGAACATTTCTGATAGAGTGGGAAGCAAACACAAAGGCGTTCAAAAACAGCTTGAAGTGAATTCAGCATGTTTATTGGAGTGGATATTGTGAAAATTGTTTGAATATGCTTGTTTGGCTCAAGCGAAAAATGCTACCTTTGGTAACAGTTTAAGATAATTACATTGGTTATATAACCATTTTCTGTCATTTATGTTTGAGTTATTTATTTTTCTGTGTACAAGTTTTTGTAACTTAAGCGTAAGAGAATTTGAGAGCATTTTCTGTATAATTTCAAGGCAGGAGAAACACAGCGTGAGTTCAGCAAGATGACTGGAAAAAAAGGGAGGAATACTATTTAAGAAACAATCAGAATAATCAGCTAAATATCCTTTTTTTTGTGGTTGGAGGAAGCACAGCTATGGTTTGAGGATTCTAGACCTAGCAGTGCTAGACAGAGTTTGAGAGCTATAAAGAAAACTCATAAAATAAAATATTTATATTTATTACAAATATGCAAATTGGGCCAACCTGGTTTGAATTTTGTAACTAAAGTTTTGATTCAGCAAAGTACATAAATACATGCACTAGCTCATGGTGGGCACTAATGATACTGCCTGATCTCACCCTGAGCAGATCAGCAGTGACTACAGGGCTCTGGGAGCTAAGTTGACGGAGTAAGAGACACAAGTTATGTTCATATCCATCCTCCCAGTTGAGGGTGATGGCCCAGGCAGGGGCACGCACATCCTGGAGATGAAGTGTGGCTGCTCAGACTGTTTCTGATTGAAGGCTTCAGCTTCATTGACCATGAGGTTCTGTTCCAGGAAGTAAGTCTGCTGGGAAGAAATGGGGTACCCCTGACCAAGAATGAGAAAAGCATCTTCATGCACCAACTTGCCAATCTAGTGAGGGGGGCTTTAAACTAGGTTCAGAGGGGGCAGGTGACAAAAGCCCACAGGTAAGTGTAAAAAAAGGGGCCTCAACAAAGGTTTAGATGTTGTAGAAGACATGGAAAATTACAATAGGATTCAAGGGACAACAAGAGGAAAATCAATGGGCAAATCTATTCAACATCTTAGATGTTTATACACAAATGTAAAGAATATGGGTAATATATAGGAGATACATAAGCCAAATAATTACTTAAGCACCACAAAGACTTTGTGGGATAAGTTTCATGACTGGAATATTGATATAGAAGGGTGTAGTTTATTCAGGAAGGACAGTCAGAGTAAAAAGGGAGAAGATGTTGCGTTATACATCAAGAATGTATACACTTGTTCTGAGGTCTAGGAGAAGGTGGGAGGTAGACCAGTTGAGAGTCTTTTTGGGTAAAGAAAAGGGAGGGAGGAATAGGAGTGATAGTAGGGAAGGGTTTTCCTACAAAACATGAAATTAAGAAGAGGAGGTGGATGAGGCATTTTCAAACACAAGACCTGATAGTAATGGGAGACTAACTACGCAGACATCTGTTGGAATTGTAATACAGCAAAATGCAAAGTTTCCAGTATGTTCTCGGAAATGTATTGGGGACAACTTTTTATTCCACAAAAATTGGAGCAAATAGCCATGGGAACATCCATTTTAGACTTGATTCTGATCAATAGCGAGGAATTGGTAGTGAGTCTGAAGGTTAGAAGGCAATTTGGGTGAAAGTGATCATGAAATGATAGATTTCATGATTTTAAAGAAAGGAAGGAGTAATAGCAGCAGAGTATAGACAATAGACTTCAAAAAAGCAGACTTTAACAAACACATGGAACTGGTAGGTAAGGTCTCATGGGAAGGAAATCTAAGAGAAAAAAAGAGTCTAGGAGAGTTGGCAGTTTCATAAGGAAACAATATTAAAGGCACAAGTGCAAATTTTCCTGATGTGAAGTCAGAATAGAAAGAATAGGAAGAAGCCAATATGGCTCCATCAGGGCCATTTAATGATCTGAAGATCAAAAAGGAGTCCTGCAAAACGTGGAAACATGGACAAATTGATCAGGAGACATACAAAAGAATCACACATAGGTACAAAGTCAGAGAGCTTAAGGCACAAAATGAGTTATACCTAGCAAAGGACATAAACTATAATAAGAAGAGGTTCATTAAATATATCAGAAGCAAGACGAAAGAAAGTGTAAGTCCTCTACTTAGCAGCGAAGGAGAGCTAATAACTGATGACGACATCAAGAAAGTTGAAGTGTTTAGTTGAATACATCTATCCTACCTAAATATTCTTTAACTTTTACTTTCCCTATTTTAGCATGCATTCTTTCCCCCTTGTTGCTAATATTATTTGTGTTCAGTATCTGGTCACCATTAATCTTTTTAGTGAAGTCTGAAGCAAACTAAGCACTATTCAGGGCCTGATGGAATTCATGATAGGGTACTTGAAGAGCTTGCTGAAGCAGTCACAGAACCATTAGAAAATAGCAATTATCTTTGAGAACTCCAAGAGCACAGGAGAGGTCACAGGAGAATGAAGAAGGCCAAACATAGTACCTATATTTACAAAGGGGAACAAATTTGACCCAGGGAATTATAGACCAATTAGCCTAACTTTGATACCTGGAAAAATATTGGAACAAATTAATAAGCAATCAGTTTGTAAGCACATGGAGGATAATAGGATTATAAGGAATAGCCAGCATGGATTTGTGAAGAACAAATCAGGCCAAACCAACCTAATTTCCTTCTTTGACAGGAAAACTGGGTCTAGTGGACAGGGAGAAGCAGTAGCTGTGCTATATCTTGATTTTATTAAGACTTTTGACATAGACCCACATGACATTCTCATAAGCAAACTAGGGAAATGTGACCTAGTCTAAATTTCTATAAAGTGGGTGCAGAACTGTTTGAATGACCCTACTGAAAGGGTAGTTATCAATAGTTCATTGTCAGACTGGGAGGGCATATATAATGAGGTTTCACAGGGGTCAGTATTGGGTCGAGTACTATTCAATATTTTCATTAGTGACTTGGATAACAGAGTGGAAAATACGGTTATAAAATTTGCAGAAGATGCCAAGACAGGATGGGTTACAAGCACTTCGGAGGACAGTAGTAGAATTGAAAATGACCTTGAAAAATTGGGGAATTGATCTGAAATCAACAAGATAAAATTCACTAAAAACATGAAAAGTACTGCATTTAGGATGGAAAAGTCAATGCACAACTACAAAATGAGGAATAATTGGCTACACGGTATTATTGCTGAAAAGTATCAGGCTTATAGTGAATCACAAATTGAACATGAATTAACAACATGATTCTGCAAAAAAAGGCTAATATCATTCTGGGGTGTGTTAACAAGAATGTTGTATGAAAGACACAGGAAGTAATTGTCCCACTCTACGCAGCATGAATGAAGCCTCAGCTGGCATACTGTGTCCAGTTCTGGGTACCACACTTTAGGAAAGATGTTAACAAATTGGAGAGAGTCCAGAGTAAAGGAACAAAAATGATAAAAGGTAAAATAAACCTGACTTCTGAGGAAAGGTTAAAAAACTGGGTATGTTTAGTCTTGAGAAAAGAAGACTGAGGGAGAGATCTGATAACAGTTTTCAAATATGTTAAAGGCAGTTGTAAAAGAGGATAGTGATTATTTGTTCTCCATGTCCACTGAAGGTAGGACAAAAAGTAATGGACTTAATCTGCAGCAAGGGAGATTTAGGTTAGGTATTAGGAAAAACTTTCTCTGTAAGGGTAGTTAAGCTCTGGAATATGCATCTAAGGAAGGTTGTAGAATCCTCATCACTGGAGATTTTTAAAAACAGGTTGAATAAATACTTGACAGGGATGATCTAGGTAGGGGCTGAACTTGATGACTTCTTGTGGTCCCTTTAAGCCCTATATGATTCTGTGATAATTTTCAGCACAGGAATAGTTCCATCAAAAGTCTTTTTCATGCTGATGCTATTTTTAAAGCTCAAAGTCTGTGGTTGTTGGATGTATGTATATTTACACATGATGAAAAAGGCTTGCTAGTACCAGCTTCATTCCAAGAAAAGCTTCTTATACCTGCATAACACCTGGTGCATTACTCTCTACTGTAGAGGGATTACTAATAACTGCAGCAAATTACTTTATTTCTAATGACTTTGTCATTATTACAAGTCACTTGGAAAGTGTTGCACTCAGAAGGGGTATTTTGTTGTAATTAACTAATGATAAATGTGTTTGGAACCAGCAATTAAATCCTGAACCTAGAAGAAACAGGTACAAATATCATAATATAGGCCATCTTTCTTAAATAGGCATGAGGGAGTCATCATTGTTTTAGACTGACTGGGGCAGAGTTGCTTTTGCCAAACTCTGTCACATTTGTTGGTAGACAATAGTGAGAAAGAGATATAAACATTTATTATTGTTTAGTAGTGTTCAATGGAACGTGTTCAACTCAGTGTGATTCCATGGAAAAATAAGTCCAAATAAGAATATAGAAATTGCATAAATATCAGGCAAGGGGTCTCTAGATAGTTAACAGAAAGGTAAAGGTAACAGAAAGGTAAAAAACTCCATAATCAGGAATTATGCAACAAAACATAGGTCATTAATGGTTATATGTCCTGAATCATTAAAGTTTATATCCCTTAGACATTTTTATCCTATGTACAGTAACTTAGATTAAATGACTTTAGACAAACATACTCACAGGTCAAACAGTCTCTGAAGTATATGTGCACATTTGCAATACAATGTATTTAAATGTAAAATGTGAATCGAAATTGAAATAATCGAAAAATGTATTTTTTAACTCTGTCCTCATAGCCTCACACAATCTTAACCTAGAGTCCAGAACCCTTCTTACAGCATTAAGATGTATTTTGTACATCAACTATAGAATCTCACCAGTCAACCACCACAGTCCCTACTATAGACCATCCTCCACCATCTAGTATTATCTAACATCTCAGAGTGGCACAGTCTCTCTGATGCTGTTCCCTGTGCAATCTTCTCTATAAAAAGAGCTCTGCAGGATCTTTGTATTGCTTTAATGCACACTAGCTTGCATAGCTTATGAGCACAATAAAGCTTCCAGCTTCCCCCAGATAGCCTTACTCGGTGAGCTTTATGAGCCGCCACAGATCTCTGGCTACCCTGCCTCTCTTTGTTCTGCAGAGCTGTGGAGCACTTCTGATTCCCTAAGTTTTAAATCTGACATTTCACTTCAGTGCAATTTTCAGGTTGCCCATTTCTCCTCCACTTCTGATTGCCCTTCTGATTAAATTTTATGAAGATCCCATTGGGAAATGGGACTTCATTAAGTGCCTGGTGAGCCATACAGATTTTAGAAAGTGAACCACTCTATATCAAGTGATAAATCTGATGTTTGCAGCTAAATCTTTTTATATTTTTAGATCACAAAAATATTTTTTGCTCTTATGACTTTAAGTATCCTGTGCATGTTAACTGCATGTAAATGTTAACTGCATGCAAAATTTGAAGTATTATAGTCAAGTTAATTTTAGCTAGCGGGATCCAAAGAAAGTCTGCCAAAGCACTGTGCACATGCTGAACTTGAAGTCAGCGGGATTACTTGTGTGCTTAAAATTTATGCAATTGCCTAAATGCTTTGCTAGATTGGAGCCTGAATTAAAAATGTTACTTTTAAGCATCCATAACTTAGTTATTGATTTTTTGTGTTTATTAATATCCTTGTTTTCTTAAAGAATAAATATGGGGACAATGTGGAGACAAAAGGATTACAGAGCTGATCCAAAAGGGTCATTGAGACAATTTACGAAAGGTCATAATGGAGTCTCCACCACTGGCAATTTTTAAAATCATAATTAGATGTTTTTCTAAAAGGTCTGCTCCAGGAATTATTTTGGGGAAGTTCTATATTCTGTGTTATACTGGAGGTCAGACTAGATTATCACAATAGTCCCTTGTGGCCATGGAATCTATGATGTCAGTGAGTCTTTCTATAGCCTTTAATATGCTTTGGATCAGACCCTAAGAGTACAGCACAAAATTCCCATCTTGCCTGCAAAATAGTAGTTAGGAGTTTCACAGGGTCCCCTGGAATCCAAAGGCTCTTAAAAAGGCACAAGAGTGATGATATTAGTTAAAGTCCTCTCTGAGGCACTAAGTAGATGCTTTAGAAATAGAATCTACAGTCTTTTGTTAGTATTTGAGGGAAGGTGCTTAGGTTCTGTTGGCAAGATATATGACATACAAATAAAATGCATTATTCTTGCCAAAGAATCCAGTACTTTCTTTAGTGTATTATAAATGCAACATGGTCATTACATTCCTCTGTCATGGATATTTTGGGAAACTGCTCTGTTTTACAAGGCATTCTCGCCTTCTTTGTAACCGCCACTATTTTTTCTCTAACTTATATAGTAAACCCCTACTTAGTACTTCACCATAAAGTTGGCATAGTGCAAATTGCAGGGAAGTGTGCAGGATATGCTGGTAAAACTGGATTCCTTGTTAAGCATTTTAGATTACCAAGATCAGTTACTGATTGTTTGGATTATGACTAGATATGTAAACTGGGATATTAACTATAAAAATATTATTTTTCTCTTATAAATTTGATATCATACTTCAAAATGGCCTTTCCCATTCTTGATGCATTGCTGTATGTCTGACTCAAGCAGAACAGCAATTTTTGTGTGGAAAGATTTTCCGATGACACTACAAAAAGGGCCAAAATGGGCATTTGCAATAAAATGCAGGCTAAAGACATGAATGTGATGTGTGCACGTCTGTACAGCTTAACACTCTTTATACTGAGTTTTCAAATATAACATTACAATTATCCATGTAAAAGAACTGAAAGAATGTGGTAGGAAATAGCTGAGGGAGGTGGATCAGGCAGCAAAGGCCAATGAATGTTATCTCTGCCTTTTGCAGCCTATATGTTCATTATCCTCCCCTTCAAAATGCATGAGCATGGAGAGCAGAGGTGGAGCTGAAGCTCAGCACCTTAATTTACCTTCCAAAAATATACCTGAGTCAGTGAATCTAATCTCACATAGGCTGCATTTTGCCTCATGTTGGGGTGATCTCAGAAAGGGAGGGAGAAGACAATGGTTTAGAAGAAAACCTAGAGGAGGCACAGAATGTTTAGAAGACTTTGATAAGTGACAAAGCTCAGGTAAGTCACTTACTACCACACTTTCAGAACCTTAGTCAGAGTTGTTATCATGGTCCCCGTATGTACAAAGTTCAAATCCTATCCGTTGTATGTTAAAAGTGAGGATTAGCTAATAAATCTGAAGTAAATAATGTATTTTGAAGAGAAATGTTTCTAATGTTCTTAAATTTGGCATGTAATGAGAGAGGCTAGAGGAGGGAATCATGGACTGGAGAACTTTAACATGGGGAAGAGAGTTCACATTATATTTTCCTTCAAATATCCACATACACACACACACACAAACCGTAGGAAAAAAAGCCAAAGGCGATGTGGTAGAGGATTATTGTAGGGATTAGCCAGGGAAATCTTAGTTCACAGGAGCTAAACCTTAAGGAATAGAATGTGACAGTGGTAGAGAAACAATGACAGGAGACATCACTCTGACATCCATGCAGCTTAGAAAATACTGTGAAGAAGAGAATCTGTTTTTAACAATACTTTCCAAACACCTGTCACCAGAATGATGTTTTGAAAGGCAGAAAGCTGCTCATCAGACCAACAGGGAAAGGAGCTGGATAGAAATGAGGGGAGGAAAGTAGAGGCTGCAGGGGAACAGGAGAAGCTGGAGAAGGTCTGATATGGAGAAGTGAGGAAAACACAGAAAGAAAGCACATTAAGGTAAGAAAAATAAATCAGAAGAGTGAAATTAGCAGAGATAATAATTGTAAAGGGCCAAATTCTTCCACTCTTGTTCACATTGAACAATAATACTCAGCAAGTAGTTCCACTGATGAGAGCTACTACTCAGTATGAGGCAGAGTAGCAAAACCTAGCTCAAAGACATTAACTAATGCAAACTAACTTTAGAGTCTATGAGCTTGATTGTCCTTCGGCCTACACACTCAGGTAGGGGTGTATAGAGACCCCATGTGTATTAGCCAGACCTTGAGTCCACGCATGCTAGGGTAAGAAGGTGCTGTATGGTAAGAGCTGCTGTAAACAACTGACACAAGAAGCCATTTGTGGTGCATAACATATTTGACTGGTCCTACAAAAATCAGGAGCTATGCTACATATCATGAGTGTCATTGTAGAGGCTATGTAATTCAAGCTAAGATGGGCCTACTTATAAAATTAGGCTACCAAATATTACTAATAAGAAGGATATTGCAAAAATATGGTGGTGGCTGGAATCTCTTTTTGAAAAGAAGTGATTGCTTCTTTTTGTATCAGACATTTGCTGTTTTCTTCTTTAAGCATGTCTGGTATTTCATCAGGGTAACTGCCTTTCTTATAATTAATGGCCCGTCTTGACTGACCAGTCTCCCTAATGAAATTATCTTCTGTAATTAACTCAACTATACCTCAGTGGCTCTGCATTTTTTTAAGGATATCTTATGATCCTATCTTCTGATGGGTGCCGCCTCAGGTATTATTCAATTTTCATGTCAGCAAATCCCAACCCTCTTTAGTTTGGAAAGGGTGGAACGTTATGACAAACAAGTGCTGGATTATTGATTAAACAAAATCCAGGCAACTAACACCATTTGAACCGAGCAAAAATATGTAGGTATTTCCCCATTTGTTTTTGTTTGGATTTCCTTTGCTTTCTTATGTTATAACCAAAAATGCTTTGAAAACACTAAACTTAAGAGTATAAAGAGGGAAGCCATCCCAGTAGCAAGCACACTTCAAGACTGATAAATCATTCCAGTCATCTCACCCATCTTTCTTCTGAAACTACAGATCCAAACTCTCATAGAAGCTGTTAAGAATGGAAACCACTGCCTCTTGCCTGCATTGGTGAGGAAAATTGCTTTTGCAGCTAATATATACTGAACTTTTGGTTTGGGGGCTCATTTTATAAGTGTAGTAATTAAAGCCTTTCTGTCATTATCGAACGAGTATCGTATAAATTCCTGAATGTGTTTACATCAGATCTCAGTTACTCAGGTAACATCCATCTACTGGAGCTTTATCTATGCTATCTACAGATGATCAGACATAGAACACTCTCATAACACAGTCACTACTGCTTCCCCTCACAGCTGATGGGTAGGGAGCAGGCTGGTATTGGGGAGCGTACTGTGTCTGCCTTTCCGCCAGGGCATCAGCTGGTAACAACACACACAGAGGTCTAATGGCAAAATAAAAAATGTAGCTCTATAGTTTTGGGAGGCCTTACTGATGGTGTCATAAATTATAATCTGCTTTAGCAAGATGATTGTTCCCAGTTAAAAGCCCAGTAAAACATGGTTTTCAAACATATTTCACAGTTTATAAATGTAAAATTATTCTTATCGCATGAATGTTTGGCACAATAGGCTGAGCAACACAGTTACCGTTTCCTTTGGAGATGGTGATTCAGATGCGTTTTTTCAAACTAATTTTCAAGTTTCAGATATTTTTTTTTCTGTTTTTTGCAGCGGTGAGAGGTGAAGGGGGGGTTAGTTTTGGTTTTAATTCGGAAAAGGAAGCCTGCAGAAATATGTAAATTGAATACAAGTATTTAGCATTTTAGGTGAATATTTAGTTTGGTATTGATTTTGTTCACCTAGTGACTAGTTTCCCCAGTTCTGCTTGCTTTCTTTTATGATATATATGGCAAAAATGTGTTTAATTTGCCAAATGTGTGCCCTTGTACTTTTACGGTCATTCTCCCTGTTTTATGCTGAAGTTGAAATCTATTCATAGTAGGATGCCCTCATGAACAGAGATTGTTTGTGCCTCAGATGAGCTTGTGACTGGATGTTTGTTTAAGCAGCAGGTGGTGGCACATTTGTTGAAGCAGACCATTTGTTGTATTATTAAGACAAACAGAGGTGTCTATTCATTACGTGCAAGGTAATTCCAGTTCATGGCTACTGTTCAGATTTTGGCAGCCATCAGTTTTGGATTCAAACTTGTAGCATATGCATTATGGCTCGAAATCCAAAAGAAGAAAAATGATGGAAAATAGGAGCATGTCGGCATCAGTAAGCAGGCTTATTTCACAGGAGCCATAGCTAGCATAGTTTGCCCTTTTTAGCACATTTTCTATCTTCTTTGAAGTCAGCATATTCCCACTTCTGGGATGCATCCTCCACAATTCGGAGGAGGCAGGTGATGTGGAATAGCAGGAGCATGGCAAGCCTAGGTCTATCTTTGTTGTGGTCATTTAGAAGTGGATTTCTTAAGGCCATAGCCAAGCACAGATGTAGAGTTACTGAGAATAACGGCGCAGTTATAATGCAAACTCTAAGAGATATTAGCAGCCAGTCAGAACACAGGGATTTGTACAGTTTATGAAACTACAGTTTTGGTTTAGTAACTGTACAGGATATGGAAACTTTGGCTAAAATCATTAGTGTATAGAACTGTTAGTGAAATCAAGTTTGCCTTTCTGTTAATACTCTCCTCCCCTCCACAAACTTCGTTAATCACTCTGGGCATAATTCATCCCTGATATAAAGCAATGCAACTCCTATGGATTATGCTCTCATTTACTCAGAGTTACTTGAGATTTACACTAATGTAACCAAGATCAGAAACTGTCTGATGGGATGTGAAGAAGGAGGAAAATGAGTGCAAATGGTAAAGGAGTGTAAGAATTTAGTTTCTGGTGGTATACTAAGTGTAATTTAATGTACTATGAAAGTGTATTGAAGCCAATGGAGCTACATCAACTGAGGATCTATCTGGGAGGGCCCAAACCTTCTCTGACAAGCATCAGTTATACACCAGCAAAGTCACTGGAGTTATGGTGAATAAACAGCATAAATGAAAGAACCATAATAGGGGATGTGGAAGGAAATGCTCCTCACAGGAGATCATAAAACAGGGCCCCATCCTTTCTAACTTGGACTCTCCTGAGGGCTGTTTTTCCTGCCCTTTTCTCCCCCTCTGAGAAACTCTACTCAGTCACATAAAGATATAGACACAATATAAAGTGTACCCCAGTTGGGGGAGGTGGCTCTCCCCTTACCCTCAATCTCCAAGGGAGGCCACACCTCCTGATTCCTCCCCCATGTGGGGAATACACAAACAAAAGGAACCATCTCCTGCCTTTAGCAGGGTGAACCCCATTTTCAGGCTTTGGCCCTTATGCAGGTGAATCAGACAAACAGGAAAGTAGTCTTGAGCCTTTCGTAGGGCAAGTAAGCAGTCCTGAGTCCTGGGCCTTAGGCAGTGCGGGCATAACAATGGGAACAATCTGTAGCCCTTTGTAGGGTGAGTAAGCAGTTCTGAGGCCCGGCGTTTGAGCAGGTCGGGCCGGCACTGGACAAACAGCCTTCCAGCCCCAGCAGGGCAAGGCAATAGTCCAAGGCCCGGCCCTCAGACAGCTCGGGCAGGCAGTGGGGAAAACAGTTGCCTGCCCTTGGCAGAGCGAGGAAATAGTCTAAGGCCCAGCCCCAAGGCAAGGTGGGCCGGCAATGGGGAAAACAGTCTCTAGCCCCAGCAGCGCAAACAAGCAGTCCCAAAACCATGGCCTCCAGGCAGGGCAAGCAGAGAGCGTGGAACAGCTCTGGCCCTCAGCAGGCAATCACCCCTAGGTTGGGATAGGAAGAGGGGAGGGGGATGCAGGCTCACCCTTCTCCACTGTGTCCCAGCCCAGGGTGCCCCATCACTGTGTCAGCAGGGCTCCAGCCGTAACACGCTGCCTGGGTGCGAGTGCAATCTCAGCCAGACTGTAGTCGGCTGCCCCTGGGCTACTTCCTCCCACCCTCTCCCTAGAATACTTGGTCCCTGGAGGTGTGCCCTGGTTCCTCAGGGTACTCTGCCCATGGGAATTTCCAGAAGCCCTTGGCCTCATCGTTCGATGGCAGGTCTGGGAACTCTTCGGACTCATCTGCAGAGGCCAGCTCCTCCAGGTCACAGGGTCCTGGGGCCTCCTCTGGTCCACAGGGGATTGGCAACTTGGGTAGCTCTTCCAGGTCACAAGAGCCAGTGGCCTCCTTTGGCTCACTGGTCTCAGGAATCTCCACCAGGTCCTCCAGGCTCCAGGCAGGGGCAGCTCCGGGAGCGTCTCCTCCGGGTAACGATTAGGCACAAGTTCAGGCCCTGGAACCAAGGAAGAACTTCTCCCTCGGCTGCCTTCCCCTGACTAAGCAAGAAGGCCTGCTTCTTATACTTCCTGATCCACTTCCCCGCTTCCGGTCAGGTGTTGCCATACTCTGATGCTTTGCCCCCCCAGTGGGGGTATGGCTCTCCTTCGCTGTCAGTCTCCAAAGGAAGCCACATCTCCTGGCTACACGTTACATAGGTTCAAAGCAATAGGGCCCACTTCCATGCCACTCTAATCTAGTGTAAATTAGGAGAAGGAATGTTTTAAGCTCCAGGATTTTGAGGTTCTTTCTGACTCTGTTCTGCTGTTTCAATCTGTACTTGTAAAAGAGACGCACACGCAAAATTTAATGACTAGTAACTATCTTCATTTTCTGAGTGTCCATATTTCCAGCCAATTTACGAATCAAACCATAGTTTTTACTTTTAAGTTAACTTCTTTGCTGATCACTCACATGAACTTTACCTGGCAAAAAATGGCCAACAAGTCATGGATTTCTGTCTTTTATCTCTATGCCAAATGTCAGGTTGTGAACAGTGGCACAAATATGGTAGCTTGGATAAAGTGTTTGTTTTCCATTAATTTAGTGTTCAGAGATACCAGATTGAGAATGGCAGACTCTTAAATTCTCAATTTGTTCACAGAATAGTTATAGCATAGGCTAGGCAGGTTATTCCACAGGGGAAAGCAATAGCTGATATGAACTGAGGAACTCTTATCCCCTTTACACCGGCACATACATACATCTTTGTGCACGCACAGAGGTTTATCTGGGTAGGCTGAATGACCTCGAGAGTCGTGTTAACTAATATAATCTTAAATAAGGTAGACAGGGAAAAGTTGTGTTTAACATCAGGCCAGCTGGTTGTGCTTAAACCTCTGGTTCCATTATGTTTGTTAATCCAATTCCTCAAGGACATTTTCTAACATGACCTAATTTTTCTAGTAAGGACAAGCACATCTACATATTTCCCTGCGAATGTGGTTGAATACAGTTTCAGAAGGATTATTTCTCAGGATGACAGGTACAGAGACTTATATTTGTTCAGAACTAGAAAGCAACACATTGCCCTTAGGGTGTGTCTACACCACAGTTGGGAGTTATCCTCCCAGCCTGGATGGACAAACTTGTGTTAGCTGGGCTCATGCTAATATGCTAAAAAAAGGTGTGTGGATGTTGGTGCACTGACAGAGGCTTGGGTCAGCCACTTGAGCCCCAGACCTGGGAGGCAGGGTGAGTTTAAGAGTCCGAGCTACTGCCTGTGGTGCAACATACACAATGCTATTTTTAGTGCCCTAGCATGAGATCCACTAACATAAAACTATTTAGCCAAGGTGGGAAGATTATTTTCAGCTACAGTGTAGACATACCCTTAATATCTGGAACTGTTTCATGGTATCCTATAGTTTTTAACCTTAATAAACATACACAAAACCCAATATTTTAAACCCACCTTACCTTTAATGGTTCCATATTGTGTAGTTCTTACGATGATGTTCCATCACATGTGCCATATGTTTGACTCTTTCCAAGAAGCAAAAGAAGAAGGATATTTCACAAAATACACCATCAACATCCACCTGCCCATAAAATCCATAATCTAATCCCTTAATTCATCCGGTTCTACCAAAAAGAAGCATTTATTCTCCTTCACTAGAGCTGGTATAATGTTTTCCAATCATATGTTTTTCTGGCAGAAAATGCATCGCATCAAAATTGAAACTTTCTGTGGCAATGAATCAGTTCTCATGTAATTTAAAATAATCAAAACAAAGCATTTTGGTAACACCAGAACGCTCTATTTCAGTTTTTTAGAACAGATTGTTTACATTTTTTGTTTTGAGATGACTTTTCATTTGAGAAATTTATTTTATATTGTTTTATAATTTATAATATAAAAAGTCAACATTGAAATGAAAAATGTATAGTTGATCAAAACAAAACATTTTGATTATTTTTGTTTTGTGGGAAATTTTTAAATTTGAGGCAATCCTGGTTCCCACAACTGCTATCCTTCATGGATGCATATTTTTCTCCATTTACAAGTTACCTACAAAAACTTAAGGTCAGTTTGTAGCATACAAGTAGTTTCATTACTTTCAGTGGAACTGCTCATATTTCTACATGCTCACCAATGTAAGCACTTCACAGTCTGGCCCTTAAATTGGGAAAATCCATACAGGTATTATTAAAAATGGATTTGCTACTAGAATAGCTTACTTTGTTTCTTTTTCCTGCAAGTGAAACTACTCAGCCTTCTTGAAACTGTCAGTCAGATGTATCCCTGGCATGAACACATCATGTCCAGTTGTATCTGTCACATATTTCAAAATAATCTGAATGAAGTATCACAGTTGGACATGATGTGCTCCATCAGTAGAAGATCAAGTAATGCAAAAGACAAATTACATGATATTCAGAAAAATATATTTAGCAAAAGCTTTACAATATTATTATTATTTTCTAAATTAAATTAGTCTTTTCACACTAGATGCAAAGATCATTGTGGTTATGGAAAAGACAGAGAGGTTTGCTGAGCCACTGAGATACTTCACAAGCCAGGAGAAAATCATCCCCTAAGGGATTATTACAAAGTATCATAAATTAGAGGGGCACTAGGGCTTCTTTAATTTATACTGGAAGTCAAATATACTGGCCCCAAGTAGCTCTGAGGATTAGAAGAACACAAAAATGATGTACTTTCATCTACTCTCTCCTCTGATACACCTGAGGATTTGGAGTAGTAAGTAGAAAATATTACCTGGGTAACACCAGCATGTCACCTACTCTTAGTACAGGAAACATCCAGGGAATCCCTACAAATGCTGTTTTTTGGTAATATTATTTATCTGTGTAAGGTGATGGGGATGTTTTATAGAGTGACAACCATATAAATGAGATGCAGAAAACTTATAAACATTCAAAAAAGAAAAAAACAAATGCATTAACAAAGAGGATGTTCTTCAAAAAGAAGAAAGCCTAAAGGTATAACCCACTGATTCAATTTGGAATCCTTACAATATTGGCATTTAAGATATTTTAATTTTGTATTCACTACTGATTTTTCAACCAATTATAGTGACCTTTATAGCACAAATGAGCTCTGTGTGGACTTGTAATAGACATGTTAATTAAGCGTTTAACACAATCTTTAGTAATACAAAAGAAAAGGTAATTGGAAATTTAGCCAAAGGTCTTGATTATTGGAAACAATCATCTCTCTGATTATGATGCAGTTGCCAACCTCTAGATCAAAGGCATGTTTGAAATGGACAAATTATTGGTGAAACTTGAAAAATGTTTTATAGTAAGGAAAAATGATTTATAGTGAAAAGTGACTGTAAACATGGCATCAAGGGCTCCAGACTTCATTGTGTCTCAAGGTCTTCTAGATCAAAGTACGCAGGAAACACTAATTTCAGAACAGAGGCTCTGTCAATCAAAAGCTAATCTGTATTTTGACACCCATCTCTCAGGAGGGAAATTCTGCACTATTTTGGGCATGTTGATTTCTGTGTGTCAATGACATCAGGCAAGGTGACTTGCTTTGCCCAGGCATACCTGAAGAAGAGACTGATAGGTGGTTTTCTGTCTCTTTTCTGTCCCACCTCCAAATCTGGAATCCAGGTCATCCCAACAGATGATTATGAACAAGAATACATTGCAGTGGTACTTTAACTTGCACTATCTGGAACATCCACCTATGGACCATTTCACTAGGCCAGGATCACAAGAATGTGGCAAGCTATGGCCATGCCCTCTCCCACTCCTGACATTCCCCTGAATGCTCACTATGCCAAAGAGTGAGCAGCAGATGGCTTAGAGCTATTTACACCAACTTTATGGGACCCACTTATTCTCCCACTGAAAAAGAAATGCCAGCTGGCCCGCTTCCTCCCTGGGTCATGGAAAGAGCCACAGATGCAACAGTAGGCCTCGAAGGAGGGAGGTCCCAGCTGTTATGTTAAGTCCTAGGAAAGTACTTGTATTCAGAGAAAAATCAGCACGGAACACAAGGAGATGCAAACCAATGAAAAGTCTTTATTGAACTAAACTAAAACCAGCCAGGACTGGCTGAGCTATCCCCTAATAGTCTAACTCTATTGTTCTGACAACAAGCTAAGCCCTGTTGCTACAGCAACCTACTAAGGCAAGACACAAAATACACAACACTAACTTCTCTGAAGATTATTGGCAGTGTGTCAGGGGCTCCTCTCCTCATCCACCTGTTCAAAAGCTGGAGGGCCAGTCATGGATCATCTAAAAACAAGAAAAAGATCCCCCAGAAACTCAGACGGAGATATGGGAGAGAGGGCTTCCTCTCCAGAGAATATCTAGATTCCTCCTTTAATGGTGCAGTCAGTCTACTCGTTTTGATTCCAGGCTCTATATGAAGATGTCACTATGAAGTCATCATGAAACCTATTCCAAAGCCCTGAGTGCAATGCGTAAGCCCTGATCTCAAAAAGTTGAGCAGTTGCTAAAGCTTGTAATTATATACGGATAGCATATTGCAGCCATGTAGGGGCAGGTATGAGGGGAGAGATATCTGCCTTCAGCATGACCTCCTAGAATACCTGAGAAGCTTTGCTACACCAACAGAACAGCTGTAGAAGAGGGAAATGATTAAGAAGAGATAAAACACTCACGTAGAAGAAAGAAAAAATGAAGAAAGAAACCCAGTTAGTGAAAAGCAAGAGAGGAAATGGGCAAGCAAAAAAAAAAGATTATTTGCACAGAGCTTGTAAGATATACAGTGAATCTGTGAATTTATGTTTCAGTCACCATCCCCCTTTCTTCTGGCAGAAAAGGATGAAGATAATATGGCACTTCCATATGTGGGTCACAGTAGAGCTGAATGATAAGATAGCTTGGGGAAAGGGTTGATGATCTCTGCAAGGTTTATTGGCCTAGAGAAGTAAGACTAAGACGAGACGCAATGAGAGTGAGGTGTAAGCACAACTAGGAAGTGGTTGTGGGACTGAAAAAGAGCAAGTTCAAATGATGGTACTACAGTTTGTGTAGCTTACTTACAGGTCATTTCCCCCATCACTCCATTCTCTTATGGTATTCACCAAAATTGGGCCTGTGGACTCAGATTGAAATGGATATTTACAGCACTGAGGTACTTTCCCTACTTGGAAGAGGATATGTTGGGATGGTGCTGAATCACTATATAGTATTGCAATGGACAAGTTTGATGAGTCTGAGCTAGAGGATTCTGGGAGCAGGACCTCTTAGCACTAGACAGTGGAAAATCACTGAAAAGGCCAAACTCGCACTTGGCACTGATATCAGCCCTGGGTATGCAGCTGTGCTGATGTGGAAGACTAATGATTGTGGTCAGCCAATGGCCAGTTAGCCTTCTGTGTACATGTGGAGATGCCTAGTGATGAAATTAGGACTAACTAACAAGGGTCAATTGACCCTAGAGAACAAAGTGACATCAGGTGACCAGCTGAGTAGTTAATGAAAAATATCAGCCGATCTCTATAGCCCCTCCCAAATTATGAATTAATTATATGTTAAATCATACACTAGCAAAGTATATTTTGCATAACTTGGGACATGTGACTCCTTTGAAAAGAGGGCATAGGTTTTGGGAATATCAAATGTTTTATATATATATGTGTGTGTGTGTGTGTGTGTATGTATGTATGTATGTATGTATGTATGTATATATATATATATATATATATATATATAAAAACATATACATGGATATATCCAAAGAGGCTGGTGATACTGTTGGACAGAAGAGGGACTTTGGGACCAGAGGCCGTTGGGGTAACCTAGATCCTGCTATGAAGTACCTTAGATCAGACGGCTTTGGAGTAGCTAAGATCCTGCTACGAGAGACTCAGAAAATAGACCAAGTACCTGAAGGAAGAAGGAGGAAGAAAGAAGCAGCCTTCACCTAGAAGTGGTAACTATACCTGCTTTGTTTACTAATCAGGATTCTTTGTAGGGGCAGCGTAGCTACTGAGGGTTTATGCTTGGAAAATTGATGCTTATTAAGGAGAGGCATTGTATAGCCTTTTTTGTTTGTCTGTGGTACAAGCCTTCAAATAAATAGTTCTGCATTGAAGAAATTGAATCCCGGTCTTCACTGGTATGGTTATTGGGTACCCACCCATGGGTACCTGAATCAATCCCAGCCCAACAGGATATATTTTTTAAAAATGCAGTAAAATTAAATGCTGTGTATGATAATAGTTTTTATTGTAATAGATTGCAGTGAAGCCATGAGGGAAATTCTGCTGCACTGTTCCTCATGGAAAGTATTTCCAACATTGGACCTAATTCTCCATTGCCTTGCATTTTGCATAGTCAATTACACTTAGGCAAAGTGAGTGCAAAACCTGTTCTTATGTGGTAGCACTTTATTCCAATTAGTCCATCTTTTTGCCAAGCTTTAAGTTATTCAAACCAGGGATATGGCAGTGGAGAATCAGGCCTAGTGACTCCTGTTGTGAGCCTAATAGAGAGGCTTTTCTATGAAGAAAAAATGTGTGACTGGATAGCAATTTATGCATATTTTGAGGATTTATTTTCTGTTAGAAAGAAATAGAAGACAAACAAGAAAAAGGTAGTTTGGGGAGCTATAATAGCAGAATTGGATCTCCTCATTTACCATTTATGTTTGTGCATGCTATGAGCATTTCAGAGAAGTGTGTTGCTGCTTACTAAACTAAACTAGATAAGATAAGGAGAGCACAAGCTTTTTATAGGCCAGGATTGTTTGTCTGGTGAAGGTTGTGTTTAACCTAGATAGGAGGATGTCTTGGGATAATATCAAAATGTGCTATTACTCATATACCAATATACGTCAATTATTCAATAGCCGATACTTCTCAAGCTCAAACAGCCTTAAATCTGGAATGCAAGTAATAAAACCTTTAGAGCTGTAAAACTGAAATTCGTAGAACTAGTTTAATATTTATTTGTACAATTATAAAAAATCAGGCAATGGGAGCTTGCTGCTACTGTGGGTGAATGTACTAGCCTTTCATCTCTTGTGACCTCAGTTTAAATGATAACTTGGATCACAAGTGAAAATGAGCTTGGTGGTCTCAGGCTAGTTTCACTTATTTTTTTCTTCACACCATCAACCAATTTGGAAAGATTGGCAGTCTGTGCTCTAGAGAGGCTCAAGACTGGAGAGAAAAGTCACAGGTCAGGCTTGAGGTGAATTGCCAGAAGCTCTCTGGAGACACTTGCACAACATCTACTCATGCTAAATCTCTTCAGCCCCACTTAGCAGTACTGGAGAGCGGTGTGGAACAATGCAAAGAAGAGCAGAATAAGGAAAGGCATAGAAGTGAAAAAGGCAGTCAAACTGACTAGAGAAGAAAGAATGCGCCGTGACTAAGGATATGATTCTATCTCGGAGGTCACAGATTCCAGGACTTTCCAGGACCTCTATCACTTCTTCTGGGGCTGGGCTGGAGCAGCTGTCAGCCCCTGGACTGCCATTGGCCAGCCCCAAGCCTCCAGCCAGCTGACCCATCGGCCAGCCCCAGATCCATTGAAGCAGCAGACCCCAGCCCATTGGAACAGCATGCAGGGTTGGGTCAGCACCTCTGGGACTGGAGGAGGAGGGGTCATCCCCTGCCCCTGGAGCAGCTGTAGGGATGGAGCAACTGCAAGCCTCAGCAGTGCTTTGTTTCTCCTTTCTTCCCCTGAGGTATTTTTAGTAAAAGTCAGGGACAGGACATGGACTTTTGTGAATTTTTGTTTATTGTCCAAACTGACCTTTATTAAAAATTCCCGTAACAGAATCTTAACCTTAGTCATGACCCATAGCTCTCAAACTCATGTCTGCAGAGTTCATGAGGGCAGCTACAGTCCAACCCTCCACCTGACAGGTTGCTGACAAAGGCTTACTTGGGACCCATGGATCCCAGTCCCTATGTGAAGCTCTGCCCCTGAGGTCTGATTGGTAGAGCTTTGTAGTGGCTGATTAACTCACTGGCCCTACTTAAGTCTGCATCAGGAACAGGAAGCTGTTTGATCACCTGGGCTCCACCATGCTCTGGACTACATTCCTTGTGATTCCTGCTCCTGCTTCTTGATTTCCTGGCATCCTGACCTGGCTTGGCACCTGACATTTGATTTTCTGGCCTACAGTTTGTTTCCTGTCTCTGGCCCCCTAGTATCCTGACCTGGACTGAATTCTGTTCCCAGCTCATGGCTGTTATCTCCAGTTTATCTCCTGCCTCTGAGCTTCCGGTATCCTGACCAAGGTGACTCTTGATTTATTTTTCATGACCATGGACTCTGGTTCCAACTACTAGGTCTGGCTGCCCATGACCCAGCCATGACAGATTGTTCGGACCACAGTTATCCTGCTGGACTGAGCCTGGTGCAAGAAGGATGGACTGTGCCTCACTACCACAGCCACCAGGAACATTGGACTTGCCCGAGTGGGCCTGCCGCCTCCAGATGGATAATCAAGCACTACAGGCCCAAGATGTGCAGCTGGCCTTGGGCAACCAGCGGCTACAGGAGCTCCAGGCCAAGAATACTATGCTGTGGACACAGCACACATGCTTATGGTAGATCAACAAATATGCTCAGCGGTAGATCAGCAAAGGGACTCACAGCACATATCCTGCCATGAACTAGGCCAATTTACACCAGCTGAGGATCCAGCCCATTAAATGAGACCTAAGCTTGTCCAAAATGTTTTGTTTTTCCCCTGGTGCAAAGATAGGCCATAGCAGCATGCTTTGTGGGAAGGCATTGCTAAGGATTTCAGACTTTTTATTTCAGATTTTCCAGATTTTTTTCTGTTTTTTTTTCACTGCAATTAACTTTATTTCAGCTCTGGAAATGGCTGACATTTTTTAGAACTGTAAGGGCATGTTAGAAAAGAAATCAGATTGAGTTAATATGTCTGACTGAAATAGAGGCCCCAAAAGAAGTAATCAGTTTTTTCACCTCTGGCATTGGTATGTAAAATGACACCAACACTCTACAAATTGTCAATAAAATGCCATTCCCTCAATAATGTAAAACAGCCAAGAACTATGGGTGGCACCATTTAGCATAGAATCAGCATTGAATGCAATAGTAACTACCATCAACAAAAACAAAAACAAAAACAAAAAACCCCTCCTTCCATCTGCAAACAGCAAGAACTTGTTTTTTCCTCTTAGAAAGAAGACTTACCAACAATCCATTTCTGTGTTCTCTCCAGGCTAGGTTACTGAAATTCATTCTTTCTGAGGCTGAAGTCAATACAGCTCATCTATCATGTGGCTGATCAATTCCTATAGTGGAATGGACCAGAGATGGTATACTCCACGACTGCACCATAACCTGTATTTGCTCCCCTTTCAGTGGTGTAATCATTTCAAAGCATTGAGTTGGTCCATGCTATCTCAGGAAGCCAACCTTATTTCCCTCCAAGCATTGCCACAGGACCTTCAATCAACTGTCAGATGACAGCCAAGGATTAGACTATCAAGAGCCCTCTTAGCTGAAAATGCTGTGGAAACCCGGATGTCCTCAATCTTGTCACATTTGAGTGAAAACTGCAGCACACGTCTCTTTACAAAGGCCTTCAAAGTGAAAGTGAAAGAAGCACCCAATAATGTTCCAAAAGAACATTTCTGAGTGCTTCTTTCACTTTCACATTGAAAGATGTTTGGAATATTGTTCCAAAGATAGCAACCAGTGACTAGATAAAGGGAAGAATAGAGACTTTGGAAGTATTATTTAGCCCTGTTTTGGACAGAACTTGCTGTGATTCTTAATTATGCAATGTGGTGCTAAGAGAGAGAATTATTTGACAATTAACAGTTTTACATTTCTTCCCCTTTATTTGTATATAAAAGCATTTTCTTTTATATACAACACCTATTTTTCTGGTGAACCTCACAGATACAAAATGTTACCAAAGCTAATAGTTTAGCAAGTAACAGATTGAAAGGTACAACAGGACTTTCAGGAGGGGGGAATATACCATTATCTATTTTAGTTTGGGAGTGAAGCTTATTTTCCACCCGTGCCAACATCTTTGTTTTTAAATACATTTCATGCTCATGGAAGGGGGCTGATTAGAATAGTAAAGGAAATACCGGATATCTTGGAACCTGCTTGCCTTTCTAGAGCTCCAGCAGGTTCATATGTTCTCATCCTTGAAGTGGCTTCAGAGCAGAGTTGAAAAAAAATAAACAAGCTTTCAGTTAAAACGTGTCTGTGTTTGTAATTTTAAAATATTCATTAAACATTTCAGTCCACTTCAGTCTGGAATGGCATCTGAGGTCTTTCATATTTAACTACTCTTTATGCCAAAGATTTTCTCTAAAGCATTATTTTTCTCAACTATGCTAACTTTAAACATTCAGAATGGATAGAATATTCTACATTTCTCTTCAAAGAGCCTTATATAAGACCGCCAAAAGCTGACTCTTGTTTTAAATTGTTGCCTAAATGTACAAAAGAATTGGTTCACTTATTTCATACTCACATTTTTTCCAAGTCTTGGCTGCTGAAATAGATGATTATGTCCCTAATCAAATGTCAAAACAGCCCCAAAATGTAAATTAAATGTGCATTTGGGGGTTGAGGCTACTGAAAGCCTATGCATATGTTTCTCTGTCTCAGTAAGTATGTAGGTTTAGCTATTTATTATGCAAGCACTAAGGTCACATCTTCAACTGCTGTAAACTGGTATAGCTCCATTGTCTTCAATAATAATGCTACCAGATCAGTCATTGGCAGGGACTGAATTTGGCATCTCTGGATCTAAATATGAGTCTCTACTACTTGAGCTAAAAGCCTCTATTGAACTGTGTAGAGGCATCATTACATGTTTGCCTGTATGAACTGCTGTGGGCTGCAGAAGCTCTTGATGAGCTTTCCTTGACAGAGCAGCACATAACCTATAGTAGCAGAGTGTAGAGCTTTGTCCTTTCTCATGGCTGGTTACATATATATGTGCACACATATGTTCATACTTACCAAGACATTAGAACAGGATATTGAAGCACAATTTTTAGTAGGTAGTGTATCGTGGCATGATCCCTTAATTAGACTCCATACAACAGATGGTTCTATATTTCATAGGGAATATATTGTATCCAACAAATTACTAGGTAGTTGTCCCGAACATGTTTGTCTCTCAATAATTAAACTGATTTAGAATATTTTTAAGCTCTTTTTACATGACAACAGATTTGAACATCTGAGTCATATATGGTCCCTACTGTTGAAGCATTATGCTTTATCCTGCATGAAAATGTGAAGCCGTTTACGGTAAATGACACTTAGTCACTGTAGCAGTCAGCCAACATTAAGAACACATTTGGGGGCATGTCATCATTTCTCGGCATTTGACATGAAAGCACAAAAGTTCTCTGAGAGACCACAATCAGATATTTATTAGTGTCACAACAGTGTATAACAATGTGACTTTGTTTATTCCAGAGGTGCCTTTGTACTGTACCCTTATTACATAGTGTACTTGACAATGCTGAACCTAACATTTTGTCTGACTACAACTGTAAAATGTTTAAATCACAGGCCTTTGCTTTTGGAAAATGAAAGAAAAACAATGTGTATAATGTGGCCTAATGCAGTACAGAACTTCTTTTGGGAATAAAGATATGATAATTCCTATAACTAAAGTATTCCATGTAAATTGTCAGCTATTCATATTAAAGAAATAACTAATGAATAACTGCATGCAAGATTACGTAGAGATTATCAGTACAATTTTTAATATCAACTGATGTTATCAATCATTTCCCAATGCAATTACCTACATTGTTGAATAGAAAATTACCTTTAAACTATGTTTCAATTTATTAACTATTAATTATTACAGATAACTTGCAAAATATGGCTATTAACATATAACATTCCATATACCATTTTCTAATGTTTCACTTTCACAATTACTATAGAAGAATTATACTTTGCAGAAATTTTATGCTATTAAATCCCTTTCCACAATACTTTATAAGAGAAGGAATGATCATTTGAACCAATATCACAACAGAGTTAACCAATTGTATTTATCTCATCCTTCTGTTTTGTTTTATTTCTTTCCATAATTTTTAATGCCCTGCTCATCTGGAAGACATCTAGATAGCTCTTAAACCATTTAAATTATTTAATTCACTTGTGCTCCCCCGGTGATTGATTCCATATCCAAACAAACAAAAATTTAACTTGAGAAACACTCAATATTCATTCTGTGCCTTCCTGGTTGTTCCTAAAATTGTAGGGCTATAGGTGGTGTCTTTGAGAAACAGCTCCTTGCATGGGACAAAGTGAAGGTGAACAACTCTAGAAAGAGGCTGAGGGGATATTGTACATAAATCTGGCTCATAAGCTCCACAGGGCTGAAGATAAACACACTGAAGAAGACCTGCTAAGGAGCTCTTCAGTACTGAAGCTCGAAGGCAAGCTTCCTGGAAGTGGTGCTCCAGTTTGTCCAACACCCAGAGTATTAATCAAAATTGGGTTAACAAAGGAAGCTGTGTTACCACTGTTCAGAAGAATCGAGGTTTCATTGTACCTGTCAGATTAATTATAGACAGAAGGAACAAATCTCATTCTCTCAAAGAAAATCCATGTTTAAATTGTATCTAGCCACGATTAGTGTGACATAGCATACACACCTGCAATAGATCTGATGTAATTATCAATACCAAGAGCCACAACATTTTCTACTGGACGGGAATCTTATAAAGGTCTTCTCTGATACTAATCCTATTGTATATCTCAGATCTTCTTAGGAAGTTACTGAGAATAGTTATCTCATCTATACATATTATAGTATAGGCAGTTCTACATGTGATGCCTGCCTACCTGACTAACAGCAGGGAGTGAACATGGGGCCTCCAAAGCTGAGACCATAAGTCTACCACTTGAGCTAAAGACCCAGGGCTGTAGCTGAGATTGTAACACACTTACATCCTCTGAGGACCAGGCACAGTGGAGAATGTATAACACACACTGAACAATGATTTACATATGCATGTCCAAAGATCCCTGTTCTTGATTCCAAAGGTCACCTCCCTGAAAACTAATACAAACTTTTCTACCTTATCAAATTTCTCCAATGGTAATCACAGAAGGACAAATTCAGTCAAAGTATGCCAACAGTGGTTCCAAAGATAAATTATTTTTATGTTAGTCATCTTCTGCTTTGGCTGGGAGCACACTCCCAAGTAATTTGAGTTCTCAAGTCAGCCAAGGAGTACAAAATGAGCATTGACTAATTGGTTCTGTGGGACCTAGACTTTTGGACTCGGTGTTTCCAAGCCCATGCTCAAGCATCCCAGCTGCATAGTAAACCTGGATTTAAAATTGCTGGAACCCAGGTCTCACAGTTGTGCTAATGCATCCATAATACACTTCTGACTTGGGTCTCTGGCTTGTCCTGCATCCACACTGCAAAATTACTGAGGGTTTGAGTCACAGTGAGACTTGGGCTCTGACCCACCTGCCATCAAAGTCATAGAAGCTTGCTGACCCACGTCAGACTAATTTCTGTGTAGACGGAAGGTGGGTTTGGACTCAAACTGAGTCAGAGCCCTGGTATAGTGTGCTGCGTAGACATACCCTAAGAGTTTAGGCATTGTAGTTAGAAATTTCCCAAACATAATGGCTTAAGCCAAAATACCTGACATTTTTCATATATTAGAAAAAGCTTTTGTGCATTTGACAGACAAATATAACCAACTCCCTGCATGAGGGTAGGGGTCTGTGGCTACCGACTGATGTTAAAGGCACTTCTGTCATGCCTTTTGTTGAGATCATACAGAATGCAGATGTACAGGTCTGGAACACAAGCAATAGATTTTAGCTTTGTGACTCAAAGTAAATAGACCCATTTTGATCTAGCTGCTCTGATTAACCACAAGGAATATCCAGAATCAACTTCATTGCATTTATTACAGTACAAGCATATGGAGGGGGGATTTTCTTCCCTGCCTGTCAAGCCATCCTACAGCCCTCCCTAAATCCATACACAGCCGGATATTCAGTTGTTGATCAGATACAAAATATGTCATAGTGTCATGACTTACTGAAGTAAACCTTAAAACTAATTCAGAATAGGGGATCAAGCCCTCAGTCACCTCTTCAGTGGTGCTGAATTACTAGTCCCAGGAAGAAAATGCACAATTTTTAAAATTATAATGTATACAAATTATGAGTTAATCAATGTTCAGCTTGTAGGCTGAAAAAGATAGCCTCCAGTCATTATTCCTTAAAGAAAGAAAAATCCACAGGGCACACTCTCAGTTTACATTGCTGTCTTTACAGAAACATTTTAGAAGAATCAGACCTCAAAGTAATAATCCCATAAAAAAACTACGATATGAACCCATATCACAGAATTATTTTGATTTATGTTAGTAGTATAGATAGAATTACCTCAGGGAATTTACAGTACAATTCAAGTGGAAAAAGATAAGTCTCAAAATTTGGTCTCAGTACAGTTTGCTACAGAGAAGTCTCACTCAAGAGGGTCATAAACTGACTTTAATGGTAGTTAGTAATTTGCCTGCTGCATGTTGAGTTGCCTAATTGTTGTTTATGTTGATGTAATTGCTATGATAAAAGTAGTAAAATGGACTAAACCAGATTTTCAGAGCTGTAGAATGATATCCTCATTAAATTAAGAGATGATCACTAAATTCAATCTGATTGGCTATTAAGACATTTTCTAATGTTAATTCTGCATAATAAAACATGTTTTACTTCATATAAGAGACAATAGGGGCAGAACAATGCCAAGAAATGAACAGAGCTTTTTGAAATCTGATTAACACTGATGCATTTCTTCTTCAGTATTTTCTGATTTCTTTTTTTCATAATTTTGGTCCTTTATAGGTCATTTTATAATTGATCAGGTCGGAAAAGAAAGTCTAATGCTTACAGCTTGGCAAATTGGAGTCAGAACACACTATTTCTTTTCTCAGGTCTGACACTGCCTAACCACATGACCTTGAGCAAGTCAGTTGATCTCTCTGTACCTCCATTTCCAAATCTGTAAAATGAGGATAAGAGTAATTACTCACATCAAAGGTACGTTCTGAGCATAAAAATACTTTTCACTTATTTAGTGATTACGATCTGAGTATCATAACGTGCTTTACTAATATTAATTAAGTAAGCCTGACTATATTCCTCTGGGATAGAAAGTGAATAAGCAGTATTATCTCCATGGGGAGATGCAGATACAGAGAAGGTAAGACTACAGTTTTGAAATCTATACATGTAAAGGTAGGCACATAAATCCATATGTAGTCATTCAAGTAAATGGCATTATTTTCAAAGGTACTGAACACCTATCACTCTGATTTTGCACCCAAATTTGCTCCCTACAGCACCCATGTCATTGAGTCCAAGACAGATGACACAATGAAGATCGTTGCCAGTCTTGGATATAGTTCTGGTGTATTTTTCATACTGTGAAGATGGTGAGGGGCCTTCCTTCCTCCTTCTGCCACACCTGAAAAAAGAGAAGATCATGTGACAAAGAGAAGTAACAAACACTTTCTTGTGCCTTCTTGTGTCAGAATACTGACATACTGAGAGGACTACTAAACTCGAGTGCCAGTAAGGAATTGCCAGAGAACTGAAAAAATCTGTTATTCATCCAAATCTTTTGGCCAGTAGAAAGCCTGAGCTGGCTCTTCTCAGTGAACATTGGGTTTGGGATCAAAACTGAGATAGTGCTTCCAGTTTCACACAAAAAACCAAGAGTGAGAATCTTGGCAGCTGGTGGTTTCATAAAAAAATAAAATACAAGATAATAAAAATGTTTCAGCCAAAGTTAACTTATCAATATGAAAAACTGATACAAAAAACAAAACAAAACAAATGAAAGCATAATTACCAAGACCAATACATACTAAACCAAAGCCACTAAAGGGTTTGACCAGAGCCATCCCTTGCCATGGATCCCTCATTGCCATTACTAATGATTATTTATATCATATGTTATTTATGTACGGTAGAAGGAGCTTCCCACATCATGGCTTATAAAATTATGGCCTCATATTGAGCTCTTTTCATTTTCCTCAGTCATGGATACAAGGAATGAACTAATTAGCAGATATTTGTGTAGGCATAAGGAATAAGGAATGCAATACACTGCTTCTGTCAGCAGGCTCCTGGACTTTAGGGCCCTCTGGGAAGAAAACTGATATACAAAGGATGTTATATCATTCCCTTGTATTAATTAATATAAGAATCACTGAAACTTGTTGCTCTGGGAATTGGTGGCCATTTTCATAATGAAGGATTGCTGAATCAGCCTGGATTTCAATTCATTTCATTTTACTGAAATGTACTCTCTTAACATTTCTCTTTTGCAAACTTAGCTCTCATCTCAGTTACATGGATGTATGTGAATAACTCCAGGTTTCTCCCCCAATCTTATGAATCAAATTCTTCCCTAAATCACACCTGGCCAACTCCTTTGAAAACAGCAGAGTTGCAGAAGTATAAATTAAGGGAGGATCTATCCCAGTGCCTTATTTTGAGCATGATTTCAATTCTGTAACATATACAGCCCTTAAATAAAAGACATTTTAAAATAAAGTCAAATTTATTCTAAACACAATACTGTTCTCATTTGTTGGCTGCATGTGTGTTCTCCCAGTATGCATGCTGTCCCAGTTCTGCGCAGATGGCCAATACAGCAAACCACGACTGGCGTGAGGCCCTGGCTCATCATACTTGGTCTTGTGTTTTAGGTTCTTACTTTCTACTACAAACACCAGCTTCAATTTACTATCAAATAAAATCTTGAAATAACATCTCATGCATTGTGTTTTGTTGTATATATTCATTGTTATTTTTATAAGCATTTACATGCACTCATCACCATGGTATATGAACTCATGCTTTAAGGGGGAAGCATTTGACATTACCCAAACTTAACTAGAAAATTCTTTGTGACATTCCACCCACCCTCCTCCTGCAACACTGAGCTTGTCAAGGACAGAGAGAAAAACAAAACAAAACAAACAGCCAAAACAGAGCTATGGGCAATCCTACTTTTAACTCCAATCAAAAAAGATCTAGAGCATAAACATGACCGAAACATCTTTCATCTGAGCACCTGAATGACCTACAACAACTAAATACAAACAAACAAACAAAAAAGGGAAGAAAAAAATCCACATCATAAAGATAACTAGATTTAACAATATTGATCTCACGCTATATAAATCCCTATGTATATACTTGCATTTACTTGGCCAGCAAGGAAAAAAAATAGAGAACAGCCATTAGGGGGATAAAACGCTCCCTGTAAAAATTAGGTGCTTTCCACATACCTCTGGGGGAAAAAAAGTCTTATATAATTTAAATAAATTATAAAGTATGAGAATATTTGACATCTGATAGTCCATTTTCTTTGAAAAAAACACTTAATTGTTAATATTAGATTCCATAAACAAGTATAACAAAAAAGGGCACTAGCATCAGAATGAAGGAACATGAAAGGCATGAAGTTGACAGCATTAATACCAAATCTGATGGAGCATAGCAGTTATGGAAACATAAAACATGTTGAAAACATCATAATTATAACTGGTTAGAGACCAAAGAGATATGTGCAATAAAAGCAAACATAAAAGCAATCAGAGAAGACATTCAAAGGGAATTTTGCTGTAAACATGAATGATAGCTACTGGATAATATTTTGCTGACATTATTCAATTAAAAATAAAATGATATTTTATGACATTGATCTTAGTTATTTATTTGTTTACTTCACTTGCTTGGGATTAACTTTCAAGTTTCGAATACAAAATTCTAAGAGTGTGTACAGAGAAATAATATACCAATGGTTTACACATTGCACGAAGGCCTGAAAACACTCTAAGGACACTGCTTTCCACTTTGTAGCTGATCAAACTGTGTTATTCTAAGTCATCCTTATAGCAAAATGGAAGTTCGAAATATAGACAAACCCTGGGCAAATACAAGCTAGTGCACAAATGTGTTCAGTCAGATTGTCCTACTCTGATACAGGAGCTATTCCCTTTGTGCTGCTGCTCCAGGACCTGATTTTGCAAGCTGCTACACATTAGTGGACCCTTGCACTCAGACAAAGGTACACTGACTTCAGCAAGAAACTACATCGGCCCAGAAGTCTAGCTATATAAGCAGCTCACAGTATATGGAGCTTAGAGACATCAGGAATCAGACTGTCAATGGCAGAGTATCCTCATTTTTAGGTAGTAGCAACCATAAGAGGAGCAAGATGACATTGAGATCAGGGTATTAAATAAGTTTCCTTGGAAAATGGGAGGGGTCAGTCCCTTTATGAGACTTAGGCTTCTCTTCCATGCTGACCCTAGGGATTTACAGGGTTCGAGCTTGTATGCACTACATTCTCAGCTCTCTAACCTCTATCTTTTCAGAAAGGAGCTAATTTAGAAGTAGAGTTGGTCAGGAAATTTTTTATAATACTTTTTTTTCTTCTTCAGGAAATGGATAAGAACACAAGAATGGCCATACTGGGTCAGACCAGTATCCTGTCTTCTGATAGTTGCCAATGCCAGGTGCTTTAGAGGGAATTAATAGAAGAAGTAATAATCAAGTCATTCATCGCAAACAGCAATGAGCAATCCTTGCCTGTCTTGGTTAATAGTCACAGATGGACTTGTCCTCCATGAACTTATCTAGTTCTTTTTTGAACCCCATTATAGTTTGGGTGTTCACAATATCCTTTAGCAAGAATTTCCACAGGCTGACTGTGTGTTGTGTAAAGAAGTATTTCATTTTGTTCATTTTAAACCTGCTATTTTAAAATGTCATTTCGTGATCTTGGGTGTCATGAGAAGGAATAAACAGTTCCTTATTTACTTTCTCCCCATCAGTCAAGATTTTATAGCCCTCTATCATATCCCCTATAGTTGTCTCTTTTCCAAGATGAAAAGTCCCAGTCTTAGAAATCTCTCCTCATATGCAAGCTTTTCCATAACCCTAATCATTTTAGTAGCCTTTTTCTATACCTTTTTCAATTCCACTATATCTTTTTTGGGGGAACTGGATTTGCATGCAGTATTCAAGATATGAGCGTACCATGGATTTATAAAAAAGGCAATATTATATTTTCTATCTTAATATGTATCCCTTTTATAATGATTCCCAATATTCTTTTTTGACTGCCGCACACACTGAGTGGATGTTTTCAGAGAACTATCCACAATGACTCCAAGATCTCTCATGAGTGATAACCACTAATTTAGATCCACATCATTTTATATGTATAGTTTTATATGTATTATGTTTCCAATGTTCATTACTTTGCTTTTATCAGCATTGAATTTCGTCTACCATTTTGTTGTCTAGTCGTCCAGTTTTGTGAGATCCCTTTGCAGTCTGCTTTGAACTTAACTGTCTTGAATACTTTTTTGTCGTATGCAATTTTTGCCGTCTCGCTCTTTACCCCTTTTTCCAAATCATGTATGAATATATTGAAAATAATTTGCTCCAGTACAGACCCTGGAGGCCACTATTTACCTCTCTGCATTCTGAAAACTCCTTTTATTCATAGAATCATATAATATTAGAGTTGGGAGGGACCTCAGGAGCCAACCCCCTGCTCAAAGCAGGACTATCCTCAAGTAAATCATGCCCACGAGGGTTTTGTCAAGCCGTAGCTTAAAAATCTCTATAGATGAAGATGCCACCACCTCCCTAGGTAACCCATTCCAATGCTTCACCACCCTCCTAGTGAAAAACTTTTTCCTAATGTCCAACCCTAGACCTCCCCCACTGCAACTTGAGACCATTGCTCTTTGTCCTGTCATCTGCCACCACTGAGAACAGCCTAGCTCCATCCTCCCTGGAACCCACTTTCAGGTAGTTAAAGGCTGCTATCAAATCCCCCCTCATTCTTCTCTTCTGCAGACTGAACAGGACTAGTTCCCTCAGCCTCTCCTCATAAGTCTTGTGCTCCAGCCCCCTTATAATTTTTGTTGCCCTCCTCTGGACTCTCTCCAACTTGTCCACATCCTTTTTGTAGTGGGGGGCCCAAAACTGGACACAATACTCCAAATGCAGCCTCACCATTGCCGAATAGAGGGGAATAAGCACTTCCTGCGGTCTGCTGGCAATGCTCTTACTAATGCAGCCCAATATGCCATTAGTCTTCTTGGCAACCAGGGCCCACTGCTGACTCATATCCAGCTTCTTATCTACTGTAACCCCCAGATCCTTTTTTGCAGAACTGCTGCCTAACTCCTCAGTCCCCAGTCTATAGCTGTGCATGGGATTCTTCCGTCCTAGGTGCAGGACTCTGCACCTGTCCTTGTTGAACCTCATCAGATTTCTTTTGACCCAATCTTCCAATTTGTTTAGGTCCTTCTGTATCCTATCCTTCCCTTCCAGGGTATCTACCACTCCCCCTAGCTTAGTGTCATCTGCAAACTTGCTGAGGGTGCAATCTACCCCATCCTCCAGATGTTGAACAAAACCGGACCCAGGACAGACTCCTGGGGCACTCCACTTGTGACCGGCTGCCAGCTAGACATAGAGCCATTGATCACTACTCATTGAGCCCTTTGCTTTAGCCAATTCTCTATCCATTTTATAGTCCATTTATCCAACCCATACTTTTTTAACTTTCTGAAAAGTATACTGTGGGAGACCATATGAAAAGTTTTGCTAAAGTCAAGGTATATAATGTCCACCGCTTTCCCCACATCCACAGAACCAGTCACCTCTTCATAGAAAGCAATCAGGTTGGTCAGGCATGACTTGCCCTTGTTTCCTATCTTTTAAACAATGACTACCCTTTGTTTTCTATCTTTTAAACAATTATTGATCCCTGAGTGGATCTTCCCTGTTATCCCAGGACCACTTACTTTGCTTAAGAGCCTTTTGTGAGGGACCTTGTCAAAGGCTTTCTGAAAATCTAAGTACGCTATATCCACTGGATCACGCTTGTCCGTATGCTTGTTAACCCCCTCAAATAATTCAGTAGATTGGTGAGCCATGATTTTCCTCTACAAGAACCACATTGACTCTTCCCCAACAAATCGAATTCATCTATCTGTCTGATAATTCTGTTCTTTTCTATAGTTTCAACCAATTTTGCTTGATACTGAAATTAGTTTTAGTGGCCTGTAATTTCTAGGATAGCCTCTGGAGCCTTTTTTAAAAATTGGCATCACATTAGCTATCCTTCAGTCATTGGGTACAGAAGGTGATTTAAAGTATAAGTTACATACAATCATTAGTAGTTCTGCTTGAAGTTCTTTCGGAACTCTTCGGTGGATACCATCTGGTTGTGGTGACTAATTACTGTTTAATTTATCAATTTGTTTCAAAACTTCCTTTAATAACACCTCAATCTGGGACAGTTCCTCAGATTTCTCATCTAAAAAGCATGGCTCAGGTTTGGGAATCTCCCTCACATCCTCAGTTTCTCCACAGTAGCCCTATCTTTCTTAGTGCTCCTTTGGCATCTTGAACATCCTGTCGCCCCAGGGGTTGTTTAGCAGTCTTTTTGCTTCTGATGTACTTAAATGTTTTTTTGCTGAATTTTTTGAGTCGTTGGCTAGCAGTTCTTCAAATTATTTTTTGGCCTTCCTAATTGGAAATTATAGAATGCTTTCTGTAATATAATGGTGGGTTGCTTTGATGTCTTTCCCCCACAGGGATGTTAAATTTTATTATGTTATGGTCACTTTTACCAAGTGATTCAGCTATATTCACCTCTTGAACCAGATCCTATGCTCCATTTAGGGTTAAATAAAGAATTGCTTCTCCTCTTGTGGGTTCCAGCATTAGCTGCTCCAAGAAGCAATCATTTAAGGTGTCAAGAAACTTTATCTATGCATCCTGTACTTAGGTGACATGTCCACTGTCAATATGGGGATCCTGTAGTAGAAATCCCCCGTTAGTATTGACATTTTTATTTTTATAGCTTCTCTAATCTCCCTGAACATTCACAGTCACCATCACCATCCTGGTCAGGTGGTTGGTAGTACATCTGGCCTGCTATGTTCTTATTATTGAAGCATGGAATTACTATCCATAGAGATTGTATGGCAGAGTTAGGGTCATATAAAATTTTTATTTCATTTGACTCTGTTGTTTCTTTCACATATAGTGCCATTCCCCCATCAGTATGACCTATTCTGTCCTTTCGATATATTTTGAATCCTGGTATTACTGTGTCCCATTGATTATCCTCATTCCACCAAGTTTCTGTGATGCCTATTATATTAATGTCCTCGTTAAATGTGAGGCATTCAAGTTCACCCATCTTAGTATATAGACTTCTAGCACTTGTGTATAAGCACTTAAAAATTATCTATTTTTAGCTCTCTGCCATTATGTGATGTAATTGAATGTGACTCTTTTTAATTTCCTTGTTTTTCATCAGAGCCTACCCATATTTTATCCTCTTCCATCCTCTCCTCCTTACTAGGATGTGGAGATTCTCCATTAATAGAGCTTCCCCTAAGGGATGTCTCTGCCCAAACCACATGCTCCTCTGCTGCTCTGTTGGTGTCCATTAGTCCTTAGTTTAAAAACTGTTCTATGACCTTTTTAATTTTACATGCCAGCAATCTGGTTCCATTTTGGTGTAGGTGGAGTCCATCCTTCCTGTATATGCTCTCTTTTCCAAAACATTCCCCAGTTCCTAATAAATGTAAACCCCTTCTCATCAGAACAATGTCACACCCAAGCATTATAAGCCTGCGGTTCTGCCTGTCTAACTGGCCCTGTGCATGGAACTGGAAGCATTTCACAGAATGCTATCATGGAAGTCCTGGACTTAAATCTCTTACCTAGCAGTCTAAATTTGGGCTCCAGGACCTCTCTCCTATCCTTCCCTATGTCGCTTGTACCTAAATGTACTACAACCACCACCTCAGCACTACACATAAGTCTTTCTAGTTGTCTAAAGAAATCTGCAACCTTCACAACTGGCAGGTAAGTCACCATATGGTTTTCCTGCTCATCACAAATCCAGCTATCTATGTTTCTTATGTTTGAATCCCCCATTACTGTTACCTGTCTTTTCCTAATAACTGGAGTTCCTCCCCTGGAGAGGTATTCTCAGTGCAAGAAGATACCATGACATCATGTGAAAGGAGGGTCCCATCTATGAGATGGTTTCCCTCCACTCCAGTTTGATGTTTTCCTTCCCTGAAATTTGCATCTTCCTCAACAGTACAGAGGCTGTCATACCAGGGAAATGACCATTCTATTGTGTTCCAAAAAGTCTCATCTATGTACCTTTCCATCTCCCTTAGCTCCTTTGTTTTTGGGGAGGACCAGTCTCAAATTCTCCTCTTAGAACCGTTTCACTTTGTATAAATAATTAAACAGTTATAAGTGCAGGGACTTGAACCTGACTCCTACATCCTAGGCACATGCACCCTAAGCACTAGGGTAGTGCCACTCCTGCAGCATTCTCACAGTCTCTATTGCTCACTGAAGTGTTTGGGATGGAGGTCAAGCACAGGTGTGCTTTCCTGTTCTCTATGTTTTCTTCTGTTGAGGGAAAGGGGTTTTGGTTTTTTGTGTTTGCTTAGTTTCATGGTTGCTGTGGGTTTAATTTCAGGATTTCTTTTGTCTTACGCAGGCTTTTGTCTGTCCTCTGGTCTGCAATGGCCAGCCCAGGGGGCTGGAGACCTCAGTTTTTCATAAATTCTGAGGGTTTAACCTGTGGCCATGGGTTCCAGATTTTGCTTTCAGATTCTGCCTCTGTGGAGGAGTCTATTCTAACTGTAGGAAAAGTGACTGGGTTTAAACATGTTTGGTATGCCTCCCACATGAGCAAGGTAGCTGTTACGTTTGTTTCAACACTTAGCCTTTTTGATCAGGTGGTGGTGAAGGGGATTGTTGTGCAGGATGTTTTTGTCCCTGTAGTGCTCCTCCCAACACCTGCTGTTAAAATCACTCTCTCTAACGTTTCTCCTTTTTTAGAAAAAGAGCAGCTGGCTAGAGACATGGGGAGTTATGATAAGCTCACTAGCACTGTTAGGAGTTTTTCTTTGGGCTGTAAAGCCCCAGAGGTTTGGCAGGTCTTGTCCTTTTGTAGGCAGGATTATATGATATAAAACAACCCTAAAAAGTTTTAAAATTTTCCCTGAAGTATATGAAATGTGAAATATGAATACATTGTGTGTGGCCACTGAGAACATGGCCAGTTTTCACTATGGAAGTCTGACACATTTGCCTGATGATTGCCCTCAGAAGAGGCAAACTGCCCCTGGGAATGGTGACCCTGTGCCTAGGAATGTGTTGGTTCCTGAAAGTAGAGCACAGAGCAGGGTAGTTCTGGCTGAGACTGGATCCCATCAGGCACCAGATGTCTCTGGGGGTATGTGGCCCCTTTACAGACTGGGGGAGATGGTATTACTGGTTCTCTGGCTTCTAATTCTGTGGCCTCTTAGCCCAAGCCTGACTGTTAGCTATGGATTCTGCAGCTTTGGTTGTGGATTCTGGATTGCTGGCAAAGCCTAAGAGTAAAAAATGGCCACTGAAGGTGGAGGTGACCCCAGTTTCTGCAGGTGCGGTGAAATGGACTAGTTTGGTTAACACAGTTGTGAAGTAATTCTGTTGAGGATGCTGCTGAAGGTGGTTCTTTGGTGAATGCATGGGGAATTCTCAGTTGTTAGTTTTGCCTTTTGGTCCCAACAGCTCCCTCCATCCAGTCTCTCTGAGATTGGTAGTGACTTTCTGTCTGAGAACGTGAGAGGATGATGAATTCACAGATTCCCTAGGTCATGAACAACTTGAGTATTGGTAGATTTCTGGATCAGACTAAGAGAAAATATAGGGTAGAGGTGGTATATTGGTTTCCTCACCTTAATCTGTTTTTGTTGTCTGCTCAATATACTATGAGACATGTCTCTATGTCTGAGTTTGACAAACAGAAGTGGTATGGATTGAAAAACAGAGGACCAAAGTGCATATCTCTTTGACCAATGGAAATGTTGAAGATTAATGGACATAGGAGAATGTAGTATTTTTATTTGAAGTTTAAGGGTTTTTTTTTTCTATATCTTTTTTCTTTTTTTTTTTTTCTGATAAGTACTGGTCTGCTGACTATTCTTGTATGAGATTCTGAATGTGAATGAGTGCAGGGATATTTAAAAAAAAGTATGGCTCTTTTTGAGTACCTGTCCCAGAAAAAGGTGGATATTTCGGTTTTGCAAGACCTGCATACCAGTATAGGCAATCAGACCAGTTGGCTTGCTGATTGGAGAGTAGAGATTTTTCTGTATCATGGTTCCACTACAAGCACAGGAGTTGCCATTATCTTTATGGATGAGATAAAACCTTATTTGGTGGTTGTGAAGGAAATTCTTCCAAGCTGTTTATTGACAGTTGGAGCTATGTTTGAACAATATCTTCTTTTTTATTATTTCTATGCTCCTGTTGCAGGGAAAGACAAGGTGTATTTTTAAGAGCTTGGGTACCCTTTTAACAATTTGTTGACAACTGATACTTTAATTTTGGGTGGTTATTTAAATTGTCCTCTTAATGAGAGATTGGATAGGAATAATTTGGAGCCATTTGAAACCAAATCCTTTGATTTGCAACTCATCGATTTGCAACTCTTTGATAGGCTTCTGACCCTAACAGATATGTGGTGACTTTTTACCAGCAGTACACCTGGCTGAATGCTAGTAATGAAACCTCTTTCTCTATGTTCCATTTGGACTCTTCTAATGTTTTTACTCATCATTTGTCTCATTTGTTATCTAGTTGTATTGTGTTTACTGAGATTTCAGATCATCGTTTGGCTTTGTTTGTATTGTATCTTATTTCTATTCTAGATTGTCATCCATACTGTCATTTTAACACTCACCTTGTATAAAATATTCATTTTTAGAACTGTTTCAATTACTTTGAGCAATCTTTCCCAACTAGCAACTTCTTATGTAAAGTGAAAAGATTTCACAACCTGATTGCATTTAAAACTTTTTTCTAGTAATAAATATATCTCTTGTACCAATGAGAAGCCCCTATAATGTGTGTATGTTTTGAGAGGTCAGCAGAAAATACTTGGCCTTGAAGATTAAGCATGAGGGGAGTGGAAGAGCAAGATTCTTTGTTTCATTCTGTAATCATTTCAATGCATCACAATCCCCAATTAGCTTTTTGGTGGATCCCCTTGAAGGTCATAACTATGGGCTGAGAAATACTGCACTAAATTAACAGTACATGAGACAGGATAAAAAATTCTGGCTCTCAGTTTCCACCCATCAGTTATCCCCATTTAACATGACTTTGAAGTGAGAAAAACTAAAAACATTTCATTTCACGCTGTTTGAAAAACAATGACTTTGAGGGATCCTGAGTTGTCTAAAAGGATATTTTCTCTTCCTTGCAGCAATAGTGGGAGGTGCATAAAGTTAATATTAAACGATTTTGTCAGCTGTACACATAGCAGACAACCTTGGGCCTTCATCAGAATATGGAAGAGCTAGAGCTGGAGATTGTGGAACTTGAAAAAGCCTTTTATGACAGTAATGATGCTGGGTTACATGAGAACTTGATATAAAAATATCAACTTTTGTTGGACCCATTGGATAGCAGACTTAAGGAGGCACAGGTGAGGGCTTGATTTCAGGGCCTTGCATCTATTTAGAAACATGCAGAGTGGAAGATGATTGACCATTTCAAGATGTCCTTGGGCTGAGTGCTTTCACATCCTGTTGGGATTAGGAACTTTGTTATGAATTTTTTCTCAGATCTTTATGCCACAGAATCTGTGTGTCCACCTAGTAATCAGTGGCTCCTTGAGAATCTTCCTAGGATCTCAGTGTTGGATGCAAAGAGACTTGAGCAGAACCTCATACACTCAGAATTGACTTCTGCCCTACATGGCTTTACACCAGGCAATACCCCTGGTATTGATGGTTTCCCAACTGAGTTTTATAAGGCGTTTTGGACCCTTCATGCATCTGACTTGCTCCAGGTTTTTCAGGCGAGCCAGAGAAAAGATATTCCCACTCAGGCCCGGTCTACACTTACCTTTAGGATTCGGCGGCAGTCAACGGGAGATACGTAAGTGACGTAAATCACTTGCGTATCTCCCATTGACCTTGCAGCATCTCCTCTGTGCAGTATCCATACTGTGCTGTGTCAAAGGGAACAGCACTCCCTTCGACGCAGCGCTATGCCACTTACCGGGGTAGTTTTCCTGCGTCGCCCTGGATCGACTGAGCGCGTCTATACAGACCGCTCAGTCGATCCAGAGCAATCGATGTGACGGCAGCAAATTTGCCGCCGTCAGTGTGGACCCAGCCTCAGTTGTCGTTGAAGCATTCTTACCCCGTTGCCTAAGAATGGGGACCTTGGAGAAATGACAAATTAGAGATCTGTTCCCTGCTTTGCACTGATTATAAGTGTTTTTGAAAGGCTTTGGCAAATAGACTAAAAAATTGTGATTGGTTCAGTCATACACCCAAAGGTCCATTTTTGATAAACTATTCTGTATTGTGATTTTACCCTAAAAAATGTTTGATATGCACATTGGATTTCCCTTGATCAAGAGAAGGCTTTGGATCATGTATATCATGTATATTTGTTACACACCTTTTTTGTTTTTGGGTCCAGTTTGTCTCTGGCTTTCAGTTACTCTATAACAATACAATTTAGAGCCACACAGAGTTCTTCTTCAGGTCAGTGGCTCCGTGTGGCTTGAAATCTTGTCTCTGTCACCAACACAAGTTGGTCCAATACAAGATATTACCTCACCCACACTGTGTCTTTAATATGTAGATAGAGAGATAGATAGATAGATAGATAGTCTATTGAAGGTGAATGGGAATTTGAAAACCCCTTTCCAGACTGTAGGAGAATCAGACAGAGTTGTTCCCTGGGTTATTGCATACTTTATCAATCCTTTGTTTTCCATATTGCAAAAGCGTCTTTCAGGCCTCTCTGCTTGTTCCAACTTGTGCCCATATATGCTGATGAAGTAATTGTGTTTATTATTCATGATTGTGATGCCCAGGTTTTGACTGATTGTCAGCATTCATTTGAGCAGGCTTCTTCAGCTCACATAAATTGGGGGAACAATGACACACTCCATCTGTGGGCTTGAGTGATCTCCTGCCTCCCAACTTTCCCATGTGGCTATTCTGGGGCCAAGCTGGCTTTAAGGGATTGGGAATTATTCTGGGAACGGATGATATTTTGGGTTACAATTGGAAGGAAGTTATAGAAAAGTTGGAAGGGATGTTGCAAAGGTGGAAGTGGTGTTTGCCTTGTCTCTCATTTGGAGAGTGAGTGGTGGTCATTCAAAATTTAATTTTCTCTGTGTTGTGTCTTAAGTATATTGTTTTGGATCCCCTCTGCTCTTTTTAGAAGAAGTTCAGAAGGTTGTGGGGGAGAAAGAAAGTTTTTTTTCTAAGATGGCATCATTGGCTGAAGCAGAATATTTTGTATGTGGGTGGGGGTCAGGATCTCAATGATTTTTTTGAACAGAGTTACTACTTTTCAGGTACAGTTTCTACGGAATTGTTGTTTGTACATGAGCCTGTTCCTCGGAAGCAATGGGCCTTTCCTTTTTTTTAGTGGGTAGGTGGATTGGGTTTTGATGGGGAATTTTTTTTGTTGGACCCTGGGTTCCTCCGTTTTCAGGTGTTACCCATTTTTTATCCAAGCTTTTTTAATACTCGGAGATATTTTAAGATGAGGCCACAGGACAAGCTGCTGGACTTCCTAGGGCTGCTTGCTGAATCCCTTCTTTATAACGCTGCCAGGAGGAGTTCTAGTCTTATTTTTAAGGATATGTCTACACTTAAACACCCATGGCTGGCCCATGTCAGCTGACTTGGGTTTGTGGGGCTCAGGCTATGGGGATGCTTAGCTGCAGTGTAGCTGTTCAGGATCTGGATGGAACCCTGTGGTCTGGGACCCCTCCCCTTGATGGAGTCCCAGAGCCCAGGCTCCAATCTGAGCCTCAAACATCTATGCCAAAATTAAACAGCACTTAAGCCTGAGCCCTGCATTCCTGAGTCAGCTGCCATGAGCCAGCCATGGTTATTTAACTGAATTGTAGACATTCCCTAAGGGTCCTGTCTCTTCTCTTATTGCAGCAGGTGTAACAAAACTAGTTCACTTAATTGATTTTGTTAATTTGATATGGGTTTCAGGAGACATCTTGGCTGTCAAGCTTGGTTTTCATGCCATTTGCTGTGTTTCTCATTTTTTATCAGAGGTGGAATCAGCCCTTCCTAGAAGCAGCATTGCCAATCGGCACAGTTGTATCCTTCAGTGAGACATCCCTGATTATGTTAGTGTTACTGTTTTCTTTCCTGTTGCTCTTCCTGTTGATTGGGGTGTTGACAAACCTGCCTTCTTTGAGTCTTCTGAATTTGTTTTTAATAGCTTAGGGCAGACATAAATCATTGTATATGCTTATGGTAAAGATTAATCATTTTTGACACTTGACTGGTGTAGTCAGTTTTTGGTAGCACCCATCCAGTCTGGCAATTGTATACAAACCTCCAGTTCGGAAGAAGATGGGTGATCTTCAATGGAGAATTCTTTAATGGGACTATAGCCATAAATAAGGTTATGCGTCTTTTCACTCTGGAGGTGTTCATGTCATGTCCTTTTTGTAACATGCAGGAGACCATCTTTCACATATTTCTTATTTCAGGTTTCGGCCATAATTTGTTGTACATCATGGTATTTTTCAGTTATTGGCCCTTGATTTTCCACCTATTGTATTTATTTTGCCTGTTAAGTATAGGTTCAAAAATAGTTCCTTGGTATGCCTTGCAAACTTTGAGTCAAGCTTAGGTGATCAATTTAAAGAGTACATGATGTAAATTATCAATGCTCTTTAAAAAAAAATATAGTTAGTGTTTTTATTTCTTCATTTCAAGTTTTTGCTATTATACTCTTACAAGTGATTTGGATCAATTTATTCAGCAGTGGGTTATTGTAAGTGCACTTTGTACTGTTCAGGATAGGCAATTGTTTTTGAATTTATCATTTATTTTCTCATTTTTCCTGTGTTTATGTACTGATTTTAGAAAAATGTTTTAAATCTCAATCTCTCTCTCTCTCACTGTTTTATTGTTTGTTTGATTGTTTGTTTTTGTGTGTGTGTGTGTGTGAAAATTTTCAAAAGTTCTTGGTTTCATTTTTATTTTGGAATGGAACGAAATGATGTTGAAATTCCTATTTTTTCTCCCCAAAAGAGAATTATTATTTTCCCCCAGCCAGGCCTACTTAGAAGCACAAGTCACAGTGGCTTTTAACAGAACTTCTGCTCCCAAATCTCTTAATGCTTTGACAAATTCTTTTAAGTTTTCTTCAAACTTGTTAATGGGCAGAAGGCAGGAAAAGTGTAAAATCTGGAGCTATATGTTTTCATATTTGGTGTGGCTGAAATAACTAGACTTCAGTCATGCATCCAGGTGAGGAATATTCAGTACAAATTAAGAAGGGGGGCAGGTGTGGGAGTTAAAAAACTTTTTAAATAGAGCTTTTTAAATGGTAGAATTTTTTCTTTAAAAAAATGTTTTCTATGAGAAACAGTGAAAATTTAGCTTTATACATTTTCACTTTTTGTCTGTTCTAAGTTTTTGAGAAAAACCTGAAAATTATTAGGTTTTTAAGAAATGATTTTTTTTTTTCAGAAACAGAAACCATTTTTAAAGTAAAAGTCCCCCAGATTTGGGGTTTATAAAAAGTCTGAAACATTCTGAAAAAACAAATGGATAAAACTTTTTTTTTAAAAAAGGGAAAAAGTCATAAAAAACAAACAAAATTTCTGTGGAATTTTTTTTTAAAATCTTTATATTTGAAATGTTCTGCAGAAAATACTTACCATTTTTGACCAGATCAAGCTTTAAGAGATTTGTATGCTCCTCTGCTCCTGCAGTAATTATATACTGATCCAGTTTCCAGGCACTAATTTCCATTAGAGTCTAGATATCACGAGGGACATTTTGCCTGCCAGGGACAGCCAGTCCATAAAGACATTCCAGACATGGGTGGTGGTGAGAAATGGCATACGGAACAATACAGTAGATCTAGCAGAGGATCACCCATGCACTGGGAGAAAACTTCCCTAGCTGAGTAACACAGACGTATTAGTAGATGGCTGAATAATATGGCTTTGAGTTCTTGAAACATTATGATGCTGAGATGTAAATGTTTTATTGTGGTAACACAAGTAAATTATTTTATTTTTCTTTTCAGGTTATTTACTTTGCAGCCAATCAGCTAGCATGTGGAAAGCTAACATCAATAACAAAGTTATTTTGGAAGATTCTGCTGGTTCGAGAGCTTGTCCTCTATATGTAAAATGGAGAATTCTGCTTGAACTGGGAACATCTTTCTAAACAAAAGTATGTTCTTAAGTGCAACCACTGTAATTACAAAATATAATTCAACCTCCTCCACCTCTCTGCTCTTAAAAAAATCAAATACATTTAATTTTTAAGTCTAATTTTATTTCTGTGATGCCCAGGGATATTGAGGCAGAGGAAACTGATGATTTTTTAAAAACCAAGACAACAGAACGTATCATTGCATGCCATGCTGAAATGTAGATTGTCTGAGAAATGGTTTGATATGATGAAGAGTACCGAAGCTGCAATCAAAGCACCTGAAAGTTAAGATCATTATTAATTTAAAGAGGAACATTTATTAATGCATCCAGCTCCAAAGCAAATCCTGAAGGCAGTGGAAGTGGAAACTATTGAAAAGCCAGACTCAGTGACAGCATGAGAGCAAACAAATTCACACAAAGACACATATATACAAAAATAACTAATCCCACAATTGTATTAGAGCTGCAGGTACACACTGCATTAAACATTATATTGTCAGATTTAGAGGGGGGACTTCTGTACCCAATAGGCTGAGAGTGATGTGCCTAATGATAAAAGGCACTGAATATATTCTTATAATAACTAGATAAAGGCAAAGACATGGGTTGTGGTGGGATGGTGAAGTGAGGATTTTATCAGACGCCAGTTCATTGAATTATAGTAAAGTTTTCTTATTTTGTATCTGATGTATGTAAATTGGATAGTGGTTAATGAAGAGTATGTATGAGCAATGAACATAGATGCTTTTGGGGGGGAAGGGAGGAGAAGGAGAAACCTTGGAGAATATTATGAAACTTTACAAAGGATTTTGAAAGATAGCACTGCTCAAGTTGATGCCCACATCTGTGCAGTGATGACATGCAGTGTATGGAATATGCAGTACAGGTTATACACTATTAAGAGAAGCCATCAATACGTAGGAAAGAGGGATTAATTGGATGCATTTAGAAACACTAATGGCAAATACTAAAAATAAAAGATAGCATCCTTCTGGCACTGACCAGAAACCCTCAGTAGCATATGGGGAGGCTTTCGGAGATGAGCAAGTAAGAATGGCAATTTGTTTTGAAAAGCTGTGTTAATCTGATTTGTAGGTGACATAAGGGCACGATGGAGCTAAAGAGCAAATGGTATTTTCAGAAATTATGTACTCTTGTAATGTATCTGCTTGCCAAATCTGAAAGCTCTAGGTAAAGCATAAGGACTGTGATAATTAAAACATCTGAAATTAATACCTACCTGGTCTTTGAGATAAAATTTACTTTCAGTGTGAAAACTAAAGTATTGTTTTGTTTCCACTTTGATTTTAATGAAATCACTTTTCAGAATAGAATAGCTACTTTAAACATTATTTAACGTCTTGGGTGTTTGTGATTGATGAGCCAGGGATTCTAACCTGAGGTATGTTTTGTAACAAAATAATAATACTATTAATAAATTTTATCATCACGGTAGGTTCTGTTCCTTGGCTGGTATATTTCATGACAACTTTAAGAGCCTGGTTAATTTTTTTTCTCATTGAAGGGTTATCTTAGATGGAAGACAATTAAAGATTCATCAGAAAGAAAGGTGAGGGCTAGAATCTAATGAACTTAAAAATTGGAGCCTGGTGATTGTTGTAATGTGTAAACTAATGCACATAGAAAAGGAACCCTGTGGACATAAGAAACTTTGTTTTTTGCCTGCTTACCATTTGGCAAAGTTTTGAAATGATTTTATAAATAATTTTCCCACCTTCATAAATCTCTGCCTACAAGACTACATCATAAGAGGTGTAACAGTAAGAAGAAATAAACTGATTAGGAATTGGGAATACCTGCCAAAAGGGACAGGACATGCATTAGTTGTCTGTGCCCAGAATACCTCTGTGCCTTTCAAGGTATATCTACACTGCAGTCAGAGGAGTGAGTGCAGTGTGTAGACATACCCAAGCTAGCTTTGATCTAGCTAGCTCTAATAACAACAGCAGTGAGCTCACGGCAGCATAGGTAAGAGTCTGTGCTACAGTCACGTGATGTTTGTAGTGTAGACATATCCTCACTGAATCTCCCAAAGTATATTTTATTATCCTGGCTCATCGGGTGCATTCCAGTTTGCAAAGACTAGGGTTGTGTTCACCTGTTTCTAATTTCTGAAATGGTAAAGGTGGCAAATAACTCATTCTACAGAATGGGAAAAGAAAGAAAGCACTGGAGAAAAGTGATTCCCCGGGGGGAAGGGGTCATCAATTCATTGGTTTTAATTATATGAGAAATAATTGCAGAACACAGTTGTTTGTGTGTGTGTGGGTGGGTGGGTGTGTATCAGGAAAAAAGGTGAAAGTTTCTGGCCCCTGTTATAGCCATACAACACTCGGAAGTCAGGACAGGCCAAGCACAATTTCCCAGAAAGCCATGTGTTTGGCATGATGCAAAAGTGGTGTGGGCTGTCTTTCCAATTGCACAATTAGCTCAGGCTGCCTTCTTCTTTATCCTACAATGCCCTAGCTCTTATTATGTGTTTGTTCAGTGCCTAACACTCTGGGCTGCTGAACTTTGTTGCGGTCTCCAGGCACTATACAAATAATAACTAAAAAATAATAGCAGCAGCAGCATGCTGGGGCATAACATATCCCCATAATTATCGAGCCTACTACTGCTAGTAACTCACAGGGTTGCTCCTTTAGCTTAAGTGATAGAAGCCTGTGCTTCTCTGCTGGCGGCACTGGGTTAAAGCCTCACTGATTATTTGTTTAGGGGATTGTAACATGGCGATGGCCCAAAGGATTAAGCCTTTAATGGTGAGAAACAGTACCTTGAATTCCACCCAGGAACCCACAGTCAGTGTGGTTCCTTTTTGTGAGTACATTCTTGGCATGTGGCTCCATTTATAGATCAATAGAACAGAAAGAGACATTCTGGGGCATTGAATCCAATCCCCTGCTAGTGCAGGCAACCATGTCATATAATCCCATTCATAAATTTCTCAAGCTCTCTCTTAAAATTAGTTAGGTTGTTTGCCCCTGTGACTCGGTTCCTGCGATGGACCACACTGTGAATGTCATACTGAGGACTGACTGCGAGAAACAGGGCAGACAATCCCCAAAACCTGGTGGTTTATTCTATAATTAGATTTATCAAACCAGTATCAAAAGAGCTCCTTTATTACTATACTGGTTCACAGAGAGTCATGCAGCAGTCCCCCAAGCATTCCAGCTCCTGGTTACCCCCCAGACAAGTGGACTTTATGAAAAGAGGCTACCTGAAAACCTGATTAATCATATGTAATGTCCTACAAATCCCAAAAAATCAGACACTTACCCCCAGGTCAATGTGTATATCAGATCATACCCAAATATCACACTGTCTACCAATTCTTAGTAAACTAACTAAAGATTTTATTAATAAAAGTAAAGAAGAGAGTTACTGAATGGTTAAATAATCATTTAGATATAAGTGATTTTTAGTGTTCATAGATCAGGATGATAGCGATGGAATAGACTGTTGGCTTGCAAAAGTTTGTCTGGGAACTTCCAGAAGATTGGAAGGTCCTCAGTTCATAATACTCCTTTTAGTTGCAAGTTAACAGTCCAGAGATGTTGGAGCAGGAAGGAAGCAAAACGGTGATATCACCGCTTATAATTTATACCCAGTCCAGGTGCAAGGAAAGATATTGGCTCAAAATGGAGTCCAAGGTCACATGAGCATGGAAGTTTCTGGTTAAAAAATATGGAGTCTGAGGTCACATGTCCTCATCACATGTCCTTACATGGTTTACTGAAATATGGAGGCAGCCATTGTCTCCTCGCAATCTGAGAAATCCACAGGAAAGGTCTACTGGATGGGATGAGTTTCTTCAGTGTAAGACTGGAGTGTCTCTAATAGGCCAACAACACATAGCTGTTTAGTCCTGATATAAATATATCTGGGGGTGTCACACAGGAACACATGTTTGAGATACCAATGCATAGCCAATATTCATAACATCAGATACAAAGATGATACATGCATATAAACTGTACTGTCATACTTAACAAATCATAACTTTTCTTTGGGGGAGGCTCGGGTTGGACATTAGGAAAAAGTTTTTCTCTAGGAGTGTGGTGAAGCACTGGAATGGGTTACCTAAGAAGGTGGTGGAATCTCCATCTTTAGAGGTTTTTTAAGCTGCAGCTTGACAAAACCCTCACTGGGATGATTTAGCTGAAGTTAGTCCTGCTTTGAGCAGGGGGTTGGACTAGATGACCTCCTGAGGTCCCTTCCAACTCCAATATTCTATGATTCTATTGATATCTATTGATGATTCTATGATTCTATTGATGTCTTATGTGGCCATAGAAAGTACATTTTGGTACTTTTTGGTGACAAAGGCACAGATAAATGTATTTGGTGCTGAATCTGAAAAAAAATTGGTTGCAGTCTCCTCATCACTTGAAGATAGAAACTTTGCTCTTGGTCCCAGACACTACCAAATCTTGGCTCGAGCCACACCTGCAAACCCGAGATCTGTGTTTATCAGTGACAGCCTGACATCCATATTTAAATCAGCTCAGACAGCTCGCTTTCATTCAGATGGTGATCACCAATCTATGGGAAGATCCAATCAGACACAGCAATATGTAGGCATAGTTCTGGCTAACAATGTTTCAGTGCAAGTGTAGATGGTAAATACTACATTCTAAAACAGAAGTCTGAGTGGATGCTAAAGATAAGAACTTTCTCCAGTCACCTTCATCACTCTGTTAAAGCTTGTTTTGTGAGATCCTGAATGTAGCTACATAAATAAACTTCCACATCAGTAACTTATTCAACCACATGGAATTTTACTTACTACATGATTGAACATGTTATTGATTAGATACTAGCAGTTACCCAACACTTTCATCAATCCTGATACCAGTATAGAACCTTTCCTCCCCTCATCCACATTTCTTCTACTCTCCTCTTTCTCCCTTCTTATTTCTCTCTCTCTTCTCCATTTCCCCAACACAATTTTTTCCTTGCCCTTGTTCTTCTCTGACCAACCATCATTAACAAATTTACCAGCAGGTGCTTTGCATCTCATTCTGTCAGAGTTAAACTCTGTAATCCAGCAGGCTTGCAACACAAATACCAAGCAGCACGCAGCTGACTTTCCCTTAGCCAGGCAATCCATTAAGGGGTGCCTCTCTACAATGTAGCCTAAAGCCATGTGTTGTATTAGTCAAAATAAATTTCACAGATGTGTTTTTATTGGTAAGAGAGAAGTAGTGGAAGAAATCATTCAAAAGAAGATTTCCTACCAGCAAAAGTTATTAGCTTGTGGAATCACTTCCCTAGCGAAGTGCTGGGAGCCCCATCACTTGAAACATTTAAACTATACTGGACAACACACTCTAGAATGTGCTATAGGGAAAAAATCTTGCACTATCAAAGAACTGGGACAGACAGACTAGTGGGTCTTCCTCTTCTCTAATGTCTATGTTTCTATAAAACTGACACTTGAGGCCATGGCCCATGCCAATGATAGACCAAAAGAAACCAAAAGAAAGAGTAGCTGAATGAGTTGGAAAGAGGGAATGAGAGAATCTTGGTATTGAAGAGTACTTGTAGAAAAAAGACAACAACACTGAGATTAAAGAAGGAATCCAGACAGGAGGGTTAAAATCTTATTTTTTCAGAGAAAAGCTCTCTATGTACTTCTCTTCGAGTTTGCTTGTGAATAAGATTTATATTGTAAATATCATTGTGTTTGAGGAGCTCAGTGTCTTAAGATACTTTAAATAGCAAGACTTGTGACAGAAATAGTGTTATCTTAGAATAAACTTTTCTTCTTTCGCTATTAACTGGGAGTGTTGCAGTATTCTTTTTTTTTTTTTTTTAAGAAAGAAACTAGCACCATGCTTCAGGAGTGAAAAAGTGACAAATGGAAATATGCAAATGGATTTTCTCAAGAGTGTGAAATGTGAAAGCCAGTAAGTTTTTTATATAACTTTGGAAGATTAAATGTTAAAATCATGATATATTTAATACAAGCTTTTAAAGCACAGGAAGGATTTTTACAATATACTAATTTAGAATTGTCATCTTCCAGCATTTCAAATTCATTTCCTTTCTGCCGTCTCTATATATAACCTCTCCCCATTCTAACACTTTAAAACAGGAAGCTGATTTGGAGAGTACAATTATTCCCCTCCTATGAAATTTTCAGAGTTTATGAATGTTTCAGTAAATGCTACGCCTTTTAACTTTAGTTAGGTAAAGGTGGGAGAATGAGTAAAGCATTTGACATTAAACAGAAGCAGACAATTTGACTTGACACAGTTGTTAAACAGAATGATTTTTTATAAATCTAAGTATGTGCATCTCATATTCCAAAAGCTGCTCCTCTAGGATGAAAGAAAACCTACTGTTTATCAGCAGCATCTGCATGAATGTACATCTCTGTAAGCACACTGGTCATTTTCAGTTTTACAATTTATTGTTGAGTGGGTGGCCAGTTTCACTTCCCAGTTGCTATAGAATGTCAAACACGGTGTTTTCATTACTACTGTTCCTCATGGTTGATACTGAGTTGGACCATACTTCAGTTGCAGCTTGGGTTCTATAAGATGACCACAAGTAAGGGGGACTAATAGTATGCTCTGAATTGGCACATTTCCCCCCCGCCCCCAGCCTCTCCGGCCATGCCTCCACTAGCCACTTTTGAATGCACTGTCCCTTCTCTCTGGTTGACATGTCTTGTATCACTGCAACTATCAAGCCAGGCAGACTTCCATAGCTGGAGACCTGGTGCCCAAGTTTAAATAATTCTTTTTGAAGGCTCAGAGATTGAGGAGAGGAGATCTCTAATTAGAGATGGGCCTAATCCTAACCCTGAATTGGAATGTCCACCCAACCACACTGAAACAAAAGTTTCAGACCTTTAAAACTGAATGTAGGGCTAGAATGTCACAGCTTTACTCTGCTGTGCAGGGGAGGAATGTCTATGATTGTAAGCCTGAGGAGGAAAGCAAGGGTTACTTGTCCATCATTCCCCTCTGCAAGCATGTGTGCAGAAAGATGTCAGAGAAGTGCAGGAAGTGCTAGGCACTGTGACCAGGGTAACTAGCCATGTGCAGAAGAGGAGAAAACTGTTCCATGAAAAGGCACAGTAGGTTTTACCAGAGCAAGGGAGTGAGGGATTATGACAGTCTGGTCTCTAGTATGCTCCTGGGATGGAACAGCTATGAGGCAATATCTCAAGAAAGCTGTATTATTTGCAGAGCTGGGACATGCAGGTCTTGGCCTGCCCATTCAGGTAAGGGGAGGAATTAATAAGCCCGGGCCACAAGTGAGTACATGGAGAAACTAAGAGGAAATAAAACAGGAACAGGAGTGAAGTCAAAGGTGGAAAATGAGGGAACCAGAAATGGACACTGAGGAGAGAACCTTAATATAAAGGACCATGTCATCGGCAGTCTGGTGTACAGTGACAGTGGGCTAGTGTCCACAGATCAAGGATGGCCATAAGACATTAAGTAATCAGTAAGCAGGGTTCAGAGTACTCACTAGAGCCAGGATAGATAAGCAAGAGTCAGAGTCAGGTGGGGTCAGAGACCAGAAATAGTACGAGGCTGGAATCAGGAGACAAGAATCAAGCTGGAGTTGAAGACCAGGAGATAGATACCAAGTAGGAATCATGAGGCAAGACTCAGAGACAGAGTCATTCTGAGACTGAGTTACACAGGGATAGCCATGTTAGTCTGTTTTTAGCAAACAGCGAGAGTCCTGTGGCACCTTAAAGATTAACAAATTTATTTGGGCATAAGCTTTCGTTGGCAGAAAACCACTTTGTTGGATGCATGAAGTGTATATATATATAGATGTATATAGTGTGTATATAGATGTATATAGATGTATATAGTGGCATTATGATATTTTCTTTCTTAATGTCTATCTCTTTCCTAATGGTTTCTAATATTCTCTTAGGTTTTTTGTTTGCTGCTGCAGATTGAGTGGATGTTTTCACAGAACTATCCACAATGACTCCAAAGTTCTCTTTCTTGAGTGTTAACCACTAATTTAGATCCCAGCATTTTATATGTATGGTTGGAATCATGTTTTCCAATGTTCATTATTTTGCATTTATCAACATTGAATTTCATCTGCCATTTTGTTGCCTAGTCACCCAGTTTAATGAGATCCCTTTATAACTCTTTGCAGTCTGCTTTGGACTTAACTATCTTGAGTAATTTTGTATTGTCTGCAAATTTTGCCATCTCACTGTTTACCTTTTACTCCTGGTTCATTTATGAATATTTTGAACAGCCCTCATCCCAGTAAAGATCACTGGGGGACACTACTATTATCTCTCTCCATTCTGAAAACGGACCTTTTATTCCTGCCCTTTGTTTCCTGCTTTTAACCATCAGAGGGTCTTCCATCTTATACCATGACTGCTTACTTCACTAAAGAGCCTTTGGTGAGGGACTTAGTCAAAGGGTTTCTGAAACTCCAAATACACTGCATCCACTGGATAATCATTGTCCACATGTTTATTGACCTCAAAACATTCTAAGGAATTGATGAGGTATGATTTCCATTTACAAAAGCTGTTTTGACTCTTCTCCAAGGGGGTATTTGATAGCTGCCTTTAACTACCTGAAAGCGGGTTCCAAGGAGGATGAAGCTAGGCTGGTCTCAATGATAGTAGATGACAGAACAAGGAGCGATGGTCTCAAGGTGCAGTGGAGGTGGTCTAGCTTGGATATTAGGAAAAAGTTTTTCACTAGGAGGATGGTGAAGCACTGGAATAGGTTACCTAGGGAGGTGATGGAATCTCCATCTTTAGAAGTTTTTACACTGTGACTTGATAAAGCCCTGGCTGAGATGATTTAGCTGAGGTTAATCCTGCTTTGAGCAGGGGGTTGGAGTAGATGGTCTCCTGAGGTCCCTTCCAACTCTAATATTTTATGATTCTATGATATTGTGTTCATCTGTGTGTCTGATAATTCCGTTCTTTACTATTGTTTCAACCAATTTGCCTGGTACTGCAGTTAGGATTACTGGTCTGTAATTGCTAGGATTATCTCTGGAGTCCCTTTTAAAAAAAATTGTCATCACATTAGCTAGCCTTCAGTTATCTGGTACAGAAGCTGATTGAAATGATAGGGTATATACCACATTTAGTAGTTCAGTAATTTCATATATGAGTTCTTTCAGAAGTCTTGGGTAAATGCCATCTGGTCCTGATGACTTGTTACTCTTTAATTTATCAATTTGTTCCAAAACCTCCTCTAGTGAAACCTCAATATCTGATAGTTCCTCACATTTGTCATCTGAAAAGAATGGCTCAGATCTGGGAATCTCCCTCCTATCCTCTGTAGTGAAAACCAATGCAAAGAATTTATTTATCTTCTCTGCAATTGCTTTATATTTCTTTAGCACTTGATCATCCAGTGAACCCACTGACAATTTGAGGGGTCCTCTATTTGCTTCTGATGTACTTAAAAATGTTTTTGCTGTTAGTTTTTGAGTCTTTGGATAGTTGCTCTTCAAATTCTTTTTTGCCTGTCTAATCATACTTTTACACTTGAGTATTTCACTTTTGTGACTGTACCTTTTTAATTTCCATTTAAATAGCTTCCACATTTTTGTATAGTTCCCCTTTCTGAATTTAAAGACTGGAAATCATATAGCAAGGTCAGGAGTCACAGCAGACCAGAAGTCTATATAATTGCCTAACAGGGTGCCCCAGGCCAAACAACTAGACTAGGTTCAAGGTTCTAATGGTCAGAAAAGACTTTCACTGGGTGTCAGTCTCCCTTGAAGATATGGTGCCACTCTTCAAAGGCTGATTTAATTGTGAACAGTTCTTTATCTAATATTTCATCATTCTGTTCATTGGGGGTTAGTTTTTGGGAGTAGTGTGCACCGTACATGTTGTGCCCTCTGGGTGCAGTACATGCTGTGGCCTGTACCTCTGCGAGAGTGTGGCCCAATGGCTATATTGGACACATCCACTTTTGCTAAGACTATCTGAGCTGAGTCTGGATGTGCTAGGATGGGAATGGTGGTGAAAGTGGCTTTGAGTTGTTTGAAGGCTTGGTGAGCTTGGGGCATCAAAACAAATGTGATGGCCTTATGGAAAAGATTTGTCATGGAGATTATTTGCCTTGAGAAGCCTGGAATGAACAGTTGGTAAATATTTACAAAGCCCAGGAAATGCTGTAACTCCCAGGTGGACCTAGGAACTGCCCTGCTGCAGATGACATCCACTTTCTGGAAGACCATGCTAATGCTCTCTGGGGAAAGAATATAATCCCAAAATTCTTTGGAAGATTGGTCAAAGGTACATTTTTCCAGTTTCACATGCAGGTCATGCTTCCGTAATCTTTCCAGAATGGAACGAGTGTGGTAACAATGCTGCTCAGGGTTCTCTGAAAGCACTAGTATGTCATCAAGAGAGATGACTATATCTTGGTGCAGGATGTGTTGAAAGTGTTGAAAGGTTTCAAGAGTGTTCGTCAGACAGAATGGCATTACTAAACATTCAAAATGTACACAATGGGTTTGATAGGAGGTCTTTCATTATTTATTTCATTCATCTCCTGCCCTAATGAGCACTAAATAGTAAATTCCGTGGAGGTCCAATGGTGAAAATTCTGTCAGGCTGCATAACATCTAGAAACTCAGAGATTAGGGACAGGGGATACTGGTTTCTGACCATCGCCTGGTTTAGGACCTGATAGTCTATGCAAAGGCATGGCATTCCATCCTTTTTCATAATGAACCCCTGCTGGGGAGGTGGAGAACCAGATGAAGCCCGTGGATGGGTTTTCCTGGATGTACACATGAAAAGCTGCCAGTTGAAGCTCAGACATTACATAGATTCATTTATAAGGGATCTTTGCCCTGGGCTGCAGTTCTCTGGGTCAGTTGTAGTCAAGTTTCAGGGGTTGTGTGTGTGCATTTTTCTTTTAAAAAATATCCATATGATCCTGATACTTATCAGGGAGATAGGGATTCAGGCTTGGGAGTGTTTCCTTCTGACTAGCCGCTGCCATCTGGGGGTCTCCAACAGGTTCTGATCAGCTGCAGGAGCCAGAGACAAGAGGGTTGGGGCCAGATGCATGCAGGTAAACCCTTTGGAAAGATTCAGAAGAGAAAATGATCCTCATCTCTCCCCAGGACATGAAAGGGTCTTGGTGTTCCAGCCAGGTGATGCCAAAAATTAGGGGGAACTGTGAAGAATAAATAACACTGAACTGTAGCACTTTCCAATGACCCTAGAGTACAGCTTCTAGGGGTATTTTCCCTGCATCACTGGCCCCAAGGACAGGAATGACCCATCTATTTTCTCTATGATAATTGATATAGGCTTTCAACAGAGGGGAATTTGTAGGACTCAGGCATCTTCAGAGTCTATGAAATTATTGGCAGCCCCAGAATTGTGCAGGGAAAATCAGCTTGGCTATGGCACATAATTGTATCTGTACTTGGAAATGTAGGAAGGCCCCACATGTCCTGGATCAGGTTTTCCTCGACAGCTGGATCATGGTGCACTGGTGGTGCCAAGGCTGCCTCTCACATACAGCCCAGGCTAACTCAATTCCTGATTCCTTGCTGGTTGAGATCCATGATGAGCAAGAGGTGAGGGCATGTCCTGAAGCTTGGCAGTTAAAGCATAAGGCATTGTCCTATTGCTGTTAATTTTCTTCTTGGCTCAGACATCAGCAGACTTGATTAAGCTATATTATTTTGTGGTTGGGCTATGGGGTTTTTGGCATGGTGTGTGGGAGAGGCAGCAGTAGGGTATCCCCACTCTTACTTTCACTCACACAGCCATTTAATACTTAGAGGAAAATAAAAGGATCCAAGATCACTGGGATCTCACCGCAAGCTAGCTCATTTTTGCCCTCTTCACTAAGTCCATACAGAAGATGGTGCGATTGGGCCACCTCATTGCATTCAGGGTCATCCATGAACGGAATAGCCGGAACAGGGCAGCATATGAAGCAGCTGTTCCTCACCCTTACTGGGGCCTTCATGGTGCGCTTTCTGCGGAGCAAATACAATGAGGCTTGAAAATTGCATAAAATGCTTTCAAGAAGGCCTTCCAGTTAGTTAACCCTAGACTGACCTGCCTCAGCAGTGCAGAGGCTCAATCCAGTACTTATTTGGATAGCAAACTGATTGCTAGTCCAATGCTGACCTGGTCAATACGATACATTGAGAAAAGACCAAGAAAAGGATACAACATTGGTTCGGGAACCCTTTAAACTTCTGACGGTTCCTATCAAAATGTTCAGATACCTGCACTGCAGGACCATGTTCAGTGGCCCAACCCAAGCCTGGAGCATGGGCTTCTCTTCCTGGAACCATGCTAACTGTTCACAGAGTGTCTGAGTTTCTGCTAGGAGCTGTACCACTTGGAAGTTCAGCACATGGTTCTTGGTTTGGAAATCCTGCAGATCCAGTATCCCATGGGGTGCAGTGTGTGGTGTCATAAATGAGAACAGATTTGGACCTATTACTTTTAGGGAACGTCTCCACTCCACGCTTCTTTCCGAGGTGTGTAGTGTACATGCTCACATAGCCCTCCGCCCAAAGCATAAGACATGGCTTTAGCCAGGAAAGCCATGCTTAAAGAGTCTGGGTATGTACACACATAAATGTCCTACAGGGCTCCATACTTGCCAATGCTATGCTATATTTAGAAGTTTAATGTCCTGCTGCCTTCTTGCTGCTGGAGCCTTTCCCTGTGGCAGGAAAAGCCTCTGGCAGTGGGGAAAGGCTCTGGTGGGGGGAAGCAGCAGAGAAAGTCTATTCCAGTTCCCTGCTCCAGGGAAAGACTCCAGAAGTGGGGGAGAGTTCCAGTAGCTCCTTGCTATTGGAGCCCTTCTCTGCTACAGGGAAAGACTCCAGTAGCAGGGAAAGGCTCTGGCAGTGGGGAAAGGCTCTGTCAGCTCCCTGGTGCTGCAGCCCTTCCCTGCAGAGAGCAGAGAGCTGTTGAAACCTTTCACTACTGACTGTCTTTCTCTGACATATGTAGCTACCCACTGCAGTGTCGACACAGTTTGTTTTCACTGCAATGTGTTACTAAGCCTGTGCTACATGCCGCCGACACTGGTGTGTAGTGTAGACGGAGCCTTAGCGATGTCAGTTTTTTTTTTCATATATGAGCAGCAAATCTGGAGGCATTCAAGATATTTGATGAAGTATTTTCAAAAAAATGAATTTGTTCAGCCAAGTTTAGTGGGGATATAAAAGGTGGTGTGAGAGCTAGTGAGAAAAGTTGGTATAATTCCCTGCACTGAGTGAGCATGCACTGAAGGAACAATCACCACAAGAAGACACGTGGAAAGAGCTGTAGCGCAAAAGGCAACTTAGCAAATTTCCCCATTGTCCATTACTCCTTACAGTTGCCAATATTGACATTGTCTTTTAATCTGACCATTAAAATATCTTTTTTTTAAGACCAATAATTGTGTTGTTGTTATTATTGTTGTAACTGTTTTTTAATGAATTTCCCAGGCTTCTTTTCTGCATTGTTCAGACTTTTGAAAAACTTTCTTCCTATCACTTACCACTATCAATTTTTTTACATCTGATATTAACTAATTTTGATAGCCTTCATCCAGTTATCTGGTTGGATTTTACCAAGATAAATTTGAATTGCAGTTTCTTCAGCTATTTTAGTTTCATCCGTAAATTTCCTAAGTGTTATAGATTCCCAGTCAAAATTCCTCTGAGTGTTTCCAAGTCAGCTTTCTGAAATCAACATTTTATGCTTATTTCTTTGGTACAAAATCTCATCGGTATTTCCAACCTAATGATTTTGTATTCATTGGATACTGCATGCTCCCTGTCATCAACCTTATTTATTATACTTATCTCAAATAATTGAACTAGATATAGAATTGCCTCTAACCATGCAGGCTGTTTAGCAAACTTTGTATTAAAAAAAAAAAGCATAAAAAACATAGCAGAACCTCCTTCCCTGTTTTTGGCATAGTTATCACAATCAATATCAGGGTAATTAAAATCCCCATGATAAAAATTCAAGCCAAGCTCTTACAGGCCTTTCTTATCAGGAAGAATATTGGCTTATCTGCTATTTCTAACTACCCAAGAGATCTGTAGCTACAGCAGTGAATTACCTGGCTACTTTTATTATCCAAATTTCTTTCTAAACTCACTCCAGTAGCAGCCAAAGTATTTATGCCATTTATTCTAGCAGAATACATTTCATTCCTTAATAATACTGCTGGATACTTCTTTTGCAATTTTTCCCTGGCTCTCTCTTTCTTGAATCCTGACATTTTAAATCATCAGTCATTATATTGGTATGTTGAGGTGTGGCATTCTAATCATGTCATATTGTATGGAAAAGCAAAGAGATACAACAACAAAAAATGTTTCGCAGGGAGAGGAATTGGGAAAGATGTAGCGCCTTCACATTGGTTAGTGAGTAAACGCTGAATAATGTGAGTAATGGTTGCAGATTAAGGCTGTAAAGAACCACTAATAAATATTTATGGCGTACATAAGTGATGACTAAATGTTTATTGGGAAGACATAACTGGTTACAAATATATAAACGTTTTTTACATTAGAAGAGAGAAGAATTATTAAGGGCTCAATCCTGTAAAGATTTATGCTTTTTCTTAGCTTTAGGCATGCAAGAAGGCCTATTGATTTTAATATTGCCTAATTCTCCCCTAGGGGACAGACTCCCCAACCAGACTACATCTCCCATGATGTACAATGGTCCCTGTCTGCTTGAGCCACAGTGGTGTACCATAGGAGTCCAATGGCGACAGGGGCATCATCGGATATGTAGTCCTGTCAGGAAGCTTGGCATACAACTCCAGAATCACTGTGGCGGCTCAGGCAAAAGCACAGATTAACTGTCGAAATGAAATAAAACATGTCATGATTGTCTAAGTTGAAAATCAGAACTTGCAGCAAAATTGGAATTTGCCTTTGGAAAATATCAATTCTGTAAAAAACACATTTTGCATTTAAAGCACATTTTGATGAAAATTTACCATGAAGCTCTAATTAGAGATTTACCATGCTTTATTAGTTTCCCAAGGCAAGTTGAGCCAGCCGGATGGAACTTTTAAAAACAGTCAGAACAGAACACTAAAAAATATACAGCAGGGAACAATCCCTCCATATACTAAATAAATAAAGGTTTAATCTAATCATTTTTTGTTTCCTTTTTTTTTTCTTCATTTCTAACTTAAATAATTCTGTGCTATCCACACATAGAGGTCATTAATAACAGTAATAATTTTTAAAAAATCAGAATTTGCCACCAGTTATTGCTCAGATGTCACCATATTTTCTCAGAATAGGAAATAAGTGCAATATCTGTCTTCATATTCTGTCCCACCACTGTGGTATCTGAGCGTGTGGTGGTCAGGTATCATCTATATATAGAATCTATATTGCACATTCTACCTGGGGGTCCGGAGGAGGAGAGAACATAAATATGCATAAGCTATAGAAACAAATATATTGCCCATTATCAAAAGTAAACACTTATTGTCACAGTTATCACAGCATGTCATCTTACTTCCACAGCTACTTATAATCCTAAATGTAGTATTTCTGAGATTCAAATATGTAGTAATTGAGTAGACATGCTGACTTTTAACTAGTGACCACTGTATTATTCTCTTCCAAGGATGGATGTAGAATTGTTCACAGAAGAGATTCTTTATGTTTCTTTTATATCTCCTTTTACTGAGTGTCCAACAAATTACACATATTAGGTCTGCTATTCCACTGTCGTACAAACCTATATGGTCATTAACACTTGTGCAAAGAAAATGCAAAGTAAGTGTAAAATACTACCAAATCAGAATGATAACATTTTAAAAAGGTGTAAATGACTAGGAAAATGATTTAGGTGGAAAATTGGACTTAGGCTAATCAACTGCATTTTCTCTTATGACATCATCAGTCCCCAGGATTGCAGCACAATTTAGTAATATTCATGAATGCTGACCCTGAAAATCTTATCAGTCTTCTGCTGGTACTCTGTTTTCTAAGGTAATCATATCTACAAAATATACATAAAGGAATCAAAAGAAGACTAGGCATAGTTCACACAGCCACGGCCTCCCTTAGAAAACTGTGGAAAAACATGATATCTTGAAAAGCTTAATTTTTTTCCATAGCAATTTATGGATACCAATCTTAGACAACTGATGTAGCTGACAAAAAGAAAATTGAAGCCTTTTAGATGTGGTGCTGGCAAAGACCCTAGCCAGAAAAGATGACAAAAACTTATGTTGGAAATATTATTGAAGAGAAGTAGACTCTGCTTTTGGGAATCAATAGACATAAACATATGTATTTTGGTCACTTCAGGCATAGAGATGAAAATAACCTTGAGAGAGCTATCGTACAAGAAAGAGCAATGGGTCTTGGTTATAGGAAATGACCAGTGAAGTGGCAGAGGGTTGGCAGGTGAGCTGCTGAGTGTATGAGGTTGTGAGATTCATCAGAGCTGAACATTTTCATGGGAATGTATTAGTTTTGAAGAAACTTTAGTCAGGAAAAGTTTCTCAGGTCCAGGATAAAATTTCTAGTCAAAACCAGAGAGAGAGAGAAACAGCAACACCAAATAAGAGCCAATAACCAAGGGGTGTGGGACACTAATGTGGTATGTGGGAAATGTGGTTTCAAGTAATTTTTCCCAAATGATGAAGAGCAGAGAGCTGAATGTGGGTCTCTACAACTACAAGGCTATTGGTTATTTTAAGGTAGGCTGAAAAGTTTAGAAACTTCTCAGTTTCATGCTGATGAGGAACAAATTCAAATGCCAAAATTTCATTGGGGGCGGGGGCGAAGGGAATTCTTGTTTTTTGGCCAGTGTCCTTACAAGACATCTAGGGTGCAAAACTTATTGAACAGTTAATTCATCCATTAATATATTTATTTCTCTCTTTTTTCGCTTCTTATGGTTAGTAGGCTTTATGTCATTCAGTTTCTCCTATGCCATGCTTCTAACACACTCACCCTGCTGCTTACGCATATGATCATTTCTTCTGTCATTTTCTCTAATTCTATAAACAGTCATGCAGGTCTTCAGAGAAGCTCTTATATTCATCTATCATTCTGAGATAGGTTGTTATCCTCCTTAATCTGATCTTTTAGTATTACTGACAACCAGCCCTTACAGTAAGCATTTCCTTCCATTCTGAGCATTAAAAAGGATCAGTCATATCTTTGATACTTCTCATCCCTTCCTCTGAGAAAGGGTGGGGAAACTGCTATTTGTGGTCTTATCTCCTAAGACTGGTAACTTTGCTATCAGGTTATTTTCTTGCTCCTTCTGATAACTTCAGGGCTGCTGCAAAGTACGCTAGCTACACAAGCAATCAACCCCTTATGAGCCATTCCAGAGAAGAAGGATGATTTTATGGTCCAACACTTAACTGGACCTCAAGAGACTTGAGTTCAATTTTTGGTTTTGTCATAGACTTTCCATCTGACCATGGAGTGTACCTCAGTTCCATATCTGTAAAATCAGGGAGGAACCCAGGGACATTTTCCTTCTCCCATCTTTTGTGTGTTTTATCTACATAGGCCATATCTATGTATCTACACCAGCTTGCCACACAGTAACATCCTGCAAGGACGTTGCTACAGCTCAGAAACTCGCCGGGTAGACAAGCCTCTGTAGCTCTTCAGAGAATTCTTGTTATGTACAGCCTCTGGCAGAATGATGCCCTGATCTCAGATGGGGCCTCAACAAAAATAATATATATTAGAAATAATTATCTTCTTCCTTCTCAGCAAGAATAGCAAAAGGTATCCTCATCTACCCAGCTTTCCTGAAATACCTCCTGGATAGCTGAGTAATCAATGGGAATTTTTTCTTATATTTTGACACCCCAGCATTATTTGAAGACATGTGTTCTAAGCAACAATCCTTACCCTTTTCCAACTAACCTTTTAAATAAAATATTGCAATAGCCCAGTATTTTGAGGAAGAAAATGCAGTTTTCTTAAAGGTCAGTTCAGTCCTAGATATGTTTTCACTTTAGACAATACATTATGAACTGTGGAATCCAGTAGCAATTTTCAGCACCACTAACAATGGGAAGTAAATTTCAGTCATTCACAGTAAGATGGCAATGTGGTGACATCTGAAGCCTGACTCTGGGCTCTTAGAGTTACTGCAAGAGACTGCCTGCAGAGTGGAGAGCACCTTTTTCTAGTTAAGTGGGTGAATTTTAGATACAGGTGAAAAATAAGATCAGAACATTTTACAAAATGATTGCAAGTCATCAGCTATGTGGCAATTTCCCCACCTCCACCCTCCTCTTATAGCAAGTCAGAATTGAAATATATCAAATTAATAAACCCCTAAGAAACCAATAATCTCACATTTTCTGTACAATTGTATGTGACAGATGTTTTTATCTTTTAGTTCCAGTGAGTCACTATCATTATATTTTATTTTCCAGATGTATGTCTTTGCTCTCTTAAAACTACAGCAGTTGCACTACACAGTGAAGCAATACATTTATAAAACATTCTTTTGAAGTTGCTGCTTGTGTCATAATTCTACTTCCATATCTTTAGTTGTTCTAAAATATATTGAACTGTCAATGTGGGGGTCAGAAGATTAGGACACTTTGTAGTTCCTCTGCCAGTGTCTTTGTTTAACTTGGAAAATAAGCTATAGCGCCCAGGGAGTGATGAAATCTAGGATATGTAGAGTCACAAAGGTATAAAAATGTTAAACACTGTATACTGCAGACATTTCTTAAGAAAGAAAAGTGATATCTCTGCATGTGTTTACTCCAGGTACCCACCAGTGAACTATCTTTATTAAAACTTATAAAGAATACAAAACAACACTCAAGGGCTATGCAATAAAAATTAGTTGCTGTCTGAGCTACTGTCTTCTGGAATCATCTGGCTTTTGACCTTGAAATGATATGCAATGTGTCTGACCCTGGATTATTGTCAGTTAGTTTAAACTTCATTTAACATTTTACTTTTACCTGAGTGGAAAACAGCAAACCTCATGGGATTTTTTGGATTCTGTGAGTACTAGGTACATCCTCATCATTTCAAAGGCAAATAATTCCACAGAAAAGAAAAAATTTGCAAAAGGACTGTAAAAAAAAATCCTAACAAACAATCGGAATAAAACTCCACAGGAAAACCTTTACTAATGCTGAACTTTAGGGTTATATGTAAATAGATATTTAAGTCAGGCTTTTGTCCATACATTAGAGTACTATGTCAATATGAAAACTCCTTATGCCGGGTAGAGCAAATTTCTGAAGTGGATAATGAAATAATGAAAGGCCCTAGCCTCTGATTGAGGATGGAGGTGATATGATATGCTTTTTGTGCATGTAGGAGAGAACGCATCAGCCCTCTACTCATATTGATGAGTGCTGGGGCTTTGATAGATCCAATGATTGGAGTTAAAAGAAGAAAAATTGGCAACATTCTTGCTTATGCACAGGTGTCCTAAACTGTCACATTGGACTGTTACCCAATAGGCTAGTGGGTAGATATACTATTTGACACATTCTGGGGTGCAATTCAGAATAGTGAGTGGTTGTGTCACTGTCTGCTCTGTAACCCTATGTGCCTAAATAAGACTTCTGCTGTGGTTCTCTTGTCTGGACACGCCCAGTCAGCATACAAACCTGCACTGAGTCTCTATGGGTTTATCAGCTCTGACTCAGCAATTCTGATTCCGGCAGCCTGCCTGTTACCCTCAAACCACACCTGGCAAGATGATTCCAAAACCCCATAGCCCTGAACTTTCCAAAAAGCAATGTTCTGAAATGTCCAACCCTCTCCTGGACCATTCTGAGAGTGATTAAGGTTTGTTTGTTTCTTTAAAGATACAATACCCCTCAGCATGCTACATTAACAGGAGTTTGCATTCACTTTAAATGAAATCACAGCACTTGGCTGGTTTAGATTAAAAGTAATAAATAAATTTATAAGCAAAAGGAGATAGATTTTAAGTGAGTTCAAGTACGAAGGATAGAGTTAGAAATGGTTAGAAGCAAATAAAAATGAAACATGTTTTCTAGTGGCTAAGACATAACAAAACAAACTACAGCCTTTGTTCAAGATGGCTGACCAAGCTTCTGGTCAGGCTCTCCCACAAAGTCCAAAGTCTTTGGTTCCTTTGTTTTCTTAGGTGAAAGATCACTGGGAGTTCTTTGTTACTCTGTTTATAGTCCAGTGAACCTTTAAAATGGATTATTTGAAAGATTAGTTCCCCCTCCCCATAAATTAATTCGAGCTGTGAGGAAAGCAACATGAAATCTGATGGTGAATAAAATTCAATGCTGGCTTCTTTCCCCACTGGTGTTTGTCAGAAATGGATCAATTTGCATTTTAGCAATCTCCTTCCACTGCTGTCTTAATGGTCCTGTTTACCTTCTATGTGATTTGCATTTGCATTGCCTCTTGATGTACCTTGGAACTGTCTTCCAGGTAGCAGACCCACATTTCTTTGTTTAGAGTAGGTCTTTAGTCCTTCCTAGCAGACACTCTTTGATAACATAATTTCCAAATACTTGTAATTTTGAATTTGTCCCTTGTACATACACCATGCAATAATAGTAACAATCAGTATATCATTAGCTTTCTATTGACATATTGCATGATACCTGTGTCTGGTTCTTTAGACTGTAATGTCTTTGTGGCAAACTTTGTATAGTTTATGTCCTGTAGAATGCTGTTCACATCATGATTTAACAAATGTTACATGATAAAAAACAGCTAGGAGGGAATATAAGATATAGAGTGATTGGCAAATGGGTCAGGGAGGCTGTTCCAATAGGAAGCATTGTGAAAAAAAGGCATGGGGTTATAAGTAGGGGATTAAGCCAAAGATTCAGTAAGGTGTGTTGAGGTGGTGGAATGTTACAAACAAAGAGATGAGGGTAAAATGGGAGATACAGGAGATGAAGGCAGAAGCAGCAGAGACTTGAGAATCCTTAATTGGGAGACTTTGTAGACTAGTGGAATGAGCACTGTTGGGGCTCAGAAGGCCAAGGGTCTATTTCCTTCTCTGCTACTGGCCTTCTGCAAACTTAGGCAAGTAAATTAATAGACTCATAGACTTGAAGGTCAGAAGGGACCATTACGATCATGTAGTCTGACCTCCTGCACAATGCAGGCCACAGAATCTCACCCACCCACTCCTGTCATAGACCCCTAATCTATGACTGAGTTACTGAAGTCCTCAAATAACAGTTAAATTAAATTAAAGTACAGAGAATCCACCAGCAAGTGACCCCATGTCCCTGCTGCAGAGGAAAGTGAACTCTCCCCCACCCCAAGGTCTCTGCAAATCTGCCCGGGGGGGAAATTTCTTCCCAACCCCACATATGCAATCAGCTAACCCCTGAGCATATGGGCAAAACTCACCAGCCAGACACCTGGAATGAATTCTCTATAGTAACTCGGAATCCAACTCATCTAACATCCTGTTACAGGCCATTGGACATATTTACTGCTAATAATCAAAGATCAGTCATAGATAATTGCCAAATCAGGCTGTCCCATCATACCACTCCTCCATAAATTTATCAAGCTCAATATTGAAGCCAGCTAGGTTTTTTGCACCCACTACTCTTCTTGGAAGGCTGTTGCAGAACTTCACTACTCTGAAGATTAGAAATCTTTGTCTAATTTCAAGTATCCACTTATCTATGCTTCATTTTCCCTATCTGAAAAATAAGGTTACTGACTTGCTTTTAGAGGTAATGATTAAAAGCTAGATATTGATAAGAACTAGTTATTAGTACTATTAATGATGCTGATTGACTGCGTCTCTGACAGCATTCATAAGTTGATGCACAAACAGACCACACCAGCCCAACATACATACTCATATCTCTGCCAATTTGGAGTGCCTTTTAATAGGCAGGCATGCATTGCCCATGGGAAGTATCTAATGCCTTTAATATTTCCCTGCAAATGAAAGCAAAAGAATTAAGGTCATTCCTGGCACATCTCAGAATCCTACTGAAGTCAATGAGAGTCTGATTTCACAAGATGTATCTGTCTCATCTCCCTCCAGTATCATGTCAGTGGATAAATCTATGGGAAAAGCCGGAAGCTGAATCAGACAAACTATATTCTTTTTTGCCAGTTTTGTGAAATGTTGAAAAAGATCACTTCCTATAAGCGAAAGTTTCCACCACAAACCAAAACACTATTGTTGATATGATACCAAAAGTTCTTTCCACTTGTTAACCATGAAACGTGTCACAACAAAGTAGGGAGCTGACAGTTCAGGGGAACTTATGCAGCGTATTTACAGGGGCTGCACTGTGGAGAATTTAAAAGGGATGGGGACACAATCACGTATCTAAGACTGAGATTTCAATAAATACAGTTCAAAAAACAAATTGCAGTTAAGTGATAACATTGCCACTTGTGTTCTAGTTGTTCAATTTCACTGCCGTTGTTTGGGACATTCAAGGAAACTAATCAAACATTTATTTGAAGAGAACTTATTTGAAGAAGAACCACATCCAGAAGATGGGGATGGGAGTGTGAAAAAATGATACAATCACCCTAAAATAATGAAATTTAAAAGTCCAGGAAGAGAGAAGGAGACAGAAACAATATATTAAGGAAAGAAGTGCACTCTGTCCCTGTTTTTCTGCCTGCTAACAACCACCTCCCACACCCATCCTCATCCCTCAAAAAGAAAATAAACAGCATTTTGGTAAGGCAGAGCAAAAGGCCAGGCAGACAGTGCTGCATCTAGGTCAGCACCAGTAGAAGCTTTGCTGGATGTTATATGCAGAGAGAGAAAACCAAGCTGTGCTTTCCTATTCAATCCCAGTAAAGAAATGTCTTATAACTACTAATGACTGATGCATCTTTTATCAAACACATATAGCAAATGCAGGGACTAGATCTTTCACATTTAAGTGGCATTTTCAAGTGCATAAAGAATAATTAAAGCTGGCCACTGGGACATTCTCCTTTTTGTTGTAATTCACTAGAGGCTGGTGCTTCAGTGATTGTGTCTTCTAAAGCTCTACAATATTTTTCTATGACTATAAAGAACTTTTCTATTCTGAGGATTTTAAGTCGGTGGTAAGACTTTTTTGTTATTGTTGCTATTGTTCACGGCTGAAGGAGAAGGTTATTTGTTTTACTAAGATAAGGTTTCTAAAACATCCTGCTTTAAAAAGAATACAGCAAAAACAGATGATGTTTTCTCCCTTTTTCTAGTTATCTATTATTTTTTAAGGGAACTGAAATGTCATCTTGCCTCCTGGATAAATTAACTTTTTGTTTAAAATGGAGGCAAAAAAATCTTTGAGATATAAATAAAGGTCAACGGAGGCGGTTAGCTTGGAACGTTGCAGAAAACAAAGTTGTTTAGCTGGACTTAGAAGTTGGATATTTTACTTTTCTTTTTACCTCTGATCCCGAGATATCTGGGACTTTGCCATTGACTTCAATGGGGCCAGAATGTCATCCCATGAATCTCTACAACTGTATAAAGTCCAATACTTGAATATGGGAAGTAGAGCGGTATTGGACTTAATTCTCTACTTTGTTACATCCATTTTGCTCCTGGGTATCCCTATTGAAATCAGTGGAGTTCCATTGGCATAAACATTGGATAACAAAGCAGAGAATCAAGCCCATTATTTCCCTCGCTAAACCCTCTGGGCTAGATCCTCCAAGGCATAAATAGAGTTATGCTGATTTACATAAGCTGAAGAGCTGTCACTGTGTAAATGAAGGTAGACATGCAGGATAAATTCTCCCACACTTACAAGCCTTATTTGCACTAGGATACCCTAAGCAGGATTTAACCAATTTTTGTGAAGTAGTGCTCATTAGGCCATTTAGTTAAATGCCTAAAGCTGGAGATAGGTGCCTAGTGGAATTCACAAAAGTGTCTGCACACCTAACTAAAACAGATTTCAGCAGAAGTTAGGCACCCAGGTGTGTTTGAATATCCCACTAGATGCTTGGCTGAATCTTTAGTCACTTAAATCACTTTTAAAATTTGGCCATTTGTGCTTTGTCATGGTTTACACTTGCAGTTAAACCATCTTCAGCAGGGATCAGGTGCAGCCACTGAGAACAACAACTTTCAGAAATGGGTAAATTTCCTAGACAAAGCTATCCTACTAAGTGACTTAATACTCTTGGTTGTTCAAGTGGTGGTGCCAGACTCTTCCTGGTGGGAGAAGTTGAGGTGGGTGAGACAGAAAATTGGAAGGGGTGTGCCCACCCTCACCACGAGGCCCTGCTCCTCTCCATGGCCCCACCCGTTGTTCCTTCTCAGGCAAGTGGCAGCCCCAGCTCCTCCTCTCTCCCCCCTGAAGATCCGTCCCCTGGGTAGGTCAGAGGCCAGAAGCTGAAGCCAGGCCAGGGGGTGGGTGGGTGGCTGCTACACTGGCTGGTGGCATGGTGTGGGCAGCCACGTTGCTCCCCTGTATCATTCTCCTGCTGTTGCTGTTTCCCTGGGACCCAGCTGCCCTCAGCTCCCTACCACCCATTGAAAGTTTGCAGCTGGTAACATCAGCACCAGGCAAGGTCCTGGCTCCAGGGCCTGCAGAACCCTTGGGGAGCAGTGACCACAGGGGGGATGGACCCCAGGAGCTTGAGCTGGAGTGTTGTGGGTGGACAGAGAGAGGCAGCTGATACTGGGTGGGGTAAGGCAAATTTTGGCATAGCTATAGCCTCCACATTCTCCCTGAGAATCACCTTTGATTCAGACAAAGGTATAATGCATATTTTCTCTGTCTTCTTTCCAGAGCAGGAAGATATCAGAAGACTCACCTCAGGTGAGAGGTCAAACTCAGGCCCAGGTCAGAAATTAAGACCTTTAACATCTTTCTTCTAAGTCCTATGATGTCACCTTTGATGACTTTCTCTCTACGGGAATTTTTAGACTTTCCTTTTCTTTGGGACATTATTAATGTTAATGTCCTGGCTTCGAAAGTTCTTTTTCACAGTCCTATCTACCAGTGTCTGTTGTTCAGAAAAATTTTGCTTTGTATAATTTTTGGCCTCTATAGTTACATGGATTCAGAGATATTTTCTGGTATTGAATCTTCCATTAACCCAGTCCATCCACTTGACCTAAAATGAGTCAATCATCCCTTAAATGCCAGGGCTTGCAGTCTTTCTTTGTCTCCTTACCAGATTCTTAGACACAGTGGGGCATAGGGTTCTTGCCCCTCTGCTCTCCCAGACCTTTCTACCTCCTTTTCTTGCTCTGTGCTCTTTCCTTTATAGCTTGACTTATTTTCTTTATTGGTCCCAGCTGTGGGTGCATGCTCTGCTGGTTGGAGTCAGCCTGTAAGCAGGGAATACTCTCTTCTCCCTTCTGCCTATGTTCAGTATTGTGTTTGTAAACCCCATTATAGGGAAATAGGACAGAACCCTGTGGAACATCCACTGAAAGATGGAGAGGAAATGAGGAGGAGAAGGAGCAAATAGAGAGTTAGAAGGCAATCCAGAATAGGACAGAGTCACAGAAGCCAAGAGAGGGCAAGACTGAAAGAGGAGAAGCAAGGTCAATAGTGTCAGAGGCAGCTGACAAGATGGAGTTCTGGTTCTTAGCGTTGGTTAGGAGAAAGTCATTAGAGATCAGTTAAATAAATATGCAGAGATAGTTTTCTATTAACAATTTTCTACTAAAAAGCAGTTTGCTTAATGTTGCAATCATCTCTAGAATGAACACCAATACCACTGTTAGTGATCACTTCATAGATACATTTATGGATCATTCATTGCATCCTGTGGTAGTAATGAGTTTCTATTAGCATTTCAGAATTACCAGCTTGCTAAGAGGTTTTAGCATCCATTAGAGCACTCCTATCATCATAATTTATATTTCATAACAAAATCTTCTTTTGTTCATCACAGAAGTCTCCTGTTTCAACATGAAGAAGTCCTATGATGTCTCAATACTGTATTGGGGCTTGGATCCATTTTTTGCATGACTATTTTCTTTTATTGTTACTGAGAAGTAGCTCTTAATCAAACCATGTCACTTGCTGGAGATATTGAAGTGTATTTGCTCATGCTGATTATAATGAAGACTCTATAATAATCTTTATTTGGCCTTCTTGCACCTGGCTTTTGTAGATGGTACTTAATTACAAACATTTTCAGGCCACTTTGTATTAATGTATTTGCTAATTACATCACAGTACTAGAAGTGACTTGCATTTCTCAAAGAACTTGCTATATGTTATAGAAGAACTAGATCAGGGTCTTCACGTGTTATCATCCTTTTCTTTAACAATATTTAGTCCATTTAGTCCATTAATCAGTGGATCTCTTGGACTTCAGGTTGGGGGTTCAAGTCCATATTGTTTAGCAAACCTTGCAAATACAGTACCACTGAACTAAAGCATATTGACATTCACAATTCACTGTGAAATCTCCTGATAATTAGGACTGTACTTAATTCTTTGATAGCAGGACAGGTCATAGATCTCTCCAAAGACATCACATTCAGATAATTAAAGTAATAATCCATGACAACTCCTTAGTCTTTCTTTTGTAGCATAATACATCTACGCCCATTTTTTTTGCCCCATTAAGACCATGGAGAGCCCAGTAATTGTAATCTCTTTAGGGTGTAAATCTCTGTAGTGCAGAGCTATTACATTTAGCAGCCATGATCTCAATATATCTGTGCATGTTAGGCCAATGTATGATTCGTGTTGCTCATCACTTGCATTGTTGTGTTCCTAAGCGGCCTTTGTTTATTCATGTAAGGATAGACTTTCACACATGTACAGTCATTAAAATTCCTGAACCTTTCATTAGAATTCCATCAATCACTGACAACACTGTTTTTTAAAGAAACACACTCTAGGTGAAGGTAACAGTTTTTCCATCTATATATGACAGCTTCTATAACAGATGGCAAGATCTCGTCTCTTTTGGAACCTGACTCTCACTTATACCAGTTTGACACTAGTGTAACTCTGACTTCAGAGGAGTTATTATTGATTTAAATCATTAGCAGAGAGATCAAAATCAGTTCTTCAGTAGATTAGGCAACTCCTTCTTGTGCAACTGAAGAAATGGCACAATTGTCTAATCAAATTCACATTTGCAAACATTTTCATATCACAGAAAAAGTATATCAGATGTAGATTTTGGTCCCTCACTCAAATAATGGGCTTGATTCCCCTCTCATTTATACTTGCTTTATGGCTCCATTGATTAAACAGAGTTACTTCTGATTTAAACCTGTGTAAGTAAAAAAAGAATAAGGCCACATGTGTTCTTTAGTGTTAAGTGATTTTTCTGGTACATATACAATCATTAAATCATTATTGTGCAGTCTTAATAACATTCTTGATATGACAGGAGATACATCGTCCAGGCTGCTTTTTAGTCAATAAGAAGTTTGTGGTCCATTTCTTCAGTGATGTGCAGACTATAAATGTAGTTATGGAAAGTCTCACATCCATAAACATTTCAAAATGTCTCTTTTTCTGTCTGTGTATATTTTCATTGCACTGGCTTCCTTGCTCTCATTGAATATGAAATGGTTTTCCAATCTTTTCCCTTCAGCTGCAGTACGATAATTCCAGAGCTCTTCTGAGGTGGCTTTGTTGAGATTTTCATAGGTAGCCTAACATCAAACAGTGAATACTGCGTGCTGAAGTAAGCATCTCTTTAAGGTTTAAAACTCTCATGAAATTCTGCCCACTGCCATGCTCCAAATTTATGTAACACTTTTTGTATGTCTTTTTATTTCCCAAAGAGGCAGTGTTAATAGAAAAGGTCAAAAGATTGGGATTTGCAGTTAGTTCTGAAGTTAGTGAGGTTTGTGTTCACCCTAATCTCTTCATGATTCAGAAGTGAGTTCTAGATTTGTAGAGACCATTGATGAGAATGAGATTGCTTTTGCCCACCTGTGCCGCTGAGTATTTGGGCAGCTGTGTAATAAACAAATTGTACCTTTCATACTTAGTCATGGAGAATTATAATAACCTAATCCAGAGGTCCAAAAATAGTGCATCACCATGGCTGAGTCTGAATGTGATGGTGGCGAGGCAGTCTTCACAGACATCTTGCCAGACAAAGGTAGAAAGGAGGTTTTGGGTGACTGCGGTTATACAGATATACAGGAGCAGTAGGGAGTTCAGATGAGCAACAAGGCTGTAGACTTTCTTATTGACCTGGGGTCAGATGCTCTCAGGGAAGAATGGTGTTACAGAAATAGTGAGTAAGCTCTTCATGAAAATTCCCTCACCCCACCTGCATTGTTTCAGGCTTTCCACAATTAATCTTCAGTCACTGTGGCTTTAAGAGCATTCCCAATGCCGGAAGCCTAGGGATTCATTGGTATTAGGTAGTGAGTTTCAGCTGGCCACACTGGGTCAGAGCAATGGTTCATCTAGCCCAGTATCCTGTCTTCCATCAGTGGCCAGTTCCAGATGCTTCAGAGGGAATGATCAGAACAGGGCAATATACTGAGTCATCCATCCCCTGTTGCTCATTCCCAGCTTCTGCTACCAGAGGTTTAGGGACACCCAGAGCATGGGATGGTGTCCCTGATCATCTTCACTAATCACCATTTATGGACTTATCCTCCATGAATTTATCTCATTCTTTATTTAACCCACTTAGACTTTTGGTCTTCACAACATCCTCTAGAAGTTCAGTGTACCTTAATTCACCTATGTCAGAATCTGTACCTAAAATTTATTATGTGAGGTATCACTGGAAAACTAAAAACTCACTGATCATTAATATTCTTGTCTGATGTGTACGGAACGTGTACAAAGAGTTATGGATTTGTGCTAGAATTATGTTCTCAATGTGTTTGGCAAGCAATGCATAACCCAGTTTGCTCTACACAAAGGAATGCATATTTGTTTATTTGACCTGATTATCACCAGGCAGTGACTATGAAGGCACATTTACATAAAACATAATCAAAGCCATCAACCTAGCATGTGGGGGAGATAGCCTTTTGGTGGAGTCTGAACCTCAAATGATAAGTAATTGAATCAACAGAGTGTATACAATATTACTGTACTATAACAATGTATCAAATAAGATCTTTTCTAAAAGTTAGACACCCCAGTGATTTATATCAATGAGAAATGAATATATTAACATTATATGCCGAAATATGGATACTTCATGATATTATGCTTTAATGTCTTTGACCGAACACAGGAAGAAACAGATTTTCTCCCAGATAGGAGGGAAGGCAGCCATCCACCTGTCTCCAATGAAATTAAGCAAGGTGTGCCCCATAAAAATGGACTTCTCATTTACATATGAATTGGCTGGGGGATGGAAAGTCTGCCAGGAAGGATGAAATCATACACACAAGGATTTACACACAGTTTGCTGTTTTAACTGAAGTTTTACAATTGAAGCACTGGTAAAACAGTTTAAAGTGATTCCTCAGGTGTGGAGGCTGAAAACAGTCACAGATAATATTACAGTTTGTTGTTTTCTGTTTGCTTATTTCAGGAGAGGGACATAGAGCAGAAGCAGGAGCAAAATGAGCAAAGAAACATATGCCAAGTTTAACAAAAAAACTGTTAGAAGAGTTATGTGAACAATACAGCCTGTTTTGTCTGGGGAAAAAACAAACGAAATAAGAACTTGGCCAACAACAGGAAGAACTGTTGGGCCTACAGAAATTGCCAGAAGGGGCAGTGGCCAGAGCATCAGGAGGAGCTGGACCTTCCAGCTTCCCACTGAGCCAAGAATGGATGCAGCTAGAGAGAGAAAACTGCAGTTAGAAGCCCTTTGATTCAAGCAGGAGCTAGAAGAAAGAGAGAAGCAACATGAACATGAGCACAAAATCTGGGAACTAAGGAAGGAAAACCCTCAAGTAACAGATATCCCTCCCCAAAATTCACTCAGCTGGGACAAGCTGTGCCTTGCATACAGAGAATCAAGAGAATCAGCAATATTGAGGAGCACTTTACAACTTCTCAAATGATTTGTGAGTTATGTAAAATTCTAGAAGACAGGAAACTCCCCAATCTGATTTCAAAGTTATCAGGTTAAGCTCTAAATGTATTTAATGGAATGGAGACTGAACGGGCTTTGAAAGATGCTGAACTTAAAAAGGCTATATTGCAAAGGTTTCAAATCATTCCTGAAGTATATAGAGTGAAACGTAGGGGTCTCAGAATGAATGACAAGATGAGTCATAGAGAAAATGTGTATAATTTCTGTGATCTGTTGAGAAAATGGGCCCAAGGGAAGTGGTCAGAGAATTATAACTGGTTGTTTGAACAGTTCCTGACTGTATGTTCTGAAGAGATCACACAAGCATTCTGGGAGAAACCCCTGAATTCTGTGCAAAAATTGCTGATCTAGCTGATGCATACATGCAAGCTAAAGCATCCAGTGACTGCAAGACACAGAGGGAGGGACAGAAGCCTGGACCCCATTTAACCCCTGAGAAGGAGGAGAGTGACTGGAAGCTCAGGGACTTATTCCCTTAGAATCATGCCCACCCTAGAAATCATGCTCAAGAGAATGGTCCAAGAAGGTTCTAGGATAACTCCACTGAGCACATGAGGAATAATTGCCCTAAACTAATAGAATCTAAGACCACACCTCATCTAACCCAGGACGCTTGACTAATTTTGTGAAGTGTGACCCAGAGGAGGTGTACATGTAATTTATTAAAGTTGCAAAGGTAAATGGCAAAGAATGCTTAGGATGGAGGGACAGTGGTGCTCCGATTTCTTTAGTAAGGGAAAGCGTGTTCAGAGAGAATAACCCTATTTAGCCATGAGATATAATTTCTGGCATTGGGAAGATATAAAATTCCTGTACCTTTGGCTAATGTGCATTTGGAGTGGGAATGCTTAGATGATACCTTAAATGCTGGGGTGTTGGATTGTATTCTAGTGGAAATGCTGGTGGGAAATAACTTCTTAAATATGACTAAGGCTGTTTTGTGTTGTAACCTGCATTAAAAAAGGAATATTGTTCTGTAATCCTAGAAGGGAATGTTGAAGACACAGCAACTAATATAGGGGAAAGGAAGACAACAGAAAAAAGCATTATGCTTTCATGTGCAGGTGGGGTTAATTCAAACTTCTGTGTAGCAGAGGAAATTAGCATGCTCTCAAAGTTTCTTACTGAAGAAGCTGTCCCAACAGTCAGCTGCCAGTATTTTGCAGATGAACAAAGGGCAGATCCCACTCTAGAGTGCATAAGGGGGCATGTTCTAGAGGAGATGCCAGTGGGGAAAGGTTTTTTGAAGATCAAGGACAGTTGTACAGGGAAAAACACATGTGAGAGGACAAAGACCATGGGAAACCTTACAAGCAATGAGTTTTGCATACCCAGCACTGTGGAAAGTTAATGTTCCTAGCCAACAATTTCTCTTGTTGGTCACTTGTGAGCACGGAAAACATACAATAGGTTAAAGAAGATTTTTTTCCTGGCCAGGGATATAGAATGATGTGGGAGACTATTACAGGTTTTGTGAATTATATCAGAAGAGAAAGAGACCTGTAGACCTCAAGCGGTCTATACCCCTTGCCTGTGGTACAAGAGACATTTTATTGGAAGCAAAGGACTTTGAAGGCTCTATGCTGTATCCTACCGAAAGGTGGAAAAATATATCTTGGTGGTAATAAATTTTGCCACTAGATACCCTGGAGCAGTTGCTCTAACACAGAAGCAAATTCTCTGGCAAAAGTCCTTTTCACTACTTTTAGCAGAATGGGTTTCCCTAAAGAGAGTTTATCAGATTGTGGGTCAAGTTTCAAGTCCTCACTAGTCAGTGCATTATGAAAGTTGTGTGGAGTAAAACAAGTAAAGGCTTTCTAGTGTCATCCAAAAACAAAATGTTTGGTGGAGGGGTTCAGTGGAACAATGGAATCAATGTTGGTAATGTATGCAGACAAAAGACCCAGTGATTGGGATAAAATGTTAACATATCTGTTATTTGATTATAGGGAAGTTTCCCAGGAATCCACAAGCATCTGACCTTCTATAGAGAAAGTAAGTGAGAGGACGCCTACATCATATGAGGAATTTCAGGGAAAGGGATACTGAGGCAGGGGGACTGGTAACTGAATCTATTCAGAGATTCAGGAAGGAATTAAAAGACATGATGGAAGTGGTCCAGAGTAACCTCAGGGACAGCCAATCCAAGTAAAAAAATGGTATGATAAACATGCTCTTTTGAAGTAGGGGCTTGGTGTTAGTATTAATCCCTGTCAAAAATACAAAATACAAAACTTATGACTCGACTGTATTAAAATGTACAGGCAGTTAACCCAAATTAAAATGGCAGAAATATTGTCTGTACTGCGAACACATAAACAAGTGTCTTAAGCAAGCCAGAGAGGACTTGTGTGATGATCCATAAGATCATCACTGAGGGTTCACAACCTGCACCCAGGAGGGTCTACCATACCGCTGGCAAGGTGAAAGAGTAAATTTGCACAGAAGTACAGAGCATGCCGAACATAGGGATCATTAAATAGTCTGGCAGGTGTTGGGCATCCCCTGTGGTTTTAGTCCTCAAGAAGACACAACTGTAAGCTTTTGTGCTGATTACAGAAAACTCAGTTCTGTCATGGTGTCAGATGCTTATCGTGTGCCCAGAATTGATTATATGTTTTATATTTTGAGCAAATGTAGATATCTTAGCATATTTGACCTCATGGAAGGTTACTGGTGAATATTCACACCCATTAGATGAACATGAACAGAACCCCCCCCAGCTTTTATTAATTTTATGGGCCTGGTTGAATTCATAATGTTACTATTTGTGTTAAGTCATGCCAGAGCCACTTTTCATAGGCTGGTCAACTGAGAGTTAAATAGATTGCAAGACTTTGCAAAAGGATATGTTGATGATATAGCTATTTATAGCACCTCTTGGACAGACCACACAAAAACTTGGTTATTGTACTATCAAAACTCAAAGACACAGGTCTGTTAAAGTCTTTAACTGTAAACCTGGAGCATCCAGAGTTCCTGATTTGGGGCATTGGGTAGGTAGCGGTCAGATCTCTTCTTGCCCCAGATCAAAAATCAAAGACTGTAGAGATATAGAAAATAATTATAACAATCAAAAGACATTCTGCTACCAACATTTCTGTTGTCTTTGTGGTCTATTTATAAGCCTCAGTAATGGTGGCTAATTCCTTGGCAGTGCAGTAAAAGATTCTAACTTTCTTTTATTTCATTTTCTCTTAATTTTTTAGGAGACATTCAAAACAGGCACTAGGGGACAAACTTCTTAATGACTTTATTTTGACAGTGAGCTTTAAGCTTCAAACATAAAATAGTTCCTGATATTTGATTTCCACACATGCTAATGTGCAGAGATACAGTTTTGAAGAAAGAAAGTTCACTTATAATGCAAGTGGACATCTGAGTTTCTCTCTCTTCAAAATATCTCAATTTCAACCCATCTTCCACCCCTTCTTACCACTAGGCTCTGTTGTTCAGTTGTTCCATTTATATCCTGTCCACCCTGCTTTTTCTGCAACAGCACAAAGAACAGCAGCTCAGAATTTCCTAGAGGAGAAAAGCTGTCAGAGGAACTAAACATAGATCCTGGAGATTAGTTTACCCCAGGAGCCTGTATGTCACATAAGACTTCCAGCAGGTTTGCTGAAATGCACCTTTGTGGGAGGAAAAGGACTACTTTGGGAACACTCAGGAGAGTCAGATCCCTTTCCGTTCTGACCAGCTGTTTTACTAAGCTTTCAGAAACACTGATGGGATTGTTTTAAGTTTAATGTAAATTTGCCCAGAGCATTCAATGGGTTCTTTAAATATGAAAATGAATAATCAAATCATAAATGATTTAGAGGTAAAAATGATACCAAAAGGAGTTAAAAACTGGCTGGATTTTGAGCAGGGCCTAATCTCACCTATGTTTGGACATACATGTGTATTTTGGGTACACTAACACTTATGCATAAAGGGGAAGTCATCTAAAACCTCCACATGCAGATGATAGAAATAAGACACACAAAGCCCATTCTTCACAATGAAATTCTGAGCATGAAGATTCTATCAACTACACATGCAGACTAGTTTTGTAGTTAAGCTACTGGACAGTAATTGTGGACATATGAGTTCAATACCTTTCTTTTTATAGATTTACTATGTGTCTGAGGCAAGTCATTTAATGTTTCTCGGACTTGGTTTCTTCCTGAGCCTTGACTGTTTAAATTGTAGGTTCTTTGGGGCAGGAACGTGTATAATGTTTAGCCATGAGATTGGTTAGAGGCTACAGATGCTACCATAAGATGAAAAATAACAAAGGTTTTAGTGCACAAAAGTTGTACACAGGGGATGAGTACACATAGAATTTCAAAGGAAAAACAGTTGTAGGAAATACAGGAAGTGTATATATATAAAACAATACAAGCATATAGGGAATTAGAAAGTTCAAGGCACAAAATTAGATTAAAATAGCTAGATACATAAAGGGTAACAAGAAAACATTCTACAAATATATTAGAAACAAGAGAAAGACCAAGAACAGAATAGCAGGCCCATTACTCAATAAGAGAGGAAGACAATAACAGAAAATGTGGAAGTGGCAGAGATGCTAAATGACTTTTTTGTTTCAGTTTTCACCAGAAAGGCTAGTAATGATTGAATGTATAATATAGTGAACACCAATGAAAATGAGGTAGGATCTGAAGATAAAATAGGACAAGAGCAAGCTAAGAATTAATCATACAAGTTAGATATCTTCAGGTTGGCAAGGCTTGATGAAAGGCATCCTAGAATACTTAAAGATCTCACTGAGGAGATATCTGAGCCATTAGCGATTATCTTTGAAAACTGATCGAAGATGGGAGGGATTCCAGAGGACTGGAAGCACACAAATAAAGTCCAATTTATAAAAAAGGGAATAAGGACAACCCAGGCAATTACAGACCGGTCAGTTTAACTTCAGTATCTGGAAAGATAATGGAGAAAATAATCAAGCAATCGATTTGCAGATACCTAGAAGATAACAAGGTGATATGTAACAGACAACATGGATTTGTCAAAAACAAATCATTTCAAACCAATCTAATAGCTTTCTTTGATATGGTAACATGTCTGTGGCTGGGGGGTAGGGGAGCAGTAGATGTGGTATATCTTGACTTCACTAAAGCTTTTGAGACTGTCTTCCATTAACTTTTCATAAAGAAACTAGGGAAATATAGCCAAAATGGAGCTATTAGGTGGGTGCATAACTGGTTGAAAAAAAAACATTCCAAGAGAATAGTTTTCAGTGGTTCACAGTCAAACTGGAAAGCATATCAAGTAGGGGTCCTCACTGATCAGTCCTGGGTCTGGTTCTGTTCAATATCATAATAAGATTATCATATTAGATAATGGCATCTGAGTATACTTATAAAGTTTGTGGATGATACCAAACTGGGAGAGGTTGCAAGTGCTTTGAGGATAGGATTAAAATTCAAACTGATCTGGACAAACTGGAGAAATGGCTGAAGTAAACAGGATGAAATTCAGTAAGCACCAATGCGAAGTAATCCACTTAAGAAAGAACAATCAATTTGCACACCTACAAAATGGGAAATGATTCCCTATGAAAGAGTGTTGCAGAAAGGGATCTAGGTGTTATAATGGACCTCAAGATAAATATGAGTCAACAGTGTAACTCCTTTGCAAAAAAAAAAGCAAAACATCATTCTGGGATGTATTAATAGGAGTGTTGTAAGCAAGACATGAGAAGTAATTCTTCCACTCTACTCTGAGCTGATAAGGCCTCAACTTGAGTATTGTGTCCAGTTCTGGGTGCCACATTTCAGGAAAGATGTGAACAAATTGGAGAAGGTCCAGAGAAAAGCAAGATAAATGATTAAAGGGCTATAAAACCTGACCTGTGGGGAAAGTCTGAAAGAACTGGGTTTCTTTAGTCTGGAGAAGAAAAGACTGAGGGGGGACGTGATAACAATTTTCAAGTACATAAAAGGTTGTTATAAGGAGAAGGGTGAAAAACTGTTCTTCGTAACCTAGGAGGATAGGACAAGAAGCAATGGACTTAAATTGCACCAAAGGAGGTTTAGGTTGGACATTAGAGAAGAACTTCCTAACCATCAGGGTAGTTAAGCACTGGAAAAAAATTGCCTGGGAAGATAGTGGAATCTCCATCATTGAAGGACAAATTACACAAACTCCTGCCAGGAATCGTCTAGTTATTACTTAGTCTTGCTTTGAGTGCAGTGAACTGGACTAGATGAACTGTGGAGGTCCCATCCAGTCCTACACTTCTATGATTCTATGCACATATGGAAGCCAGAGCCTGATAATCAAGCCCAAAACACCATTTAGAACATTCCACTGCAATATCTGATTCTGTTTGAGATGAATGCAGATAAGCCTAAAAATCTTTTCAAAGACAGAATCAGGATACTCCCCTAAAATCCATTTCCACCTAATTTTCTAAGGAGGTTTGTTAATTAACAATGGAATCCAATTGTATTTGATATATGCTGTCAAGTGGGGTTATAGATCTGTTTGGGTTTTTTTGTTTGTTTGTTTGTTTTTTCCTCTTTTCTTTTTTCTTTTTTTGGTGGGGAAAGGAGAGTTTTTGTGTAAAGAAAAAACTTTATTATCAAAGACTTAGTCATTTGAAAAATCTCATTGACACCTTCAGTCTTGTCTCAGAGGACAAATCACTTACATGTAAACCATTTATTTTATTAACTACTGCTATCAGAATAGGGTGTCATTTGGGGGAATCTGTCCCTTTATTCCTCTAGTTGTCTGTAGAGATATATGAGTGAAAGGAATCTAAAAAAACACAGGCATGAAAACCAGCACTGAACTAGATCAGCTTGATTATTTTTTCTGTGTGTTTGGATTGCACTTGTTGTAGGAAGCTCTATGGTGAGGAAGGAAAGGAAAGAAAAAAACCCTGAAGTGTTGGGAACTCTCCAGTTAACCTGCCACTTTGATAAAACAGGTCATCAGTGGCATCTCAACTAAAAGCCGTTGCTGTGTTTAGTGCATACATGCCTTTCTCCAGAGACAGCACAAGCTGTTAGTTCGGCTGCCACATGCCTGCTGTGTGAATGGAGCTATGACATTGTTTACTCTGCATTGCACCTTTAAGTTTATAAGCAGTCTGCAAGCCTGCAGTATTCTGAAAAGGCAGAGTTGAGGCAGCACATTACAGAGTAGACACTGTGCTGTCTCATGAAGATTTTTATTTCTGCCTTGTTTTGTTGTGGCCCACAAGCTAAAGTAAAGTGAATGAAACTGAGTGGATGGCTGCTCTTGTATTTAGCAAAAACAGAACATGCGGAACTTCTACAGAGGTAGAAAAGCTATAGCAAAAAAGGGGCTGATGATGGTTTACCAGGACTTCTCTGCCCCTTCTTTCCCAGACCATCTTGGAGGCACTTGTCCCTTGATACCCTCCTCCCTAAAATAAACTCATTCAGGCTGGGCTATCAACCAGATTTAATCTTCCAGAAGCCTAAGAAGGCCCCAAAAGACACTGACCAACTGGAAGCCAGCAGGCCAGTTAAGAAGGGTTGCCTACTTCCTCTCAGGGAGTGCTGGGTGAGGCTGGGATAGGTGATGAACTGGACTCTTCCTCTATATTAGCCCAGAACCCAGCACAAGTCAGGGCCTTGGTTAAAAGCACTGTGACCAAGCAGTTACCTTTGATGTTTGTTTCAAGGTGCAGATAGCCAAAAATTCTGAGTTTATTGTTTACCTATTTAATACAGACACTGAGCTTACAGCATTGGCTGCCTCCTCCGGACAGACTACCACACCTTGTTACCTGAGGTAGGAAGCACCATGTTCAAGCAGAAGGGGACGTGACGGTGCAGCTACACCTGTGACAGGGATCGAGTCACTTGTTCACTGCAGCTTCTTTGTGCCACTCCAGTGATGCAAAACAGCACTATACTCAGCTAAGCCAACCGGTTAAAACAGTTTTATGAGTGTTTCGCATCACTACAGCAGCAAATCTGGTCTAAGACCGTCTAGATCTAGTTGCTTTGCTTCTAGTCCAAAAGTGCAGCTCTGCTACATCAAAGCATAAAATCCAGATGTGCATTAGGTGAAGTACCGCACTTCAGTACTTTCGATCTTTACATTAACCAACCATTTAACATGTAAAGAAAGGTGCTGTCACGGTCAGAGGTCGAACTGCAATTCTGTCTCTTTTCTGATCTCCCTGAGGCCTTGTCTACACTACAAAGATAAGTTGACCTTAGGTCAACAAAGTTAAGTTGACCTAAATATTAGATCAATTTACAGCCATCTCTCTAATTACTGCAGTGGCCGATGTCCACTTGGGTCAGTGGTGTGCGTGTTCGATGTTCCTTGGGTCAGTGGTGTGCGTCCTCACCAGAAATTCTTCCATTGACCTGAGAGTCGGATCTCTCAGCTCTGCTGGCAGCTCCCTGTAGGGAGCTGAGATGTCCCTCCCCACCAGCTCCATGTTTTCTGCTGGGAGCAGGGGAAGCTGTCCAGGGCTTTTTGCCTTCCCATTCCCCATCCACTCCCCACTAGGAGTCAGGCTCTGGCAGCATGAAATTAACAAGAGAGCCAATGTTCCCAGCCCCGGGCCCTGGGCCTCTCACTTCCCCATTCCCAGCTGAGACCAGGGTCCAGCCACTGGGGCTTCTCAAACTTCCTGTTCCCTGCTGGGAGAGAGGTCCAGCATGGGCAGCAGGTATAAGAGCATGAGACTTTCCAAACAACCACCACCCAGAAGCTCACACTTTGCCTCTCTGCCCCACCCATGCTCCACCTCCCCAACCCCACTCCTGCTCAGGTTTCCCTACCTGCCACTCATGCCTTTTTGTCCTGTCCCTGAATCTCCTCCTTCACCCATTGCTCACACCTCTTCACCCTCTCCCCTGAGAGACGCGAGCAGTGATGGGCAGCTCAGAGGACGGGGAAAAGAGTCTTGAGCAGCAGGTGGAAGAGGAGGTAAGAGGTACGAGTGGCAGGCAAGGAGACTCGGGGGAAGGGGATGAGCAGGAGTGGGGCTTGGGGCAGAGCAGGGGTGATACGGGGGCAGTGCTTGCGTGTGCAGGTGGAGCAGAGACCAGGACCATGGTCCAAGCACTGGTTCTCCCCTCGTCAGCCTCTCCAAAGGCAGGAGTCATGAGCTACCCATGGAGTCCAGTCACCTGGGTGCTTCACATGGCTCTCAGCTGAGGGTGGGATCCAGCCATCCAGGTCTCTGAGGGATGGAAAACAGGTTCTAGCTGCCCAGCTTTCTTGTCAGTTTCACACAGTTGTGGCAAAAAAGACAGTCAACAGCCCACGTAAGGAACTCAGTGTCTACTCAGATACTGCGTCACCCTAACTACACCGAGATAAGCCCTGCCCCTCTCCTCGAGGTGATTGGATTATGTCAGCATAGCAGAGGAGTTACATCGGCAGGAGGAGCATTTCATTGTGTATACCTACACTGTTTTATCAACAAAAGAGATGTTGGAATAACTGGATTTGCAGTGTTTGAATTATCAACCTAGGTGCACGTGCATAGCAATGTTTATTGCACACTATGTAACTCAAAGGCACAGAAATCCAAGATGTTAAAGGAAAATATCACTTGTACAGTGTGTACTGAGAAGTTATAACCAAGACATAAAATCAAACAGTACATAGGTGTAAAAATCACCACCCCATCCAGACAACTATCTAAGCAGCCAAAGGATGACAGGTTGAAACTGTCTCAGAATAGATATAATAACCCATAGAGAGACAAGGTGGGTGAGGTAATATCTTTTATTGGACCAACTTCTGAGAGAGACAAGGTTTCAAGCTTACACAGAGCTCTTCTTTGGGTCTGGGAATCTAAACAAAGTGTCACTGCTAAGTATAAGATTTGAACAAATTGTGTAGCATATAGTTAGCTCTTGTTTCAAGGGTTCATTCAAGGTGAAGTGGCCAGTTAACACCACTTCAGTCATCGAGAAAAGAGAAAGCAGGAGTGAGTAGGGAAAGCAGCTGGGGGTAGTTGTTAGTGGTTTACAGATTATTGTAATAAACAATAAATCCAGTGTCTCCATTCAGTCCATGATTAAGGACTAGGACACACCAACTCAAAGCAGCTCCAGAGCCTGCCAGAACAACAGATGCAAAACCTGCAGACATATGTCCACTGCTACAATGATCATCACTCCCCACAACACACCTTTTAAGATCCTTTGGTCCTACACATGCCGATAACAATATGTGGCATACCTAATCCAATGCACTAAATGCCCCAGCAACAACTATATGGTGAAACCAGACAATCACTATGTTCTTGAATGAACTCACACAGGAAAATGATAAAAGAGAAAAACACCTGATCACCCAGCGATCACTCTATATCTGATCTCCTAATCCTCATCCTCAAAGAAAATCTGCACGACACTTTTAAAAGACGAGACAGAGATCTTAAATTTATAGCTTTGCTAGAGACTAAAAATCATGGATTGAATAGAGACACTAGATTTATGGTTTATTACAATAATCTGTGACCCACTAACAACCTCTCCTCAGTTTCTCCCATAACCACCACCCTTCCTATTACTGGAGGGGCGTTAATGGGCCACTTCACCTTGAATGGTCCTTTGATATATGTGTTCACTACTTATGTTAAACCATCTGTTCAGATCTTATATTTAGCAGTGACATTTTGAGTTATTGTTTCACTGAAAAAAGCTGCCTTTTTTTTAAAAAACAGGCTAGCGTAGACCAGCCCTCTAGTGTAGACCTAAAGAAGAGCTCCATGTAAGGTCAAAAGCTTGTCTCTCACCAACATAAGCTGGTCCAATAAAAAAAATGTTACCTCACACACCTTGTCTCTTTAATATCCTTGGACAAACACGGCTACAACATATAATAACCCATGTTATGGTCAATAGAACAGTAAGTCCAACAACACATCCATTAATCATTGCTTTAGCTGAAATCAAGAATTAACTCACCAGCTACCTGGAATTGTAACATGCATGATTTCTACCTTGGAGTAAAATTAGTAAAAGTTTTGAATAATGTTAGCTTTTGCTCAGTGTACTCCTGTGGGCGCTTCAAACAGTACACTTAAAGGAAATGGGCCCAAATATACATTGTGTGTTGTGTATGATCTTTTCTCTGTGTAATTGGAAAGGGAGAATGCCGCATGTTCTGACCACACCTTCATTTTGCACAACCAAGTCCAAGTGTGCAATGGTGGTAGAACAGACCTCTCTTGTTGCAACTGTAAATCTGATACTACAAGTTGAACTAAATAACTGCAATCCCATGTAGGGCTTTAACAGTAAAACCCTGATCTGAGTCTATGCACCAGCTGGCAGATAATGGATCAACAGTTAAGCAAACTTAAAGTACTCTCAAACAATTACAGGCAGACAGAAATTCTGAATTTTGACAACTCAACTAACTAGCCTTTTTTTGTGCGGTAAATCTGTAACTGTTAACACTACCATTCTTCTGACTTGAATAGTTTAGACTACACAACTGTAGAACATAGTAAGAGGACTTACATTAAAATAAACTAGCATATTCATTTCAGTAAGCTATGATAAATCATAAATATTCACTGTAGGTGGAACCATCACCTATTTTAGTTCAAAATACTGGGAGGAGGTGGGAAGAGCATTAGTTACTTGGTGTGAGGAGGGGTTAGTGAGAATATTATCTATAGTCTAAGTCTATGGTTTTCAAAGGAACCTTAAAGAGTCAGGAGTCCAAATCTCATTTAAATTCAACAGAAGTTGGGTGCCTAACACACTTTGAAAATCCCTGTATATGTCCTGATCCTCAGATCAAGGACCATTTTCATGGTAAATACCAGTGGAGGAAGGGACTGTTTTCTCTTAGTGGTGTAATCACTGCCCAAACACCTCTACTACTAAAATATTGACTGTTGTTACTAGCTGCTTAGTAACAAATGAAACACCGATGTGCCAAATAAGGGTATGTTATGTAGATGGATTTATCCTTAGGTGACACATGCCACATGGTGACATATTTATTTATCATTAGTTCAGTGGGATCTATGTTTCTATGAAAACAATTCACAAACGTACATTATCCTTACGGAGGCAGTATGCAGATATCTGTAACATTCTAATTTTAGTAAATATGCATGTTCAAACACTCACGGGATCTACATGTATGTTTAATTTCTTTTAAATCTTCAGGGAGCACATATTTATCTGTATATGTGTGAATTTAGTATCCAGGGAAGGTGTCTGATTGACATCCCTGCAAACCAAAATCCTTTCTCTAGCAAAGAAAAGAACAACAACAACAACAACAAAAACCCCAGAAAACAACAACCAGGCCCAGGGACAAGCAACCACAGTGCCAGCTTCCTAGTGCTCCTCTGCCAATGTGCCTCTATTCTGATTGAAAGGGATCACCTCTAAGGTGAGAGGTTATTTCAACTTCTATTACCCATTCAGCCTTTGGCCTTTCAGTGAGACAGCCCACAAGTGTGACCATTAGTCTGATATATTTGTATTAATTTCAGCATTAATGGCAAAAATTATCTAGTTTGAACATTCTGTAAGAAATTTGACATTGGTATACAATAAAACAGAGCATTGATTTTAATGTTCTTTATGAAAAATTGCATACTTACTAGAGAAACATCTGGCTGATGATCACAAATAGACTGGTCGTTGTGCATGTGCACCACTGCTCACTACTAGATTGAGACAGAATAGCTCATTTCATCATAAACCTAAAATGTTAAGAGCTAATACAGAGTTTTCTTTAGTTCTAGTTATAGGAGACTGCACTTCTGGCGTGGGTCTGAATTCTACAGCCTATGTCACCTTGTAGTTCCTGGTTGACCATAGTACACAGCATAGTGACACTCATGAATTCTTAGACCAAGGATTTCGTACATGGCTGCATGCTTGTTTCTTACTTTTTCAAGTACACCTTAAATAAACGTATATTTCACCTGATCCCATTTTCCTAATTACATTTTAAATAATAAATCATTTTTGCCAGGAGAAGATTTCCATAATTTTAGCCAGAAGCGAAACTATGCATGGAGCAAGGAAAGGAATTAGTCCTGCAAAATACTTTTCTTTCAATTTTACCATGACATTTTAAATTAGCATGTTTGCTCACATCTGGTGTTTTTCCAGGTCTCATTTAATCAGTCCAGTTTCACATTGCCTGCAGTTTTTCTCATAGGATTGTTTTCCTTGGGCCAAATCCTGCTTTCACTGATTGTAATGGAGCAAGGATTTGACCCACTAACTATAGAAGACTTTAAACCGCCCATTCTTAAACTTCCTTTTCTGGGTTGTGAACCCCTGAGGTACTGGGTCAAGGTTAGGGAAACTCTGCATAGTTATTTTTGTGCTTTATAATATGTCTAACAATTCTGGTACATAAATCATTTTTAGCTTTACCTAATTTCAGAGCATAAAGGGCATGTCAAACTTTACTAAACCGAAGCCCTGGGAAGCAGTCGATAACCATGATGGATTTTTATAATGATATAGCCCTTAATGAATTATTGTAGTTCTTTAACAAGGTTTTAATAAGAAATTTCTTTTGCCAGCATGGTTATTAGTTCTCTCATCTGAATAGCCCTGGGCCTGTCTATCATAGACTAGTACAACATAATATTTCTTTCTGTGTCAATCATACAGTACTGCAAAACTCCAAGCCATGAATAAAACACACTTGCTTTTCTTTGCTTTTTTATTTTAAAGGTCAAGCTTTTAGACTACGTAAGGTGAAAATAAAGATGTGTTAACTGCAAGTATTCTGCTCACCAGTCAGATGTTTCCTGTACTCTAAAGTACCTTTAAAAATAAGAACAATTACATATTTTGCACTAACTAGTATGTGTGTGTATAATGTGCAGTATAGTATACTGCACTGATTTTCTTCAGGGACTTTAAGGAAACATCTGAATGGTAATCTGAATACTGCAGTGGGCATTCGTCCATTATACATGAGTCAGGAATAGCAACTGTCTCAAAAAGATGATGGTACATGCACCAGAGCAGTTCAGTTACTTTGTGTCATGCTGCAGCAACACACCTGGGTAAAAAATCCAATTCTCAAGCGACAGTCCTTCCCACAAATAGGCACAGGGCCAGAAGATGAAGTTGGAGCACTACTAGCACTTGAGGCCTCCTGAGCTTTCCTCTTCTCTCTGTTCATAATCCTCTCTCTCTCTCGCTCAACCACCTCTCTTTGACTCCTTGGCACAGCGCAGCCCTCCAGTATGGCCTGTTGCTAGCTTCATCTTCCCAGCTTGTGGTGTCAATGTTTAAAGTTTTCAGGTCCCTTCTGCGAACATCCTTAAAACTGAGCCTAGGTCAGCTAAGCGGCCTTGCAACCTCCATGAATTCTCCATATTGGACATCCTTTGGAATGCGTCCATTGTCCATCTGGTGCAGATGACTAAATCAATGAAAATATGTGTTTGAGAATAATGATTTGACTTGGCAATTTTGCTGTCTTGAGTATTCTGGTGTCAGGAACTTTGGTTTCCTAAGTAATATTTAAAATATGATGAAGACAGCAGGTATGGAAGGTTTTAACCTCTCATGTCTGCTGTAGGTAGTCCAGTCATGATACAGTCATCACGCTCATCATTATAAAATAGCATGCTCAAACCACACACGTAGTAGAACCTATCTTGCTGTTTAATGTCAGTTTCCTGTTATTCCACATGCACTTGATCAGTTTGACTAATGTAGTATCTGCCTTTCCAATGTAAGAATTAAGCATGTCATCCAGAGAAAAGTTTGATCTTAATGGACAGAATTTGTGCATAATTTCTAGCATGGAGCTAGCTATAAAAAAAAAAATTTGGCACAGTCAATACACCTTGTGAGACAATCAGTCTTCTTTAGACTGATGGTTAGTCAAAACTCATCACAAGCTAGCACAAAGGTATTGCAAATTTGCTGGCGCGCCTCTTCCCTGTGTACAATGAAAACTGTGTCACTGGTGAAAAGAAGCTGTTTTGGCAAGGGCCTGAGTATGCTTTCTGCTCTTAGACATGTAATGTTGAAGAGTTTTCCATTTGATCTCATATGGAGATTTACACTGTAAGTGCTAGATGACAAACATGATGAAGCAGCAGAGAGAAGAATATACAAAAGAGTAATGGTGCCAAAGCACATCCCTGTGGATTTCAAAGCTGCCAGATTGATCATTATCATACTGGACTGTAGCCTTCCTGCCATCATGGAAAGATCAAATCAGATGGATGAAGACACATGAGCAACCAGTTCTCTCAAGCGATTGGAAAAGGCCCTTTCTGATTACAAGATCAAAAGCATCTAAGATTAATGAAGGCCATATGGAGAGGTTTCCTTGTTAACACTTTTCTTGAAGTTGCTTTAGTGCAAAGATTATGTTGCTAGTTGATCAACCAGCACAGAACCTACACTGATTCTCTAGATAAACATGTCATCAAGAACTTGCAGTCTGTTGAGAATAACCTGTGCAAATCCCATGCCAGCCACATTAAGAAGAGTGATTCCTTTGTAGTTGTTTCAGTCATTCTGCTCTCCTCTGTTTTTATACAGGGTTAGGATGATGGCATCCTTAATGTCTTGTGATAACCCTCCTTCCCCTCCAGAAGGCAAGTAAGACATTGTGCAGTTGTTTAAGCACAACCTGTCTCCCCTGCATCAGTACTTTAGTTGGAATTTCTTCTTTTCCTGTAGTCTTCCAGGTTCTAGGAAAGTGATTGTGTTTTCAGGCTTTTATATAGATGGTTCTATATCAAGCTCTTCAATAGCCTGGACGCTGGAGATTTCATCTAACGCTGTTTCAGAACAGTGGATTCATGTCAATAGCTTGTGATAGTTTTGCGTTGGTTTGCTTCTGTCAATTATGACATCACCATTAAGAGATTTGAGTGGGATAGTCATCTTGCCTGAAAGAATCATAGAATATAAGGGTTGGAAGGGACCTCAGGAGGCAATCTAGTCCAACCCCCTACTCAAAGCAGGCTATCCTCAGCTAAATCATCCTGGCGAGGGTTTTGTCAAGCCACAGCTTAAAAACCTCTAAAGATGGAGATGCCACCACCTCCCTAGATAACCCAATCCAATGCTTCACCAACCTCTTAATGAAAAACTTTTTCCTAATGTCCAACCTACACCTCCCCCACTGCAACTTGAGACCATTACTCCTTGTTCTGTCATCTGTCACCACTGAGAACAGACTAGTTCCATCCTCCCTGAAACCCCCTTTTGGGTAGTTAAAGGCTGCTATCAAATCCCCCCTCATTCTTCTCTTCTGCAGACTAAACAAACCTACTTCCCTCAGCATCTCCTCATAAGTCAAGTGCTCCATTTTTATTTTTTTTGTTTGACAATCATTTTTGTGCCCTCTGCTGGACTCTGTCCAATTTGTCCGCATCTTTTCTGTAGTGGGGGGCCCAAAACTGGACACAGTACTCAAAATGAAGCCTCACCAGTGCTGAATAGAAGGAAATAATCACTTCCCACAATCTGCTGGCAATGCTCCTATTAATGCAGCCCAATAAGCAGTTAGCCTTCTTGGCAATGAGGGCACACTGTTGACTCATATTCAGCTTCTTGTCCACTGTGACCCCCAGATCCTTTTCTGCAGAACTGCTGCCTAGCCCATTGGTCCCCAGTCTGTAGCAGTGCATGGGATTCTTCTTTCCTAAGTTCAGGACTCTGCATATGTTCTTGTTGAACCTCATCAGATTTCTTTTGTCCCAATCCTCCAATTTGTCTAGGTCACTCTGTATCTGATCCCTGCCCTCCAGCATATCCACCACTTCCCCCAGCTTAGTGTCATCTGCAAACTTGCTGAGGGTGCAATCTACCCCATTCTCCAGGTCATTAATGAAGATGTTGAACAAAACCGGACCCAGGACCAACCCCTGGGGCACTCCACTAGTGACCGGCTACCAGCTAGACATGGAGCCATTGATCACTACTCGTTGAGACCTTTTCTCTAGCCAGTTCTCTATCCATTTTATAGTCCTTTCATCCAACCCATACTTTTTTAACTTGCTGATAAGAATACTGTGGGAGACTTATCAAAAGCCTTGCGAAAGTCAAGGTATATAACGTCCACCACTTTCACCTCATCCACAGAACCAGTCACTTCTTCATAGAAAGCAATCAGGGTGGTCAGGCATGACTTGCCCTTGGTGAATCCATGTTGACTGCTCCTGATCACCTTCTTCTTTTTTAAGTGCCTTAAAATGGATTCCTTGAGGCCCTGCTCCATGACTTTTCCAGGGATTGAGGTGTGGCTGACTGGCCTATAGTTCCCTGAATCCTCTTTCTTCCCTTTCTTGAAGACGAGCACTATATTTTCCTTTTTTCAGTCATCGGGGTCCTCCCCCTGTTGCCACAAGCTTTCAAAGATAATAGCCAATGGCTCTGAAATCAAATCAGCTAACTCCCTCAGCACCCTCGGGTGCATTGCATCTTTCCCCATGGACTTTTGTATGTCCAATCTTTCTAAATAATCCTGGACCTGTTCCTTCAGCACTGTGGGATGTTCACCTCCTCCCCATTCTATGCTGCCCAGTGCAGTAGTCTGGGAGCTGACCTTGACTGTGAAGACAGAGGCAAAAAAGGCATTGAGTACCTTAGTGTTCTCCACATCCTCTGTCACTAGGTTGCCTCCCCCATTCTGTAAGGGGCCCACACTTTCCCTAATTTTCCTTTTGTTGCTAACATACCTGTAGAAACCCTTCTTGTTCCCCTTCACATCCCTTGCTAGCTGCATTCTACTGCTTTCTTGATTTCATCAACTATATCTCTTAGATCTCCATTTTCAAAGGATGTTTGTATCTTCTCACACAGACTGAGCCAGTATGATTGAGCACATTGCCTTCCTGTTGTTTGCAATGCACTTTTGGCCAACATGAGGTTAGCACACATCTCAAGAGAGGGTTTCATGTTGTAGAAAAGATATGCTGTGCATTTTGCTTCAACAAATGGAAGAATTTCTGCAAACTAGTCTTTATTTTGTATAGTTTTTTTTTACCAAAAGCTAAGATTGCAGCTTTATAGAAAGTCATTTAGAATGTTTTCCATGCTGCATCAGTATTCAGGGGAGATGCAATCAATGACATAACTTCCCTGAGATTTGCAGTGAACTGAAGACACCTTCCTTGGTCTTTTGTGTTCTTGATGTTAATGCATGGTCAATGGCTTTGTTTGGTACAATATAATTTCTGCAATTAAAGCCTTATTTTTCAGCATACAAGTGTATAGTCTGTGTCACAGTCTGCACTGTGAAAATTACAAGTATGGAAAACATCCTACAGGTATGTTCTATGACAATTTAAATCCAGTTGGTGCAAGTGGCCAGATCAGGACTGTCCCCATGAGATCTTCTGGCAGTGACTGCATTGGAAGTAAGTGTTGGTAATGCACAGTTCACAGTTGGTGCAGAAATCCAGTAGTCTTTCTCCAGTGTTGTTAATTTTTCCCACTCCATAGTGGCCAACAGATAGTGGCCATATCTTGTGATCTCACTGTAGTGTTGAAGTCTCCCAGTAGATAGAGTCACTTGCCTGGTGGTAGCTTACCCATGATGTTGTAGAGTTGCTGATAGAATAAGTCCCTCTCTTCAGAGAAGGAGGAAAGTGTTGGGGTATATGTAGTGATAATATTGGCAAAGCCACCTATGGTAGATATTCTTAGTGATATGATACATTCTGATGTTGCAATGGGATTTCAACCATGGGTGCTCCTGAATTTTTTACTACAAAACCCACCCTGTGTTTGCAGTAGTCTTGTTTGCTATTTTCTTGACAGAAAAAGGTATAATGAATGTACATAGAGAGCCTGGGTCAGCTACATCGAAGTTAAGCTTCTCAAACTCTCTGTCAATAATGATGGACTTCTAGAGTCATTCACCTCTCTCAGATAAGTGAGGGGTGGAGTTCCTGGTTTAGTTGCCAAGCACTCAACTCATGGCAGTTTGTACTGGGATACTTGGTATTAGTAACAGGCTTTACATGTCTGACCTTACCCTCTCTACCTGATTAACAATATATATGTAACCACCTTTTTAGTTTGTGAGCCCCTGGAACACTGGACTGAGCCTCTAGGGGGTCCTATCTTATCAACTACAACAACAATGGGTACAGAGACTCTACACGCCATTTCCTAGCCTGCTTAGAGTCAGCGGTGGGGACAAAAAGATGGGAAACTCCTGCTGAGCCAAATAGGAATAGAGTGATTTATACAGGCAGTTTGTGGGGCCAATTATGAGCCAGGACTGCTCAGCTCCCTGAGTGGGAGAGGACAGCCTGACAGAGAAAAAGGAATGAGTTTTAATTTGAGTTTTGGCTGTTTGAGTTAGAAGCTGAGAGAGAAGCATACCACCTTAGAGAGTCTCTGTTAACAAAGGGGATGTTGAACTGCTGTGGGATTCACTATGTGATGAGACAGTGCTGGCCCTACAGAGACCAGCATCCAGGGAGGCAGAAAGCCAACCTGGTGTTGCCTACTGAGACCTCCAGAGAGTTTCCAGACCAGGGAGCCCAGAGAGGACTTTGCCCCATTCAGTGGTAAGAGAGCCTTTTTTATTTTCTTTAAGCAGGCCAATTGAGTACTGCTACACTCATCTCTGGACTCATCTTCCACATTCCATCTGCCTAGAAGGTGCCAGGGAGCAATCTAGGAATGTAGTACCATTGTGAATGGGGGGAGTGGGAAATTTGTTGTATTATTAATATTTTTTTACATTTGTTACTAAAACTTATCCCTTTTCTTCCCTAAAGACTCTTTTTCCTGCCTCCTATAAGATCTCCTTTGTTCTATTGCTATTTCTGAGTGTGGCATTTCATTTGTTGGGGTTTTGATTCATGTATTTTGTTGTCTGTGAGCTGGATTATGTTCCTTGTTAATTGTGATAGCGTTAGTCATTTTCCCAAGAAACAGTCTCCCTAGTGTCCCAGGCACAGTTGGATGGAGGCAACAGGCGTCAAACCTAACTGCAAAGTGGCTGAGGGGAGAAGTAACAGATGTGAGGGAGGAGGGGAGGGGCTACATATACATTATATATGCATGTTGCTTTAAACAAATAAACAAAAAAACCTTAACCTTGCAAATCCGCACTCAAAACTTAGAAATGTCTCTGAAACCTTGTCACAGTTTCAGGGTAAGTGCACCTGTATTCCCTGTCTGTGATACACCAAGGGCACCCATTTAAAGGTTTCCAGATCCCAGTCATCAGTTCTCCTGGGTGAAGACATGCATCTAGCCCTTCTGACCAGGAATTTTATCCTTGGTTTATCCTCTGATATACCCAGCAAGACAAAGACCAGTGTATTGTCTTTGGTTGTAAGTTACCACACGGCTCCTTTTAAGTAAGCACAGCTTTCTGAAGGTAAAAACATTACAAAGAAAATGAATTAAATGATGAAAGAATCTATGAGCATGTTAAAAAGCACTTCAATTCCAGCCTAGGGCTCTGGTAGGCTTCAGTCCTCCAAAACTCAAAACTGAGTTTTCCCTATGATTACAAGTTCATCCATTTTACATCTAGAACCAGAATCCAGGCTGGGGAATTCAGCTGTTTCTTTATACGGTTCAGGCCTTTAATTTTGGCCTTCCGCAACAAGTAACTAGCAGACAAAGACCCTCTCCTCATGGTGTAGCTTCAAAGGTTGGGTTTGTCCATACCCAGAGTTCGGTAATTTGCGTAAACCTTTCCCTAGAGATTCCCAAGGAAATCCACTTAACACTTACTGTCTCAAAAGTCCATACTTCTCTGGCATATTTTCAATATAGTTTTTGAACTCCTAGGTCTTACATCTGTCACATCTCCCCCAAAGAGAGGTTACATACAATCCTGGCCCTGCAATAGTACACAAACTTAAGGCAATAAGATCTTTCAAGTATACTGCAGAAAATTGCTCTATCTGTCACAAACCCTAACTCAGCCCCTGTATGCATATGCATTGTGAAGCAGTCTTTAATTTCATGTGAATATACTATCGTGCCTGGGAGCCCTGGTCACGCACCAGGATCCCATTGTTCTAGGTGCTGTCCAAACACCAAACAAAAAGATCATCGCTGCCTCAAAAACCTTTCCATTTAGCTGCCAGCTCTAAGAAGCCTCCAGAGAGGATGTGCAAACAGAGTTTTCAGAGGCGTGTAATTTGGCCAAATTGGAGCAAATTTTTATTTGTATGGCAAAAGACACATTCCTGGCACCAATGTGAGTTCCCTGCCATAATTCTAGTCTCTGCTTCAAGAATAGAGGTGCTAGAATGTCTTAACAAAATGAGAATATATATGATAATTTATACATATATACATGCACACGCACACACACATATATAGGAGTAGTATGTGTCATCCACCTGAAATGTTATATTATAAAAAAGTTTAGCCCTTTTTTGGTCTGATTTAGATCAAAATTATTTAGAAAGTGTGCATAGACCACAGTGTGCATAAAGTTATCACATGAACATTGTGACTCATTAAAGGTCTGAAAGTGGACATAACATGACCTTTTTCCATGTAACACGAACAATTGCATTTGATTACTCTGACGTCATTTTAGCTGCATACAAGGAAGGATAGGGGATACTGAAATCTGCATGTCAGCAAATTTAAAGGAGACTAATTCTGATTAAAACAGCCATTTTTATCGGTCAGCACTCTGGACAACGCATTTTAATAGGATGCAAGGAAAGAAGGCAAAGAGACAAGTTTAAAAGGCAGAATATTGATCTCACCTGCAGCTGTGTGTTTCAACATATCATTCATTTCCAGCTGTTTGTTTCAGCTGCTGTACCTGGTCAGTGGCTGTAGTATTGATTCTTGAATTGTTTTTCTTCTTCACTGTGTCTTCTTTTCTCTTTTCCCTTTGCAAAAGTTGCAAGAGACACTAGTGAGGAGACCCAGACTGCTGAAGAACTAAGAAGGACTGAGCTCTCTGACCTGGAGCAAGAAAATAGCCCTGTCTTGCATCAAAGCACACTCACATACAATCTCAGATAAATAGCCAGCTATGGCTTTGTGTGTAGTCATATATAAATAGTGAGAGTCATATTTCTTCTGACATTGATTTTTAATGACTGTTTTTTCAGCTGAAATTTTGTGTACAAATATGAAAAGAATGTGAGCATTGTGGACTGTGAATAAACAAATCTGAACGACTCCATCTTTGAGGATCTTAACTGGTACTTTAAAAACAATTGGCTATGGTCATGTTGAGATATGCCAGGCTAAGTTAACTAACCAGAGGAAGCCTGGCCTGGTGACCTGATTTGGTGAGAACAAGCTACAAAACAATGCATCTCAGATCTGACCTGGACCTCTTGTTTTTGCAGGCACCATATCCAAGCTGAGCTAAAGGGATATTTCCTTCTGGCTGGGTCAGTAGGAGCTGTCATAAGCATTCCTCAGTCAGCAGGAGTCATTTCTGAGTCAGTAAGAGCTGTCACAAGTCATTCTGACATGCTACATATCATACTAGATGTGAGAGTGACCTATCTAAACATTACCAAAATACTTCTGCATAATCAGGTCACTCCATCCATCTGCTACCTACAATTCAGCTCTCTCATTCAGTATTGGCCTGATTATGCAATACCTTTCTGCAATACCGGTTTAGTATTAGTGTCACTCCACTGAAATAAAGTGCTGTAAAACTGGGGTGATGGAGTGCAGAATAAGGCCCTTTATCCCATGCACCCTTTTAGTGCCACAACCCTCAAAAAAGGCAGCTTCGCTAAATTTTGAAAAGATTGAGTCCCTTCACCTCTTTATATTGAAATTCATGATAAGTTGATAAGTTTAAAAAAACTTCATTTTTTACAAGTCTTTCCTATGTCCCATTCTAGCCTCATCTTAATTTATTTATTTAATGGTCTTTAATTTATTTATTTAATTTATTATTTAATGGTCTTTTAAGTTAATGGTGCAAAACAGAATATAGGATTCCAACTAATAATAAAATAACAAAATATATACCCAAAGAGCACTGTGGGATAGATATACAGAATTATGGATACAGATTTGGCTACTGGTCACGATGTGATGCCCAGGACCAGATTAAGAGCATAAAAAAGTTTGATAGTGGCCCAAGTGTAACCAGTGAAGAGAAGTCTGAATTGGTCTGCAATTCAGCCTAAAACAAATAGGTCTGAGAGTGTGAATTACCCCAACTATCTCAAGGGATAATAACTACAAAATCCATTGCTATAAGAGGCCACTGTCAATGCTTCCCCAACAGAGGATTCTGTATGTGACCAAAGAAGATGAGGGCAGTAGGCCTGGCCCACCCTCAAGCAGGTACACCCTGGCTGCTGAGGTAGATACTTGCATGTGGGGAGGGATGCTGCTGTCACTTCTGCCTCTCTGGTGGGGAAGAGGACCACTGCTGATTTCAAGGGGAGGGAGATCCTTCTGTTGCTTGTGGGGATCCCTCCTCCTGTCACTGCAACTCTAGGTGGGTCACAGCCACAGTGTGGGAGCAAGGTTAGAAGGGTGAATCCACAGGTGGTCCAATGTTGGGGATGTATCCAGGGATCTGGAGTGAATTAATCTAACCATATACTGTCTACCTGCCGATGTAATCCTAATTGGGGCATTTTGTCAGTGCAGTTACTGATGGTCACACACTTCATTGCTTCTGTAGACCAATCTTATTGCACACATTAGGGGCTCCTCATTGGCTTCTGGGCTGGAAGGAAACTGCCAGCCTGCCTGGTTTCCAATGAAACTTTTACTGAAATCGACACATTCCCCCGGTTCAGCCTTTTCCCAGATAAATGTTTTCCACTGGAAAATTTCCAACCAGCTCAGTCCATACCCTAACCCTCTTTCACCCCCTCCCATTCCTTAATCCTAACCTTGTGCACTCCCTCATTTGCTCCTTCTTCATGTTAGGGTCTCTCTGTGACACCCATTTCCCTGTCCCTGATCCCAAGGTCCCCTATTCTCTCCCCCATTTCAGGGTCTTTGTGTCTCCCATTTCCCTCATGTCACAGTACCCTGTTCTCCCGCATCGCATACCAGCAGCTCCCGCATCGCATACCCAGAAGCTCCCTAGTGGGATTGTGATACCAGAGGCAAATTAGCTAATCATCTGATTTTAGTGGAAATCAGGCTTTTTCTGCGTTCAAATTATCACCAAAATCAATGGGATTCTACCCATTTACACATAGAATATCCCCTTCAATTTAGGGATTGATTGGATGAGACCTTCAAAAGTTATTATGTTACAGACAGAGCTGTCATAAAGTTGAGTGTTAGGGCTATACTAAAGAGTTTTGTCACTAGAGGTCAACTTATTTTTCTGGTGTAGACAAGGCCTTTGACCACACTTCTCTCAGCCAACATTGCAATACTAGGTAGCTCCTTTTAACACATTCAGAAAAAAAATGGAGAAGCACAAAGAAAGGATTAAAAAGGTTCTAGAAGATCTTCTGGAGCTGTCCAAGATTCCTTCCATTTTTAAATAACAATTGCCCATCACATATCATGGCAGGGTCATATACGTGGGACAGGTGCATTCAGGAACCACTGAAAACTATAAATTTTCTGTGTTCCACCATTACAGAAACATCTGTGCTAAATAACTTTGTGCTGAGTCACTGTGGTAATCTGCAGTATTCAGTAGCCCTCAGACTTTCTCATTTCTTGTCTGTAGTGAAGAAGACTAGAGGAGGTACATTACACTGCACCTTAAAGCATATGGAGAGTCCTGTTACAAGCTGTCCCACAGAGTGCTTTATATATATCTTCTGCAAGGTATACCTGTGTTTATCTCTTTGGCTCTGATTTTACCTTTAACATGTTTTAAAAGGTGACAGTGATTTTTATGGATTGGACAAACTAATGCTGTTCAGGCGACCTGGAATCAAACCTTTATTCCATTTACTCTGTCATCCCAGTGGAACTGGGAACAAACCACTTGTTTAGTCACTGGTGAGGGAATGACTCTTGTGACTCATGAGTATTTCATGTGCACAAATGCACTTGATCACAACTACATTATACATCAGGTACGTAATGAAGAAAAGGTAACATGCAGTGATCCGCTGTAAAGCCAAATGTTAAATATCACTGGCAAAGCAACCACTGCATAGAGGTTGTATAAGTAGTGGGCATAACCACTAGTGAATGGGTTAAGGACCAGCTTTGTCCTTTGATTTCCTTCAGCTGTAAGTAACATAGAGCTCTGAAGGACTATCAAGTTAGAAAGGGAACAACGTAGATGGAACAAAATGTCGCTAGTTCAGATACTCAATATAATGTTGAGGTCAGAAGACAAAGGGAACCAGAATATTTCATGCAAAAGAAGGAAATAATAGGAATTCTTCTAGATTACATCCAAGCTACAATGTGATTGTAGTTATATGACTTATTAGTGAGTGTATTATGTGTGTCCCTCACGTTGGCTGATTCATAAGAGATATGAGTCTATCTCAGTCCCACCTAGGGTGGGCTCCTTTAGCTTAAACTGTGGCAGCTCATTCCTTAATTTTGGTGATCCCCAGTTCAGTCCCCAGTGTGTTGACCGAAAGGGTGCCCATCCCAGAGAATGTGATAATTGTAGGTTGTTTTTTTGTCCATTACATATACATTCTGAAAACACACATGTCCATTTGCTAAACACAGATATTTTAAGCAGATAAACATTTGTACCAAAAAGTCATAAGACAAAAAGTTGATATTGGACTTTGAGTTGACAAAAAGTGATGAAAGATAAATGGAAGATAAATAGAGAAAAAATGGAGCAAATAATCAAACAATCAATTTGTAAACACCGAGAAGCAATTTGTAAGCACCTAATGATAAGTAACAGATAACATGGATTTTTCAAGAACAAAAATCAACCTGATATCCTTGTCTGAAAGGGTTGCAAACATTGTGGATGGTGGGGAAGCAGTAGATGTGATGTATCTGGACTTTAGTATGGCTTTTGATGCTGTTTCACATAACTGTCTCATAAGCAAACTAGGCAAATATAATCTAGACCAGTGGTTCTCAAATTTATTTGATCAGGCCTGCCTTCTTTGTGGCTGTTGTCATTTACATCACTCCCACACAACAAGTACATATACTGTCACCCAGCTCTGAAGGCAGAATTGAGAGCAGCAGCTGCTTCCCAGGCACCCATCTCTGAAGACAGAACTGCACCAGCAGTAGGACAGAAATGAAAAGTGATATTTTTCATTGCTTTTCACAGCAGACTTGGCGCCCCATTGTCACCCATACTTCTGCGTTGCTGCCGCCTCCCCAGAGCTGACATCTGGAGTCCTGCTGCCTCCTGGTGATGGATTGGGCAGGGGGGGAGGAGATCCCAACCCCAGGTGGTGGGGGTCTAGCTGTCATCCCTGGGGCAGTGGGGCTCTGGTTATCCCCTTTATACCTGCTTTCTGGGTGTGCATGGTGCTTCTGCACCAGCCCCAGTCACCCAGGGTCAACAGACAGAGCTCTTAAGAAAAAAAAAGCACACATCTCATGCCTTCCTTGACACAGTCCCACACTTCCCTTGGGAGGTTCATCCCAAAGTTTCAGAACTGTTGGCCTAGACAAACCTATGATAAGGCAGGTGCACAACTATTAAGAAAACCTTACTCAGAGAGTAGTTATCAATGGCTCACATTCAAACTAGAAGGGCATATTGAGTGGGATCCCACAGAGATCTCTGCTGGGGCAAGCTCTATTTCATATCTTCATAAAATGATTTGGATAACGGCATAGAAATACCCTTATAAAGTTTGCAAGTCTCATTTGAAAATGATTTGGAGGACTGGATTAGAATACAAAATAATCTTGACCAGCTGGAGAAATGGTCTGAAACACACAGGATGAAATTCAGTCAGGACAAATGCAAAGTACTACACTTAGGAGGGAACAATCAGCTGCACAAATACAAAATGGGAAATGACTGCTTAGGCAGGAGTCCTGCATAAAAGCATCTGGGGGTTATAATGGATCACAAACTAAATAAATTGCAAAAAAAGCAAACATCTTTCTAGGATGTATAATCAGGAGTGTTGTAAGCAAGACATGAGAGGTAATTCTTTTACTCTGCTGAGCACTGATAGGCCTCAACTTACATACCGTGTCCAGTTCTGGGTATCACACTTGAGGAAAGATGTGGACAAATTGGGGAAGGAGGAGGAGAGCAACAAAAATGATTAAAGGTCTAGAAAACTTAACCTGTGAGGAAAGGTTGAAAGAATTGGGTTTGTTTAATCTGGAGAAGAGAAGACAGAGGCGGGACATGATTACATTCAAGAACGTAAAAAGTTGTCATAAAGATGAGGGTGATAAATTGTTCTCCTTATCCACGGGATATGGAGCAATGAGCTTAAATTGCAGCAAGGGAGATGTAGGTTAGACATTAGGAAAACCTCCTAACTTTAGTGTAGTTAAGCACTGGAACAAGTTATCTAGGGAGATTGTGGAATCTCTGTTTTTGGAGGTTTTAAAGAACAGTTTAGATAAATGGTTTTCAGGGGTGCCCTAGATACATAGTCCTGCCTCATTGCAGGGACTAGTCTAGATGACCTATTGAGGTCCATTCTAGTCCAAAATTTCTGTGATTCTGTGACCAGTGAAGAAGGTGAGGTAAAATGATGAAAACTGTTGGAGGTAAACAACTAGATTCAGAGCATTGTAGTGATAAGTAGGGATTTGCTGCTGATTTATCTTCAAATATGCCCCTAACTAGAGTTTTATCCCAATAGTTTAGATGTGTATAGCAGAGCAGATATTAATGTTTATATAATAGGGTGGCTTAAATCTAAATTTTCAGAAAAAATTTCCTCACAGTTACCACAATACAAAGTGCAATCATACAAATTGCACATACAAATTGTCATTGTATATGCTACTGATTGTTTCCATACAGAATTAGGTTGTAGTGTGCAGAAACATTTTACTGCAAACATCAGCCTAAATCTGATTAGGAAATGAAATACTAGTTACCACGCTGCTGATGTTGTAATAGTGGAATAGTTGTAATAGTCTCCAAACAAACTAAAAATAGATCGATGCATGACATCACATCTCATCCTGCCAAAAAACTATTTTCCAAATAACTTTAATTACAGACAAAAGGACTGTAATATATGCCTGCCTATAAACATAGAAAACTAGGCTTATCATATCTTTTTACTCTATAACAACTGCTTCACTCATGATATTTTGAATTATTGTATTGCGATTCATGTATTGACTGTTGATTGTGTTTTGTTTATTTAGGCTCCAGGCCTATGCAAGGATCTGCTACCTGGGTTTAATCCCAGTCAAAATACAGCCATGCAGTACCATTCCCATGTGTAATGGTATTGAAGCAGTGGGAACCTGCATGGATGTAGGGGTCCATACCAGTGGATCATGAGAAAGATTGAGGCCTTTCTCCTAGAATTCCAACAAGATTTTTTAAAACAAATTTCTATAGTAATGATTAAATATTCAGGGATAGATTCTGTTATCCTTTCTACACTAGATAGTAACTCAGTGAAGCTGTTAGTAGAGTAAGGTACTTTCAATTTGAGCAGGGACAGCGAACTGATCACTTGTTCTAATTTCGTATTAACAGTGTTTTGTGGAATATTTCCTCTTCTTTCTTATATAAGGAAGTGATTGATAGATGTGTTAGTAGCTTGTAGGAGTCCTGGATAACGTTGTAAGGGTAGGGGTGGTTAATAACAATCACGAGGTGTATATAAGAAGTAACAGTGTATGACCATTAAAGCCCTGATGAAGGGAGACATTGAAAAGAAAGCTGTTAGTTAATTTGCAGCCAAATAAAAATTGTTTGAAAATAAGATGACATATAAGCAGTTTTGTTGAGGAGTACAATTTGATGTTTATGCTTGTTTACAGATCTCTACCCAACTATAAAGACAACATGAAGCCTAGGACTGGGATGTGTTCTGGACCTCTCAGCTTAACCACTTCCCTGGTTTTAAAAACAAAATCTTGCACCACTGGGTCTTGTGAGACCTCTTCTCCTACTCTTCTGCCCATACCACAGATTTGCTGTTGCTCAGCCAGAAAGTTTAAAAAAAAATCCATCAGAGGCTTCACATCCCTTTAAACCAGGTTCTTACCTGAAACAGTCTGGATTTATGCTATTTGTGATTTGGTTGTGCTACTAATGTCTACCCTGTGGGTGCCTGGGAAATGAAAAGAACTGGAGTGGGAAAGGAGAAAATTTTCTAGAGTTGAGCCTACAACCGAACATTGGTCTGGAACCCCAATATTTTAGGAGAGTTCAGAATCTGAATGTAGCTCAAAATTGCACAGATGCCTCCTATTTGAACCCAAACTCCAGATCAGAGCAGTTCTCTGAACATTGGAATATTGGAAATCCATGTTCAGGTTTAAGCTCTGCACCTCAGGTCCATATCTAAATGAAACTATGTAGTGGGGAAACTGAGGAAGATGATGATAGACTCCTCCCAGCAAAACACTAGGCTATGAAAATAAGTTTTTATTTTATATATATGACATTCCCCTCTGCAATCTTGACTGGTGTATAGCAGTGTCACCTCAATCCCTCACTCCTGGCACCATCTTGCACTTGGCCCCGCTGCATGAACACCCCCACTCCTGGGTCAGCCCACACACAGCCTCCTTCAAGCAAGAAGTACCTGAGTTAGTGAATGAGTGCTTCTGGCCAGCCACTCATGACATTATGCAATAGAATGACCCAGAAAACACCCCCAGTCCCAGTTGCAACCCCAGGAACTGTGCTGCCCATTGGACTCTGCAAGCTTATATCCATCAAATTATCAAAGAAATTGATATGCACCAGCTCTGTCACTTTAAATGAAGTCTCTACACACACCCAAAGTACATGCACTGCTTTAGATAAAACAAGCAAATAAGTTTTTTAAGTACAGAAAGATTTTAAGTGTTTATAAGTCAGAAGAATATAGGTCAGATTTGATCAGGAAGAAATAAAAGCAAATCGCAATCTAAACTAAGCTTTACACTTCAGTAATTCTACAGTCTCAGATAATGCTCACCACAAGCTGACTGACTCCTCTTCATCCAGGCCCTCCCCTCTGTAGACAGTCTTTCAATTGCTTGGTGTTTTCTTGTAGATGGATGGCAGGAGAAAGCTTGAGAGACCAAAATGTCTTCTTCTTTAACATGTTTCTTTGCCACAGGTGACCAACAATGTCCGGCATGCTTTCCTCCACTTGAGTCAAAGGTGCATCACCTTACCAGATGCTTAGGCCAATACACTGTTCCTGAAACAGCTGGGTTGTTTTATGCATGCCTCAGCAGGATGTGAACTACCTTCTCTGCCTCAAGCAATGTGAGACACATTTTTGGGAATGTTACATAGCAGAGATTCAGAATCATAGGTATGACATTGCAAGAAACATACTACCATACATATAATGTTCGGTATGTCATGAGCATTCCAAAAACATCTTACATGACATACTTTGCATTAAACAATACACAGCTACACTCTACGGGTGAACATGAATGATACAAAATCACACCATAAAGGTATATATGGGGTGTAGTGTGTCACAACATAGTTTCTGGACTGCTCACTATGTGTGAAGAATCTGGTGCTGTTTAATTGCTTCCAGAAGCTCACCTACCTATACCTCTGATGATCGTCTCTAAGCATTCTTTACATGCATGAACTCCTCTACAGCAAATTTCTACAGCCTGGGAAAGTGATCCATGTGGTAAAAAAAAAAATCCAGATCTGACATTGTTATTGCCATTCTGTGTGTTTTTAAACCATGAATCACAATCAGGCTTTAGAGAAAGCTTTGCTTAAATTCTGTAGATACAAAAGCATAGTTTCCGTAAGTTTCCAGGGCGGAGGAAGGGAAACCAGAGCTGTCAGAAGGCACAAATAGTGAAGACATTGCAAAAGCTGCTATCCAGATTACAAGTTAGCACTCATTCTCTGCTGCACTTGGGCACTGCATGGTATCTATCAAATTCAGAAAAACAGGATTGTCTTACTGAAGCTAGGACATATGGCAAGTACAGAAACCCCATAAATACATCTTATCACTGATAAAAACTGCCAACGAAATAAAAACAGGCTTAGCATTCAGGTCTCAAAAGCAAAGAAATAGATGAGAATTAATGCATATGATGTAGGAAAGTTGGGAAGAGAGTTCAGGGTAGGAGATAAAAGGAACAAAGATTTTTCAAACAACTTAAATATGTCAACTTTAATGGTATTAACTGTATTCTGCCTTCTTCGGCAGATATTGTGTTTTTTCCTATCATGATGGTCTGAGTTATGTATATAAATTCTTTCTAAGCATCATAATATATTCAGAATATGATGGTCCTAGGCTGCTTAATAAAATCATGAACTATAGAAGAACAGCTTTCTCGGTGCTCGGTATGCGGAAGTTTAGTACAACTACTGTTTGATACGCGCTTCTGATTCCAAGTTCTGTTAGCGTAAGCAATCAGCATTTGAACTATTATATACAAACGGAGTGTAGTAAGTTGTGTTTAAGTAGACTGTCATTTTGAATGCACCAGTGTACCTCAGCACTTTCTTCAGCTAGCACACTCATGTCAATCATCCACATCAGGGTTTTCATTAGCTCTAAAACTGCCTGACCTTGTGCCAGACTTGAGCAGACGGGTAGTTCATAACCCTTTACTGTTAGAATTAGCATTCATGATACTACTTAAACTGTGGAGCAAATTTGGAGTTCATTATTAAATGAGGCATATGTTACTACACTTATAACTGATTCAGTCAAGTTATTTTTAGTTTGACCTTTTCTGTATTCATCAAATCAGCTTTGAAATAGACATTGAGGTACCCTTTACTGTTAGTTATAAAAATTCTTACAGCTGATGTTTTCATGCAGTTTTCTGGCAAATTCTTATTAGGTCTCAGTGGCTGCATGCTATATGGAGTGCTGTGCTGTTAGCTTAAGAGTAAATCAGGTAAGCTGGAATCGTTAGGATTTTAGTGACCGTATTCTTCAGCTATATCATCCCTCTTTTTCTCTGCCATTGAACGCAGATTTGAAAGGATATAACTACTAATTCAGGATACAGAAACTGCTATTGAAAATGACAAAAACTGAGTTAAGAAGATGAGCCGTTTGATCAACTTCCACTGAAATATGAAAATACATGTGTTCTGATGTTGTATGAGGATAGCTAACGATGACATTATTATATGAATAATGCAGCATAGTGTCAGCAAATATATTCCAAATTTACCTAATTACTTTCATAGAAATAGACAAAAAGACCCTGATTCAGCAAGGTACTTAAGCACATATGTCTCTTTAGGCATGTCAGTAGTCCCAGAGAAGTCAGTATGACTACTCATATATTTAAATTATGCACACGCTTAAGTACTAGCTCAGAACTTCCCTGAATTAATTCCTGTTTGAAGTAGAGCATAGCTTTTTATAAAGAAACATCCAATCTTGTTTTAAAAAGTGCCATGATGCAGAATCCATGTCAACCATTGGTAAGTTGCTTCAATAGTTAACTACTGTCAGTGTTAAAACATTATACCTTCTTTTTCATCCGCATTTTTTTTTACTCCTTGGTCTAAGAAAGGGATGGATACAATTGAAGTTCCAATACTTCAGGGAGCTCAGGACCAACTCCCCCTGTATCCATTTACGGGGAGCACAGGAGTGAGACATCATCACAGCATTCGGTGCTTTAAAAACACAGCTGAGCCAAAAAGTACATTAAGCCAAAAAAAGCAAGGACATTCAGAATGCTGTGTGGCACTGCTGTGAAGTACCCCATTGTGAACCTCAATTGAGGGGTCAGAATAATAGATTAGTACCTAATATTAGAGATCTTATTTAATTGGGACGTGTCATGGCCTCTTTCCTGACTGCAAGCAGAGACTTCCTGTGCATGAAGCACAAGTCTATGGCTGTACTGGAGGAAATGATCTGAAATCTTGAAGGTCAGCTATTACTCCTGAAAGCATTCTATACCAAACAGTTAAAAATTCTGCATACAATATTTAAAAGTTCTGCAAAATTCTACAAATTTGATTTGTTTAGAAATAAATGTGGAGACTCCAGCCTAGCAGTAGGGCACACAGGCCACTGGCTGTATGGAGGTGGGAGATCACACTGCAGCCCTCCCCACTCCCTGGGACAGGGATTGGGCGGTGAGGCTGCACCGAACCCTGACATAAGTGTGCTGGACAGGCTTAACCCAGCAGGGTCCAGCTGTGGAGGGTCTCAGTGTTGGGGGATCCAAGTGTGGGGAGATAGGGGTCTGTGTGGGGCAATCTGGGTGTGGGAGGTTCAGTGGGGCTTCTGGATGCACAAGGGTGCATCGTCGGGGTTCTGGATACAAAGGCAATGGAGCGCTGCAGAGGGATCCACATGAAGGAGGTTGTGGGGGGATCTGAGTGTGGGGAATAGGGCTTGGAAGGGGGATTCTGGGTGCTGGGGGCTGGAGGGGGATCTGGGTGCAGCTGGTTGGGGCTCAGTGGGTGGGAGTCCAGGTGTGAGGGGCTCATCAGTATGGTACAGGTACAGGAAGTGTTGCAGCTTGTGGGAGTGGGGATTCAATAGGCAGGGGAGCCCCAGTTGCTGGTGTTGCTGAGGGAATACCACATGGTGAGCTCCCACTCCCCGCTCATTACTTTATCCCCTTCTCATCTCCATCCAGTTCCCCTCTCCACTGTCTCTTCTC